>JAGSMS010000022.1:15911004-17120256 GCA_029286595.1 Bhutanitis thaidina | reverse complement strand
TATTTGGTACATCGTTATCTTTCTTCGTGACATTAATAATTGTTTGTTATTCACAAGTACATTGATAATAAACAAACGAAATGGATGTATGATTGTACAACGTCCTATCGAAGGTTCAAAAACGACGTAAGAAGTTTCATATGAGCTCATTTGTAAGTAGTAGTGGGTAAATTTAGAAAATTGTTTGACTAAAGAAATCATATTGTGAAGATTAGTCACTATCACAGTATAGCGTAACCCACATTCCATACGGTGTATCCCAAGGCTACACACTAGGCCCACTTCTTATTCTGATTTACATCAACTGCAGCACTGTACACCTTACACACCTTAAAATAAATAACGAAACTTCACTATATCCTGATGAAACTCATCCCACGAGCCCAAGCATACCTGAACATATTACACTACTCACTATTAATGCCTCTAAAACCTTGTACGTTATATAATACTAGTACCATCCTAGAAGTCCGCCAATCCGCACTGGAGCAGCGTGGCGGACGCTTTCCGACTCCAACTTTTAGATGCTACTTTACTGCTGTTATGTGTGAGATTTGTACGTTGTGAGAGTCAAGCGGTGATGGGTGTGGGCCACCTCATCATCTTCCCTCCCATCTACGAAATACACTTAAAGGCCGGCAACGCACATGTAGATGGTATTGCAGATGTACGTTGGCGACGGTAATCACTTAGCATCAGGTCCACCGCTTGCTCGTTTGCCGCCTTTCCCATAAAAAAAAAGTTTAACTGCATTAGATGTGCTACTCAAATTGGCTAAATAGACCCTCGAAATGTCAGAACATTAAAAACACTGATATTAATCTTACATAACAAAAACTCTTTAAAAAATTTAAAACAAATCGGTGTAAAGTAATTCGCTACACGCAATAAATTTTTATGCGTTTTGCTTGAAGCATTGTTTGGTCGTGAAGTTGTTGTTGTTTATCCTTCGAGCATATGTCTTCCTGGGGAAAAACTTAATAACATTACGTACGCCATAATCCTGCATAATTTTTACATGTTTTAATGTTTAGTAATTAGTTCATTAACTTAGTAGGGTTTCGTGTAAATTGGCGAAAATATTTTGTTAGAAATCTCGCATGTTGACTTGCAAATGCTCTTTCCGAGAAATCAAGCGATGTACAAAACTTGAAATTTGGTGTAGTTGTAAATATTATTAACCCACATATTCTGTATGTAAAGTAGCAGCCATTAGGTGCCCACAGCTGGGCAAAGACCTCCTTCTCAAATATCTGAGCGGGTTTTGGACCCGGGTAGAGCCACGCTACGCTGCTCCAGTGCGATTAGGCGGCCTTCTCATATTCTCGAAATAATATTTTTTATTATTTCTCACCTGTTCATCTTTCTTTGTCTGTATTGTTTCGTCTAATATTCTTATCAAGTTGTAGTTTCTTATAACTCACTATAGTGTTACTTTTGATAAGCAATAGATCTGAAAAATATTAATATCCACTTGACTACTAGACTGTATCTTCTGGCTTTCCATGGTTGCCTTTAAATAAGGTGGCACATGCCTTTCTTTTAAAACATTTTTATATAAAAAAAATTCTGTGTTAAACTTGTTGGTAATACTTAATAAATAAATAAATAAAAGACATGCAGGTTTCCTCTCGATGTTTTCGATGTGTTAAAATTGCTTTTAATAATTTTTGTGGTGCAGTCACCGGGACTCTAAACTCGGGTCACGAGCGCTTTATGCAACGAAAGTGATCACGACTAAGTTCTGTATGTGGTACCATTAAAAAAAAAAGATATTAACGAACGAGGGCGAGGTAGGAAATTAATAAAAAAAAAACCTCATTCGACATTATAATTACGAAAAGGTCTATAATAGAAAATACATAACAATACACAAATACATTTTCATTGCTCTGGGGTGATCAAAAATAAGGGCACGCTGGTTTCACCACGGGTCTCGTAAAAGGTGAATAGAGTCTGTTGCAATTTCTTGGTGGAATAACTACGACGAGTCTAGCCACTCGCCACTCACCGTGCTCTATCTTCCGTCAAGGCGACAAGGGACTCGTGCCCTTGAGTTAAGTTCAACTAAATAATCTGTAATTAAGAGTATATTGAAACAGATGTTTTGAAAAATATGCGAAAATTAAGCAGTTCCCTTTCGCTTTATTTTCGAAGCAAAATTTATTAAAAACCCATTTTTAAAAATAATTATAACGAATTTTACGGAAATTAATTTTTGACTCTAAATTTTATTAATTTGGTACCTATTATGGTTCGGAACCATCTGCACGCGACTCGCTCGCACTTAGTCAGTTAAGTATTTTTCTCTAACGGACATAAATCTGAGCAGTTACCCAACAAATGCCTCTGAACATATTAATCCTATACTGACCTACACGGTTTGTTTTACATTTCTGAAGTATAAGGTTTACTATTAGTTCATTAAAGCAGTTAAATTTAAGTCTTTTTCTTTTCAAAATATAAGAATATATACCAAAAAAAATTCAATGAAACATTATTTTATATTCAAATATTATATTTACGCGAATAACAGAACTGTTAAAGAAATATAAGCTTCCCAGATTATTAATGCAATATTGGCTAAATAATGTTCGAGGTCTAGACATTATGTTCCGGCTCCAACCTCTCTCATTAAATATTTGAGCTGAAGGTTGCTAGTTTACTGCTGTTGTATGTGCGGGATTAGTGTGAGATCTTTTTGTACGTGGTTCCCACCAAGCAGTGGTTTTTGCTGCTGCTCGAATATCAACATCGTGAAGTAGAAGCATCTTGTGCTTCTGCGTTTCGTTCGGTGAGCGAGGTAACCGAAGTTCCGCTTGCCCACTCCCCGAATATTAACAGACGGCAACGAACCTGCGGCTCAGATGTACATGAGTGATCGGTTATCACTCACCCATAGGTGAGTCGCTAGGTCGTTTGCCGACTTCCAATGAAGAGAAGCTAACTCTAAAGCCATTGTAAAAGGTAAACTTACCTACCCACGAGATGTCGTGGTACATGATTTCGAGGAACTCGTTGTAACACAGGGAATTGAACTCGAGCCTCCTGAATCGCAGACCCACTGCACACACGGTTATCGTATACACTAAACCATATATATTCTTTATTGCGCATATATGCGTAGCATACTCGAGTATTGCTCACAGATATGGATAAGTCTGAAGATTTCTTCAAGATCCGTGAGACAACCAAGACATCTTAATGTTTCAAATAGTTTTACAAAATAAAGGCAAAATTCATCAGCAAACCTAATTAATAGATTGGATGGCATTCCCGATTTTGATATTTTTAAATTTTCCCCAATGGCTTTAAAAGGTTATATTACAAAGGAATGGTTCGATGCGATTTCTTAATTGTTGTGAATTGCTTATGTGCAAGTAGCAAACAAGCAGATTTAATAAACTTTCTAGTTACAATATGCGAAAACAACTAAAATGGTGTGTAGCATTAATAATAATTTTCAATTCAATAATCACTGTAAGTTTCCGGATAAAATAAAATAAAATATATTTACTGCGGATTTAATGATGGTAATGACCATACTTAACCGACCCTGATGGTTAACCCATGACCTTCTACATCAACAATAATCTAATTGTTACTCGATAATAACTTAACGAACTCCCAGTACGCAAAACTTAACGAACTCCCAGTACGCAAGTATGCTCGTCCCTAGTGTACTAACTAACTAACTAATTAGTATATTCTACACGTTTCGATATGAAGCCCGAATGCATTATCTCAACACCGCAGTTCCACTCGACGTTACCTGAATATAACTAGCGTCTGACCGCGGCTTCGCTCGTGTCTACACAAATTTTGTTCTTCGACTACTCTTAGGTGAGATAAAAACTATCTTATATTTTATTCTTGCAATGGAATCTACATCTTCGAATATCGTTAGTCATCTCTAGGCACTTCTGGAATTCCTGGACTATACACTATATTGCTCGATAGTAAAAATCATTGTTAGTCACAAAAGAAAAGAAAGAAATAATTTTTTCATAAATTACCCTGAAACCCCAACCTTAGATAGCCCTGGTCTTAGGGATCTATGGTTATTGTAGACTAGCATGTCCTACTCGCGTATAGGCCTCCGCTCGTCGCGGCGTCGCTTCCCTTTGATATGGCCGAGGGGGGCGAAGGCTCCCACGTGCGTCATCATAGTGAACAGGCGCTGCTTGTGGAGGCTGGTCTGCTCGAGTTCGCAGTGCACTTGTTCTTTAATCCAGTAGATATATGTATCCATGTAGCATTCTTTGGGACCATACCTTTTAGTTTATGATGTACATTATAATTATTACAAAAAAGTTAATTAAAAAGGGCGTACCTATGGAGTTTGTTTCGCCGGTTTCTTCTCCAGTCAGAGGAGCCTCATTACGAAACGGTGGAAGATTGTTAAAAAAAAACTGTTAGCCGTTTTGGCTTTTACAGCTTCATAGGTTATGCTTTAAGCAGTGCTAATGGTTGATTGATTTGCACTTTTTATGTTATCCATCCAACGCATAGATGATCGGCCACGTGATCTTCACCTACCTTCTTTTAGACCACGGACAACTAGCATCTCCATCGACTGTTCATTTCTGGTGATGTCACCAAAGACAAAGAGTAAACTGGTAAATATAGACCACGCCGAAAAAGCGCTAAACATATTTCTTGAAAGGTTTTTCTAAACTCACCACGCTGGGGTAGTGGGTTGGTGAGCTCGGCAGTTTTGGGTTCGGTTAATTTCGCCGTCATTCGGTCACCGGAGCTTCGCTTGCTTTGTGGAAGGGTGCACCACGTACAATTGAGTTTGGCATTTGGACAACAATATTGTGTGTGGTGATATTACATCTTACACCACAAAAGATCAGAAGGTTTGGCCACTAACTGATTGTCACGAATCTATTGTATGTCTGTACGTTATTCATTAAATTTAACCTTCAAAGTAACCGCACAAGATACAACTTACCGTTAAAAATGCTCAGCGACTATGTTCCAAATATTAGCAATTCTCACAAAATCTAGATATTATAGAGTAGACCTCAAACACAGGAGCACTCTTTTGCCTTTCGTCTTCTCGAATCGGATGTAATGTGTTTTTTTGTTTTTTTTTTGGGGTGGATTGAAAATGCTTTAAGCTTTACCCGTTGCTCGCCGTGAGGCCAACCAAGGGGTTGTGTCGGACTCAGATATCAGAAGTAGAAACTTGCCGACTTAAAACCATCCACGTCGCTGTTGGCCCGGAGGCCTTCACAGCTTCATCGAAGGATGTTAAGATCTTAGAAGGTATAAATGCAGTGTCATAGACCATATTAAATCCTGCGCGATCTCTAAAGTCAAAAACACACCAGAATAGTATCAGCATTTGTTAAACACAGAAAACCGAAGCTACACAGAACTATAAATCACTAGGGTATAGTACCATCTTGCGTGTTGAGACAATGAGCATAAGAGGGGTCAAGAACTACATTCTTATTCTGTTAGCATCGTCGGTCTCGCAGGATGCGCCCATTATCTACTTGTTGGGACGAATTCAAATGGTCCAGTGCCACACACGCTTAAGTATACCTATGAATGAATCGACACAGAAATTGTTTTAAAACGTGTAATTGCTCTTTTTATTCTTCGAACCGAAACGCATCAGAAGATAGATTGCTACTTCTAGACAGAATTGTGCACGGTCTATGTCAAATACATATTTAAAAACGGTAAATTTACAAATCGCTCATTATGTTCATATATATATACTCGAATATTATGCTACGATACAATACTTATATATGACGGTACTTAGACATACATGTAATTATAGTTTTTCATTATATAAAACACATTACATACTATACATACATATTTATATAACTTTATTTCTTATGTTATAAAAGAAAAAAAAATAATCTTCAACTGCACCACTATTGCATCGCTAGGTAATAATCTCATATATTTTAACAAACGGCTTGATGGATCGGTGGCGTAGTGGCCTAGCGTTTAGCTGCGGCGCTGTGAGTCGCGGGTTCGTTTCCCGCACGAGACTAGTATTTGTATGGTCTACAAATAATAGTTCCCGGTCTGGGTGTTTCTTCATGTGCAATTCATGTATCTAAACTGCCTCCGCGACAGAGGAGAAATTCCTACAGCGGAAGGTGACGTATTTAAAAAAAAAAACCAGATAGACATTTAACTATAGACTGCGTATAAAAAGACAGGTGATTATTGAATTTGTTGAACAGAAACGGGACCTTACATGGATTAAAATTACGGAATGCTTTAGTTTTGTCGTACTTTGAGCATTGTTTTTTTTACTCGAAAAGTGAGATGACACTACATATGTAAAGATCTCCGTGTAGTATTCGGCCAACGGTTGAGAGAGCTTATTTTTTTTTTTAATTTTAATTTTTTTTTTGAACCTTGCGGTCTAATTAATCGGGCAGTTGACCCAGAAACGAGTGAGTGAAAGGAGTTTGTTTTTATATTTTAGTGGAAGTTTTTTTTTTTTTTTATTTAAATGGTTCTTGTGAATACAAATTATAATTGTTAAGGTGAACCAAGTTTCATAAAATAAGTGACAACCGACATAACATGTTTGTCAACCGAAGTACAGTACGAATTATAATGTAAATTGCTTATTATACGTTTTTGTTTTTTTTTTATGGGAATGGCGGCAAACGAGCCAGCGGTTCACCTGATGATAAGTGATTATCGTCGCCCACGTACAGCTGCAGATGCGTTGCCAGCCTTTTGAGGATATTTGGGAGATGGGAGGAAGAATGTGGAGGGGGATGGGGAGGGGGAGGGGGTCGGATACCTCACTCGCCGATCGAAACGCAGAGGCAAAATCAAAATGCCTCTACTTCACGCAGGTATTCTGCGAGGCTGTGAAACTACCCCGGTTGAGCCGCCCCATTCGAGCAGCAGCAACTTGGCTCTGCCATTTACAATTTACTGTATCATCGGTAAAGTTAGATGACACACTTGTACTGATGAATAATTTTAACCACGCTGCGCAATCGTAGAATCTGTACATATTTTTACTAGTGTTGCAGCGGAAGTGTTATAACAGAAGCTTAAGCGAACGAGGAAGCGAAGTATAAATACTTTAAAAAAATAACAACTCCTTAACAATTATCATCTCTTTTTTGCTTAAATTAATATTCAAAAAATTATAAAGGCTAGTTATATTTAATAAGCAGCGATATAGCCGTTTATTCTTCGTGCAATCTGTTGCGATGCTCTTCTTGTATGAGATCAGCAGCATTTAACAATTGGTCACTAGTTACACCGCAGGATAACAGAGGAGCTGTCAATGTTAACAAAATAATACCAAAAAGGACTTGATTTTGGTTTTATTATTTTCATTATTTAGTATGCACACAAAAGCACTTGTCTTCCTACTTTCGTTACCTTTGCTCAAACCACGACATAACCCTACG
Organism: Bhutanitis thaidina; assembly: GCA_029286595.1. Lineage (NCBI taxonomy): Eukaryota > Metazoa > Arthropoda > Insecta > Lepidoptera > Papilionidae > Bhutanitis > Bhutanitis thaidina. Next base: position 17,112,838 of record JAGSMS010000022.1, on the reverse strand, counting down.
TTCGTCTAATAATCTCCCACTCCAGTGTCCCTCACATACCTCATGCTTTGTCCGTTTATCCTTTCCTGTTCAATCCGTACTTCTTTGGAATGCGCTCCCGCTTGAAATCAGAGCGTCTAACAGTCGGTACATATTTAAAATGAAAGCTAAGGAACATATCCTAAACAAAATAGCAGAATCATCTCAGTAATAGTCTATTTTTATATACATTTAATATTTAAGTTTTTAATATATTTAAATAAATATAAAAGTATGTATGTACTTGTGTATGTATTTATTATTATTATTGTATGCGTATTTAAATTTTGTATCTATATATAGATTTACATTTATTTTAATTTGTTTTCTTCTCTTTAGTTCTCTCTATTCTATCACCTACACCTACTTCATTTCATCTCTGGATCGTCCAAAGGTTAACTGGTAGAGAATGCTTCGGGCATTAAGTCCGCCTATATACATTCTCATGTAGGTGAAGTTTAATAAATAAATAAATAAAAAGCAAAAAAAAAAAAGCTTTTTCCGTTGACGGAGAGATCACAGCGTATATATAAATAACTATAATAAGAAACGAAAACAATGAGGCCCAGCACGTGCCGGCTCGCTGGGCGCCCCCGCGCCTCCCGTGTTCTATCTAAGCCGTGGGGGGTTTTAGTCGGGCCGGCTATCTTAAAGGCTGATCCCGACATAACCGATCACCGCCTTCGGTGACTGGCTACACCTTGGCACTGGTAGGTGCGAGCACCTTCCCCCACGTGATCCAAAAAAAAAAAAAACAGAATAAGTACGCAGAACTTACGCAGTTGAGGAAGAATAATCAGAGATTTGTTGCAACATAAATTTTTTGTAACTTTTTTTTTTTTTAATACCGTCTATACTTACTAATATTGTCTATTGTGCCATTGATCCCGAGTTGGATTCATGGCTGTAGTCAAAATGCGCACGCGAATTTTCGGTTTTCGAGTCAGGTTGTGTTTTGTTGCTTTCCGTGTCTCTGCCTATACCTAACACATCAGGCGTGATTACACTCACGTGTGAGTGATGATCATTAAAAGTAAAGAAAAAGTTTTGGAATAAAATGTATCATTTCTTATAAAATTAATTCATACTTAAAACGATACAGATATTTTTACCCAGTATGATAACTAACAGTGCATTCTAGTCCCGGTCGACATAAAGGTGTATACCCACCACGCTGGCTCGCAATGAGCATTCGACTGCGAATATTCCGCGAGCAGTGGGTTCGTTGTACTGTGCACGCGAGCACGATGTTTCTTTGCGAGTAGCTTACGAACACCAAACGTTCGGCTCGCGACTATTTACTCGCAAACGAATGCTTAGCTCTTAATTATGTGCCAACTTCCTGTCATCTATTTTTGCCGCTTATCAGCAATGACATCGCTGCAGTGTTCCGTATTACAGGGTATAGTGAAACGATATAATTACAGGCTCTGAGACATTCTCATCTTAGTCTTCAGGCGTTAGGTGACATCGCTCATATAACCTTCTTCGGTTAAAGTTGTTTGCTAGAGTCGGTGGACTGCAGTAGCATCTTTCGATCACGCGCAGTAAGCGCTTTCGCGCGACCACGACTGGTGTAACGGTGGGATCGCTTATGGTGTGCGCGCACCTTTAAAAGAGCTTAAACAATGTAACAAATCGAACAAAATATCTGTGGCTATGAGTCATACACCGATGCATCGCTTGACACGTGTTTTGCGTCACCCTTAGAACGCTGCGCAGTTCGGGTTGGCACGTGGAGCTGCATCGTGGAAATAACAAAATGCGATTGATAATTGGAGGGCTTGACTTATAAATTGGCGTTGAAAAAAAAAAAAGACGGATTTTCATTCGCCTGTTTCTTCTTCGTCAGGGGAGTCTCGTGACGAAACGATGGTAGACTGTATAAAAAAAAAAAATAGTAAGATTTGACATTTGACAAACGAAATTATCTTCGAAAGGTCTTCGAGCTTGTAAAGAATTTTTATGCATTCATTCATTCAATGCGTCTCTATTTATATCTTATCCATATATACGAAAGCCGAATATCACCTAGCTAGCTAGCATCGCATGTGGCGACATCTATGTCACCAGATGCGAAGCTCAGGAATGGCAGACTTTCATTCAGGAAATCACTCTGCAAGATGGCGGTACTGTGCATACAATCTATCGTTACGCTATGAAAGTTTCTACGGGTCATTACATATAATCCTCATGGTGCACTAGGTGACGTCCCTGTTAACTTGCGGGCCTCCTGCTCGCGAGTCTCTACCTGCTAAGGAAGCTGTAAAGGCCACTGGGCCAACAGCATATCCACCGTGGGGGGTTTTAATCGATTCGGCATCGTCAATGCTGATCCCGACATAACCAGTCACCGGAGACTACCAGGCGACGGGTGGGTGCGAGCACCTTTCCCCCACGTTGAACTAAAAAATAAATAGGTGAGGTCAGAACACCCGACCTGGTGGTTAACTACCCTTCAAACCTTCTCTGCCATCATCATCATCATCATTCCAGCCTATCAGAAGTCCACTTCTGAACATAGGCCTCACCCAAAGATTGCCACCGGATTGTCACTGCTACTGCGACTGATTTCTTCGTTGATCGGTCCGAAATAGATAGTATATAATATAATAGAGATAGATAGTAGAGTTTTAAGTCGCGGTAAAACACGCCAAACGTCAGGCATTAAACGTTAAAATTAAACCAAAACCATCACAATTCTGTTTCAATCGTTGAACACATTAGTAACTACGCTTCGATATATTCATACAGAACTTTTTGATCATTTGTACTTTGATTTTTTTTTTATATGAATTGAACGAAGTCGACTTCACGCTTTTAATTAAGTAATTTAAATTGCTGCCTATAATGATCGTCCTTGAATCGATATAAACAGACTCGTTCTTTTTTTATTTGTTGGGAAAGGCGGCAAACGAGCAACCGGTTCACCTGATGGTAAATGATTACCGTCACCCACGTACATCTGCAACACCAGAGGTGCTGCAGGTGCGTTATCGGTCTATAAGAGTATTTGAGAGATGGCAGGGAGGAGTGGGCCTCCGGTTACCTCACTCACCGAACGTAACACAGGATGCCTCCACTTACACGCTGGTATTCTGCGAGACCGTGCTTACCGACCCGGTCCAGCCGGGTCATTTCGAGCAGCAGCGAAAGTCGTTCCCGACATTGTACAGTGAAATGTGAAACTTTTCAATCGTATACCGTTATCATAATATTGAAACTTTCCTTACACTATTTAGCCCACGTGACTTTGCCCTAAACCCTTTACGTTTTAGAATCATTATTATAACTTTCAGAGACGTAAGGCTAAAAGCTAAGCGTGCAAAAGTTCACAAACGTTTTTAATTAAACTGCGTCTATAGAGAAAAACTTTTTTTTTGTCATCGCTTTGCAATTGGAACTTAAAGTTTTTTAGAATTCTATTTCGGTTACGATTACTGTAAGGATTCATTGCAAGATTGTTCCGAGTGAAATATTACTTTATGTGTTTAATTATAACCATATTTAATTATTCTTTCGCCGAGGCGAGCTTTTTCGATAGGGACAATAAAGTTGAAACCGTTTCTTGTGGAACCTGATACTGTATACTAACTGAAATAAGTAGACGTGTTTTGTTTTTTTCAAACCGAGCGTAGAGTTACGTTTGTAATATCAAATTGTATGTATGGTGGTACGATGATTATGAAAATGTGGAAAAGTTAAAAAATCTGTATAGGTCCAAGGCTCATACTCACCACGCTGGGAGTGTGGGTGGGTGAGCGCGGAGCCGCTATTTTTTTTTATGGGAAAGGTGGCAAACGTGCTAGAGGTTCACCTGATGGTAAGCGATTACCGACCGAGGATCTGCAGGTGCGTTGCCGACCTCGCTCACCAACCCAAACGCCGAAGCACAAGGTGCCTCCACTCCACGCCGGTGTGATTACACTAGAGACGCTAGTACCCATCAATATTCTGTGATCTTTAGGTGAGGCGTCATCGACGCTCAGAATACATGACTGATAGATGTTATTTCGTTATAAATTTAATATTGGTGCATACTGTATAATTTTTTTTTTGATAAAAGTTAGCCCCGTGTCGCTTGCGTATTGTAGGCTGTTATGTGAGCTCCCCGCAGACGCCGCAGTCCTCGAACGTACGTCACTGCTGGGCGTGGGACAGGCATTGTCGGATGGATTATCAAGGATCAATCCTTCGCCTTGTTTATTAGCTATCTGGGTCGAAGCTAATAAGTAAGGCCTTCGAGGAAAGAGTCGGTGTATTACCCCATGCATCTCGCAAACGTGAACGTACCGCTGGGCGTATCTTTCGTCTTTGGAAAGGTACGGTCTGCAACTTAGTTCTAGTGTTGAGTGAGATTCGCCGTCGATCACTTTAAATTGAACGATGGAAAAATTACATAGCACAATTTCGCGTGAGATAAAAGACAATAAATTTGTTTATAGCAGATAAGAACAGCACCACCTCCTTCACCACAACTATCACCCACGACACAAGCACAACACTCGACACTAGGCAATACCGACATATAATATGCGACAAAATTGTCTTGTTTTAGTATAAATATATACATGTATATTAACGAGTAGATAAAGATTACTGCAAAAATCATGTATGCATGTTCTTATTTATTTAACTGCCTTAATGGAAACATACATACATGATTATATTTTTTGTGCACATCTAACATATGGCACAGTACATTTCAAACGATGTAAGTTTCATTATCCTTTTATAATAAATACTGTAGGAAAAAAATCCGATTACTTCAATTTTCGATGTTCCCGTAATAACATCATGATTACATTCCATAATCGGCTTTTTATTACAAAAATAAAAATGAATCTAATTAGCTTATAAATGTTCACGGGGTTATACAGGGTTTCAAAATGGAGGCGCTCGAAATTTGACATAGAGCGGCCATGTTGATGACGCACTACAGCGGTCAAATTTGGAGGTTATAGTAATTATTATTGAGCAAATCTTCATGGAAAGTTACAGTGTCGAGCAACGCGTGCAAATTATTAAAGTTCACAATCAAAATGAGGTAAGAAAGTGAAATAAAAGGTGATGAGTAAAACTTCAATACTGAAAAAAAAATTTAATAATAATTTACAAGAACTAAAAAAGTGCTCGAAGCCACACTGGTGCAGCGTGTCGGATTCTTTCCTGCTCTAGAACTCTCTCGAATATTTCATGGTTATGTTTAGTCCCTCAAACCGTCCTGGAGAAACATGACCCTTCCCAGCTACTATCATGACGGAACCATCTCCACTATTGAGTGAAGACAAGCTGTGGGACTTACTTTATTCGAACAGACAATTGGGTTTATCAGTATGTGCCATAGGCGGTTGGATGCCTCCAGACGAAAGAACTGAAGGTCAAGGTGGACACAGAGCAAGCAAAAAAGAAGGGGTGACAACACTCTTCGGCGTGTGCCCACTCGACATCTATTTCTCTACACAAAGCTGGTAATGTTAAGATATACAAAACTGTTAATGTTTTGATGTATATACTCGTATATATTTATATATATATTCGTAAATAGAGATAAAGTGAAGTGAGTTTACCGAACGTATTCGATGTTTTGAATAATAACAGGTGTCGCTACTGGGCTTAGGCATTTGCGAATAGGAGGCTTTTCCATAATCGACACGCTTTACATCGCCATAATTTCAAAGTGATTTGACCTAAGATGCTGCTGTCAACGGTCTGTATAGTTACGGCCTGGCAATTTTTGAGATTCGGGTTATCCGAATGCCAATAGGTTTTCAAGGCAATTTCTTTTGAATTTTCAATCCTTATACTCTACTCTACTCTACACCGCCCACGGGAAGACGAATGGTAGCAGGTTTTCTCACATCTCCACCAGACCGAAGGAACTTAACGCCTGTTAACACTGGGCGGGATCTTGATCTAACGTTAGCCTCTTATAATACTATTGTAACGAATGCCCGGTAATGTCTTGTCAACTCAACTCAACTCTTCGAATGACAAGTCAAAAGAAATAATGTTTTATAAATTACCAGTCGACGTTTATTATTACTTTCGTACTTTTCGGTGGGTAAATAAGGGTGGCCGTACACTGGTTGAAATATAAGCTCGTTTTCTTCAATAAAAACTAAATACCGTTTCGGGAATATTCTGGAAAAATCGAAACCAAAAGACGATCGAAATTCAGGACTATACAAGAAGCACTGGAGCGTGCTAAGGGAGTTCAGCGGTGAATTCTGAAGTGAGTGGAAGAGGAAAAGAAAGAACGACTGAGGATTGGTTACTATCAGGAATATCACGTGCGAAGGACAGAGCGTGAAGAAGAAACTATGCCCTTTGTAAATGTTAAAAGTAAATGAAAGTTTAAGAAACCGGGCTTTTTACTCCAATCTCTCAACCACAACAATACATACGTAAGCTGCATAAAAAATTTTGCGGAAACACTAATAAAGAGCGTTCGTAAGCATGCAGTTATGAAAGGTCAAGATACAAGTTCAAGTTAAAGGGTTCTACGTGCGCACGTAATATCAAGTTCTCTATAAAAAAAAAAAAAAACAATTGTCATGTTATATCGACTCGTTACCTTTTTTTTAATCAATGCGTAACGTGTTTATGACGTTGGTGGAACAGACTTGGCGGACGTATGTTTGTATGCGCTCAGTGAACGTAAGACATTAACCCTCTGCCCATAAGAATATACACAATTCTTAAAAAAAAAAACCGGTCCACCGTATTTGACGTAATTTATTGAGTGGTTATATTATTGAAACTGAAACATTGTTAAGTTCATTGTTAAATTGTTATTTAAGCATTAAATAAAAAAAAATGTCTTATTTTGATCAAAAATTCGAAATTAATAGTTATGCCTATTTTTGTTAACTTTTGCGTGATAGAGTCTGCAACGATGATATCCGCAGCAGAACTAAGGTAACCGACATAGCCGTAAAGATCAGCAAGCTGAAGTGGCAATAGGCCGGCCACATAGCTCGCAAAACTGACAACCGTTGGGGAAAAAAGGTTCTCGAGTGTCAGCCGCGTACAGGCAAACGCAGTGTAGGACGACCCCCCACAAGATGGAGTGACGACCTGCGCAGTGTTGCGGGAAGTCGATGGATGCAGGTGGCTCAGGACCGAGCTTCGTGGCAATCTTTGGGGGAGGCCTATGTTCAGCAGTGGACTTCTGATAGGCTGAAATGATGATGATGATGATGATTGTTAACTTTTCATTGCACTGTAATTTTCAATTCTCATGCGTTACATAGCTTGTTTTTTTTTTGTTACTCTGTAGGAAAACAAATTGGCCTTATGAAGGCCTGCATTCGCCGTTTTAATGACCTCATAAGGACCCACATTCTTCTCTGTTGGCGATGCAAGTTGTACTTAGGTTGTGTGGCTAAATCTTAGCTCTTATCTTCAAGGTGTCTCGTGTTTTTTTTTTATGCGAAGTGGGCAGACCAGCAAGCAGGTCACCTGGAGGTAAGTGGTGGCCGTCGCCCACTTAGCGGATATCTTGGATGACTATGTAGCGACTGTGCAGGAGATAGCTTCGAGTCAATGCATGATAATTCACGGCAACCTGCAGCGCGCTCACTGCACCGCTTCTCAGTAGCTCGTATAGATCGGCATCCGAGCTATGCGGTGGTCATCCAGAAACCCAGATCTCAAACCCATAAAGCATATGTTGGGACGTGGCGGAGCTAAGGAGTGGCTTGCTGTTGCTCGAATGGGCCGACTTGACCGGGTTACTACCACTAGTAGAGGCATCTCCTGCGTTTCGTTCGGCGAGTGTAAACGGAGGTCCAATCCCCTTACCCATCCTATCCTCATCCTCCCTCCCAACTCCCCAATATCCTTAAAGGCCGGCAACGCACCAGCAGCCCCTCTGGTATTGCTGATGTACGTGGGCGATGGTTATCATCTACCATCATACCGTTTGCACGTTTCCCCCTTTCTCATGCAATAAAATGCCAATCAAATGCAAAATGGAACGGTATTCCTCGAGAAACGGTTGAAGTTTTAATAAGCTCATAGACGTCACAATCACGTCACGTCGAATGCTGGTCGTCATAAGGGCTAAAGGATTCCCTCCTCACAAAGAGTCATACCTTCCCCTGTCCCCTTTTTAAACCGCACTCGTTGTATTAAGTTTTAGCAAGATAGGGACTTTATTTTTTTATTTGTTAATTTATTCAAATCAATGATACTACCGGGCAGATGCTCGCAGAACTTCTGTCAAGGCTGCCGGTAGAATATCAGCGCTGCAGCATATCGGCTGTAGCAATGTCTTTTTTATTTCTCAGACATCAATACATCTGAGAGGGTTTTGGAGCCGGGAAGAGACCGCCCCTCCAGTGCCGGTCGGCCGACTTCACGTGTAATCGAAATAATATACCGTAGTGTTTCGCAGACATGCAGGTTTCCTCGCTATGTTTTCCTTCACCGGCGAGCACGTGATACATTAAGCACTTGAAACTTTAGTGGGTACTGCTAAACTAAAGTTTACACTACTAAAGCACCGGGTATAGAACCCGCGTCACTCGACCTCTATGAATCTTGAACGAGCGTCTTGTCCGCTCGGTTATCGCGGATTCAGACATGCGGTAGATACGGATAGGCATTTACTGGCATGAAGACCAGTAGTGCCAACTGCCCAGAATTAAATTCTATTCTAAGAATTCTTAAAGTCCCATTCTATGATGTCAGTTCGGTCCCGCTACGTGGAGGAGGGCTGGGGACCAATGAATTTTTCGAAAAATTTCTACGATTATTTTGGTTGACCTGTATATTAAGGCGACAGGCTCACCATCTGTCATGTTGCAATGTAATAACCGTTATTTTTCAATAAATAACTGACCGGAAAAGCTGATGTTTTGAAACAGCTTAATTTATCATTTTCTTCATCATTCATCATCATAATGATTGCCTTAAAGCACGGCACATCTTGGTCATCCTAGTCCTGCCGCAAGGTAATACCGAAAAGAAACTCTGGGATCATTGTTAATTAAAAAAAAAAAAAACTTTTATATTACTTTACATCGCCACGTACGTAAATACATTTTGTTCCGATAATTTGCGACACCTGATTAATCCGTCCCGATATTCTGTAGATTATTCTCTTTGCGTCAAAACAATTTTAACTTGTTTCTGAACTGGATACATATATGTATATATATTTTTTTTTCTTTAAGGTACGGTGTAACCACTCTGTTGTGATCGTTGCCTACCTTCTCTACACCAATGACGTAAATGAAAACAAGTCGGTGGGTACTCCCAACGTGTCAGAACACACTCACACATTAACACTTCATTATAACAGACCCCAATAGACACACACGCACCGAACATAGACCTAAAATTGTTAATAGCAATTTTAAGTGCTGAACGTATCGCGTACTTTAAGCGTTGTAGAGCCAAGCGGCGGCTTCAGCTGCTGCTCGAATGGGCCGGCTCGACCGGATTGATACCACGGCCTCGCAGAATACCGGCGTGAAGTAGAGGCATCTCGTGCTTCTGCGTTTCGTTCGGTGAGTGAGGTAACCGGAGGTTCTAACTATTCCCTCCCATCTCCCGAATATCCTTAAAGACCGGCAACGCACCTGCAGCATCTGTGGTGTTGCAGATGTATGTGGGCGACGGTGATCACTTACCATCAGGTGAACCGCTTGCTCGTTTGCCGTCTTTTCCATAAAAAAGAAAAAAAAAACTCGGCGGTGAAGGGGAAACACAGTGACTAAACCTGCAAGTCTGAGAAATAATTTAAAAAAAAATGCGTACATGTGTGAAGTCCGCCAACAGCGCAGACCCCTCCCGCCTCAGGCCAAGCCCCTGGCAGTCACAGATTTTGTGCCAATAGAACTGTTAATTGCGATAAAATCGCATTCGTGACGTTTATATGGTCTATAGCCGTCTGATACCGGCGTAAGAATCTAGCGCTCATTATGTTAGAAAAGCCTCGCGAATCGCAATGGTTAGACGACTGACGGTGGGACGAACAACTGCGTACAATACCAGACCAGAATTAAGCAGATCGATCGCGTCAGGGTCTAACTATGGTACTGCTAACGCCGATCCGCTATACGGGCGTGAAGGATTATGAGTAATACTACAGCAGTGACATATAGCACACCTGGAATAAGGAACAACACAAAAGGTTAGGGCATGCTGGAAGAAATTACAATGTATGGAATAAGTCCTTGTGTAAATACTATGTTTTGAATGTTCTCATGCCTTTTTGTGCGTAGATAAATAAAAAAAAAAGTTTCTGTCAAAATCTGTGACATTAATATATATCGCTTTTAGCATAAATCTCTACCAACGTACACACATAAATATGAAGAATTTAATAATTTCTAGTATTTACGCGAACACCGCACATTTGAAATGAAACTATTATTTATGGATTTCATCGAAACGTCGGGAATATAAAAACATAATTAAACACTATGAAATCCGTAAATAATAGTTTCTTTTCAAATACCAAGAATATGATTTTAGAGATAAGACTATGTTTTTAGAGATAAGGTAAATTGTAAAAACTAATCAAAGTCAAAGCTCTAATGTACGTCTAAATCTAGCCGTTAACGTTAAAGTTAACGTAAAAACGTTTGCCTTGTCCATGTTTGAAGGACAAATATCCCACCAAACATACTTTCTAATAAAAAATCTCACTACGATTTGCAATTACGTTAATGCGGGTAATATCGTCAAGGGTCCACGGCTGTGTGCAATCTGATATGAGCCCGCTTAAATTAAACGTCTCCCTTGGGTGCCGGCTGCCATGCTTATCTTCGTCCTTGTGACGTGGGCTATTGAAAGTAATTGTATCTGGACATCGATCTCCTCGCACCGGTCACGCTACAACGACGTACGTTGCCTTTCCTACAGTCCGTCCGTTCATTTGTTGTTCAATGAACTATCACGTGATGCTTAGATTTGTGGGAAAGCGGACAGACGAGCACGCCGCTCATCTTATGCTAATTGATTATCGTCGCCCGCGTACATCAACAACACCAGAGGAGCTGCAGGTGCGCTGTCGGACTTCAGGGATAACTGGGGAATGGGAGGTAGAATGAGGAGGGGAGAGGGAGTCGGGATCCGGGTACTTCATTCATCGAACGGAATCGGTTTCAAAAAAATGTTACGTTTCTCAAAACGTCTTTCTGAAAACGTCACATTTTTTGAAACCAGTTTCAATATGGCACTCATTTTTTATCAACCTTTGTTTTAAGCAAAGGAAAACAATTGGTTTCTTTAAAAAAAAAGCTGTTAGTTGATTCAACACCTTTTAGTTGCTGCAGTCCAATATTTTTTTATCGTCATGGCAATGAAGAAACTTGCTCTCGTATAATTTATTCCAGCGATTGTTTACACTCGTTGAAACTTCATCATATTGACAATGATTATATATTCAATTAAATACCCAGATGTGTTGTGACACTAGTAATAATATTCATACATGTGTGTTTCTGTGCGTGTGCTCTATCTTTCTTCATTTTCTTTCTATGACCTACCGTTAGCATAGAGTTAGACAGAGATAATAGTGGTAGCTGGACTAGACCTCTGACCACCCCTATATAGACGCTCACTGAAGACAGTGGTCGATCGTGTCGGTTTCAGCAATAAATGCCGGACCGACTAAAACCACTAAGGAATTAGATCTAGGGTATGGGCTCGACAGATGGAAGAGACTCGTAAGCTGAAGCAACTCATTCAAATCCGTATAAGTCGCCTCTGTACCGTTTCAAACAGTCTGTAACTCATTCCTTCCACGAGCTAGAAATCTGCGAGATACAGACGAACAGACGTTTAAACATACAGACAGCGCAGTGATATAAATGAGGCTCCGTTTTGCCATTTTGATCCGTTTTGAAAAACATTCAGACTATTAAATTACTTGTAATCCATACTTTTAATGCGTGGGAGACAAACTCGCGACCCGCAGCGCAAATGCTCACCCACTACGCCACTGGGCCGTTGTGTCCTTTTGGTAATGGCGATAGGTACAATACAAGGTACGAGATGTCTGGTACAAGAATCGCCATTTTATCGCCAAATCCTCGCCCTGAGAAAGGCTCTTAAAGGTTAAGAAATGCGCGAACTGTATTTACAGTTTCACCTTGACGAACGCCTGGCTCAGTTCGCGTTCCAGACTGCTGCATGAGCCCTAGGTTCGAATAGTTTACCCAGTTTAGAATTTTTAGTATTCAGTTTTAGTATTACGCCCCGTGTTTTTAATACAGCCTCCGGCCCTTTATCCGCTATTATGCCATAAGCGTGACGTCGGATATGGGAAGGTTAAGACGAGTCGGTAATTCGCTTCTTCATTATTTTTCATCAGCCTATTTAAGCCAACAGCTGAATACAGGTCTCTCCAAGAAAGTTCCCCCAAAAGTCGAAATGCATTTCCTTAAAAGTTTATCCCTATACACTGGGTGACGAGGTTGGGGAGCGCCGGCACCCCTCGCACTAGTGGCGATGGGATTTAGGTTCGGAGACACCAAAAAAAAAAAAGGAATTTCTCCCATCGTCTAGTCGAAGATATCTAGCGTGTGTTAATTCATGTTTGGTTTGTCTCAGTGTGTGCGTGACCGCCGGGCGGGGCGCAATGCGGGGGCGGGCGCCGTGTGGGCGGCTGGCCATAGCGGGCGTCCTCGCCCTGCTTGCCATCGCCGCCCTTGGAGCCGCCCTAGCTTGGAACCAGATCTTCGACGCTGCTCTGCGTGCCGTAAGTAGCCGCGCTCCTTACGCACATCTTCACGTTTGAAAAGCTTAAACGGGGTGGTTATGGGATGATTAAATATCTTTTTGCTAACAGACATAAAACGGAACTGTTTATTTTTTTTGGTTCCTCTAATCGATACAGCTTTTGAAGATCTTAATAATTTTCTACTAGTTTCCTGTTTACTATAGTAGTCTTTCATGTCAGTGTAGAGATCGTGACTTTCCAACAAATGGCTTATAACATCATCATCATCATTTCAGCCTATCACAAGTCCACTGCTGAACATAGGCCTCCCCCAAAGATTGCCACGAAGCTCGGTCCTGAGCCATCGACTTCCCGCAACACTGCGCAGGTCGTCACTCCATCTTGTGGGGGTCGTCCTACAGTGCGTTTTCCTGTACGCGGCTGCCACCCGAGAACCTTTTTCCCCAACGGTTGTCAGTTCTGCGAGCTATGTGTCCGGCCCATTGCAACTTCAGCTTGCTGATCTTTACGGCTATGTCGGTTACCTTAGTTCTGCTGCGGATATCATCGTTGCAGACTATATCACTCTATAACATTATGGCTTATAATCGTATCCAATGAAAAACGGTGCTTAGGAGCCAGGAACGTTCTGCCACGCAGCTCCGGAGCTGGTCGCCGTTCATATTCGTCGATTTTTCTTTTGAATTTTCTTGACGTGCAAGTTCCTTCACAATGTAGTATTTCGAGAACACGCGATGGCTTCACAAATCAAGTGTCGTCGACGTCGGGCTTCATCCATCCGCTGCATCATTTTAAAATATGTAAGTGCTGTAGATTAACCCCGATTGTGTCACTTTTCATCCATGCTCCCACTAAGCTCATTAGGTTGTATCACATTTACTTCCATTGCATTACTTTGCTTCCGTGCAACCCCTACGTTGATTTGTGATGGCCACCAAGGGCAGAACCGAAAGTGACGTTTTGTCCCCCCTTTTCTAATTGGATTAATGACTAACGAACTTATAGTCCAGCTGATGGTATGTGGTTACCGCAGACCATGGACATCTGCAAACAACTTCAATCGAAGTAGGTCACAGATGTGTCGTCACCCATGCGATGGAACTCCACAGAGCCCGAAATTATACTGGCTCTCTGTACCATACAAACCGGAACACAGCAGTAACAGCACTGCTGTATGCGACAGGAACGGGTAGGAGGGTGGTACTTGTCCAGACGAATCCTGGAATCTACCATAATTTTTTTTTATACAGGAAAGGCTACAGACGAGCAAGCGGTGCACCTGATGGTAAGTGATTACCGTCGCCCACGTACATCTGCACCAGAAGAGGTGCAGCAGGTGCGTTGCCGGCCTTTAAGTGTATTTGGGAGATGGGAGAAAGGATGGGGAAGGGGAGCGAGCCTCCTGATACCTCACTCACCGAACGAAACGACGAAGCACAAGATGCCTCTATCTCACGCCGGTATTCTGCGAGGCCGTGGTATCAACCTGGCCGGGCCGGCCCATTCGTGTAGCAGCAAAAACCGCCGCATGGCTCTACCGCATAACAAACATTCACCTGCTAGTTATGCGGTATGTTATGTTCATACGACTATTATAAATACATACATAAAAAAACCGTGAAATCTAAAAACGTTTCTTTAAATTACAACATAACTAAAATCCTGTTATATCGGAGTTGTGATTGTTACGTCACGTTGTTAATTGCTCGTATAAATAATTAGAGTTTATCTAAAGTTCAATGAACATTTGAATAGCTCTAAGTTTAAAACTAAGTGTGACAAGGATAGTAAATCGTGTCAATGTGTGAGATAATCTCTTTATTAATTAATTCTCCTCCTCTTGGCTTTACTTGGCTCTTGGGTCACAACCAACAGCTAGTAATAAAATTAAATTAAAAAAAAAACGTCACCCGTCATAAACAGCCGTTTTGTCAGTTTGACAACATTATCGGTCATTGGCCTGTGAAAAGTAGTACCGATCACATTATATCTGTTTCATCTTCTGATGTCCTGGTGCCCGCTGCCTGTGCTAGTTTTTTTTAAACGGATTTTTTTATTTAATTTAGACAGATCAACGGTGAACATACAAATACATGTACAAAAAATTTGACAATTTTAACTAAAATTATTCCGATATGAACATTTGTGACAATTATTTAAAAATTAATTGAAACGATGCAGTATTGCAAAGCTATACTAATATATTATATGTTATGAAGAAAATAATTATTTAATTGGTTCTTGTAAAGTGTAAGGGAATTGTTAAATATGTCGACTTTGCATGGCTTGCAATTAAGGGTATTATATAGGTTAGAAATTAAATTCAATATTATATTAGTGGTAGAGCCGTGCGGCGGCTTTGCTGAAGCGCTGGTACAGTAAGGCGGTGAGGTAGAGGCATACTATGCTTTTACGTTGCTTTCAGTGAGTGAGGTAACCGGAAGTACTCTCCCTTCCATCTCCCAAATATCCTTAAAGGCCGGCAACGCACCTGCAGCATCTATGTTGTTGCAGATGTACGTGGGCGACGGTAATCACTTAGCATCAGGTGAACCACTTTCCCATAAAAAACCCGATTTTTTCTTCTTCACCGCAGAGCACGTGCTAAATTCAGCACTTGAAATTGCTGTTACCAATTTTAGTAGTACTATGAAATTAAAACGTAATCCCGGACGAGGGTTCAGATTGATAAAGTAAAATAAAAAAAATCTCCGATCCTAAATACTCAATTCAATACAAAATGGCTCTGTACATTTCTAATTTATTTATTTTTATTTATTTCTTCATGGTAGAGGTCGAGTGAGGAAGACCTAGGCGAACATTTCACGATCGAATCGGAGACGTTCTGAAAAAAGGCCAGGACAAGAGAACTCTAAACCAACGAGTATGCATGCGAAGATTGATGAAAGTGGGAGAAGCGAAAGACGTATTTCAGGACCGTAGCAAGTGGAAAAAGGTCGTCTCTGCCTACCCCGTTGGGAACAAGGCGTGAATATATACATACATACATACATACATTTCTAAGAAGCGAATAAATATCAATCAATTACAAATATAACGCGTGCGAAGTCACGGCCATCCGCCAGTTAACTGTGCCAATTATTAATGTTAATAATTAAAATCTGACTAGGGGATTTCTAACATAAACTTAAACGTACACGTAAAGCGAAGAAACAATAACACGACCATAATAATGACCATTTTTGTACTTTTGAAATGAAACTATTATTTGCGAATTTTATCACACTCTTGCGCAGATCGGATTAAAAATTAATTAATAAAAGCTGAAGGTAGCCCGAGTTGACTATGACATCTGGACGTCTAACACCCAAGTCATCCCCTGGACCACGGCTGCTGTAAATCACTCGAAACGTCGGTAGTATAAAAACATTATTAAACGCGATAAAATCTGTAAACAATAGTTTCATTTCAAATGTGTAGTGTTCGCGTAAATGCAAGAATTTTGTATTAATCTTACATTTGTATTAATTAACGTTTCTATAGTTTACATAAACATGCAATTAATGCTTCAATGCAAGTCATTTAATGCAAGATCAAGATTAAGGCTCTATAAGTATTATTCTTATAATACATCTTGTATAAACCAGCTTGTATGTGATTATATTAGAGATAAAATCCAAGAGTTAACTAATTAGTTAGAAAATATTTATGGAGATGGAAAATGTTTATCGATTGGATATTTAAAAACCGATAAAGCCGCAATAACCAAGATAACCATGGGGTTAGGGGATTCGAATCAGGAGACTCGAGTTCGCTCCCCAAGCTCGCACCAATCAGTGTTTGTATCGTTGACTCTTATCCTAAGACTGCAACAAGTTCATCACCTGTCACCGTGTGCCAAACAAACTCTGGTGGAAATGACTAAAATCTCTAGACATCTGGCCACCCCAGAATTGGGTAATTCGGTCATATTAACTGTTATATGTGTATATTTATAACCTTAATTACTCTGTAGGGTTTCGTAATAGAAACACTTACATCGAGAAATGCGTACCGGCTTTTCTCGGTGCCATGTTCAGCTGTAGACCAAAATAGCATAAGAAATAAGATATATCCACGTGGTGCACGGTTCTGAGCCAACAGCATTCAGGATTATCGATATGTTGCCACTCAAGATCCTTTCTATCATCGTATGCTCTTGTTTGTGCTTTTATGGAAAGGTCCACGTTCAACCCTAGACCGGCACAGGCAGATAAAGAAGAAGAATGAAGAATATCTACTATCTTATTCTTCTAGCACCTTCCGTCCGCGATTGTGCATGGAAAATATTCCCGCGGCTGTGCCAGGTTTTAAATATCTCTGTACCGAATTCGACGGACTGTTTACACTTGCGCATGTAGGACATAAGTAAGGGATTATCTACATATGTAGATAATCCCTTACTTATGTATATCGATTCATTAATTGTGACGCACACGTTAATACCTACAATATTTCACAAACTTTCCGCGCAATTCCGTTTTGAACGGGTCTTCGAGAAGATTCCTTGCATCGCGGCCCGTGTACCGTACGCGTGGTAGAGCCAAGCGGCGGCTTTAGCTGCTGCTCGAATGGGCCGGCTCGACCGGATTGATACCACGCCCTCGCTGAATTCCGGTGTGAAGTAGATGAATGTCGACGTGAAGTCACTGCTGTTCGGTGGCAGAAATGGTTGAGAGGGTGGCACCTACCCTGACGACTTCTAAACATAGAAGGAGCCCAGCACTTAGTATAACCGGCACAGTATTTGTATCGATATACGATTGCTATGTCTGTATACGTTCAGTGTGTCTGCACCTTAACTCTCCGCGGCGACGGGCACCTTGAATGCCAATAACAATTTAATCGATTCGGGATAAACAAAAGTCCGCGAGCGATTGACCCGGGGGTCAATTGCTGGCATACGACAATCATATCGATTAAGAACCAATCAGCATTAGTATTAATAGTACTGAGAATTAAGAAACTCATTAAAGGTGTCCTTCAGGTTGAGTTTAGTTCGTACGTGGTAGAGTCAAGCGGTGGTGCTCGACCGGGGTAGAACCCCCCCCCCCACCCCTTCCCCCCGGCAGAATACCTGCGTGAAGTAGAAGCGTCTTATGCTTCTGCATTTCGTTCGGTGAGTGAGATAACCAGATAGATCACTCTTCCTCCCCATTCTGCATCCTCATCCTCACTCCCATCTTTCAAATATCCTTTCTTTCATTTATCATGAGCTGACCCGCTTGCTCGTTTGCCGCGTATCTTTTATAAAAATAAGTACACACCGCCATGTCTCGACCGTTACTATGTAATTAGGACTCAGACTATTGAATGTATTTACAATTCCATGGAAAAATTTACATATTTGTCATATTTCATTCATAGCCGTTCGGTGCTTCAAGTGTGATTGAATGGCAAATATACATATGTAATATGCACTTACGGAATCATTATGGCGGCGGTTGAACACAATATATCGAAGAGTACAATAGCTTGATAGTGCCTCATTACAAGGCGAAACACGTGTCGTGTATTAAACGTTGCTGTTGTATATTACTTAGTGTCTGGTGATAATAGCTTGACAATGCCTTGTTACAAGGCGAAACACGTGTCGCGTATTAAGCGTCTGTGGTGTATATATACGTACCTGGTATCGATTGTAGTGATTGTGTGGGCGATAGTTGTGGTGAAGTGAATGGAATTTTATTCTTTTTTTTCCATGCGGATTTGTGTCAGTTATTTTTCCAACGACTTTTGAAACATAATGAGCTTTTAAGTTCAGTTTAGTAAGTAATGTTTAACAGGTAGTCGATTTCTTTCTCTGTATAGAGACAGTATGATTAAGGATTGTGAGACAATTCATCTAGTCTTATTGATTTAGTCATTCCCGTTGTTGGCCAGGGGGCCTCCCGATGGGTTATGTCGGGCTCGGATCTCGGAAGGAGAAACATACCGACTAAAAACCCAGCCACGTTGCTGTCGGCCCGGAGGCCTTTACAGCTTCATCTGAAGAGACTTGCGAGAACGGAGGCCCACAAGTTAAAGAGGGTCGATGATAACTGCTGCTAATGAAGCGCTGCGTCCCCTGAAACGAAAGAATAACTTCCAATTTTATGGGGCTGGGGAGGGCATCCGAGGGTAAATCTCGGGCGGGTCGTGAAGTGGTCGTACATACTTACAAATGGAAATTTTCTTAATAAGTATAAGTGAGTAAAACTAGTGGTTGTATGGCGACGTAGGAATTTGCCACTCCGCTGCCACCACATTTAATTCCATGGGTGTTCCAGCAGTGAAAGCCCTTGCACCTAAGTCTTCTATTTTAAGTCATATAGAAACTTTATATGAAAATATTCTCTCTCTGTTCCAGCAAATGGTCATGACGCCGACTTCCCGGTCTTATCGAGAGTGGTTGGAGCCAACGGTACCTTTGTACTTCGACGTGTACCTGTTCAACTGGACGAACGTGGACCAGTTCCCCGACGAGATCCCTGACTTGGTGGAAATAGGTAAAGTGAAGTAGCAGGCTGTAAGTGGCCACTGCTGGGCAAAGGCCTCATTCTCATATACGAAGATCGGAGAGGATTTAGGAGCCGGGAAGGGCCCGCCACGCTGCTTCAGATTCGGATTGGCGGGCTTCACATATCCTCGAAGCGATAAAAATTTATTACTTCTCAGACATGTTTTCCTTCGCCGCTGAGCTCGTGTTAAACACGGCACGTAAAATTGCTATTCAAAATTCGTTGTCGAAAATTCCCGTTGGAACCCAGGTCACTTGCGCTCTATAAAACTAAAGTGAGCGCCCTGACCACTAGGCTGCCACGGAAATAGGAAAGCATTTAATATTTTTCCTGACCTGACGGTAAGCGGCAACTGAAGCCCACGGGCACCTGCCAGCCACTCCAATCGAAGGATGCCACTTAATGGCAGACATAGGGAGAGGGTGGTGACTAACCCAGACGGCTTCTAGTCAGACATGTAGCCTACCACCGCGTAATACTCCTATAAGAATCTCTGTGTTGACACTAACTCCTGGTTTTCTGTGACAGCTTAGTTCTTCCCCGGTAGAGCCGACCCATTAATGTTACAAAGTTACTAGTAAAAGTAAAGTAAAGTAACAGCCTGTAAGTGCCCACTGCTGGGAAAAGGCCTCCTTCGCAAATACTAGTATCAGAGAGGGTTAAGGAAGGGCCCGCCACGCTGCTCCCGTGCGGGTTGGCGGGCTTCACATATACTCGAAATAATATATTCATTATTTCTCAGACACGCAGGTTTCCTCACGATGTTTTCCTTCACCGTTGAGGACGAGGTAAATACAGCACTTAAAATTGTTATTAACAATTTTAGTGGTGCCGGCACCGGGGATCGAACCCAGGTCACTCACGCTCTATGACACTAAAGTGAGCGCTACGACCACTTTACTAGTACGGGTCTCTAGCGACCTTCGACACAGTGTGATGATGATGATGATGATGATGTTTGTCTTCCTGGCCGAATTCGACCACGGCGACAACCTCCGAATACGGTCGGCAGTTGTCGGCAATTGTTGGCTGCGCAGAAGATATTATAGTGCCATGAGTGTACGCGCGAACACACAGACGTGGACGGTTCTAAACGTGGTAGAGCCAAGCGGATTGGTACCAAGGCCTCACAGAATACTAGCGTGAAGTAGAGGCATCTTGCATCTTGTGCTTCTGCGTTTCGTTCGGTGAGTCTATTTCCCTCCTATTCCCTCCCGTCTCCCAAATATCCTTAAGGACCGGCAACACACCTGCAGCATCTATGGTGTTGCAGATGTATGTGGGCGACGGTAATCACTTACCATCAGGTGAACCGCTTGCTCGTTTGCTGTCTCTTCCATAAAAAAAAAAACAGACACACTCGTCTTCACCTTCGCATAGTCGATGTAACGCTGATACGATAAGATCGGAGTAAAGGTGAGATACAGCGTCTGAAGACACGGGAAAGAACACAACACAACCAGACACGAAAGTCTAAGATTCGAACCCAAGGGCTAGTATTCAGGTGCGCTAGCCACTATGTTATGTAGTAAATATAGTACACAGCTATGTGTTTAAAGCCAAAAAGTCTTAAATAGTGTATTTACCTTGACCCCGTGACCTTATATTGCTTTCCTATCGCACTACGGAACCTGAAGAGCGATAATATTTTCGAATATAGTTTCTTTTATCTTTCGTCGCTGTATGGAATAAATATAATCGGAGAGCTATAATATTTCATACACTATAGACGTCTGTCGGACATAATTGAAAAACGTGCTAAACGCATTAGTATGTTAAAAATAAAAACTTCAAAAATTGCAGAGGACAATAAAAGAATATCTGTTATTTTGAATATAACATAATAGCTATATATTTTGTACATATTTGTATTTATTCATTATACACGTCGAGCGGGTTCACCACAAGTCACGTACAATCTCCCCGGTTAGGCGAAAAGTGCATGCCAAATGGGAATCTGTTATCTCCGTCTACCCCAAAGACGGATCAGATTAAAGTATCAGAATTGGAACCGTCAAATGCTAATTCGGTTGCAACAATTGACTGCGTAATCGACCGAACCAAACTTATATCCTAAGTCTAGTCACTAAAGTTTAGGGAGAGAAAGGGGTATGAAGCTGGTACCCACCCAGACGACTCCTATGCAGAGAAGAAGCATACCACCCAGCGAAGTCTCTTCTGAGGAAACATGTATGTCTGTGAAATGATATTTTTGTGAAGGCCGTCAACAAGTTATCTGTAAACCTCTATTAATGAATTTTGTAATTAAAACCCACTTCACCCCAGGTCCGTACCGCTTCCGGGAGCTACGCCGTCACGTGAACGTATCGTGGCATCCGAACAACGGGTCCGTGTCGTACCGGACGATGCGGAGCTGGGTGTTCGACGAGAGCAGCAACGGAACCCTGGAGGACAGTATCACCACCCTCAATGTTATAGCTGCCGTGAGTATACTGGCACTTACTTCGTTATCATCATTGGCATCGTCACAGTCTGTCACAAGTCCACTGTTGGACCTAGGCCTACGTCCACAGAGTCCGCAATGCAAATCCTCCTGAACCACTTGCAACCGTTCACTACAACACTGTGTGGTTCGAGACTCCGTCTCGTGTGGGTCGTCTACGTCGGTAAACCTAGTTTTGAATATCATTCTACGCGGTAGAGCCAAGCGGCGGCTTTTGCTGCTGCTCGAATGGGCCGGCACGACCGAGGCGGTACCACGGCCTCGATGTATACCGGCCGGATGTAGAGGTATTTTGTGTGTTCTGCGTTTCTTTCGGTGAGTGAGATAACCGGAGGCCCACCCGCGCTCCCTATAATCCCTCCTGTAACGCAAATATCCTTAAAGGCCGGCAACGCACCTGCAGCACCTATGGTTGAAGATGTACGTGGGCGACGGTAATCACATAGCATCAGGTGAACCGCACGCACGTTTGCCGCCTTACATATAAAAATAAAATATGTCATCGTTGTTCTAATCGATATGGTAATCAATTACCATCTGTTGAGGCGTTTGTTCGAAGGCTCTGTTTACTATAAAACAAAAAGATTCTCTTTGGCAGAAGAACACCGAGCATAATCTATAAACAGAGCCTGGCAGAGAATGCCAAAAGACATTGAGCTCGCCTGCTACGTAATATCTTTTGTTACGGTGGAGAAAATAAATTAAATGATTAAACAGTCGCTTTTCAAAGACTGCTGAATCCCAACAAGGAGTCAATATTGTTGTTCCTGTGAGTTCCGTGTCTTCTTCCGATTTTATTGCATACCGTATAGACTAGTTAATGACTCCGTGTTTGCTCGTTTACTTGTGGCACTACAATATCTCCTGCACAGTTTTTTTTTATGAGAAAGGCGGCAAACGAGCAATAGATTCACCTGATGGTAAGTGATTACCGTCGCCTACATACATCTGCAACACCAGTGGAGCTACAGGTGCGTTGCCGGGCTTTAAGGGTATTTGGGAGATGGAAGGGAGGATAAGGAGTGGAATGGGGAGGGGAGTGGGCCTCCGGTTATCTCACTCACCGAACGAAACGCAGAAGCACAAGATGCCTCTGCTTCATCGTCGTGGTATTAATACGGTCGAGTCGGCCCATTCGAGCAGCAGCTAAAGCCGCCGCTTGGCTCCACCACATTACAAATATAGCACTGACATATAGCATTCGTAACATCGTCACCGTGGTAGAAATGGACTCGGAGAACAGGACCTCGAGATTCTTCGTCCAAGATTTTCAAATCAATACACGTTATTGTGATACCTGATCACAAAGATGACAAACCAGACGTCGACGTTTGACATTTATTTATGTTTAATCTAACCAGGTTGAATAGAAACACATGACACAAGTGTGATCCAGAGTTTGTTTTAGATATAGCTTAAATAATTATATAGATAAAATAACTTTCTCTGTTATAAATATGTTAATGCATAGATCTATTTTTATTTTAATTTACGTCTTTTTTTTTTAATTATCTTTTACCTTTGTTAGTTTAGTAGAGCGTAGGGGTCGTGTCTACAAGAAGCAGCGTGTCTAGGATTGAAGCTTCCGGTACTGTGGTTTGTCTGCCGTTGGAACGGGAAATATCTCCCCGAAATCAAATAGTTAATGATTAATATCGGACGATGTTAATGTAAATTGTTTAAAAGATTTAATTGTTACCACATTTTTAATGAATATTTCGTAACAACAACATCGCACAATCAATTAAAATTTCGAGTCATAATAAAAAAAAATGTAACTCGCAATAAAATTACTTAAAATGCTTAATACAGAACGTCGTTAATGCTGGGATTACGGTCATAAATTCTTATTAATGTGTGTTTTTTTTTTATTTTATGTACGAGTATGTTCCGTGATCATTAAAGTAAGTATATTAGGTTGTTTGATCTGTTCGTCTAAAGGTTTAGTTGGATAATTTGCCGATAGGTGTCATTGATCGAATTAGCAACGCGGTTTGATTTGACTGTAACGTGGGCTGATAGTCTTAATTACTTTTATAAATTATTAATTTATAACATACCTACTGAATATAAGTTAAAGAAGAAATAATCAGCAGTTCTATACATATTTAGTAGTTAATGTCGGTTGAAGGTTCCCCAACGGTGTTCATCTTGTTTTGAACTAATGAGGCTTTCATGAATTTATTATTCTCTTAGTTCAATAGTCATTTAATGTGATATCGCCTTTATATGCCCATAGCTGAGCAAAGGCCTCAAATATGTGGGAGGAGAAGACACCGCCTCCGCTACCCGTGCGGGGGGTGGGTAGACTTCACACATGCTTTCAAAATAATATATTGAATTAATTCTCTGATAAGCTGGTTTCCTTCACCGCCGTGCATGTGGTAAATTCACCACCACACAATAATACCAAATTTCAGTGGTGCCTGCACCGGGAATCGAACGCAGGTCACTGGAGCTTTTAGAAACTAAAGCTTGGTCCAGGCCAGGCTCGTAACGTCGATATCGTAAAATTCAGGCTTCGTTTTTATTGGATCGGGGTGACACATGCACTAACAGACGTCCTGACCTGTGACCTGATGGCAAGTGGCCATGCTCATGCCATGTGCACATGCAAATAACTTCAATTGAATGAGGTTAAAGACGCGTTCACATCCCGAGGACTCACAGCCCTTAGAGAGACACCGGTAGTCTCAGCCGAGTTCACGCACACAACACATTCGCACACATACTGCGTATGTTGTTGTACGTGTAGGCGCGAGCTTACAGTGTCTCTATTCTCCGATCAGATGTCAATATATTTCTAGCTTCTTATTTCTTATTATTAATTTATCGTCAACACCTGAGAGATGTTTTTATAATAATAATTATCAATGAATTCCATATGATTTAGTCAACGGTATAAGAAGGCTTTGTAGGTTTTAAATAAAATTTTCATATTTTTATGTCGGTTTCGTGTTTTTTGTGTCAGAATTCACGTACATTTCATTGTGCGATTACGTAATCAATTGGAGCATTGTACAACTGACAGACAACAAAATGACTACATTACAAATGCGGAAGTTAAAACGTAATAAACGCATTCAGCAATAAATTCCGTAATTTTTTTTTTTGCATTTTAAAGCCTTAGGATATTTTGCTAAAGAGAAGCGCTCCTTAGGGAAGATACAATTTCTAACGAGATGTCATGGGACAGTATTTTCAGATGAAATCTGATCTCAGGAATTACATCTGGACTTAAACTTCTATATTCGCATACTTAAATACAATAAATCTGAATATTAAGTTTAAATCTTTTCACACGACCCAAAAGAAGGGGTTACGTTTTTACTTGTATGTATGTCTGTTTACTTTGACACACTCTGTAGCCTAACGCAATGATGGATTTCTGTATATAAGGTATCGTGATAATTCTTTTTTATGGTTAAGCGGGCAAACAAGTAAGCGGCTGATGGTGAGCCTGATTACCGACGCCTACGTACATCTGCAACATCAGAAGAGCTGGATATGCTTTGTCGGCCTTGGAGGATATTTGGAGGATGGGAGGGATAGGGAGAGGGTTAGGGGTGGAGGTGTGTGGGTCAGTTACCTCATCAGGGAACGCGGAGGAAACGCAGAACCATGAGACGCTTCTACTTAACGCCGGTATTCTGCGAGGTCGTGGTACTAACCCGGTCGATCCGGCCCATTCGAGCAGCAACAAAAGCCGTCACTTGGTTCAGCCATAAAAAAATAAGTTCGATGTGGGGTATAATTAATTACAGTTACGTAGTCTCTGTAATATATACCACATATTTTTTGTATGGCCCGTATGCCCACTCCCACTCCCCCTCCTTATTATATATCTTTCCCATCTCTCAAAAACCCTCATAAAGGGCGACAACGCGCAGATGTACGTGGTCGACGGTAATCACTTACCATACAGGCGAAGCGCTAGCACGTTTGCCGCCTTTCCAATAAAAAAAAATGTGGATTAATGCGCAGCAGCTTTTGTCTAAAATCTTTCAAATAATTGATTTCAAAAGTGAAGGGGGATTACCGGCAGTAACGACGTATATTCTGGACTATGTACGATCAGAGCGCACCCTCTAATTGGATTAGTTGGGCATGGATTTAAATTTCGACCCAAAAATATTACCGGATCGTCGGTGTAATCCCCTCGAGTCTCTCCAATGAAAGGGCAACGGATTGAGTTTTTAATATATAGTTACATCGTTTCGATATTCGTATTGCGAATATATTTAAACTTACAGCCTCCTTATGGGCGAGTCCTATATATCCTGTGACCTATAACAAGCCCATGTCCTGCAGTACACGCAATCAATTCAATTATTAATTCTAGTAATTATTATTCGTTCCAGTCCGCGGCTTATAGATCTAGAGACTGGGGCTTCATCCGGCAGAAGGGCCTCTCCATGGGCTTGGCCATGTTCGGGCATCGCGTATCGATAACCAGGCCGGCCGGTGAACTGCTCTTCGAGGGCTACGAGGACCCACTCCTAGACCTGGCGAAGAGTTTACCAGCGAGCACGACTGGCGGAGCGCCGCCGGTGGACAAATTTGGATTATTTTATGGCGTACGTTTACAGAATTT
This sequence comes from Bhutanitis thaidina, assembly GCA_029286595.1. Classification (NCBI taxonomy): domain Eukaryota; kingdom Metazoa; phylum Arthropoda; class Insecta; order Lepidoptera; family Papilionidae; genus Bhutanitis; species Bhutanitis thaidina. The sequence continues at coordinate 17,086,562 of JAGSMS010000022.1, read as the reverse complement.
TAAAAATAATTAGGTTGTAGTACCAATACCACTGGAGGGGTCTTCGTCACTTCCGGTGTTTACGACCGTGAATAAACCAGCCCGAGAATGTCTGAGAAATTGTAAATTAAAAATATTTTGATAGTGTTTTTTTTTTTATGGGAATGGGAGTAAACTGGGAAGCGAATCGAATGACAAGTGATTACCGATGCCTACGTACATCTTTAAGGATATTTGAGGAATGGGGGAGGGAGGGGGCATTGGAGAGGTAGTTTCCTCTCTCACCGAACAAAATGATGACGCACCAGTTGCTTCTGATTCATGCCGGTATTCCGTGAGGTCGTGGTACTACCCCGGTCGAGCCGGCCCATTCGAACAGCAACATAACCCGACGCTTTACTCTTGCTAATCCATAATCTTCGCTAAAAGAGAAAGCCTTTGCCCAGGAGTGGGTCATTTGAAGACTGCTAGTTATACACCACCTCAAACAGTAGATTATTTTCAGAGGAACAACTCAATAGACACCGATGGCTACATGGAGGTGTCCACGGGCGCTCTCAGCGGATCTCTCCCTGGCCAGATCCTAAAATGGAATCACGAAGACCATCTCACATACTACAGCGATGAATGTTCGAAGGTACGATATATTTATATATGTTAGATGTTAATTAAATAATAGTTAATTGAGGTACAGAGGAATATGTGTCTTTCTACAAGTAACAACTGCACTTACCTATGATGCCTTTAGCTGACCGATTGTGGGTGGCAATGCTTCCGAATTCGCGAACCTAAATACCACAGACTAGTGGTAGAACGTGGGTACTGGCACAACGTTCAACGTCTCTTCAGCTTTGCTGTCGCATTGTAATGTTCTCTGGACTTGTAAACGTCTGGTGAATAAAAAGATGAGTTCTGTCTGATAATGGTGTCTCCGCTGATCAGTCTTCGATCATGGCACCATCTTCTTGAAAACGATTCGATGGTGTTAACTGTCCAACTGCACAGAATATGATATAACCTGCTTATAATCCTCGGCGTCGGCACTACTATCAGGGCGGTCGGATCAGGGTGGCTGTCTCTGCCCGGCTCCAAAACGCTCTAATATATGAGAAGGAGGCCCTTGCCCAGCTAACAGACCGACAAACCGACCCAGTTTCGGTTAACACTACTCAAGAACACACTGTACACACAGTTAGCAGCGATGTAAAGAGGTAAGCAGTAGATGTACTCTTGCACATCTACTTAAAGCATAAGCGCAAACCTATGAAGCTGTAAAAGCCAAAACGGCTAACAGCAATAACTTCATCGAATACATATACTTGCCCAGCAGCGGGCATTCACGGGCTGCTACTTTTTCATTTACTTTTATCTCTTCCAAGTCATACAAGCTTAACACATTTGGCAGCCATACATAACAAAGAAAGACTGCGCACTAACGCAATAATTTATTTACAAACGCAGCTTGCGGGCAGCGCGGGCGAGTTCATGCCGCACAACCTGACCGAGGAGTCGGGCCTTACGCTGTTCGTGCCGGACCTGTGCCGCACCGTGCACCTGCGATACGCCGAGAGTGGTGACGTCGGCGGCCTGCCTTACCATAAGTACGCGCTCACGGAGAACAGCTTCGATAATTGTGAGTGGGCTGTGCGATTTTATTATGTTACTGTGTTAGTCCACCGTTGGGCCGTGGAAGCGCCAACGAAAGCTTGCTTGTTATGCGGTTATTCACAACGCTGGGCAAGCGGCTTTGTAAGTGACCGTTGCACAAGAGCGTGTGCTCCAATCTGTATGATTGGGCTTACTAGTATGGATTTCCCATCATCGAGGCTGTCGTTGGAGCCTTGTCAGTCGGGTGAAGTTAACACTTGGAGAAGAAGTTGATTTATTCCCTAACTTGACTATGCTCTGCTTCATCACCTACCGTGTATGAAATCGGCCCCGCAGTGGCAATGACGGTCGCGTGATTCAGTTATCGGCGTATCTATCTGCTGAGCCATGGGCCCTGTGCGCGAATCGATAGGGTCTGGAGGAAATAGGCAACAGGTTGCTACTCTTCCACACGACAAAGATGTATTTAAAACAAATTTAACGTGGTAGAGCCAAGCGGCGGCTTTTGCTACTGTTCGACTGAGCCGGCTCGACCGGTTTGATACCACGGCCTCGCAGAATACCGGCGTGCAGTAGAAGCACCTTGTGCTTCTGCGTTTTGTTCGGTGAGTGAAGTAACCGGAGGCCCCCTCTTCCTCCCCATCGCCTTCCTGATCCTCCCTTCCATCACCAAAATACCCTTAAATGCCGGTAACGCACCTACAGCTCCCCTGGTGCTGTAGATGTACGTGGGCGACGGTAATCACTTACCATCAGGTGTACCGCTTGCTCGTTTGCCGCCTTTCCTAAAAAAAAAAAATAATAATAAGTTTTTTGACTAACCAACTGAAGTCGGTTGGTTTTTAAAGTCAAATTCTAACCACTTGGTTAACCGGAGTCTAATATGAAACTTTGAGCACTTTTGATCCCACCCTTAGGGATAGCAATATGGGACCCTCTAGGAGACAGACACAGAACATACATTTGTATCCTCTATTTTTTTTAAAGTCGGTTAAGAACATGCCATAATGGCTGCTGCCGTCCGCAGCATCCTCGTCTCCGATCAACTCGTGCTTTTGCGGCGGCGCGTGCGCGTGGAGCGGCGTCATGAACGTGTCCGCGTGCCGCTTCGGCTCGCCGTCCTTCCTGTCGCTGCCGCACTTCCTGCACGGAGCCGCGCCGCTGCGGCAGCTGGTCAGCGGCATGGACCCCGATCCCGTGAAGCATTCCTTCTATTTCGCCGTGGAGCCGGTGTGTTTTCCATTTCAGACCTAACTGTCCACCTGACGGCCGGCACATGTCTAATGCACTTACGTCTGCGAATAACTACATTCGAAGATGGTTATTAAGGTGGAATGCCTCAAAGCTTGCAATTATACTGGCTCTCTGCACCCTTCGAGCCGGAACACAGACATTATTGCGCTGCTGAACGGCGTCGACGACAGAAATCGGTGACAGGATTGTACCAACGAAGACAACTCCTGCACAAAGGGGGATTCCTATCATCTAGTTAAGCCCTAACCATTTTAAATGTAACTTTTTCATCTAATTAGGTTACCACTTACCAGAGTCAAGCCACGACAGCTTAGCAGTAGAAGGGATCTGCCTGCGAATCAGATGACAAGAGTTCTATTCCCTGACTGGAGAATTAGTACACTGCTGCGACTGGCTCGTCATTTGTCACGTTATTCCAAAAAAAGTTCAACCATTGTTCGTGAACCACTCCAGAATTCAGATACAAGTTTTTAGGCTTAGCTGGAGTGGTTATAAGGAATCTGTAACCCTTCTGCTGACTCTTTGCAATCGACAAATTTGGCCCATCAGGTTTGGACAGATGGGTTGGGGGGAGCATCATAACCCGTTTAAGATCACAGCTGTTATGCTGCTGTCCATCACTTGTCAATGGGATTTAGGTTCGGGTTTGGAATAGAATCAAGAGCCGTGGTAGCCTAGTGGTCAGGGCGCTCACTTTAGTGTCATAGAACGAGAGTGTCCTGGGTCCGATTCCCGGTGCCGGCACCACTAAAATTGTTAATAACAATTATAAGTGCTGTATTTACCACGTGCTCGGCGGTGAAGGAAAACATCGTGAGGAAACCTGCATGTCTGAGATATAATAATTATTATTTCGAGGATATGTGAAGCCCGCGAACCCGCACTGGAGCAGCGTGTCGGGTCCTTCCCGGCTCCTAAACCCTCTCTGATACTAATATTTGAGAAGGAGGATTTTGCCCGGCAGTGGGCACTTACAGGCTGTTACTTTACTTTACATTTTATTGGAATAGATTTTCTGCCTTCAGCCGGTGCACCACACAGACCGCATATAGTAGGACAGCAGACAATATAAATTTATCAGCAGCGCTTCTCGACCAGCTACAGTGCAATGTGTTGATTGACATGAATTGAAATAGAAAATCAACAAATGCACGTAACTTACCCGACGTATGAAGCGTCCGACCTCGTTGAATTTTTACCACAAACATGACCTATGTTCCTCCGTCCAGAAACTCGGCGTGCCGTTAGACGTTGCGGCCAGGTTCCAGTTCAACGTGTGGGTAGAGCGCAGTCCCAACATAGAGTAAGTTATCAATGTGATGTTCTTTAGAACCTGAGTTTTGTTCGGAGGCTTTGCGTGATGCAATGTTTCAAGATCCATAGGTCCAGTCAATTACTTGCAAAAAATAGTAAAAAATACCTCTGCAACCTTATCCCATGGCTGTAGTAAGAGTCGACGAAGGTTTTTTTTTATTAGTTAAAAAACGTTACATTCCGCTGTAGGAATTTCTCCTGTGTCGTGGAGGCAGTTTACGTACATGAATTGCACACGGACTAGCACCTAGACCGGTAGCTGTTATTTGTAGTTCATACTAATACCAGTCCCGTACGGGAATCAAACCCGCGACCCACAGCGCCTCAGCTAAACGATTAGCCACTACGCCACTGAGCAGTCAATTGACTTCCATTTTCACTAATGAAAGAGAGAAAGAAACTTTATTCATTACACCACAGTTAGTCAAAAAGTTATCAATAAAACAATTAAAAAAATTATAAAAATTAAAAAAAAAACATCAAGACTTTTTTTTTCTGCGCTACAGTGTGATGCAACAAATGGGTCTACGCTCAGTTTATGTTACGGATTCCCGCAACATTGATTTTCAGCGCAGCCTTATACCTTATACCACTATTGAGCCAGTAGTGTCTGCAATAGATACAGCTGCAAAAAAAATAGAAAGAAAAAGACATCTTAAACCACCTGAAATAAAATCATGGGCTTATAATAATAAAGTGAGATAAATAACAATCGGGTATGACTTTATACAAGCTACACTAAGTTCCTTTTGACAAACATACATACATATACATATATATATATATATATTCACATTTACATACAAATATTTTTATACCACTATTGAGCCGATAGTGGCTGCGGTAATCATAGCTAGTTTTAGGATGCAGAGGGGAACTAACCATCTCTTTCTTCAAATGCCAACCTCACCTGCACCAGGTGCACCCTGCTAGCCCACGAACGGGACTGCGGCGACCGAATGCCAGGTGAAATAACCAACCGAATTCGCCTAAACCAAATTGTGCAGACTGGTGATGGGGCTGCAGCAGGGTCACCAGTGCGCGGGCACACGGCACTGCGCTCACCAACCCACCTGCCCGTAAACTCTTGAACACTGATACCGGATTTTACTAGCGCTTTCTTGGAGAGCACTTACCCTATATATGGATACTTAAATATCATTTCAGCCTATCATAAGTCCACTACTGAACATAGGCCTCCCCTAAAGATTTCCACGAAGCACGCTCCTGAGTCACCTGTATTCATCGACTTCCCGCAACACTGTGCAGGTTGTCCTCCTCCATCATGTGGGGGATCTTCCCACACTACCTACCAATAAAAGCAAATGATTACTTGTAGGTTATCATGGACAATTTGATGTTTTTTTTGAAATGCACACGAACCAACCTTTCGAAGGGGTATCTACTGGTACAGTCGGGCAGTTCTATGTTCAGCCGTGGACTAAAATACGCTGATATAGCAGTAGATGCAATTTTTCCCTATGTTCTTCATCAGTTCAGTCTCTGTGATGTCTGCTCTGCTGCTGCATCATAAGTCTATCATAGAAAGCGCCTTCCAGACGACATACATGCGTTAAATTATTGTTTTTTTTTTGCAGTTTATACGAGAACATGCCGACCATGCTCTTCCCTATATTCTGGGTCGAGCAGCGAGTGCGTATAGAGGACCGCGTGCTGTCGGAACTGCGTGTAGTGCGTGCGATACTGGACTGGGGCGGCGCGGTCTGCGCCGGTGTGACCCTGGTCTTCACAGTCTGCGCTATCAAAATGATCTGCTGCATTAAGAAGGCTAAATATTCTAGGTTGGTTATTTATTATATTAAAAGTACAATAGCAGCCTGTAAACACGCTTCGAGTGGGTTTCACCGCTGGGAATAGTTTGCCACCGTGCTTCAGTGCGGGTTGAACTCATATGTATGTATGTATATATTCACTCCTTGTTCCCAACGGGGTAGGCAGAGACAATCTTCTTCCACTTGCTACGGTCCTGACATACGTCTTTCGCTTCTCCCAGTTTCATCAATCTTCGCATGCATGCTCGTTGGTTGGTTACTCTTGACCTGGCCTTTTTCCAGAATGTCTCCGATTTGATCGTGAAATGTTCGGCTAGGTCTTCCTCTCCCGGCTCTACCATTTACACTCGCCTCATATATTAACTCATAACCACTTAATATTTCTTTTATTTATCACACATGCTAATTCTACACCGTATTTCTTCAACACCGAGTACAAGATGGATTACCCCATAAATCAGTAATTAACAATTTTATCGTACCCCAGGATTCACGACTCTATGAAGCCATGAGCTATTTATGTTTCTCGTGACGAAGAGTAAATGATTTGATCTGATTCGCTTCTTCCAGACCCTGCGAAGTGATAACCGAGAAACCTAAAGACGAGGCGGAGATAAAATTAAATCCTTTGTAAGGTAACTATCCCACGGGATGGTTCTCGCATCATACAAGCACAATATAATCTCCACGGAATCAAAGAAACACCCTGAAGAATGGAACCAATCATCTCGGGGAACAATTTCTGAGGAGAGTATCCTATTCTCCAGAAAGTGCTCTGGTTTTCCTGACGTGTGTGAAACCATAGATGGAGAAAGTTCGCTTTCTCCTCTGCTTACATCCGCGTCTGTTAACAATCAAGAACTTTACTTTAAATATGTGTACGATGTAGGTAATGTAGACGGTCTGTCAGTGTTGAGGATATCTTATATTTATCTGTAGTGATGCCACCTCGACCGCTCACAGTTCAACGGAGCTCGTTCATCACCGACGGCTTTAACCGATTCTTTTAAACTCTGCGCGTAAATTTTTAATTTCATATGTCGTCCGTATTTTAAGGTCGAAGTAGAAGTGTGTGTGTGGCTCACGCTTTTACTACGTTGGTCTGGTTCACAGAACACCTCTTTTCACGGTCCGTGGTCCGGTCTGTACGTGTGCAATTGCAGGACTTGGGTACGAACACGTGGCACCCCTTCCCCATTCCCCAAATATCCTTCAAGGCCGGCAACGCACACCAGCTTCACTGGTAATGCAGATATCCCAAAAAAAAATTGTTATTTAAAATAACACAGTTCCGAAAATAAAAAGCGATTTTTTTTTTAATAATTATTGTATTAATGTTAAGATATGTAGAAATATTGTTAGATAATTACTTTAAGTTATCATTTCTAAAATTATTTAATGTCTGTAAACAAATGAAAGATAATTAATTTTACTGTGATATGTTTATTAAGAAATGTTTTGTTTTAAGCGCCTATAAATTTCCAAAATATTCATGAGTGTAGTATTGCCGTATAAAAATTACCAGGCGCCGTAATATATAGAGACTAGTGTGCGTTAAATTAATACGATTTTGGGTTAAAATATTGTGTAGTTGTAAAATAACTCTTATTTAGTTTCAATTTAACTTTAAATGCAATTTATCTGCGGCTGTGACGGACAATAGCCTTTTGAATGTCTTTAAAACAATAGCGATAAGGCACAATGCTTTACGTTATTTAGAATTAACTTCGAGCCTTTTAGAAATTAATTAAAAAAGCGTGCATGAAACACGTATGGAGACATGGATGGTGAAGATTAAATATCTATGTATCAGCAAAATCTTGAGCCTTAACTTGAAAGAGAACTATAAATATTTTTACTACAAAAGAGGAGTGTATTATTATACATATACATAACTGGAAATTAAGTAGGTGTCGAGAGTTATGTTTAGGTAATTAATATCGGTTTATAAGTTATGTTCAGAAAAAATGTTGTATGACATTCTTAATATAAAGGTACTATGTACATCTTATATAGCAGAATATTATATACGAGGATATATATATATATTTTAATAACTTTTTAATACATAATAGAGCGGCGCCTTTTGCTGCTGTTCGAATGGGACGCCTCGACCGGTGTTTGTAGAATACCTGCGTGAATTAGAAGCATGTTCTGCTTCTGCGTTTCGTTCAGTGAGTGGGGTTAACCGGAGCCCCACTTCACCAGCTCACCCCTTCTTAAATATTCCTGAAGACCGGCATCGCACCTGCAGCCTCCTCTGGCGTTGCCGATGTACGCCGGGCGTCACCTAATATTTCTTACAAAGATATTGATAAGATCTTGTCCTCTTTTCTTGATTAGACTTAAACAATAAATAAGTAAAGATGTGGTTGCATTGATTAAAATATGGAAATTCAAATTGCCTATTTGTAATGTTTTAGATGTATGACGATTATGTTTAGTTCTTTTAAAAGCCAAATGGTATTGTGTTAAAATTTTATTTAAGAACACGCATAATAGAAAATTCATCCTTTGATTTTCATTTTGGTAGGAGCTGAAATCACAGAAAACACTTTACAATCCTTTGTTTTACTGAAGTAAGGGAAATTACTTACAGATGGTTAAAAAATAATTATGCATGAAATATTGTTTCATAACCACCACATGAAATCCATTAATAATTTAAAATATTTTGTAGTTGTGAACTTAACCTTATTACATCTCTCTCTCTCTCTCACACACACACCCACACATGCATACACACAAATATACTATGTAAAATAGTTTGAACTTATTTATAAACTATAAAATATTTTTTTTATTGTTCTTAATTTTAATATTTATTAAATATCTATACTATGCTACGTATGTAAATATATTATAACTTTTTTATTCCTACGTAATACCTTTGTTAGATGCGCTTTACGATTGTACTATAATTTACTGTAATTTTGCCATATAATATACAAATCTGTATTTTTTGGAATTTTTTGTGCAAAATCCATGGGATTTTTTGAATATGGTTTAATTTAATACGAATGATATTACATATTTTTATTAAATACTTATACAATATTAGCTGTGTATTTTTTTCTGCAACAACTAAACTTATAATAATTCATTATCCATAATCAATGTCTCAACGAGGTACGTGTATGCTTTGAGATTCTGTGCGCGATATAATCCGAATATCACACTTTTTATTATATGTAGTATACTGTTCGTTATTCTGCAGTTAAATAAAGTTAACCTATCCTTAAAAATTGAGCACCTAACCCCTTACACAGATTTTTTCTAAATATATAAATAAAGACTATCAAATGTCCCAGATGTGGGACATTTTTTTTTTTTTTATGGGAAAGGCGTCAAACGAGCAAGCGGTTCACCTGCAACACCGGAGGAGCTGCAGGTGCGTTGTGGGTCTTTAAGAGTATTTGGGGAATTTGGGAATGAGGAAAGGATAGGGACAGGGGAAGGGGGAAGAGGGCCTCCGGTTACTTCACTCGCTAAATGAAATGGAGAAGCACAAGATGCCTCTACTTCACGCCGGTATTCTGCGGGGTCGTGGCACTACCCAGGTCGCTTCGAGCACCAGCAAAAGCCACCGTATAGCTCTATTATGTATTAAATTAAAATTTAATAATGAATATTGCATAGTTCCGTCCGTGGAGTGTAACTGAGATTGGCACTTAGAGTAAAGGTTGACTTTTAATAATAGGCTATCAAATATTATGTCTCCAATTACAAAAAGAAAAATTACTTTTTATAAGGTCCCTATTATGCAGCAGGTGTGATATTTTACGTCCACCAACCATAAAAAAGACAACAACATTGAAGATTTGAGACTCTATCTTTGACTTTAATTAACCAATAAGACTACTTTAACTACAGAAAAGTTATAAAAGAATATAAGATTGAATTATCTTTCGCTTAATCAACGTAATGTCAATGAATAATAAAGACTTATCTTACCAGACTAAAAAGTCCATTGCGGTACATATGCCTCTCCCATAAGTACCAGAAAACTCGCAGTAAAACTCTGCCGCCCGTCATCGGTCTGCTCAATTTTGGAATGGTATTTTATCCCACCATCTGTCAGTAGACATTGCGATTCCCTTCATCGTGTCTTACGGAATACCCACGGAAGAAAGGGGCGCTGGGGGGGAGAGAGGAGGAGTTACGCACCCCGATACGCACAGAAAATTATTGTAGTTTAGCAGAAATAAAGGATTGACGTGGATTTATCTCGATATCGTATATATCTTATCATAGATCGATAAGAATGTTATATATACAGAAACGGGTATAATGAAATGTTGTGCGTTTTTGGCTTATCAAGTTCTTCTCCCATAGCCCATGCTTAGGCGATCAGAGGTTCGGTTCTACATCCTCGAGCCTCGCTGACAAGAGGCTATACGCTACCACTGCAGTGGTCGTGGTAGTCACCACAATCGTTGCCATTGTTACGCCAAATGACGACGAGCGGAACACCGTGCGAATTAACCGGCAGAAGTCCGGGAAACCCGCCTTGCAAAATGGCACCTCGGTCAGGAAGATCCCCGGAAAAATTTGGACAAAACATCGGTGTGCATCTCCCGTCTGAATAGTGGTTTCCGGAGTTAAATCTCAACTATTGCAACCATTTGTGAATAACATAGTTGGCTGTACAATTATACATTTGTTCTCTGTATAAACAAGTTGTTTTAAACATTTATTGTAGCGTTGTTTTTGTGACATGTCACTTGCACTGCATCCTATCCTTCCTTCCCCCCCCTACCCTTCATCGGACCCAGAAAAGAGAATATTCAAAGCTGACACTTACCTACGCCGTAAGGTGGCAGCTATATAAAAAAAAAGCCATATGTAAAAGTCGACTAATAGAAAATTCTAGAAAATTCCCTTCATTGCCTTAACAGTCTGTATATATTCCCACTGAAGGATATAGGACTCTCCGATAAGGAGGATTTGCCACAATCGCCACGGTCGGCAAGCGGATTGGCGATCACAGTACGCTAGTGCCCGTCTTCGGTCTGCTTATCTCTGGTCTGGTATTTTTCGAGATGGTTATCCCGCTATCAGCCGGCAGCCATTGTGATTCTCAAAGCTTTTCCCTATGTCGCCTCTTTCGAAACCCTCGGGAGGAAAGGCGGTTGCAGAATCTTACGCCGATATGACACGGCAAATCTCAGGGATGTCGGAAAACCCTACACTATAATTTCCATGAAAATATGTAGGAATATTAAAATAAAACATGGGTATGAAAGGTTCTCGAGTTGCAACCTCGTATAGATAAGTACAGTGCAGGTTGTCCTGAACATTGCTGGGGGAAGTGGATGGATGCAAGAGGCTCGGGACCATTCTGTGTGACGATCATTGGCTGAGGTCTCTGTTGCAGTGGACTTATGATAGGCTGAAAAGATGAATGAATCTAGGAATGATGATGGCCATTTTGTACCGCTGCGGCGTCCTCCTGTAATTCATTCATCGCTGGCCATAGGACACAAGCCTATCACCAAGCTGTCACTGCAAAGCTTGGCAGGCGGAATGACGATCCAAGTGCCAGACATCGTAGAAGCTGCTGGTCTTTACAAATTGTCAGTTGGCATTTTTTGAGGTTATTCATCCGTCGTCTGCCGGAAGCCGAGGTGTTTAAAGCCTTTGGCTCAACATTGAACTTATCTTACCCATATAACCTAATTAGGGTGAAAAACGATTTAGCAGACGATCGAGGATAAGTGGCTACTGCAATCCATGGGCACCAGGAAACGAATTTCATCGAAGAAGGATGAGTTATCACTCCAGGGGACTAAGAAGGAATGCCTCGTGGCCTGTGGTTATAAGGCTTTCAAATCGGAACAGAGCATAGGTTGCACTGTTGATTTGCGTCAGAAAAGGGTAAGCGGGTGATAACTATCCAGGCGAGTCCTTAACACAGAATAAGTCATTTTTTTAAAGGGTGGTAGAGCCAAGCGGCGGCTTTAGCTGCTGCTCGAATGGGCCGGCTCTACCGGATTGATACCGCGGCCGCGCAGTATACCGGCGTGAAGTAGACGCATCTTGTGCTTCTGCGTTTCATTCAGCGAGTGCGGTAACCGGAGGCCATTTGGCGTTTGGCAATTTTTAGGGGAGGCCCATGTTCAGCAGTGGACTTGTGATAGGCTGAAATGATGATGATGATAGGCAGGTTGCTAATAATTGGTACTTCATGCTTCAATTCTTTGCTAGTATTAACAAGCACAAATTGTAACGTCTAAACGGACAATAGCATAATAATTCACGGTCTACACGTGCTGCCGTATAGCATAGTCGTCCCCTGGCCATGTCGTCACGTTGATCCAAAGCTCCATCGGACTCCTAACATATAAAACCGTGTCTCCGATCAGGATGTTTCAGCTCTTGGATATTTAGTATGGCAATTCCTCTATCTATTAGAGACCATATTTTTTTGGCATCTCGCGAAACCATGCCATCCTTTCCGCAATTAAAAAAAAAAACTATATCCCCAAAATGCGAATGTCAAAGCAAAGACATTTCAAAAAGAACTGGAATTACAGAATTCGGTTCTGGAACATTTATTCAAATTTAAATAAACTAATTGTAAATACATACACATACTGCCGTTCAAAAAAAAAAAAACCGCGTGCAAACACCGGTGCGGAACCTTAGCGAGATAAACGCCGTTCTCCATCGGTAACCTCTCGCGGCCAGTCCTTGGTGCGACTTCAAATCATTCTTTATTCGTACCAATCAACCTGTCACGTAACAATTGGAACAATTTAGCAATCAGCAGGTGGCTGGTCGCGTCCTGCCGCTCCGCACAGACGGACAACCCGATCCGCGCAACAATACACCGGAATATGCTCAAGTGTTCTTGAGCATATTCGCCGAATAAGCAAGAGATCGCGCCGTCGCCATGCTTGCGCTCCTGGTGGTTCTGGCTGTTTCAGGTTAGTAACTTAAATATATATTTACATAAATATATAATTATAATGCAACATAGTTAATGATTGTCTTTTTGGTGGTAACTTAATTTTTCGAAAAAAAAGATTTTTTTTTTAAAACGCGCATCCTATGACAATTTAAACGAAGTGAAAAATCGTCTCGAAAACATACCAGAGCGAAATTGAACATCCCATTAAAAAAAAGTTACTTTTAAAACTTGCATACTAGTTACTGCAATTATTGCGTCTAATTGTCCGGTACTGTGTGATCGCCAATTCGCTTGACGTGCGTGGCGATTATGTCAAATCTTCCTTATGGGAAAGGTCCAGGTCCCGCAGTGGTCTATTTACAGACACGTTAAGCTCTTGTTATTGCCGTTACATCAATCACAACGCGTGTATCGTAAACGGCCATCTTGAGAATTTTCTAGAAAATATCGACAGCTAGTTTAGATTATTTTTACCATCACATAACCTAATAACCCGCATACAGCAACCACACGTGGTCACTTCCAAGTAACCGAGTCACGTGCAAGAATAAGTTTTTCCTCATTTCTATATAACACGATTTAGCGTGTAATATATGTAGAATTCGATCTCATACCAGTGAGTTTTATCAAAAATTACGTACGATACGTATGGGTTGGGATGGACAGTAAGACGGCGACAAGCTCACCACCTGTCGTGTCGTCTAAAATAAGCTGTGGTGGAAAGTTTTTTTTTTACGGAAAATGAGGCAAACGAGCCAGCGGCTCACCTGATGGTAAGTTAATTACCGTCGCCCACGAACATCTGCATCACCAGAAGAGCTGCAAGTTCGTTGCCGCCCTTTAAGCATGTTTAGGAAATGGGAGGTATAATGAGGAGGGGGATGCCTCACGTCGGTTTTCTGGGACTACTTCACGTCGGTATTCTGCGAGGTCGTGGTACTACCCCGGTTGAGCCGGCCCACGGCTTTAGCCGCTGCTTGGGTCAACCACGTGTAAAATTGTGCGTTGAATGGACTAAACATATCTTAACCTAACCTAAACCTACCTAAAAATATCTTAATCTTAACCTTAACTCTGACCACCGCCGGTTTTTATTTATAATATTAATTTAACCATCACCATTTGATCCCGTGGGCGACGTTAACGTCGATTTAAGTGCCGGCAGTAACTCGTGCATTCTGGGAGACGGTGGTATAATCGTCTCAATGTATCCACACCGGTGACGGGCAGCAGCGTCTGAGAGATCCGTCGGGGAGATCCGGTACTATCTGAACAAGGATCGCCAAGCCAAGTGCAGCACAGCGTGATTCTTTATATCTGAATCTATATGAAAGGATAATCTTCCAAATACTTTTGCATATTTTTATTTATTTCGTTCTGATAGGCAAAAGCCGTGGTAGCCTGGAGGTCAGGGCGCTAACTTTAGTGTCATAGAGCGTGAGTGATCTTGGTTCGATCCCCGATGCCGGCACCACTAAAATTTTTAATAACAATTTTAAGTGCGGTGAAGGAAAACATCGTGAGGAAACCTGCATGTCTGAGAAATAATAAAAATATTACTTCGAGGATATGTGAAGCTCGCCAACTCGCACTGGAGCAGCGTGGCGGGCCCTTCCCGGCTCGTAAACCCTCTCTGATACTAGTATTTGAGAAGGAGATATTTGCCCAGCAGTGGGCACTTACAGGCTGTTATTTAAGGCAAATGCGTTTTTGTGTGTGTGTGTGTAGTGTTTTATCGAAAAGGGGATAAACAAGCAAGCGGCCGCCAGTGCGTTGCCGGTCTTTTGGGAGATGAGAGGATATGAGGAGGGATGGGGAGGGGGAGTGGGCCTCTGGTGACCTCGATCACCGAACGAAACGCAGACACACAAGATGCTTCTACTTCACACCGGTATTCTGTGAGGCCGTGGTACTACCCCGGACGAGCAGGCCCATTCGAGCCGCATCAAAATCAACTGTTTGGCTCTACCACGTACAAAATATTTGTGTGTGTATTATTCAATCACACATGCACACATATTGTCTGTGATTTTTTTTTAATAACGTGTACTTTACTAATAATCCTGTTGGCCGCTCCAACTAAACCTAAGAGCTTGTATCTGGAGTGATGTGGTATCACGACAATAGTCGAATGGCGGGTTCGAACCTGCGACGTCAAGCTTCGCAGTCAAGTTCGCGTAACCTAACCTAACCTAACCCATTTTAAATGAATACTATTGGCGCTTTTTTCTACATAATAATTTAAAAAAAATAAGCTGCCACTACGAAGTACATCGCGCAATAGGGTCGGTGCTGACTGAAGATCAGCGTTGCGGTTAACCCCGCGACACTGTGCTGAGTCAGCACCGTTTCATTTGACACGGCACGGGTTATGAATTATAAAGTGGAGCTCAGTCGACTCCTCTTAAGCCTCTGCTTCTCTTAAATTATCTCTTTTTGTTTTTACATATCTATTGTTTTTTCTGTGTAATTGTATTTCTTGTTACTTTTTTGTTGTGTAAATGAATAAATCGTATCGTATCGTATCGCACTACCGTATACCAAATACGGGGGTGGTCAGATGTTTAGAAGTGAGTTTAGGCCAAAGTGAACAGACACCTTCTAGGCCAACGTGTACCACCCTAGGCCTCATCTTCGCCTTCCATCGGGCAAGATTGAAGTCAAACGTAAGCCTATTTTTCATTAAAAAAAAAAACATTGTAGTCAGTTCGAACTCCTATTTAGACAAGCTCTCTACATATGGGCATCGAACTCGAGCCTTGTGTTTCGGAGGCGCAGTTCCACTATGCGCTCGACTATCGCCTCATTTCTATATTATACAATTTATCTTATCCTGTGGGCGTCGTTAATGTCTACCTAATAAAATACCGGAAAAATCTCGAGCCGTCCGACAGATGGCGGAAAAGTCATATCAATTATGAGGGGGACGTGGTGTCCGGTTACGTCACTCACCGGACGAAAGGCAGAAGCGCAAGATGCCTCTACTCCGCGAGCGGTATTCCGCGAGGTCGTGAACACTACCCACCACCCCGGCCCATTCGAGCAGCAACAAAACAATATAGTTGAAAATAACTTTCCCCGTATGTATACGAATGTCCGTACATCACTCGACACACAGGCCCACTGAAAACCAGCGCTATAGTCTCAACTGCAGCATTAAGCTGAGTGTGGTCTGTTTGCCCCATGCGCCACGCAACGCGTCTAGAGGAGGCAACGTTAAACATTGTTTGTGTAAATAACTGTTTGATTAAATGTGTTGCAATGTTTGTTTTGTTATCAAGTGGCGTATTTGTGCAATAAATGTGTCTTTCTTTCTTTCTTTCAAAAGCCTTTCGCTTGGCTCTACCGCGTACACTAAAGCCTATGTTCATTAATAATATGCTTTTGTATCGCCGTGGAAGACCGGGAGTATCTGATTAGAGTAGTGCAGATGTTATTTTTTTGTTGTTTCTCTGAAGCTTAATAACAAGATGCTATTGCATATAGACATAATAATATTGGCTATGTTTCGCCGTTATGACGTACACATTTTTTTTTAATTTTTCTCCTAAATTTGAGTTGATTTTTTAAAGGTCGAAGTCTTTCTATTTCTTTATCATAATTTGTTACATATCTTAGATGCCATTCCAAAAATACTTTGTTTCAGATAGACTGTTCTTCTCTATGTATTAATCTATTTGTTTGTAATAATAAGAGCCAGTGACAGCCTAGTGGTCACAGCGCACGCTTTAGTTTCATTGAACGCGAGTTACCTGTGTTCGATGCCCGGAGCAGGCACCCCTAAAATTGTTAATAGCAATTTTAAGTGCTGCATTTACCACGTGCTCGGCGGTGAAAGGAAACCTGCATGTCTGAGAAAAAATAAAGAAAAATATTATTCCGATGACATGTGAAGTCCCCAAACCCACCCACACTGGAGCAGCGTGGCGGGCCCATCCCGGCTCCAAAGCCCCGCTCAGATATATGAGAAGGGGAGATCTTTATCAAGCAGTTGGCACACAACTGGCTGCTGCTTTACTTTACCTGTTAATAATACTACAATTTGTATTTGTTTATTTTTTTTTTAAATAATATATATTATTTTAACGAACATTGATGTACATATTTGATTAATAAACTGAATCAAGTATAGTTTACAAGATTCGTGTGGAATCACACGGGCACACGGGATTCTTATAAATACTTTCTGCTTTATGAAATAAGAAGATTATTGCGAGTTCGCGGGGTCCTTTTTTTTGTGGGTCACTAGGAGAAAGGTGCAACTCTATATCTGTCACTACATAGTGACCGGTAATGATGGTATAAGCCAAGTGCCGGACCCTGCACTTCTGCGAGCTATGTCGCCGGCCCGTTGCCACTTCAGCTTGCTGATCCTTATGGCCATGTCGGTAACCCTAGTTCTGCTACTCTCGTTTGCAGATTCTAGAACGTTGAGAAACACCGAACACAGCAATTTCCGTAGCCCCCTGAGCAACTATGAGTTTCCTCCTAAATAATGCTAAGATGATGATTAGCTCAAAATAAAGTTTTTCCATTTGTTATGCAATGTTTTTGTTTTTTTCTTCATAGGACAGTCGGCAAATGAGCAAGCGGTTCACCTGATGGTATGTGATTACCGTCGCCCACGTACATCTTCAACAACAGAGGTGCTTCAGGTGCGTTGCCGGCCTCTTTAAGATTATTTCGGAGATGGGATGAGGTGGGCTACGGGGAAGGAGTGTGGGCCTCCGGTTACCTCACTCACCGAACGAAACGCAGAACGATAATATGCTTATACTTCACGCCGATGTTCTGCGAGGCCGTGGTACCAATTGTTGAAAATAACGCTGACTTTCCCCGTATTTATACGAACGTCTGTACGTCACTCGATACACAGACCCGCTGGAAACCAGCGCTGCAGTCTCGTCTCAACTGCAGCATTAAGCTGAGTATGGTCTGTTTGACTCCACGCGACGCGTCTGCAACTTTAAACACTGTTTGTTTAAATTATTGTTTTATTAAATGTGTTGGAATGTTTGTTTGTTACTGAGTGGCGTATTTGTGCAATAAATGTTTTTTTCTTTCTTTTCTTTCAACTCTTTCGAGCCGGCCCATTCGAGCAAAACAGCAAAAGCCGCCGCTTGGCTCTACCACGTATCAAACATGTTATGCTTTGTTATCCCTAAAATGTCATTCTGATTTTCTTACGATGTTTTTAATTTTTCTCATAATTTTAGCATTTAAATTTGCCAATCCTTCTAGTCCTGATAAGATCTTTATCAAAAGATTTTCAATTGTTTCAAAGTTATGACACATAATAACAAGCGGTCTTCGCCAGCAACCGGTACCGAACGCGGGCGACAATGAAACCTAAACGAAACTCTCGACCTATAACCTATCACATCTATTTTTAAGGGGTTTAATTAATAAAAATATTAATTTAATATTTTTTGTTGTCTTATCCCCCGAATGCATTAGATGGGCCAAGGAAATATTTTTATTAAAAAAAAAAAAAAAACCTCGCCTCTACAAAGTTGGCAATGATCTAAATCAGTTTGTTTAACTTATCACACAGCAGAGGCACACAGACAACAACATTCTACTTTAGATTTATGAATGAGCATTGATTTATAAAAAATATTTAGCGTCCACACAATGTCGAGACAACCTCGGTAGAAGTTATGCATCAAAGCGGTTGGATAGGGTTACCAGAATGTTTTATATATAAAAGACGCTTTTGTTTTCTGTAACAATAAAAAAAAGTTCATTGATACCTTACAAGGTTACATTTACAAATTATGCTCCTTACATATTTATGTAAAATTGATAGTTTTATATTAGTTACATATTATGAAAACGAAAATTATTATGATTACAAAATTATTTGTAAGTTATTAATTTCTGTAGGTCTGTCTCCAATTTTCGTTACTCTCATTGTTTATGTTTATTTTGAAATTCCATTTTAAATAAAATAAACATTTTAAATAAAAAAGTAAATAGATATTGTCATCGATTTTAATGATGGAAAAAAAATACTTTGCACCGAGTCCGAAGTCCGAAGAGAAGAAGAGCACCATTACTATCACCCACACATGCACTACAATCGACACTATATAATATACAACACCAGCATTTAATACGCGACATGTGTTACGCCTTGCAACAAGGCATTATCATGGGTGACGTATAAGGAAGTGAAAAATTATTTGTGTAAATTGCAACACAAAATATTGTAATTCAAAGAGTCCTCGAGCTCTTCCCGTTGAAGAGTATTGGAGCAGTAACAAATAACTCTCAACCATAGATGATTTTTTTTTTAAATTGTGACACGCAATTTTTCTAGTTGCACAATTATGCAAAACGCCCGGGTTATTTTTTTGGAATTTTCTTCACCTGTGACGTGATGAGATGATTAGTTATATTTGCCCAGTAATTTGCGTTTTAATAATGAAATCGTAACAATTAATATACAAAAATATCTCTGACTCAAAGTTGTCTTATGTATGACTCTTTTTTTTAATTTTTGTCGCCACTAATGATAATTTTAGAAACATTACCTAGAAATTATCTATTCTAGATAAAGAATATCCCTCACTGATATTGTATGTAGTTCAGCACATGAGTCAGACTGGTGAAGAATTTCCGGATGAGATCACCAATGTAATGTAAACGTTTCATCTGCGCGCCACGCTTACATTTTACCGCCAATAAGCGAGCACAGATAAGCAAACCGAAATGCCTTTGAACTTAGCTGTTTCTGCTGTAGACAAATGATTCTAATTTTGAAAACTTGCTTTTAGAATGTATTCGAATAAAATTTTATGCAACAGTGCGAATTTAAATTATTTGTCGAAATTGTATAAAAACCGCTGAAAACGTTGGTTTCGGGCCCCTACGTACATTATGAGTACGTTTATTTATACGTCTGAACCACGTGGACCAATTCGAGATTCAAACAGTTTTGATGGTTCTGATGTCAGTTACCTTATTCTTAAATTTTTGTTACACTTTATTTTAGATTGCCTAAGCTATGCCACTGAATCGATCCCATACCGAATTTCATCAGCGAAGCAGTGAAAACGTAACAGACAGAAATAGTAACTTTTGCATAATTATAATATTATTGTATAGAAATATTCAACAGAGCGCCGACCCACTGACCCGACCACCGGGTTGCTGTAATTATAGGTAAACCGCAAGATCTACTTCAAAGAATTTTCTGTACGGCCGCCACTATCTCATCAAACACTATTTACATTGTCGATCTAGATCCGTAGCTTTCTTTGATGTCTAGAAATTAAAACCGGGTTAGGTTTATCCACATAGATTAAAAAAAATATATTAAAGTGACAAAAATAAAGAAGTGAGTTTGGGCTATTTTGTCCAGTTGGCATATAAGCAAAAAGGTTATTGATTTATGTTTTGGACTCTTTAGAAAACAATCAAGTAGAATTTAAAATCTATTTTATTACTTGGAATTTCGTTGTTTGCTCTTTTTATATCATAAATGCATAATATTTTAATAAATACTATTATATTTGACTACAAAGAGAACAGTAACAGTTTAACGTGGGGGAAAGGTGCTCGCACCTACCCGTCACCGTCTCCGGTGACTGGTTATGTCGGGATCAGCATTGAAGATGCCGGACCGACTAAAACCCCCACGGTAGATCTGCTGTTGGCCCAGTGGCCTTTTACAGCTACATCGGTAAGACTCACGAGCAGGAGGCCCGCAAGTTAAAATGTAGATACAAATAAACGTCGCTAGTGATTAAATAATCCAGTATAGTTCAACTATAGGGTGGGAGAGCAAGAGGTTCGAACCTTTATTTGCGTGAAACAATCGTTGTAAAAAAAGCAACTTTTCTTTTGTGAATCGGCGCGTTGTCTTATAAAAGTCTTTTTTGATGCCTTCAGTCAGTCTCGCTAACATAAAAACGTAGTACTGTTTGTTGATTGTGGTACCCTATTCTTTACAATGAATAAATCAAATTCCTTTACTGTCGCAAAAAACTGTAAAAAAAAAAGAAAAAGTATCTGAAATCTAAAACTTCTTAGGGGGTGGTGTATCCCTTTTGTGCCAAGAGTTCATGACTCTTACTTTGACTCAGGCTCTTACCACCATTATGTCTTACCCTCAGTCACAATCCGTATATATATATATAGCTCATCTTTATAGATAATAGTTACATTTATACGGTATTTGGTACATGGTATGAAATGTCGTAGTTGATGGACGAATGGCTTGTGACAGTAAGATTATGGCTCTCTAACTTTGTTTCTGGAAGATGCATTTGATTTTTTTTCTACCACTCTAATTGTAAGTAAATTTGAACTACATACAATTTTAATATCGATGCTATAACAAACTTTCATAAACAAAGCTGCTGAAAGATTAATAGTACTACAACATAAAATATACTTTGTGGCCCTGCGTCGATCTTTTTCTTCAACATACGTATTACTAACTAACGCAACAAATTATACTAATTGTATATTATAATAGTGCGCTGTATCTGATTTCGATTTGAAGTCGTTAATATATATTTCTAACGTAATAATCCCGTGTTTTAGTTGCAATCTTTCTACAAAACACAAATCATTCGTTTTCGGGTCTGATTGTTTTGCGTTGAACCCCTCTATCTAGTCTTTGACTCTGCATCCGAACTTCCCAACATCATATTGCATAAGCAATAACCCTTACATCGGATACGGGAAGACAAAGACAGGTGAGTATCTCTGTTTTAGCTTCTACTGTGCAGTTGACAACTACCGATAGTCTTAGAAAGTTGTTGCCGTGGCCGATGTAATAGCTAGAATACTTTCTAACATAAACAAAAATAATAGTAAGGAACATAATTAATGTAAGAAATATAAAACAAGAATTCCCAACTTTTGAAAATGACAAAGAACATAAAAAAGACAATTTTTATTAAAAAAATATATATAACAAAACCTAATGTAGAGAAAAACCTGAAAAAATAAATTAACGTACAATCCACCTGTTTATGGTGATTTGTTCCAAAAAGGCCACTTAGGAAATATTTAAATACGTAAGATATACGATATACGTAACATATCAACTTGTGTACAGAGGGCAGTTCAGGTGTGTTGATCATCAGACGACACTTGGCGATTAGTGCTCGCAGTATATTAAATAATAATTATACAGAAAGATAATAGACTAAAAAATAAACTTATAATAAAAAGCCAATAAACGTACAATATAATATTTAGCTCCTCAAGTGATAAGCCTTGATTTTTACAAAATTAATAAAGTAATCCAAAGCGTATACAATTTATAATTATACACTAACAAACTCCGCTGACTTTGGACGGTCAGATCTGTGACATAAATAAAAAGTGAATGTGTTATACGTATATATGCAACCTACCTCTTGAAGTAGTTTGCATTTATATTTTCATGAAATGTTCTAAATTATGGTGAACATCGCATTGAAATCTAATAAGAACTTTATAATATTTTTTTAACTAATTTATAAAAACAAATACAATACCATACAACTAGCGCCACCACTATCACTTATTCATACATCGTACTTTTTTTAATCTGTGGTTCTTGCTGGCGAAAATAGCTAATATACTCTTTGCCAAAGAGAAAATAACTTGTCATTGATAATTTGACAAATTATTAAGGTACTATTACTTTAAACATTTAAAACTGTGTCGTGTGTCCGTAATCTTGGTTGATAGATAAGTGAAATTGTATTGTTACTTACATTGTATGTTACATTGAAATATTAATACATTTTTGTTTTGATTCCGTATTTCTCACGTCATTATTCAACTCTTGTTTGTTTCCGTTTTGACACTGTCACCTAATAATGACAATTCATGTATGGTGTAGCCAGGAAAATAATTAAAATCTTACAAATTATAGACAAACTTAAATGGAAGTTGAAAATATATAATATTTTGCACTGTCAAAACTAAAAACTTTCTTAAGCTTGAATATAGTGGTTAACAAGTTACTACTACAACTGTATTTAATTAAATGTACTTGAAGTTTGGTACAGTTGGCTGGTATTTATTTCTGGATTAAGAATATCAGATAAAATATCAGTAAACTTTTAGAATCTGATTCAAAAGCACAAGAACGTCTTAGAGGGTTACATTTTATTTAAAAAAATGTATAGTAATAAATAACTTACTACTAATTAACAAAAAGCCGAGTAGCAACTTGCAAGTGTCCCAATGTTGGGATTTTTTTTTACTTTTTGGAAAATGCCTTACGCATTCCACGTTTCCGGCCGGGAGTCCACCAAACGGGTTCTGTCGGACTTGGATCTCCGAAGGAGATTCATACCGACTAAAACAAATCATTCACGAGATGCTGTTGGCCCAGAGGCCTTTACAGCTTCATCTAAAGGGACTTACCCCGAAGGCCCGCAAGTTGTCAAAATATTGGGAAAAGATCTCTTGTCAATATTTATATTTTGAGAAGACTTAACCGGAAACCAAACTTTCTCTTATAAATGTTTCCTATAATAACTATTTTTAAAAGTTTATTTTACAAAATTCTTTTTACAGCCACTTGCGTAACAGGGGAGGAAGAAATAATGAAGAATCTAACGACGGTGACTTGGGCGCATGCAGTTAATAACAAGACCTATCTAGAGGCGGCTCTAGCCAGTGAGTAAAAATTTAATTATTACAAATAAAATGTCATTATTTAACATAGCTTTAATTAATCAGTCCTTTCTTGTTGTCCTACATGGATTTTTCTTCTTTTTAAAATGTGCTAAAATGGGGTCAAGTTTGCAATATAATATTTTAAAGTATATAAACATTTGAAAATTATACTGCGTATGACACATATTTGTCATTTAGTACTTGGTTAGTACAAAGGATCATAGTTATATTTTACAAAATTACCTCTGAGATTACCATGTAAGTCACCCTTCGCTTCACCGTCGTTGACGAAGCCATGGCTACTAAGTCCCCTCCACGACAAGGCCGGAGGGAGCTGGCGATCCACACTGTATTGAACTCTACTCTCCTGATTCGGAGGCATATCTTCAAATCACCCGGCAATCAAGGCCTAATTGTTAACTATTGGGAAGAAGATTGATTAGATCTTGCTTGAGATAAAAATAGGAACTATTTTGAGTTGATATTAATTTTAGGATATTTATATTTAAAGGATAACGGTTAAAATCAAAGTTTAGAGCAGGCACTTGCCCTGGCTCCCGTTATCACCCAGGCAGGGCAGCCACTACTTTCATTGCACGAAGTGAAGACATTTTACTAACATAGTTTTGCACAAACCTTTACTATAGGCTGTTTGTATTTTTACGGGTGCCTGGATTTTTTTTTTTATGGGATAGGCGGCAAACGAGCAATAGGTTCACCTGATGGTAAGCGATTACCATCGCCCACATACATCTGCAACACCAGAGGAGCTACAGGTGCGTTGCCGGCCTTTAAGGGTGGGGAGGAGCAGTGGGCCTCCGGTTACCTCACTCACCGAACGAAACGCAGAAGAACAAGATGCCTCAACTTCACGCCGGTATTCTGCGAGGTCGTGGTATTAATCCGGTCGAGCCGGCCCATTCGAGCAGCCGCTAAAGCCGCCGCTTAGCTCTACCACGTTAATTAGATAATAATAATATCTATTATATGAAATGTCAGGAAAATTCAGACGAACCCCGACTTTCTGGCAACTCTTAAGTGCGGAGTATATGCGCAACGATGGGCGAAAGCGTTTATTATTCGAAGCCATTTGCAGTGGGTAAATTTGTAGAAAAGTTAAAATTTTCCCGTAAACCTAGAAAATATAAAGAAATAGTGTAGTGTCCGTTAACGGGACAAAGTTCTAAAGTTACACAACCCAATTCACAATACACAGTGTAACTAATGCAGTTAAACCACAATTTTTATTTCCTGGTCACGGTTTAATCGAATAAATATGTTAGAATGGATGGTTAATGGGTTGTTTATCAGGATAATAAGAATGCAGTGTCTTGTTTCATAACATAATCTACTAATGATTTCAAGTATTTACGCTACCACTAAACATATGAAATGATCCAATTATTTACGAATTTTATCGCGTTTAATTTCGGATTCAAGATGATAAAGAGCGCACCAAAAATAATAAATAAAAGCTGAAGGTAGACCGAGTTAACTATGACATCTGGACGTTTAAGACCTCAGTCCACCCGTGATCAGGGCTGCTGTAATGCAATCGAAACGTCGGGAATATATATAAAAACACTTACTTAATAATAACTTCATTCAAACATATGAGGCGAGGGTAAATGGTAAAGTGCGGAGACCTAGGCGAACATTTCTACTTCTCTGCTAAATTTCATTTAATTTATTTCAGCTATTTAGGCGTGATTGTGACTAACATCTTTGTAACTTTTACATTAACAGTATTACTAGAATTTGTAAATTGATTGAGAACACAAGCAACATGGAAACCATTCTCACGAAATATTCTAAATGACGGTTAAAACCACATTGAAATCCTGTTTTTTTTTTAATTTTATGCATGGAAAGGTAAAAGAAAGAGACTCGCGAGCTAGAATTTTAGAAGTTACTACTTTAGAGTCTTTGTTTTATCTTACGTAAAATTCTTGTGTGCGACTATAAGTGATCGTGTAAGTTTTGATTGAGGTCATATTTCTGCAATATATTTATACTGTCAATACTATACTAATTTAACACCCGAAAGACGGCGCGGTGTTCGAGTTAGGTACAAATTTTATATTTAAAGACTAAAATGACTCATATTCACAGTATGTGTTGCGCTTTTGTCGAGTTATTTATAAATTTAGTTTCTCATGATCGTGCCACCTACCTGCATATGCAGAAAAAGTTATGAATTGTATATGTATAAACATTGTAATATGATATTGTGAACGCTTATGAATGTGTGTGAATGAATGAGATAAATGAATGTAACGAACGAATGGAATGAATTAAGTGAAATAAACGATAGAATTAAATTAATGAGGTAGATGACGTGAATGAAGTGAATCTAATGAATGAAAGAAAAAAGTAAATGAATGAAATGAAACTTAAAAAAGGCATGAAATTAACAGTTGTGAATAGTAACATATTTGACTTGAGTTTTAAATGAATTTGTTTTTACTTTAACTTATTAGCAGTTACACATCTGGCTTATTCTACGCTGTGCGACCATTCTCGCAGCGTCGTGCGACGCGTTCCTAGAACTTTGAGCGATTAATAACAATTATTGTGACGGATTTAGGCTTTGCGAGTTAAAAGCGAACGAACACCGGTTTTCCGGCCGAAACCACCCGACTATGAATCACGGGTGCGAACAATTGAATAACCAAGAAAAATTATTCAGCATGTTGAAAAAGTACCAGTTCCAAAATCGTTAATACTCGCCGTATATTTTTGTAAAGAGTAGAAAAGTTAAATGGCCACGGAGATACTTTTTTTTTGGTTATTTAAAAAAAAGAACGTTACTCCTTACAAGGAGGAGGAGGAGGACATTGCACGTTGACCAACACCCAGATTCCGATCAATTATTTGTCCCGTGCGTGAAACGAACATGCGACCCGCACAACCTGCGGACAGGGCCAAACTTAGACTGATGGCAGAAAATCCATTCATATACCGAACCCAAATACCACAGACTAACGAAGGGGAGCAGACACCCTACTGTACTCACCAATTTTTAAAATTAATTACAGGCGTGAGTTGTATTGTGACTATGCTTAGTGGGTTTTTTTTTAATTATGTGTATGTGATCTTTGCACTAAAGATGCATCATTTGCTTTTGCCTTGAATATAATATAGTCGCCTATAGGGCTGTGTAGAGATCACAGATTTGAATTTGAACAAGTCTTAGGTATACCGTCTTCCGCAACCCACCACTACGCCACCACAAGAGCTAGAACGTAACGAATTTGGAGCCGGGTTGCCCGGTTCATATTTCCTCTATTTCACTATTTACAGTCTGTTAAGTGAAGTTACATTAGTCATGCAAAAAGAGGGGGCTAAAATAGATCGCATATCCATCGTTTGTAACCGTCGCTCGCTAGATAAGTACACAAGTTGCTCAATCACTCGAAGTTGCAGCAATTGTTCATTGAAAAGAGTATTTACTTTTTTTTTATGGGAAAGGCGGCCACCAGTTTCAAATAGAATTTCGATTTTAGATCTGACATATTGATAACGGTAATTCCACTATTTATTTTTTTTGGATGTAGGTTAAGTTAGGTTTTTTTATGGGAAAGGTAAGCAAGCGGTTCACCTGATGGCTAGTGATTACCGTCGCCCACGTACATCTGCCACCAAGGAGGTGCGGCAGGTGCGTTGCCGGCCTCAGAAGCACAAGGCGCCTCTATTAAACGCATGTATTCTTCGAGGCCATGGTACCAATCCGTTCGTTTCGGCTCATTCGTTTAGGTTGCAAGTGCTGGTATTAGATGTGTCGATGAGATGAAATGCGTTGACGCACTAGTGATTCGTATATGTAACGTGCAGAAGTTAGTCGTTTACTTCTGATCAGAATCGGGACAACGTTAATTTAATAAATTAAACATGTACATTTTAGTCGCAACAGTGGAGCTGTCAATGGGTCTGCCCCCAAAATCATGACAACAGAGAACAATATTTATTACCTATATAAAACCATTAGGCTAAGCAGAGATATATACGTAATAGAGGCGATACAGCTAAGAGAATAAAACAAATAAAGGGATATAAATATCAAAATATATACTTACTCAGATAGGTAGATACATACATACATACATAGATACATAAATAAAATATACACAAATATACCAAATACATATAGAATAATGAAATTAGAATTCGTCTGGTTACGTACAACAGTTGTGTTCTGGTTTGTAATGTAAAGAGAGTACAGACTCTATAATACAGATTATTACGGACTGCGAAAATAGAATTAAAAAATACATCTTCCTCAGCCACACATCACTTCTATAGGTATCGTGAGACTCAAATTTGATAATTTATTTCCAGGCGATGTCTCCATGCTAGAAGCGGATATAGTCATAGGGCATGTCACGGGCAAGGATGGTCCACCGATACCGGTGATGGCGCACCCGCCAGCCACCACCTCCGACCTTTCGCTCGGAGACTTCTTGACTGCTGTGGCGCAGTACAACAACGGTAATCCGAAGCAGAAGGGAGTGAAGCTGGACTTCAAGAGTATAGAGGCGTTCGTGAAGTCACAAGAGCAGATTGCGCAGTTCAGTAAGCCCGAGGTGAGGATTAGATGTGAAGAGTTAGGGAAGAGAATAACACCAAGCGGCTTCCCTTTCGCCACAACAATCACCCACACACGCACTACACGCGACACTAGGTATTGAACATCAGCGAGACGTTTTAAACACAACGAAAATTTAAGTACACCTTTTTAAGTATTAATTACAGAGGGAGAGGAATGAAACGTTTGTATAATTGGAAAGGTACAGTACCATAGATGGTACACATGTTGCACGTTATGGCAGATGAAATAAAGTGAACGAAACGCTTTAACACAATTGATTCATAAGCGATAAGTTATGTTAAACAGGCTAGCATGGCCGAACGGGCTTGACCCTTAGGGTCCGGGGAGTGACCCGGTGGGCTTGACAGCTTCGGCGTTAGAGACCCGCGAGCAGAAGGCCCGCAAGTTAGGTAGAAGAATTGTGAACATGTGCCCTTCCGCACTAGGCCAGCGTCGCGTTCTCTTTTCCGTTTACAAAAACAAATATAGAAGTTATTGAGTCCAGCACAGAAAGGACACTACGATATACATAATTCACACGCCTCGACGGCTCTTAATTAGCCGGCTGTGTGTTAAAGTTAACCCAATTTAAACTTTAACACATGCCACCTAAGCTTAAAATGTCATAGCTTCAGCCCGCGACATACGTAGCTGTCATTTAGAATGCTTGTTACAAAGCCATAAGAGCTATGTTCGCTTGACATCTGTCTGGGCCGTGGACGCTATTTGACTAGTGGGTGACATTTAATTGCCTTAATGTGTCCTAAACAATTATTCTCGAACGAGCTTAATGCTAACGAGTCATGAATTTTCATAGATATGTCTGGCGATTTTTTTGATTGATGAAAATGAATGGTTTATTTCATATTAACATTTTTTTTTAAACCTTTGCCGATTGTAACAATTGGCGGCGCACAGAGCTAAAGCATAGAGTTGCAATAAAGGACACATACGAGAGGTAGGGTTGCCAGGTATATTTTTCTTGAAATTGGGAATTTGTTTTTTTTTTGTCTCAGTACAGCCATGAAATAGCAGAGGATAAGGTAATTAACTACTTAGGTAAGTACATTTACTAAACCTGTTTTGTGTTATGGGATGAGGAAAGAGGAAAATGTGCAAGCGGCTCACCTGTTGGTAGGTGATTACCGTCGTACGTACATCAGCAACACCGGAGGAGTCTGGTATTTTTCGAGATGGCGATTCCGCCATCTGTCGGTAGCCGGAGCTTTTACCATAGTCGCATCTTGCAGCACCCACAAGAAAGTGGGGTGGCAGATTCTAATCAGATACCAAATGGCAAATTACACCACACCTAATTTCGAATTGGTATCTATTATCCACTGGTAGATTGTAAATGAAATTATCTTTCTTACGTCGAAGAATAAAGAATTTTCATTCATTCATTTCAACCTATCACAAGTCCACAGATGAACATAGGCCTCCCCCAAAGATCGTCACGAAGCTTAGTCCCGAGCTACACTGCGCTGGCCTGTACGTGGCTGCCACTCGAGAACCTTCATTTTTTCCCTTCATTATTTTCTTTACCTTTCATTCATTCAGTGCATAGAGATTTTTCAGTGACTACTGATTTGGTATAATCAATGATATATAATAATACCCGCACAAATATATTGTAAGACCGGTGAGTATAAAGAGAGATATCTACTTCACGCAGATAACCTTCCCTCTGTGGCTCAACGCTGACATCCTGCCCGGTCCGGTGAACGCGTCCGCCACGCCCGTGGACCCGCTGAAGTTCCTCGAGCTGGGGGCGAAGCACCCGCGCGCGGTGCTCTCCGTGGGCTGGACCACGAACTACGGCGGCAACATCACCGAGGGGGAGTACAGCCGGAACCAGATCGGGACCATGCTCCGGCTCGTTAACGAGTACGTCAAGCAGACCGTCACTTTTCCGGTGAGTTGCTCTGCTCTATTGGATCCTCGGCTGTACTGTCTTATTCAAGCAATAGTTGGGTCTCGCTCCGCGGTGAGACGGCATAAGAACAAACAAAACTTTTCCGTAAAAAAAATATGTTTTTTAGTTTACTTAAAAATGAAAAAACTTTGAAGATCGCGATTTTCGCTTAAACTCTATGGGTTTACTAGTAGCCAGTTTAAGGATTCAGTAAGCAACCTTCCAGCACCATCGTTAGATCAGCCCGATAGTAACAAATTATTGTATTTTCTACGGAATTATATACGAGTACATAAACAAAGTTAGAAAATTAATATGACCTCTAGGAGTGGATGGAATGGAACACATTTCAAATGAAAATCATCTTGCTATCAACAAGTTTCCTCTCTGTACCAGGTGCGTGCTGGACTCGCTTCCAACAGCCAGCCGGTACTGCTGGACCTTCTCCGTGAAACTGCTTCCTTAAACTCCTCTATGACAGTCTGGTCAAGCGAAGGCGACGCAGTGGAGGTCGACCGTCTCCGGGCCTTGATCCTAACCGTGGGCTTGGAGAGGACTTACCTGGACGTGCCGAATGACCTCGCTGCCAAACTCCACCTGCCTCCGCCAGATACTAAAACAAAGAATTAAATAAATGAATTGTTATTGTCTCTGTTTTATTATTTTTAAATATTACATGTATATCTTTACAATCATCAATTAAACGATAATAATCATCAAAACATTTAAAACTTACTCTTGTTTATGGGTAAGAAGATATTTTTAAGCGTGGTAGAGCCAAGCGGCGGCTTGAGCTGCTGCTCGAATGGGCCGGCTCTATCGGATTGGTACCACGGCCTCGCAGAATAGCGGCGTGAAGTAGAAGCATCTTGTGCTTCTGCGTTTCGTTCGGTGAGTGAGGTAACCGGAAGCCCAAACCCCCTCCCTATTCCCCTCCTCTTCCCTCCCATCTTCCAAATATCCTTAAAGACCGGCAACGCACCTGCAGTATCTATGGTGTTGCAGATGTATGTGGGCGACGGTAATCACTTATCATCAGGTGAACCGCTAGCTCGTTAGCCGTCTCTTCCATAAAAAAAAAAGAAGGCGAATATTATGTCGCGTGGTAGAGTCAAGCGGCGGCTTTCGCTGCTGCTCGAATGGGCCGGCTCGACCGGGTTGGTACCGCGGCCTCGCAGAATACCGGCGTGAAGTAGAGGCATCTTGTGCTTCTGCGTTTCGTTCGGTGTGTGAGGTATCGGAAGGCCAATCCCCCTCCCCCAACCCCCATCACTTACATACATTATATCCCCTAAATATCCTTAAAGGCCGACAACGCATCTGCAACTCCTTGGTGTTGCAGATGCACATGGGCGACGGTAATCAGTTACCGTCAGGTGAGCCGCTAGCGGGTTTGCCGCCTTTTCCAAAAAAAAAAAATTTAATCGATTATAATTTATGAAATTAGGTATATATTACCTGTGCCTACAGCCTCTATGAAATTAAAATGGTAACATTAATAAACTACTCTGTGGTGGTTATTGTAGGCGCATTTTGATTGGTGGATAATAATTTTGATCATATATGAAGTGATGCAATGTTAGGTTAGATCATATATGGAGTGGTGTAGAATGTGTGACTTTATACGTGCTTGTGTTTTATATAATCTAGAATTGCGCGTCAATGAAGCGGCGAAGGCGGCGTGGACGCTGTAGTATATATTTATCTCATGTCTGTTTAGCCACAACAGCCGTGTGGTTAGAGGATTCTTCTTTCAACCGGGAGGCACGAGTTCGTATGTTATATGCGCGGCCCGTACCGTACGGCAGTAACAATTTGCTAGACAAGACATTTGCCTACAACGCGAACATTGCGCACTCTTATACGCGATAGTATGGCTGAAGAATTTGAGCAGTTCCGTTGCACTCTGAGTGAATTCACAAAGGTAGCATTGTATGTGATTTGTTATACGTAGTTGTTAAGAACTATATTTTGTTACGTTGTTTAATAGAACAACACCATCGCATCGTTACAAAAAATTTTAAAAAAGTTATTACAGTGCTGTACTCGCAAATACAAAAGATAATTTAATTCAAAGTTAAAATCATAAGTTTTTTTTATTCAGCTTAGGCTTGATTAAAGCACTTGATGAACGTCAAAACCGAACAGAGGTCTTTTTTTTTAAACGCTATGTTACAATGTCTTTTAGAATTTATAATGAAATCAATCAATCTCAGATGCATATTAAAATGTAAATTTTAACAATATTTTTTTTTTTTATGGGAATGGCGGCGAACTTGTCAGCGTTTCACCTGGTAAGTGATTAACGTAGCCCACGTACATCACCAGAGGGGCTGTAGGTGCCTTGTCGGGTTTAAGGGTATTTGGGAGATGGAAGGGAGGCCGAGGAGCGGAGTAGGCCTCCGGATACCTCACTCACCGAACGAAACGCAGAAGCAACTTTTTAATAAACTTTCTTTGACTAGTTGCTTTAATATTTTTGGTAAAAGGACTTTATTGTGAAATACTGTGCATTTACACAAAAAAGACTTTCTAGTTTTGGCCAATCTAAAATTAAGGAACCTCCAGTGTATCGTCTGGACTTGTCAGGAGACAGTGATGTTTTTGATAAATATATACATATTATACTGTACGTATATAATTTTTTTTTAAAAAATGGACAACGATGGAAATGTCAAGATGTTAGTCTCTTCGAGAAGACATAGCTGAGCGTCTTCATTATCTATTCTATTCGTCATCACCCTCCATATTTATTCTAACGCTTATGCAATAACATCAACAAATACTGTATCAGACAGTCGCGTAGGACCTAATACAACACTAAAGTAAAGTAACAGCCTGTAAGTGCCCACTGCTGGGCAAAGGCCTCCTTCTCAAATACTAGTACTCAGAGAGAGCTTAGGAGCCGGGAAGGACCCGCC
The DNA here is from genome assembly GCA_029286595.1 of Bhutanitis thaidina. Lineage (NCBI taxonomy): Eukaryota > Metazoa > Arthropoda > Insecta > Lepidoptera > Papilionidae > Bhutanitis > Bhutanitis thaidina. The sequence goes on along the minus strand of JAGSMS010000022.1, from coordinate 17,053,645 downwards.
ACGCTGCTCCAGTGCGGGTTGGCGCGCTTCACATATCCTCGAAATAATAATTATTATTTCTCAGACATGCAGGTATCCACACGATGTTTTCCTTCACCGTTGGGCACGTGGTAAATACAGCACTTAAAATTGTTTTAACAATTTTAGTGGTGCCGGCGCCGGGGATCGAACCCAGGCCAACACTACCAGACGCACAAACTAACAAATTGTGACTTCGAACAAAAATTTACTTTAGCATAGATTCGCACCAAGGGTCGAAGTCTCAGCAGTCAGGTACGCTAATAATTAAACCAAGTTGTTTTGTTTTTAATTGCATTAGGCTGAAGAACGAGGTAACAGTCCACCGGATGGTAATTTGCCACTGCAGCCCATGGACATCAGCAAACAACTTCAATCGAACAGTTACCAGTTGTCACCCCTGAGAAGTAAGATCGAATGCCACACAGCCAGTAATTATACTGGCTCTCCTTATACCTCTCAAACCGGAACCCAACCGTAGCTGAAATGCTGTTTGCCGAGAGAAATGGGTAAGGAGAGGGTACCTACCCATACGACTCGTAGTCAGAGAAGGCGTACCTACCGGTCACCATAGACGCTGCAGCCCTTCACTGGTCTGGTACAGGTACCAGAAATGGTTATGCAACATGTATGGGGCGATTTGATTTTGCTGGTGGATTCGTTACTTAATCGACTATCACGATGCCACGGGCAAAGATCGAAAACCTGGAATTATATAGATCTATCTACTCTATACCAGGGGCTCCCAAACCATTTTGGGCAAGAGACCCCTTTTCCAAAATGAACTGATACCTCAGACCCCCATAGCCAAATTACTTTACTTTACCAATCTCTAGTTTTTTTTCCTATTGATACAAAATTCTTACCAATTTAAAAAATAGTACGTAATTTTTTTTTAAGAGCACAACAATACGATACTTCCTACTAAAATATTAGTCATTCTTATAACAAGTTGGTACACGTGACACAACTTATACAGTATCTTGAAAGTTTCAAATAAGAACTTGTGTTAATTAATAGGGGTCGATTTTTAGACCGCGTCGACCCCAAAATTCGTTCTCGTTTATGTCGACCCCAAGGGGTCGATATCGATCACTTTGGGAATCCCTGCTCCTATACCTTTCAAACCTTAACACAATAGTAGCGTTGCACTGTTGTTTCCGGCAGAAATGGGTTTAGGAGTTTAGGGCCTACCTAGACTACTACCAGCCCGAGAAGGAGTTCATCACCTGTCCATATAAATAGACCAAGATGATATAAATAAAATTAGTAGTCAATGCATCGCAAACATGAGACTAGAAACAGTCTCCCGACATTTAAATAGCTACATTATCCAATTACAAAGCACGTGTATATTTGGTCGTCCTAATCAAAGAGATACAATCTCTAACATTTAAAATGCCCTCATCATACGCCGCTTTGTCTGCCGCGTATAATTCAACAAACATGCATATACGATTCGTTCGTACAATACTAGCCTTTATTCATATTGTATTAACGTACCATTGGACACGTTTAGATAGTTTGTAGAAAGTGTGACGACCTTTCCATATGCCGAACATCTGTCTGCACACGTCTCTAGACATACTAGTTGGTATTCTTAAATGTAATGCGTGCAAATAGAAGAGCACAGTGAGTGTGTGTTTTATGAGAAAGGGGCAAACAAACACCTGATGGTAAGTGATTACCGTCGACCACGTACAGCACCAGAGGAGCTGCAGGTGCGTTACTGGCCTTAAAGAATGAAGAGGTGAGGAGGGAAGTGGGCCTCCGGTTACCTCACATAGCGAACCGAACCCAGAAGCATACGATGCCTCTACTTCACGGCGGTACTCTGCGAGGTCGTGGTACTACCCCGGTCGAGCCGGCCCATTAGAGCAGCAGCGAAAGCCACAGCGAACAGTGAAATGCCCATGAATAACTAACGAGTCTATGCGTTAAGCGACAACATAATAAAAAAAAAGCTATTCTGTAATCATAGATAATACGCGGGTGAAATCGCGGACAAAAGTTATATATAAAGAGGTTAAGCTTATTTATAATTCGTTGCTACAATCGCGATTACAGATTGACTAATTACAGATAAAATTACTTAATATTTTTTAGTTAAAATTTTCAAGTGATAATGAAATTAGACATTTACATTTATTTATATTGTGATCATTTTATTTCACTTTGATAGTTGTTACTCCAGCATTTGACATTTCTTATCAATAATCTAATATAATTATTAATGTCTTGAAATTATGTCATTTTGTAGAATTTGTACGCCAATAAGTAGTAGATCATATAGGACATAAACACAATGTTAACTTCTTTACATGTATCGCATATGATCAACAAATAAATGCGTTATTATGTGGGGTTATTTAGATATATACTCGTCTGGGAGATTCATATAAATATGAATACATACATGAAATACAATAAAATAAATAAGTTATCTTTGAATATATTATAATTAAAATACTTAAAGTAAAACAAAATAAATGTATAAATTATAACCCAACCAGATGGAAGCCCTCGGCAGGGGAGACCAGGCGGCCGAGGGTTAGGGGGAAAGGGAAAGAAACCGGCGGACGATGCGAGCGGTATCGAGTAGCACCGCCTTCTGCATTTGAGCTCGGAGCGGTCCGTCACGGAGTGACAGCCGCCTCGGATGTACCGAGAGGCTGACTGGGATTAGCCCATTTGCAGAGACGTCTATCGGAATAATTTCGGTCAGCATACCCCACATGTCTGTCACCGCGTGAGCCAGGTCCAGCATCGTTATTATTATTATAATCCGCATGGGAATATAACCTTGGTATAGATCCCTAATTTCAACAGCTGCTCGGCATCACCCGCGCTTTGTTTGTGAAGTAGCAATATTCACTGCATGCAGAGAAAAACTTAGTTTATTCCTTATCGAAATGAGTAATAAAATACCTTAGAAGCTTGTCGAATAACTAGTATAGATATAATATTCAAAATTAACTCGTGCAACGCGTAATGAGATCTTTTGAATTATTTATAACACTAGTGTGACATAATTAATGTTTAAAAATAGTCATTCATCACATAAATAGACCGGCCGTGTTTACACAAGTTCTGACTCCACAATGATGTAATATGTTGCCCTGACAGATCATAGGCGGGTTTCACACGTCCCGTCACCGCCAGATGCAGGGCCGGGAGGCCATGATTTAGGTATAATGTTGTGGGATATGCCCAAATGACGTTTACAAATACTACTTTCGTTTATTTTGATATAGTTCTCTTTTTTAAAATAGCTGTGTAGAGGTGACGTAAGAGAATTTAGAAACCCTTTTCACCCTGTAATTGCTGAGTGATTTCGAAGTCATCGACGTATAATGATTTCTTTTATTTACGCGAACACATTTGAAATGAAAATATTATTTACGGATTTTATCGCGTTTAATTTTTCTTTCTATGTTCCCGAAGCTTCGAGTGTTTTACAGCAGCCGTGGTCACGGGGGTAGAAGCAGGAACAACAACCTGACCTGAAAACTTGAAAAGTTTTTTGCTCTTCGTTTTAGCAGTCATGTCGGTGAGATAACTAAGCCACGCGATTGTCTGTCGGTAAGCCTCCTCCTCTCATTCAGGTTAGTAGGGGCTTATCTCCAGCCGTAGATCTTTTGTAGGTTAATGAAGAAAGAAATGTGGACTCTAAGAATAAATATACCATCTTGTCTTTAAAAGCCACCGTCACCGGCAAGTCGTGCGCTGTGCTGACGGACCGACGAGATTACCGGATGGCGAATAATACAGAGTCTAATGAAAAGCCACTTTCCAACCCATGTACACGGCTCAGTGTACCTTTCAAACGAACCGGGCCATATAAAAACTCCTAGGCAGCGCAGGAGCCAATCATCTAGTGGTTGGCTCCTTCACTGACTTATGCAGTATGATAAAGAAAGAAGAAGAATAAACGGAACATAGTGTTGACACGCGTTTGAATGGTGAACCTAGTTGAACAGCGCCTTGCATTCGGGTCGCGTGTCGCGCTCTCTAATTAAATTGTGATTGACACACGGACAAACGGACAGGCGAATGTTACGCAAGGCCCCCTGAACTTTACTGCCCGTTTGACGTTTCAATTGAAACTACGCGCTACTGTGATGTCCGTGGAATTGATTGAGCTTACATCGGAATCCTGTTTCGCAAAAAGCCCTGTCTAACAGCGACTTGTTGGTACTGTAAACAATTTGATATATAGTAAAACTAAATAAATAGGACGAAAGGCGAACCCTGGTCACACAGTATGATAATATAATTCATATAGTTCTCAGGAACGATTTTTTTTTTGGTTCTTGAATATTGTTAACCTTTGAACTCTTAACAAGATTTGCTACCATTATTTTTTTGATAGAGTTCTCAAAAGGCATCCGTAAATTTTACTTTTCCTCCATCAAACTGTAATTGATTTAAATTTATTAGTGTATCTTTCAAATATTTTTTCAATTGAACAACGTAGTCCATGTTTAAAAACGATTTCGTTTACGATGCACTCTCTACCGCAATGATAAATTTTCCAGATACTCTGTTCATGCCCTACATTGAAACGTATAAATATATTGCTTATTACTTACTATTATACCACGAATTATGCATCGAACGATTAAATTAAACCCTTCCACTTAATTGCCACCGACGGCAGTGCAGGCTTTCTAAGAAAACACTACACTGTTGTACAATGATCTACTGTAATGCAATTTTATTGTGGATTCCGCGAAGTGTGCATTCCGGTCACAGCGATCTCGGTGTGAGAGGCGGCCGCGTAAAGGTAATTGTCCATTAAAGAAGAAAAGTATGTATACGCACCCATTTAATATTAGAAGACGTAACAGATAATAGGTGATATTTTTTGATTGTCTCATTTCTTTCTAAGTACAAGCAGTTTATATACATAAATTGGACAAGGACCAACAACCAGACTCGGTTAACAGTTATTGCTCTATGACTATTTAAAAGAGCAAATAGATTTACCGTTCAACTTTGGTATGAACCGTTAATCTTTCGAGGTTTAGTTAAAAAAGCGGGTTTGAATTTTTTTGCAATGTGTAAATAATCATATTATATGAACTTAAGAAAAGGAAGTTTCAAAATTACAGAACTTTTTTTTTATTGATTGATTTTTACCAATTAAAGATTATATTATAATTATAGATAGCAAGACATTATTCATGATCTGTGGGCTCATAAATTTTACTTCATATCTGTAGGCCATTTGTAGGTTATCCAAGTACTTTAATGTCCTTTTTGTTTATATTAAAAGTATCAGCCTGTAAGTGCCCACTGCCTGGCAAAGGCTACCTTCTCAAATACCACGTGAAAAAGTATAGACAGTAAAGAGAGCCAAGTCAAGGGTTTCGCATCTGTATCCTTCTTCGATTGAAGTTGTTTACATGCGTTCATAGCGTACGTTCATATCATCGGGTATACTGTTAGTCCGTTTGTCATCTCGATTCACTGAAAAAAAGACAGAATGATTTCTTGTATTTACGCGAACACTATACATATGAAATTGAAACAATTATTTATCGATTTTATCGCGTTTAATTTAGTTTTTAACGGGGTGACCTCGGGTGCTACACGGGACTGAAGTGTTAGAGGTCCTGATGGCATAGTTAACTCGGGCTACCTTTTTTTTTTTTTTTATAGAAGAAGGGGCCAAACGAGCGTGCATCCACAACACCAGAGGAGCTACAGATGCGCTGCCGGCCTTTAAGGAAGGAATGAGCTCTTTTCTTGAAGGTCCCTAAGTCGTAACTGTTCGGAAATACTGCTGGCGACAGCCGATTTGTGTGATTGACCTTCAGCTTTTAGTTTTTAATATAGGTCCGATCTACGCAGATTGTGCTCACAGTATCTTGAGATTGTGTGGTTTAATCCTTGCATGGATCCCCATCAAGACGTCTTATCTATAGAAATTAGGATGTTTTTTGATTTCAATAGCCACGCGAATCATCCTTGGCAGAAATCGGCGTGGACAAATCTGATGTAACATTTTTCAACTAGACTAATCACAGACTGCAGTGTGTGGTCATATTCCGATTCCTCCAATAAAATCCGTAAACCATAGTTTCATTAAAAAAAAAACATGTCTAGTGAGTAATACAGATACTGCTGAAGGTGAATAAGATTTTGACAAGAACGATTTATCTCGTTACGCTTTAGTATGTACACACCCTTATTGCTGATCGGCTTAATGTAATAGCTTTAATCAACGAGGTAATGAATATCGAGTGATAAATTGGTCGATATCAATCGTGGTTAAGTAATCGACCATCATGATGATGATGATGTGCTCTTGGCCTATTTCGACTACGGTGAAAATATTTGAATACTTTTTATTTAATCTGTTGGCCGGCGGGGAAGGTCTTTGATTCGTAAAAAATAAGAATGGTGATATTCATAATGTAGATACTAGGAACATACGCAAGCTTATGATGCCAGTTACTAGACTCCATAGAGTTCGTAACTCGTTTATGGGGCGATGTCGTATACAACAAAATCCCTGCTAGTGGCGCAAAATCTTCCTATCAATGGGTTTAAATAATTTGTTAAAGAAAGACTTTACGAAAAGGGTTATATAAAGGAATACATGGACGATAATAGTTGATCGCTCCCGAGCCGTGTCTAGAAAAAATATTGTAATATTACATTATTAAAACGTTTGGTATGTTTTGAAAAAATTACGAAAAAATAAAGATACATACGGAGTTCCTTTCGCCGGTTTCTTCTTCAACAGAGGAACCTCATTACGAAACGGTAGTAGATTATAAATGAAGTTCGTCAAGTGAAAATTCAAGTGAAGTGAATTTGATTTGATTTGATGTGATTCGCACCAACCTGCCAGTGAAGGCAGTGACAGATTATGTCAGGAGCAGCATTGAGTGCCGGATCGACTGAAGCCCCACGGATAGGTTTTAGTTTGTTTAGTATTTATATACCCACGATACAGATTCTTATCTGGTGTGGGTATCATAGTAAAGCAGACATGACTACTACCACCAGCAAATCAATGTAATCGTGAATTTAAGGCCCTGAACACATACATCCCTTAGATATAAATATTATTTATTTATTACACGGTTATGTAGTAGCTTATATATAACACGTATGTATTATTTTAATGTATTTTAAAATCATTTACTATATTACTTTTATAAAATTTTTTTTGGCTGCAGAAATAAATTCTTTAATTTCGCCAGAGGAGCGGCAGGTGCGTTGCCTGTCTTTTAGGATATTTAGGGGATGGGAAGGATGACGGGGACGGGGGTTGGGGGCGGTAGCCTCCGGTTAGTTCACTCGCCGAACGAAACGCAGAAGCACAAGATGCCTCTACTTAACGCCGGTATTGTGCGAGGTCGTGGTACCAACCCGGTCGAGCCGGCCCAATCGAGCAGCAGCAAATACCACTCCACCATGGCAGAACAGTGTAATAGTGGCTTTGTTTTTATGGGTAAAGCGGCAAACGAGCAAGCGGTTCACCTGATAGTAAGTGATTACCGTCGCCCACGTACATCTGAAACACCAGAGGAGCTGCAGGTGCGTTGCTGGCCTATAGGGGTATTTGGGAGATGGGATCGAGGATGAGGAGGGCGGTGGGGAGGGGGAGTGGGCCTTTGGTTAGCTCACTCGCCGAACGAAATGCAGAAGCACAAGATGCCTCTACTTCACGCCGGTATTATGCGAGGTCGTGGTACTACCCCGATCGAGTCGGCTCATTCTAGCAGCAGCAAAAGCCACTCCACCATGTCAGAACTGTGTAAGAGTGGCTTCATCGTAAGTGTGTTTTGTTCCGAATTGAAAGGTATGGAGAGCCAGTATAGTACCGGGCTGTGAGGCATCCTCCTTCCTATCCTGTACCATCTCAGTCCTCAGGGGTGACAGCTCTGTGATCTTTTTCGATTTCGAAGTTGTCTGCAGGTGTCCAGGGGCTGCAGTGTCCACTTACCATCAGGTGGACTTTTAACTCCTTTGACCCCATTCTAATAGAAAAAAAACTAATATTTCCTTCAGGCAAGATTCGTTCCAATTACACTATCGGGCCGTCCAGCAATAACAAACGATTTATTAGATCACTAAATTAGGTAATCACATAACACATGGTAACATTCGCAGAGGGTTCCACCCATTGTAAAAAAAACCCCGCGTTCATTTTAACAGCATGTCCTGTGCGAACGTTCACTTAGCGCGTAGGTACAAAATATGGCCTATGACCTAACGAACGTGGGATTAATGTGGAGACGGTCGTTAAATAATTAAGCAATTTGCTGCCTACATTGTGTGACCGTTAGGAAATCCCATTTGTTGCATCTGAATGATAAGTGTTCTCTATACTCTATGTATGTTTATAATGCAACAAGTGTGAAATAGAATAGTTGAGCTTTGGCTTTCAAGGAAAACGATGAAGAGAATTCAAAACGTTGTCTATGCTTTCTATCTTTAATTGGCACGCGTATCAGAACTTTCATTAATTACTGGCGGGCGCGGCAGACGTTCTGTCCTTTCCGGTAGATGGCACGATGAGTATGAGAAATAAAATATGTATTATTGTATTCTTCACTCATGTGATCCTAATAAAACTAATAAGAATAATTTTTTATATTTTTTTACCACGTTTATATTAAGTCGCTTTACAAAAAGCGACTTCATATTTGTTGCAATTGATTTTCAACTAACTTCCCGATGAGCTTGAGACTTGAAACTTAAAACATAACTCAGAAATTAGTTGACAAATAATAATAAATGCTAAAACGTACTCCTAAATTCTCATCGGAATGGGTTGTACATTATTATTATTACGGAGTTATTTAAAGACAGACTACACCGGTGGCTCTAGAAGCATGACATTTGGCAATGGAGTTCCTTATATGACATAGATGAGCACTTACAAAGGGTTTTTGAAAATTCATCCCCTTAGGTTGTCAAATAAACATTTGAGACAATTTAGATGTGGCTGATAGGAACCGGAGGCCCACTCCGCTTCCCATCCCCCCTTCACATCCTCTCTCCCATCCCCTAAATATCCTTAAAGGCCGGCAACGCACCTGCAGCTCCTCTGGTGTTTCCAAAGTAATTGGGCGACGCTATTCACTTATCATCAGCTGAGTCGCTGGCTCGTTTCCCATAAAAAATAAATATGTTTGTTATAGTCTTATAACGTGGTAGAGCCAAGCGGCGGCATTAGCTTCTGCTCGAATGGGCCGGCTCGACCGGATTAATACCACGACCTCGCAGAATACCGGCGTGAAGTAGGGACATCTTGTGCTTCTGCGTTTCGTTCGATGAGTGAGGTAACCGGAGGCCCCCTCCCCATTCACTCCTTATTTTTCTCCCATCTCCCAAATACCCTTAAAGGCCGGCAACGCTCCTGTAGCTCCTTTGGTGTTGCAGATGTATGTGGGCGACGGTAATCACTTACCATCAGGTGAACCTATTGCACGTTTGCCGCCTTTACCATAAAAAAAACAAAGAAAACATAGCGTATATGCCTTCTGGAATCATCAGATACACTTTAAAAAGTTTAATCGAACACCATAAAATCGATTCTAAGTCCGTTCAAACATACACATTATTTATTTTATATATGATATATAGTCGTGAATTCACTTATTAATTTTATGACGTCCATTGAATTTATGTTGCTCTAAATACCTTTTCTTTTATTAGCTATAAACATAATTTACATTTGACGTTTATTAGCAGTGTAAACTTATATGTTCTGCGATAAGTTCGTATTAATCTTAAACGTTTATTTCTTATACGATTACCGAGGATTCAGATCTCAAAGTTATTACGTCTCTCAAGTCAGACGCTGATCCCTTTCGACATGTTACACGTCGCCCAGCCACCTGAGCTTGGACATGACTGAAGCGAAAGCCAGCGACTTAAAATATATACCAGCATTCTTTCATTTTTATCATAGAGTAGTTTGTTATCAGTTGTCTATGACTACATCAGATAATTATTTCGCCCTTTTTACTTCTTCTTTGCCAATTTCGAAGACGAATAGATGTTTAAAGAGCTTAATAACTGGCGTATCACGCAATCTCAACTGATGGGGATCACTTAAACAAATGTGGTCCACAAAAGACACAGTTAACCTGATCATAAGTGCCCACTGCGTCCGAGAGGTGCCTACACCTCCGTCTGCCAGGAAAGAAGAATTAGGGGCTAAAGTGGAGTGCCTGATTACATTACTCTGCGCTCACCGAACCGTCTGCCGTGTGTGGAGAGTATGGGCACACCCTTCATTAACCATTTACGGGCTTGATGGCGCTTCTTTAAAGAGGTGTTCAGCAGTGGGCTTATATAGAATAATAATAGAAGTTTTTTTTTATATTGAAATGACGGCAAACGAGCAAGCGGTTCACCTGGTGGTTAGTGATTACCGTCGCCCACATACATCTGCAACACCAGAAGAGCTACAGGTGCGTTGCCGACCTTAAAAGGTATTTGGGAGATGGGAGGGAAGATAAGGAGTGAATGGGGAGGGGGAGTGGGCCTCCGGTTACCTCACTCACCGAACGAAACGCAGAAGCACAAGATGCCTCTACTTCACGCCGGTATTCTGCGAGGGCGTGGTACCATTCGAGCAGCAGCTAAAGCCGCCGCTTGGATCTACCACGCTCATATGTCTAGGTTCTACCAGTTATTAAGCTACCTGAGGGTGGCGTAAAGGAATTCACGCCACGTCATCCCGTGGGTGTAGTAGAAACAAATTGCCTGAAGCTTTTAGAAATGTCGGTGACGGGCAAGCAGCATCTAAGGTGCAAGATATCTGGTGGTGCAACCCCAAACCGGCTTCACAGGCGTATCTACTAGGGTTATATAATACGGAAACTATACGTTGTTTTTGCTGTTGCTCGAATGGGCCGCCACGTTCGGTATACGATAGGACAAGGGCATCTTGTGCTTCTGTGTTTCGATCGGTGAGAGAAGTAGCCGGAGGTCCCCTCCCAACTCCCCTCAAACCACAAAAGTTAAGTATGTAGCAGCCTTTAAGTGCCCAAAGCTGGAAAAAATCATTCTTCTCAAGTATCTGAGAGGGTTTGGGAGCTGGGAAGGGCCCGTCACGCTGCTTCACATATTACTTAAAATTGCTATTAACAATTTTAGTGGTCGGGCACCGGGGACCGAAACCTGGGCGCTCGCGCTCTATGAAACTCAAGTGAGCGCCCTGTCCACTAGGCTATCAGTGAAATAAGTAAGCATTTAATATTTTTTCCTCATCGGATGATAGTGAGATACCACCTGACGGTAAGCGGCAACTGAAGCCCACGGGCACCTGCCAGCAGCTCCAATCGAAGGATGCCACTTAATGGCAGACATAGGGAGAGGGTGGTGACTAACCCAGACGGCTTCTAGTCAGACATGTAGCCTACCACCGCGAAATATTCCTATAAGAAGCTCTTTGTTGTCACTAACTCCTGGTTTTCTGTGACAGCTTAGTACTTCCCTGGTAGAGTTAAAGGCCCGCCTCGGTAATCACTTACAATCAGAACTGCTAGATCGTTCGCCAACTTACCAATAAAAAAAAAACAATTTCAATAGGAGAGTCACATAGAGAAGTCTTTTCCGCAATCATATCAGGCATTCAAATTAAAATCCTCTCGGGTATTCGACTGTGGTATAATGTTCCATAAACGTAGGAATGCTGTTAGAGTGTTAAGCTCAGTACAGCGCTATAATACAAGCGCGGCACACGGAATGCACTGAAGGCGTGTAATACGTAAATTTATAGAGAGCGTTTCGCGTTTCGCGCTAAAACTGTAAATTATTTTATCGCCACAGGAAGCTGCGTATGTGGGTCGAGTGGGAAAATATTCACGCACTATGCGGTCAACGACAGACGCACGACTATATTTATAACGTAATTACCCTTACTATTAATATTTTAACGGAATACCGAGCAAATCCCGTCTCAGGAGAGCTCGTACCAACGAGCGTTTGGAAACGCTCGCTGGATTCGAATCGTTGACACTTGACGGCGACAAGCTCACCGTAAGTCACGTTGTCCCAAGCTCTGGTGAGAAGAAGGTTATAACACTAGAAATTACTAAAAATGTCTAGACCTCTGTCCACCCCTATATTGGGGATACGTTAATGAGAGCTTACAATATATATATTTACCAAGCAAGTTCTAAGTACGTGCTTATATTGTTATATATTTTTTTTAATATAGGCTACAAGTACACCTAACTTAACACCTGTGATGTGGGCACAGGGTGGGGACGATCTTAGAACTAATTTAATTTTCACACAAAAAACACACGTCTGTCACCGAATATGACGGATGGTAAGACTCGTCGTCGGCTTTGCTCCTGGTTATTCTATGCACCCCTATGCCCCATTCGAAGGACTTTGGGAACTCGACCCACAGTCTTTGAGGTCATGGTGCGTTTTGATGTTTCATCATCAAATCGTCATCATTGCAGCCTGTCACAAGTACAGTGCTGAACATAAGCCTCACCCACAAATCAACACTTCTTGGGGTCGCCGAGCGGCGGCTTTTGCTGCTGCTCAAATGGGCCGGCTCGTCCGGGTTAGTGCCACGGCCTCGCAGAACACCGGCGTGAAGGCATGCTTCTTAGTTTCGCTCGGTGAGTGAGGTGAACGAAGTCCCGCTCCCCCTCCCCATCCCCTCCTCATCGTCTCCTCCAATCTCCCAAATACCCTTAAAGGCGGGCAACGCACCTGCAGCACCTCTGCTGTTGCAGATCTACGTGGGCGACGTTAATATAAGAAAAATTTATTTATTTATTTTATTTATTTATACTTTATTGTCTACACCAAAAGGATTACAAAAGGCGGACTTAATGCCTTTTGGCATTCTCTAACAGTCAACCCAGGGCGTGAAGAAATGTGGTGACAGGTGCATCTAATTTAAAATAATATAAATATGAAAAGGCTAATTGAGAAAAATACTACATAATTAAAACATATATAAATGTATAAGAATACATATATTCACATACACATAGATATACAAATACTTACTATAATATATACAGAAATACCAACACAGATATATACATACATACAAACACTTTAATACATATATATGTAATAGATCAAATACTAACAAGTATCAGATGGTTTTAAAAAGTGTTCGCGTAGCAATCTTTTGAAAGAAATATAATACACGATGCACATGCAGATCTTCCGTGTGGCTGTCGGCTTCCGTGTGGCTGTCGGCTTCCGTGTGGCTGTCGGAAGTAAAGAATAGCGCCAACCCTGTCTAACCATGGGTGTCGTAAAAGGCGACTAATGGTAAAAAATTATATTAGGAGATGGGCAGCAGCATCTTCCTGCACTAGTACAAAAAAAAAAAAACTGCGGTTGCCAACCCGCTCGCCAGGCGTGGCAACTAAGGCAAACCCCCCCCATGATGAGAGGTAGAAGAAAGCAATGGCCCCCAGTCCCCGGCGGCCTCGCTAGTCCTGGCTATGGTGGCAGCCATGGTAACGGCGAGGCAGGGGGTGCGAAGAATCACCGGCTGATTTCTTGCTGCCAACCCAAACGACTGGACCTGGCAACATATAACGCACGCACATTGAGGACCGACGAGAAGATACTAGAACTGGAAGAAGAAGTAAGCAAGTTACACTGGAGTATTATGGGGTTGTCTGAAGTCCGAAGACAGGGAGAGGACTCTATAATCCTAAAATCCGGTAACTTGTTCTACTACCGGCAGGGTGACCATCTGTCCCAAGGAGGTGTCGGGTTTATCGTCCACAGGTCTCTCATCAACAACGTGATCGAGATCGGAAGTGTGTCGAGTAGGGTCGCGTACCTTATACTCAGAATAACCAAAAGGTATTCGCTGAAGGTCATACAGGTATACGCACCAACCTCGACACACCCTGATGATGAAGTGGAGGCAATGTATGAGGATATTTCAAGAGCCATGCATTGCTCTAAGACTCACTACACGGTGTTGATGGGAGACTTTAACGCAAAACTAGGTACGAAAAAAGGCGATGAGCTGATAGTGGGGAACTTTGGAGTAGGGCAACGGAACCCAAGAGGGCAACTGCTGGCTGACTTCATGGCAAAGGAGGGATTCTTTATGATGAACTCCTATTTCCAGAAGCGGCCCCACAGGAAGTGGACATGGATGAGCCCGGACGGTACCACAAAAAATGAGATCGACTTCATCATGACGACCAAGCGTCAGCTGTTCAGTGATGTCTCTGTGATCACTAGGGTGAAAACCGGCAGTGATCACCGAATGATAAGAGGCACACTGAACCTTAACATTAGGCTCGAGCGGTCTCGTCTGGTGAAGTCTACGCTCCGCCCACCACGTGCCCTTATCCAGAACCCCGAGAGCTTTCAGCTCGAATTGCATAATCGCTTTCAGTGCCTAGACGATTGCGTTACAGTGGACGATACGAATAGCAGGCTAGTGGAAACTGTCCATGCGGTAGGAGCTAAGTTTTGCAGGACCCGCCGCACGAACAAGCCCCAAAAGCTCTCTGATCACACTCTTAAACTCATGAAAGCCAGGCGTGAGATAAAGCTGCAGTCTACAACGGATGCGTCAGCGTATCGGCTACTGAATAGACAGATCTCCAAATGTATGAGGCAAGACTTACGCAAATTCAATACAGCCTGTATTGAAAAAGCGATAGAGCGGAACCAAGGCTCCAAAGTCTTCGCCAGAGATCTGTCTATCGGAAAGAGCCAACTGACCAAGCTGAAGACCGAAAGCGGCGCAGTCATTTCCGCTGGAGCCGAGATTTTGAGTGAGATCGAGAGATTTTACGGACAGCTGTACACAACGTCGTTGAAACCACACACTGATGTGAGTAACGACCCAAGAGCCAAGCTTATCCGACATTACTCCGATAACATCCCGGACGTCAGTCTGAGCGAGATTAGGATGGCTCTCAAACAGCTTAAAACGGCAAGGCGCCGGGTGAGGACGGAATTACAGCTGAGCTTCTGAAAGCGGGTGGAAAACCGATACTTGTTGTCCTTCAGAAGCTGTTTAATTCCGTCATTCATGGCGGTGTTACGCCGAAAGCGTGGAGTAGAAGCGTGGTTGTCCTATTCTTCAAGAAAGGGGATAACTGCCTTTTGAAGAATTATAGACCGATATCGCTTCTAAGCCGCGTCTACGTGCTGTTTTCGAGAGTCATCTCAAATCGTCTAGTGAACAGACTTGACGACTTCCAGCCTCCCGAACAAGCCGGATTCCGAAAAGGCTATAGTACCATAGACCACATACATACTCTTCGCTAGATTGTACAGAAGGCCGAGGAGTACAACTTGCCGTTATGTCTGGCGTATGTGGACTATGAGAAAGCCTTCGATTCAGTCGAAATTTGGGCGGTGCTACAGTCTCTCCAGCGGTGCCAGATAGACTCTCGGTATATCGAAGTGCTGAGGTGTTTGTACAATGAGGCTACGATGTCTATCCGAGTACAGAATCAGAGTACGAAACCAATCCAACTGCAGAAAGGTGTAAGACAGGGTGATGTCATATCCCCGAAACTCTTCACCGCTGCATTGGAAGATGTTTTCAAGCAGCTGAACTGGAAAGGATACGGTATCAACATCAATGGCGAATACATCACTCACCTTCGATTTGCCGACGACATAGTTCTTATGGCAGGATCGCTGGAGGAGCTCAGTACAATGCTCAATGACCTCAATAACGTCTCCCAACAGGTTGGTCTTAAGATGAACATGGACAAGACGAAGTTCATGTCAAACGTCCATGTCACACCAATACCGGTTGTTGTTGGGAACAATAGGCTCGAAGTTGTAGACGAGTACGTATACCTGGGACAAATTGTCCGATTAGGTAAGTCCAATTTCGACTCAGAGGTCAATCGACGAATCCAACTCGGCTGGGCTGCGTTCGGAAACTACGTCATATCTTCTCGTCGAGTATACCGCAAAGCCTCAAGACGAAAGTATACAATCAGTGCGTGTTGCCAGTGATGACATACGGATCCGAGACTTGGTCCTTCACTGCAGCCCGTATGAGGAAGCTCAAAGTTGCTCAGCGCGCTATGGAAAGGGCTATGCTCGGTGTTTCTCTGCGTGATAGAGTCTGCAACGATAATATCCGCAGCAGAACTAAGGTAACCGACATAGCCGTAAAGATCAGCAAGCTGAAGTGGCAATGGGCCGGCCACATAGCTCGCAGAACTGACAACCGCTGGGGAAAAAAGGTTCTCGAGTGGCAGCCACGTACGGGCAAACGCAGTGTAGGACGACCCCCCACAAGATGGAGTGACGACCTGCGCAGTGTTGCGGGAAGTCGATGGATGCAGGTGGCTCAGGACCGTGCTTCGTGGCAATCTTTGGGGGAGGCCTATGTTCAGCAGTGGACTTCTAATAGGCTGAAATGATGATGATGATGATGATGATGATGATGATGATGATGCAGATATCTTCAAGAGTAAATATACTCTTTATTCAACAACTTTGAGCTACTGTGACTTGGAAACATTGTATGGGCAATAAATAAATACGCTTTGAGTTTTCATTATGTGGTCGACAGTAACCGCTGACTTCCTCATTTCTGTCTTTACTGTACATTAAGATGAAAACTTAACTTCGCAAACTATCTGTCAAGCTTGGTAACTATAGCCGTCTGTAGAAGATGAATCGGTTCATCTGAATACATACATTTAAATATAGTAAAAAAAGTAGTTGTCCACGCGTGAACATACAGTCCGCGGCGGGAGGAGGGCACTGCAACTCGACGGTTGCCCCGCCGCCTGCACTAACTGTTCAAGCGCGCTACCATGCTGACGACATATTGTGTATTCAATAATTAACACGTGTAACTTGTGCAAAGATTGTAAGAATAAGTAAAGATGTCAAGGGTGAAGTCAATAGTTTCATTCAGCATCGCTTCCCACAGTAGTCTTTGGGTTTTTGATTTGAATTTTTCAAACGAGCGAAGCCGTGGGCGGTAGCTTGTCTCGTATAAATCCTCTATTGCAATGTTTGTTACTTTGCAGGTGAGATCATACGCAACACGCATTACGCGGCAACGTAGACAAACATTTTGTATGATCAAATATTAGTGTTGAATAAGCCGGGTTATCGTCAAACGCAAACTGCCAACATAAATATGCTCCTTAAAATTGTCGGCTTATAGCGAACGCCAGGCAGAACGCTTTATATATAATCTGTGTACAAAAGAGTCTAAGACGAAGTTTCTATTCGCGACAATTCCACGTGAAGTTACTTAACGTGGAATTGTCGCGAATTGTTTTAAGACGTTAAAAATATCAATATGATATAAAGATCAGCAAGCTAAAGTGGCAATGGGCCGGCCACGTAACTCGGAGAACTGACAACCGTGGGGAAGAAAGGTTCTCGAGTGGCAGCCACGTACGGACAAACGAAAGACGATGGATGAAGGTGGCTCGGGACCGAGCTATGTGGCAATCTTTGAGACAGGCCTATTCTCAGCTGTGGACTTGTGACAGGTTGAAATAATCATCCCATTATATTTTTCTCTCTTGGGTATTTGTCTACTGAGTAATTGGGCATAGGTCGATACGGGCCAAAGCCAACATTTATGTAGAACATCACGGCAGTTGGCCATCCCAGACTATACACGCTTGATGATTGTTGAGTCGCGTTTTGGACGTTGGCGGTGAGTACTGCCAAGTGTGTGTCAAAGTGGCTATAGGTGTGTTAGCGATGGTAGGCGTGCCCGTACTTGAAGGAGAGGGTGTACTTCCTTTCCTAGTGGATAATGCGTATAATTCTATTTATAATTAGACTTTACTTCACGCCGGTATTCTGCGAGGTCGTGGTACTAACCCGGTCGAAAGCAGCAATAGCCGCCGCGTGGCTCTAACAAGCACAAAAAGGCGAGAGGGGTCTCAGTGACCTTCGTATCTTCCGCCATTCTACGACCTTCGCCAGCCATCGAGAATTGATAAATCTAGATGTGATGATCAGCATATCTCGAATATGACAAGCGTTTTACCTTACGGCTGTTACGACTCCATGAGAAAGCTCCGGTCAAAGCCGTAGCCATGTTCAGCGGGGTGGGCAAGCGGATGGGTATGCAGCAAGCGGATGAAGATGGGGAGCGCAGTGCACGGCACTCTCGCCCTATTGATGCTGATATCACATCACTCTTCCTTACGCCTTTCTGCAATTGGACAGGTTTCGTACTCTGGTTATGTACTCGGCTAGACACTCATCCTACAAACACTTCTATATACCATTTCTATATATCTAAAGTCACTGATCTGTAGGTTTTGAATTTGACAAGTTCGGATCCATCATTCACCAGAGTCCC
Organism: Bhutanitis thaidina; assembly: GCA_029286595.1. Classification (NCBI taxonomy): domain Eukaryota; kingdom Metazoa; phylum Arthropoda; class Insecta; order Lepidoptera; family Papilionidae; genus Bhutanitis; species Bhutanitis thaidina. Next base: position 17,035,329 of record JAGSMS010000022.1, on the reverse strand, counting down.
GACACAGGAGCATCACATGCAGAATAGGTTGACATTTAAAGGAAGACATTGTATGTTCTTCCGTACACAACTGAGTTACGTCGGTATTTTATGTAGCAGAAGCGTTATTCCACCGCATAGAAACCTCCAGAAGTCGTTGGTAAGTAGCGCGAACCGGAGCGCCATCTCTTATCTAACTGATGTATGTAATCCAACAATCGAAAACGGGCCAACGAGCTCCGCAAACAACGATAAGATGGTAGTTTAATTAAACGAATTACTTAATAAACGGTAGGAAATTTCGTAAATGCACACTGTAGTGCACATTCCTTTTTTAAATTAGAAATTGTTAAAGGGTAATTCTTCATCGGCTTATTTATAGTCCACGTGCTGGCCCGGTGGGAGGGTTCGCCATTACAGACTCGCTTGGAAGGGTAGGCGGGCTGATGGGTTGATGAGTTCTATAGGATATTGTACTGCGCTGGAGTTATCATAGAGCCGCAGGCGTTACCGCGAACATAGAGGCACTCGCTTGTCTTTACCTTCCCGTATCCGATGTAAAGCAGAGCTCATAAGATCAGAGGAACGGTCAGATGGAGTGTCACCCACGGGATCAATACAAACACGACCAGACCCGAAAGTTTGTGTTTTATGCACAAACATCGTGCGGGATTTGAATGGGATTTGAAACACGACTGAATTATCTAGACCGAGCCTAAAGGACGTGGTGTTCGATACCCTCAATCGCCAACCCCGTCCGGTTGAATTCACCCCAAGCGTATATAAAAATATATTTTTTTATTCATTACCACAACTCGGTAAAAATACAAGAGTAGATAAAATTTTAATAAACACGGACGAAACGGCATGAGTGTTGCCAGATCTAAAATGCTGCCGGCGGTACACAAGCCCGCCAGCAGCCGACGAATTTTGTTTTTATTTTTTTTAACGGATTACGAAAAACTCACCTAATTGTAGAGGCCTATGTTCATGCAGCGCAATCTCTAGACTAATCTAGAGACAACTAAATACCATGACCATTAAAAGGAGTTCGAGATCGCGCGATGACACCTTCAAATTGACCCCGAAGCGTCATCTGACGAGATATTTAAAACGCATCTAGCGATCGCTTTGTAATCTCTGATTAAGAAGAATAAGAGTGCTGCTGGGGTACCGTGGGTACTCCGCGGTTTACTAATGGAAAAGGGGGCAAACGAGCAAGCGGTTCGCCCAATGGATTGATTGATGAAGTGATTACCCACGTCCACGTTCATCTGCAACACCAGATATTTGAGGATGGGGAGGAAGATGTGGCAGGAGAGAGAAAGGAAAGTGGGCCTCCGGTTACCTCACTCATCGAACGAAACGCAGAAGCACAAGATGCCTCCACTGCACGCTCGTATTCTGCAAGGTCGCGGACTACCCCGGCCGGTCCGGCCTATTCGAGCAGCAGCAAAAGCGACTGCTGGGCTCTACCACGTCCAAAAAAATTTCGAAGCTATAACCAAATCCGAATTGCTAGTTAATTATATACTATTTATTAATATAGCTCTGTTATAGAAACATAAAGAGCTTAAAGTAAAAAAACAGCCTGTAAGTGCCCACTGCTGAGCAAAGGCATCCTTCTCAAATACGAGTATCTGAGAGGGTTTAGGAGCCGGGAAGGGCCCGCCACGCTGCTCCAGTGCGGGTTGGCGGGCTTCACATATCCTCGAAATATTCTTTTTTATTATTTCTCAGACATCCTTTTCTTTCACCGTCGGGGCGTGGTAAACACAGCACTTAAAATTGCCATTAACAATATAAGCGGTGCCGGCATCGGGGATCGAACCCAGGTCACGCGCGCTATTTGAAACTAAAGTGTGCCCCCTGACCATTAGGCTACCGCGGCTCACATTAGACCTTATTATAGTGTTATTGCAGTTGTGTAAAATGGCAAAGTCAGAGGAAGAGAAAGGACGGCGAACGAACAATTACGCCGCCGTCGTTCGGTCTTACGACACCCTAAAAACAGGCTGCAATTAGAAATATTTACCAGACACCTGTTGCCTTAACGATAAAATTACATAACTAACCTTCAAGATGAATTGCATAAATCAAACTCACCGTAAGTAGATCAGAAATCGAAAGGGAGATCCGAAGTGATTTAACAGTAAAGGGCAAACATGTTAAGTAAGCAATTGATTATCGAACCGTCGGTTTGTTGTTGCGGTTGTCAAATTAATACACGTGCCTAGTGCAAGTACCTACACGTTGTAAGAGCAACTCGTCGACACACAGACGGACACGGCACAACGCAACCAATGAGTTTTTGATAGCATCTAACCAAGGCGTTTTGGGGAGTGGGAAGAAACACACAACATTGGGGGGCAACCACCGGCTTCGAATGATTGCAACACTTAAGACAGACTGACTGACAGAATGTCAACAGAGATTCTTACGTTAGCTACGTACCCTCGTCCAGACAGAGCTCCTACGATCCAGGTACATGAAAGACATATAAATAACGGCGTATTTAATATCCATCATTTTAACGGCTTGGGTGGTGGTGGCGCCATCGTGTGATTAAATTACTAAAGTTTATGATTACGAAACAGGGAGGGAAATCAGCGATACATTCATTTCCAAATTACTTCTACTGCAACTAACTTATCAGCCTCTACCGGGGGCCTATGATGTCTTTCGTATTTTGCCTGGACTATCTGGCATTGTGCAATAACTAAGTGCCCCTGTCGCATGATATCCTCGAGCACGCACCAAGTACATTCATAATTCATTTCATTAATTGATTCAATTCATTTCATTCATGGATCATAATGGATCGTCTCGATTGTAGGAGGTTCACACTCACACTGAATACCGGCGTAAAATAACAGCATAATGCTGCTGTGTTCCGTGTGGTGAATGAACAGGAATGCCGCCACAGTACTCAGGGGTGATGACGCCTATTTTTTTTTTTTTATGGGAAAGGCGGCAAACGAGCATGCGGCGTACGTGGGAAAGGCGTAGGGTTTTTGGGAGATCCGATTACCTCACTCACCGAACGAAGAAGCACTATTCTGCGAGGTCGTGGTACCAATCCGATCGAGGTGGACCATTCAAGCAGTGTAAACATCAGCATCTCGATTCTTATCAAGGATAGACGCCGGTGTCTATGGGCTGCAGTGACCATTTAATCAGGGCCGTGTATTAAAACGTACATTCGTCGTCCTCATTTGAATAATAAAAAAGCTTTCTATAACATACGTAAGCGCTTTTTAGATAAGAACTTTAACGAGCAGTGGACGTGTAGATGTTGAAAAAGATGAATATATCCTACGCTGTAGATGAATTAAGGTCTTCCGATCGTGTAACCAATATTGGGGTGGACAGAGGTGAAGACAAGTCGTTTTAATTTTTTTAGTTTATCAGGGTTTATTCGGAAAATCGGAACAAGTGGCGTGACCCTGTCGGCGTCTTTGAATTCAGCTCGACGATACAAATCGTACAAGCGTTTTGTTACGCGTCCACCGGTGACGGAACCCTTAACCTGTCGGCTATAATTTTTATACGTCAACCGGAAAACGATAAATACTTCTTATTAACTTGCGGGCCTCCTGCTCGCGACTCTTACCGATGTAGCTGTAAAGGCCACTGGGGTTTTAGTCGGTCCGGCATCCTCAATGCTGATCTTGACATAGCCAAGCATGTGACGGGTAGGTGACGGGTAGGTGCGAGCACCTTTCCCCACGTTAAACTAAAAAGATAAATACTTCTTAGATGTCTCTTATTTCTTCGCTCCATCGTACGATATGATTAAGCATTAAAATTTAAATCTCCTTTCGATTCTCTTTCTTTTCATTATAGCAAAATTGTCTCCTTCATTAGTTATAAGATTGATTGAAATTGGTTTTAGATCGTATAAACAGGGCGCATTGTTGCGTTTATGACCCATGTCATTAAACGCAGTGACGATAGAGTTTTCGTGGCTCCGCAGAACCCTTGAATTAATACAAACGAGGCATGAATGAACCAGAAGATTCGGCCGTATTTATAACTTGTATGGGGACCGCTTCGGAAGTAAAAAGTAGGGTAAAGGATCCTGTTATCGACCGGTAAACAAAAATATATTTATTATGAAATATTTATCGACTTTAATTTCTTAACGATCTATTTTGCAACGATAATGTATATTTTTTTTTTTTTTTATTTTTATACCTTATCCTTAACAGTCTGTAAGTATATTGGACACTGCCATAATCGCAACGCTTGACAAGCGGATTGGCAATCGCTGTATCGAGACCCTCGCACCTAAGACTCTGCTGACCGTCATCGGTCTTGTATTTTCCGAGATTGTCATCCCGCCATCTGTCGGTAGCAATTAACACTTTGAAAGTGTTAATTGCTACCGACTTTTTCGATAGTCGCCTTTTACGACACCAACGGATCGAAAAACGGTGGCAGTTTCTTCCGCCGATACCATAAGGCTTTTATTTTTTTTAATTTTAATGTAATCTTGTGAGCAATATTTTTTTAATTTTAATTTATAACAGAGATAAAAGGATAATTTGTTTAAAATATACATTGGCTCAGAACCAAAGCAAGCACCAATGACATTTGTGTAGGATGATTTTATAACTTACGAATGCGCCACACAAGAGTTAATAATTTAATATACAGACTATAATAGAAATAAAGAAATTTCATAGCAATATTTTGTTGGAATGTTGGAAACGAGACGTAGGAATACAAATTACTTATTCAGACCACAGACTACGGCATGTAATGATGAGACTACGTAGAAAATAACAATTATCAAGTGAAATAAATGTGTGTTTGTTTGTATGAGTGGGATGAGGGATCAGCCAGGAGTTTTGATGCTGTGTATTATGAGCAGATGATACCTAATTAGGGATAGTGTGAGTTTGTAATGTGTGTTCTTGTGTATGTGTTCTTTGCGAGATAGAGCCGTATAACGAAACCCCGTTTGACCTTTACAAATATAAATAGGGGTCCTTGAATGCTTGTCACTTAAATTAATTAACATTTATAATTGTACACACATTAGGGTCACAGTATAATAAACAAAATTTTTCACAATTTAATTAAAAACGTTATTACAGGTACAACGAAATAATAGCCTGCGTAATTAATCTTGTTGAAGGTCAGATGATAATGTAATCATATGAGTAACCTCCATTTATCCAATAGCAGTAATTACTCATATTAATATCGGTGTGATTAAACCTTACTATACGGTTTATAGTAATAGGTTTAAATATAAACAAATATCTCTAGTTGCGTGTGTTTGAACCTTTGATTAATAATATCAATAAGCAATTTTAAAATCGGCTTTATTACATCAAATTTACTGTTACACATGCTAATGTGCAGTAAATTAAAGTATAGACATATAATTATACATTTTACGTAAATTGAGAAAATCTACTGTTGGTTCAAAGGATATACACTAAAATCACTAGTTCTATGATAAATAGAGGCATAATCATGTACTAAATCTAATATCAACACTTGTAAAGGAGAGCAGTGCCTAAGGTGGCAGGTCAGTAACGCCGAGGAGATAAATACTCCCCATATTAGGAAAGGCGTCCTATATCCAGCTGTGGTCTCTAAACAGTCGTTTCAGAGACTAATGAAGACTAAGATGCTAAATTATATAAAAAACACTCACGCCTATCGCCCAGGGTACGCACAGATTTTCTATAAACACTACTCAACGTAGATAAATGAGTTTTCGCTTCACCGGGAGATCGACGTGAGTAGTGGCGGGATTGACGGTGTTGCTATGAGATTTACTTTAGTCACCTCTCAAGACACCGGGGGTTGTAAAAAGTACACGGCAAATGATATTAAATGGGGATACTTTAAACATATTGTGCAAGTTTTCGGGTTAAGGTCGATTCTATGATGTATTACCAACATAAACCGCCAATGTATTTAAGTACACGTTGTTATTGATACCTGGCTTGATGACTTAATTTCCAATTATAAAGACGCCTTACACAAAGGCGTTAGATAAATAAATATTTACATAATAAACCGATGCATCAGTGTATTATCGGACCACGGGCGTCCGACAACAGGCGCGTTCGCCCGCCCATGCTGCGACGGCAGCGTGTTGTCCATGCGGGCTCAGTCGCCGGTCGGCCGCGGTAGCACGATGTCGCGTCTCCCGCTCCTCATGCTCATCGCCGTCCACGGCTGCGCTGCTTACGCGACAGATTCGGCGTCGTTCGCGGAACGACTCGACAGGCTGTACGAGAAACTCGAGAGGTTCACAGTCGCCCCGCTGGAGGCGAAACGCGAGTCCCGATTGATCGAAGAGAAACTCAACGCGAAACTCGACAAACTCAACTCGCTCACACCCGACCGTTTGCCGGACGACGACGTGGAGTTGGTGTCCATGATGCAGTTATGGAGTGACATGAGTGACGAGCAGGTGCGGTATCTCGTTAAGGAACTGGAACTGACGAAGGACCCACCGGACGAGGAGAAAAGTGAACGCTTGGGTGATGGAGACTACGGTGATGGTGATTGGAATGACGACGTGAGTGAATTGTTTTTATTATTCCCTTTTTTTTTTCGATTTGTATTTCGAATGATTTGTTTAATAATAGGCGTTTTAATACATCTTGCAACATATTGATTACCCTAAAAATGGGTAACGATGAATATAAGTAAACACTAAACAATTAAATCAATGGGAAGCTCCCATAGATTCGTTTATTATGTCATGGGTTCGAATACGTACGACTATTGTTGTTAATTGACATTTACATAACACAATCCTCTAAGCTTTTACAATGATGTTCTTTTTTCTCCATTGCATTCTTCGTTCCTGTAGGGCGAAGCCTTTACTGAGATGGTGACAAGGTTTTTCCATCCTGCTCTATCTTCGGTTTGTCTCAGTGTCGTCGGTATAACGAGTCCGGTCACGTCTTTTATTTGGTCGGACCAACGGATAGGTGAACCGCCCCGTCGTCTTTTACCATCAATCTTCCCTTCTTGGGAAAGATACCACGGCCTGGCAGAATAGTGGCGTGTGATGTACAGGCATTGCTGAGTGAGGTAACCGGAGGACCACTCCCCTCCTCCCCCACTCCCTCCTCCTCCTTGCTCATGCCAAATATCTCTAAAGGCCGTCGACGCACCTGCAGCTTCTCTGTTGTTGCAGATGTACGAGGGTGTCACTCATCATCGTAGGTGAGTGTTCAGTACTCATAAAAAAGGTCAAGCTCACTTGCATGCACTCTGTTGCTTAACGAGCCCCTGGCGACCGACCGATGGCGGATGGCGGAATCACCATCTCAATATGCCGAACCCAAAGGCGTCGCACGGGATCTGGGGCATTTAGTTTCGAAGAATACTAACGAATTATCCGCCATCAGTAAGATCTGGCAGTGCACAACGCGTAGGTTAGGTTGGCATTTGGGGGAAAAAAGACAATAATTTTATTGTCTTCCCCCCCTTACTAATTTAATGCGATCGAATTTGACACGTTTATTCAGCTGTCCATCGGATACAAGACATTTTTTAGGCGTACGACTTAGTCGTTTATCTGAATATTCAGCAGCGAAGATTTTGCAATCAACTAAAAGAACACGGAACAAAAGATCCTTTGATCCTTGCGAAAAGATGTTGCTTCTCTTTGAATTTTTTACAAAATTTACCACGGGGAATGTGCTGAGGAACTGTACGGATTGATCCTAGTTGCTGAGTTTCACCATCGTACATCGCGACAGAATTCGAAGTTCCATCGATAACACCCAGATGGTTGGCATTCCACCACAGTGCGTTTTCATCGAAGTTTTCTGCCACGCACTTCGACTTTGTGGAATCAGCTGTCTCCAGCAGTATTTCCGAACAGTTGCGACTTATGGACCTTCAAGAAAAGAGCCTGTTCCTTCTTTAAAGGCCGGCAGGGCATCTGTAGCTCCTCTGGTGTTGTGGATGTTCGTGGGTGATCACTTACCATCAGGTGAGCCGCATGCTCGTTTGCCCCTTTCTACTATAAAAAAAAAACTATTCGAGTCAAGCAGCCAGTCCCACATCTGAGAAAGGGCCCCTTTCTCAAATATCTGTGAGGGTACTGGAGCTGGGAAGGGTCCGGTACGCTGCTCCAATGCAGGTTGGCGGACTTCACATGTCCTCGAAATAATATTTCTCAAACATGCAGGTGTCGGTAACTTCAGAATTTTAAAATCGCTCTCAACAATTTCAGCAGTGCCGGCATCGCGGTTTATACGTTTTTTATGCCACACATCTGGTGTCCAAGATACGGGGTATTTAAGTTTATGTAGAGCTCGAGTGTAAAATATTATTTTTGTTTAGTACTTTATTAGAAGGCCGTGGCTTTTTTTTGACTACCACAGCTCTTAGCATAGAGCTGTGGTAGTCAAAAAAAAGCGACAAGTGAAAGAAAAAGAAGATTTCCGCTTACACGTCTAGACTTACACAGTTACAACTATATATATATATATATATATAGCCTCTCCTATGGAATCATACCAGCCGCACCTTATACGCTGCTGCCTACCACCGGTCTGGGTAATTTAGGTTAGACATATAGTACGCTGTATTGTACACCAAAAACAGGAAAACAATATAATAGTACAAAAACGTAATTAAACATGAGAGGTGGAACAATGGGCGGTCTTATCGCTAAAAGCGTTCTCTTCCAGAGAACCTTTAGGCTTGATTATTTAAGATGTTTACTCTGCCACCCATCGGAGGCCATGAGACTCTTCTGGCATTTATCTTAGTACACTTTTTGAAGCGACGTGATGAGATGGGCTGACAGATTCTCTAACCGAAAACTAATAATAAGCAAAGATAGGCAACACACACGGAGGCCCACTCCCACTTCCCTTCCCCTTTTTCGTCCTCATCATCCCTCCCGTCTCCCAAATACACCAAAGTGAACAGACACCTTCTAGGCAAACGTGTACCACCCTAGGTGTGGCACCTCTGGTGTTGCAGATGTACGTGAGCGACGGTAATCACTTACCATCAGGTGCCACCTTTCCCATCCCATAACACAAAAGTGCCATTGTAAAAGTACTTACCTGCATACTTCAGCTGTTTTATGGGAGTATTGCGTCAAAAAAAAATTCCCAATTTCAAGAAACGTTTAAACTGGCAACCCTACCTACCTCACGTATATGTCCTTTATTGCAACTTTATGCTTTAGCTCTGTGAAAGCAGGCAATACATGTTGTCTATGTATGCGGGAAATGACGTCACATAATATTCTCCAAGGATCTGTGACACCACGTCTCCCAGTTACGAATGTTAATAAGCTCCCCGACAGACGTCTGATAATTCAACAATTAACGCCGCTTGTCACACATGCCCGAGACGGCAGTTAAATTATGGCGTTTGATCGTACCGGTTAAAATTAACTCGGTCAGTTATGCGTTCAACGACAATAAACAGCGACGCGCCTCCGCTAGATCTTGCCAGATAATACTGACGGCACATCTGGTCGCTGAGATCATCTCATAAATACGAATATCTTCAAGACTTTAATCACTGTGGGAGTAGGTATTGCTAGATATCGGTTAAGGTATAGTTCACAATTGAAATTGTATGTGTAAATATTGAATGGAATTAATACGTTATTCGTACTTGGTAGAGAATACCGGCGTGAAGTAGAGGCATCATGTGCTTCTGCGTTTCATTCGATGAGTGATGTAACCGGAGGCCCATTCCCCTTCCCCATCCCCTCTTCGTCGTCACGCGTGGGAGATGGTATCAAATGCCCTTTAAGGCCGGCAACGCACCTGCTGCTCTTCAGGTATTGCAGATTTACGTGGGCGACGGTAATCACTTACCATCAAGTGAACCGCTTGCTCATTTGCCACCTTTTCTATAAAAAATATCATTGAAATAAATAATCAATTAAGAAGTCAAACTCCATTTATTCTTAAGTAATTCTTAGGTACATGAATGCAATACTTAAAAAATATATATATTCAAACACTTTAAAAAGATAAAATATAATGATTACGTTTAAATGTAGAGACTGTAAAATGGTAGGCCACGTTAAGAATGTTTGTTTTTCCCCTTCTTAGAACTGAGCTTGTTTTTTTTTTAAGTTGGCCTACCAAAGAAAATGAACAAGGAATTGCATTCTTAGAGCCACTAACGTTGGTGGTCTGAATAATAAATAAAATGTCGGTTTGGCTTAATGATTAGCGTAGCTACTTGACAGATCATGGGTCTTGGGTCCGAATAACGGACGGAGCCAATTTTGGTACAAAACAACATACAATTTTTTTTTATTATATTTATTATTAAACGCATATTATATATTTTTTTTTTTTTGGCTTGATTTTGTCTGTTGTCTCTTTCTTAGATATTGTCGCATGGGCGTAATATCGAATAAGGAGGGTTAAAGTCGAGCAAGTGCCTCTGTGCTTGAAAGAAAGAAAGAAACTTTATTCATTACACCACAATTAGTTAACAAGTTATTAATAAAACAATTAAAAAAAATTATTAAAACGAAAAAAAAACATCAAGGCTATAGATTTTTTTTTCTGCGCTACAGTGCGATCCAACAAATGGGGCTAGGCTCAGTTTATGTCACGGATTCCCGCAACACTGATTTTCAGCGCAGCCTTATACCACTATTGAGCCGGTAGTGTCTGCAATAGATACAGCACATCTATATATTAATAAAAAAGAAAAAAAATAGAAAGAAAAAGACATCTTAAGCCACCTGAAATAAAATCATGCATGCGCGAACACTTCCTGGCTTACGGCACAATACTCGTATCTTCACTAACACTATCATTTGACATTTGGCAATTGTTGTATCGGCGTAAGAATCCTGCCCACCCCCTTTTCTTCGCGTCGCAAGAGAAGAAAGAAGATTCTTGAAATACGCAATAGCCACCGACAGATGGCTGGATAATCATTAAGAAAAACACCAGACCGAAATTAAGCAGACCGATGACGGGCAGCGATGTCTGGTTTTAGCCAAAACGTTAGCTGAGCTCGCCGATAGCGTAGCACTGAGCTATATATAGGCTATTTCTTACGTGTTGGTGTCACGGCCGCGCAGGATACCGACGTGAAGCAGAGGGATCTTGTGCTTCGTCGTTTCGTTCGGTGAGTGAGGTGACCGTAGGGCCTACTCTCTCTCCCCCAATCCTCGCTCCCTTCTTCCAAATATCCCCGAAGGTTGGCGACGCTCCTGCGGCTGCTCTGGTGTTGCAGACTTACGTGACGGTAGTCAATTACCATCGGGTGAACCGCTTGAACGTTTGCTGACATTTCCAATAAAAAAAAAAAAAGATAAAAGCGGCAAATTCTTATGAATGGATTTGGAGAAAAAGTAAAATCCTCTTAACGGGGCTTTCCAGCAGTGGAATGTGTCTGTCTGTGGTCGAATTTCACTCATCCACACCGACATATTCATAAATGTAGGCGAGTCAAGACATATTCTTTAAGCGTGGTAGAGCCTAGCGGCGGCTTTAGCTGCTGCTCGAATGGGCCGGCGCGACCGGATTGATACCAGCACCTCGCAGAATACCGGCGTGAAGTAGAGGCATCTTGTGCTTCTGCGTTTCGTTCGGTGAGTGAGGTAACCGGAGGCCCACATCCCATCCCTATTCCTCTCTTCTTCCCTTCCATCTCCCAAATAGTCTAAAGACCAGCAATGCACCTGCAGCATCTATGGTGTTGCAGATGTATGTGGGCGACGATAAGCATTTACCATCAGGTGAGCCGCTTGCTCGTTTGCCGTCTTTTCCATAGAAAAAAAAAATAGTCATAAAATATTACTTACGTTCATATTACTTACGTTAGTTTAGTTTTCCTTGTAGTCGACTACAGTGCAAAAATAGTTCAACTATAAATAGGTCGCGGTTGAAGGTAAATGAAACGTTTAAAGACGTTTAAAGTTACGAGAACGGTCTACATCTTCTAATATCCCACAGCTGGGCTCATTAAATGTTATTTGATTCATCATTATCATCACCAGATTTCTGAATTCCTTTCAAAGAAGGCATCAACAAAAAGTACGACATAAGCTTCCATTGAAGATTTGCATGCAATCACCACGCTGGGCAAGCGGGTCGATGTGCGCAGTCCTGTATTAGTCCACTGCTGAACAAAGCGCCAGCCAAAGCCGGCAGACATTTCTTGGGAGGTTTGCCCATTACCACCACGCTGGCCCCCCGCACCACCGACACCGCTCCCCATCACTAGTCTGTGGGATTTGACATTAGTAGATGGTCTCCTCCAGAACTCCGTTCCTTAGCTAGCCAAATGTAGACGCGATCTATTTTGTGTGTTGCCTATCTTTGCTTATTATATTAGTTTTCGGTTAGAGAATCTGTCAGTCCATCTCGTCACGTCGCTTCAAAAAGTGTACTAAGATAAATGCCAGAAGAGTCTCATGGCCTCCGATAGATGGTAGAGTAAATATCTTAAATAATCAAGCCTAAAGGTTGTCTGGAAGAGATCGCTTTTAGGGATAAGACCGCCCATTGTTCCACCTCTCATGTTTAATTACGTTTTTGTACTATTATATTGTTTTCCTGTTTTTGGTGTACAATACAGCGTACTATATGTCTAACCTAAATTACCCAGACCGGTGGTAGGCAGCAGCGTATAAGGTGCGGCTGGTATGATTCCGTAGGAGAGGCTATATATATATATATGTTCCACCTCTCATGTTTAATTACGTTTTTATACTATTATATTATTTGCCTGTTTTTGGTCTGCAATAAAGCGTATTCCATCTATCTATCTAACCTAAATTACCCAGAGCGGTACCAGATGATTGTATAGGAGAGGCTTAGTTTTAACGGTGTAAGTCTAGGCGTGTAAGAGGGGAATATACCATCCTTTTCTCCAAATCCATTGATCAGAATTTGCCGCTTTTGTCTTTTTTTTTTATTTGGAAAAGCAAACGTGCAAGCGGCTCACCTGATGGTAAGTGATTACCGTCCCCCACTTACATCCGCAACACCAGAGGTACTGCAGCTGCGTCGCCGGCCTTCAAGGGTTTTTGGTTTGGGGCCGCTTGCCCATCGTGGTGATTATGGGCAAACCTTTCGAGGAATACATTCTGGCTTTTGCTGAGACTGTCTTGGAGAGGCCTTTGTTCAGCAGTGGACTACTTATAGGGTTAATAAATATCAATAGTTGAATACATTAAGAGTTCTGTATTAATTATGCTTTAACTGTAAACTTCGCTGCTTTAAAAACAAATTACAATTTTCCGTTTGGTTATTTATAGCTTATTACTAATTTTCTCATGTCCGTTTTGATGACTAAATATCCAAGTATAGTTAAAGAATTATAATAATAATATCTAATAACGGTTCTTCATACTAAAAATTTAGCGCTTACAACTGAGCAAAGGCCTCCTGAAATATCTGAGAGGGTTTTGGAGCCGGGGGCCCGTTACGCAGCTCCAGTTGGGAAGGCGGGCTTCACATATCCACGAAAAACTCAGGTATGCAGGTTTCCTCACGATGTTTTCCTTCACCGCCGAGCACGTGGTAAATACAGCACTTAAAATTGCTATTAACAATTTCAGTAGTGATTATCTCATAGCATTATCCATCTTATAATTTAAAGAAAAAAAAAACAAAATGAATACTCGCCCTCCGTTCCATCGTTCTTTTGATCTTGGCAAAAGCGTGTGTATTGGATCGAAGGTGAAGATAGGCAGCGCAGTGTAGAACCACCACCTACAAGATGGCGCCACCTGTGGTGAAAAAGGTTCTCGAGTGGCAGCCGCGTACAGGCAAACGCAGTGTAAGACGACCCCCCACAAGATGGAGTGACGAGCTGCGCAGTGTTGCGAGGACTCGATGGATGCAGGAGGCACAGGACCATGTTCTGTGGCAATTTCAGGGTTTCCCAAAGTGCACAGGGGTCGACATAAACGAAAACAGATTCTAGGGGTGGACGAGGTCTAAAACCTCGACCTCGACAGGTCGACCCCTGTATTGTTGACTTGTATTAACACAAGTTCTTATTTGAAACTTTCAAGATACTGTAAGTTGTGTCACGTGTATCAGTTTGTTATAAGAATGACTAATATTTTAATAGGAAGTATCATTGTTGTAATTTCAACCAAAAATACAATAATTACACTTGATATTTACAGAATTTTACGTTAGCAAAATCGTAAAATTTTAAAAACGTAATTATTTTGCATCAATAGGAATAAAAACTAGAGTCAGGATTTTGAAAGTAATTTGGCTATGGGGGTCTGGGGTATCAGATCATTTTGCAAAAGGGTTTTGATGCCCAAAATCGTTTGGGAATAGGGTTCTAGACGAGCCCTATGTTTGGCAGTGGGCTAGTGACGGGCTGTGATGAGTAGTCACTCACCACTACTGCTCGCATATATCCTGCTCAGATAATTTCTGCCGACGAGTCGCCATGACGTCATCGTCCATTTCAAATAAACGTTTAATTCCCAAACGTTTCTTTACAAGCTTATCATGTTCACCATTTATCCGGAAGGCTGACGGAAAGTACTTTTTTTTTTTTTTAAATAGACATTAGCCTCACTGCGCATGCGCATAATCGAAGTTTCACTTTTTATTACACGAAAGTAGGTAATGTTCTTATATGTAGGGTTACGTTCTCGTGTTGTGACGATGAGTAGACGCATTTGTAAAGACACGATTCAAAAGTTCTAGTAAGGGCCCTATCACATTTAAGCGATATGTTCTGATATATTCAGTTTATAATCAGAGACTAAACATATGTTTCTATAATTTTTCCTTTTTATTTAATCTGTATTATATAGATACATGTAAAGTTTACGCTTACAGAAACTCAAGCATTTTAAGAAGCAAAAGTGTGGTGGCGTCGAAAGGAAATGTATCATGTGTGGGGAAGAACCATAGGGCGTCATAAGAGACGATTTCTTTCGCTTTGAAAATTTCATAGCGTCTGACGGATGATGAATGAACAATCATAAAAAGATTTTTTTTATCTTAATCCCAATAGGCCCATTCTTTATCCTTTTAACCTTTCCTTTCCTTTAATATACATTTTGATGTCATCGACCCTCTGGCACCTACTAGGGTGTCCCCCTCCCCCTCCCCCACACAAATAAGCGAATCAGTCTCCAGCCATATTATTCACATTAAACATTGCACTCCTAAGTAATTTAACGTTACAGTTGTTCGGACCATCGCCCGGTCATCGTGTTGCTAAGATTGTCCCACGCAGATGTACGCACTGTCACTAAAACCGTGACGAACTGGCGTACGCTCGGGACCTAAGAAAACATTCCAGATGTTATAAACTCGAAGGAGACCGGCCATAACAGTCTTTGACCATTCCACCGCTTACTTAAACTCCTTCATGCAGGTGAAGATAGCGAGTGATCGCCGTTTTGTACTGCCGGGGGATCTGATTCGACCGCTGAGAGAGAAAAACGCTGCCACTGGAGCAACTGACTCTTCTCCTCTCCTCTACTCAGCCACTTGAGGTGGTATTTTCCATCACGAGTCTATGGTATTAGAGTTATATTATACGGGATGGGAAGTCGATGGATGGCAGTTCGCTCATGAATTATTACCGTGCTCTGTGACAATTTTTTTAAATTTTTACAAAATTTACCACGGGAACTGTTCGGATATATCCTAGTCGCTGAATTTCACCATCATACATCGCGACAGAATTCCAAGTTCCATCAACACCACCTAGATGGTTTGCATTCCACCACAGTGCGTTTCACTCGAAGTTTTCTGCCACGCACTTCGACTTTGTCGAGCTGTCGCCAGCGGTATTCCCGAACAGTTATGACTTAGGGATCTTCAAGTAAAGAGCCTTTTCCTTCCTTAAAGGCCGGCAGCCCATCTGTAGCTCCTCTGGTGTTGTGGATGTTCGTGGGCGTCAGTGACCATCAGGTGAGCCGAATGCTCGTTTGCCCCGTTCTTCTATAAAAAAAAAGAGTGGAAGTCTAAGGTACAGCAACGATTATGCGAAGACCCAAATGATGATGATAAATACGTATTATATTTGTTAAATTTTTTAATAAACAAACAGTCTTGTTCATCTGTGTAAATTCAAAACGCGTAGAGTATTGTTTATGCATTTTTTATTTCAATTGATAATAAAGATACCAGTACAGTGGTATCTCCAGACCCTCACAGACTAGTGAAACATCAGCCTAATGACTGGCGTACGCTTCGTTAGCACCAAGGGCCAATTATGCGAGCTCCCTCTGGCGCCGCTGATTGGACGTATAATAAACTTAATTGCAATAGCGCATTTCTGCGTAAATATCCTTTAATTACGAGCTATGATTTCATTGCCATTATAGTAAATTATCATGCTTCGCCCACACTTGCGCTAGCGCAGTTAAAGTTGCAAGGAAAAAGGTTATTCTGTTATGTATTGAGATCTACCCGTTACTGTTTTGGTGTTAGCGAACTTGACCAAGTTTCTCTTGGCTCATGTAATCCTTAGTAAGGTTTTTTTTATGTAAGTATTTATTGGTGTAGCCAGATATTTTTTCCGAAGTGGGCTTTTTTAACCTTTCCGTATACTAACGCATACCCTTCCTTGCCTTACCAAATAAAGCTTCACGGTTTTTCATTTTCGCCACATACTGGCAGGAGTACGGGCATGCTCGTCCACACATGCACGCTGCTCTAGTCGACCCCTCAGGAGTAGGACTCTGCTTATCTCTTTCTCTATCCTATATACCATACTGTTCAGTCATTCATTTAATTTAATAATTTTGAGTAATTAATTATTTGCTTGAGAGAGCACCGGGTTTCTTGGAGGAGCCATACCAACCCTTGCCCCTACATAAATACGCGCTAAGGGAATTGGGAATTGCCAGCAAAATCAGCCTCAAATAGACGGCATAAACATCTCTGATACATGACATAGCATCTCTTACCTTCTTCGAAGTTATGTGCAGTTGTCCATGGGCTGCATTAGCCACTTACAGTCAGGTGGACTGTAACCTCGTTCCTCATCCCAATCCATTAAAAAAGGTGTTAAACACTGTGATCGAAAACCCGTTGGAAAGGCGTGGCGATTGTGTAAAATCCCTCTCACTCGAGAAGCCTATCAAGAGGTTGATTGAGACTTAAGCCTGCTGGACTTGGCATCTGGCATTTCCGCGAAAGTGCCAACAGAAGAAAGGATATTGCATGGAATATTTGTTGTGGAGTATTTTGCTGGGCATGAGCGTTTGTAAGAGCAGTTCCGGTAACCTTGCCGTAGAGATACTGCTCTCCATAGCTAGTCAGAGCTGGCTGCATCATGTACAGGAGAGGTTGACGTGTTAAGCCACACGTTAGGTGCCTACGTCGATAGTCGTGTTCTTTTTTTTTTTGTCAGTGATTACCGTCGCTCATGTACATCTGCAACACCAAAGGGACTGCAGGTGCGAGGCCGGCCTTTAAGGGTATTTGTGACATGGCAGGGACGAGGATGAGGGGGATGGGTAAGGGGGAGTTGGCGTCCGGTTATCTCATCTGCGAGGTACTCGGCGAGGTCGCGGTACCAACCCGGTCGTGCCGGCCCTTTCGAGCAGCAGCAAAAGCCGCCGTCCGCCTCCACCACGTACAAGGTACCGTACGTCTGCTGTATACTAAAACGAAGTAAATAACGAATTGAAAACATCCACAATGTGGCCACAGCGTAATCTTCATGTTAATTACAAGTTCAAAGTATACTGCGCGTTTATTTTTAGAATGACCATTTACAATACTCTGTGTAATCATTTCTCGTAATAATAGTACACTAAGTATCAATTAGCGGACGTTAGATTTTAGTATTAAACAAATACAAACAATAATTAGTTCCTGGCTGCACAGAGCTGCTCACTTTTATTTCACAGAGAGAAAGAAAGAAAGAAAGAAACACATTTATTTGGCCATCGCACAACAGAACACAAAATAAAAAACATATAAAATAAACAAAAACAACATGAAAAAGATTAATTTGTTGTGCGATGTCAAAAAGGTTTCCCGTCTCAGTGATATCACAGCACTGTTTTTCAGTCGGCTCCTTCATTGACTTCACGAACAACCGGACAAGTATATATAAAAAAAGCATAATTAGTAAAAAACAAAAGATACACAGTTCTTAAATCTTTGTAACCGTTGAGCAGAATACCACTCGAAAAAGAGAATTAAACAAAAATAGAGCTAAATATAAAATATAAAAAATAGAAAGTGAGTGTCTTGGATTCGATCCTCGGTAAAATTGGTTCTTAAGACTGTTGTTACGTTTTTTCAATCAATCAATTTGTTTATTTGCATTGAAACAGAATACTTATTCCACCGGCTCGGACGTGTAAATTTGATAAACATGCTATTTTAATATTTAAAATAGTATTAAACTATGCCACTCGAGAACCTTTTTTCCCCAACGAGTGGCAGCCACGTACAGGCAAACGCAGTGTAGGACGACCCCACACAAGATGGAGTGACGACCTGCGCAGTGTTGCGGGAAGTCGATGGATGCAGGTGGCTCAGGACCGAGCGTGGCAATCTTTGGGGGCCTATGTTCAGCAGTGGACTTGTGATGATGATGATGATGATTAAACTATGTAATTATTACAAATAAAATGTTCAATACGCTTATGTTACTTTTACGCGGTAGAGCCAAGCGGCAGCTTTTGCTACTTCCCGAATGGGCCGGCTAGCACCACGACATTAAAGAATACCGGCGTGAAGTAGAGGCATCTAATGCTTCCCTGTTTCGTCATCGGTATGTGAGGTAACCGGAGAACCGCTCCCCCCTTCCCTCCCCAACCCTCCTCCTCATCCTCTCTCTCATCCCCCAAATATCCTAAGGCAGGCAACGCACCTGCATCTCCTTTAGTGTTGCAGATGTACGTTGGCGACGGTAATCAGTGACCTTCAGTTTAGCCCTTTGCTCGTTTGCCTCTCTTTACCACAAAAAAAAAAAATGCCATACCAACCCTTGCCCCTACATAAATACGCGCTAAGGGAATTGGGAATTGCCAGCAAAATCAGCCTCAAATAGACGGCATAAACATCTCTGATACATGACATAGCATCTCTTACCTTCTTCGAAGTTATGTGCAGTTGTCCATGGGCTGCATTAGCCACTTACAGTCAGGTGGACTGTAACCTCGTTCCTCATCCCAATCCATTAAAAAAGGTGTTAAACACTGTGATCGAAAACCCGTTGGAAAGGCGTGGCGATTGTGTAAAATCCCTCTCACTCGAGAAGCCTATCAAGAGGTTGATTGAGACTTAAGCCTGCTGGACTTGGCATCTGGCATTTCCGCGAAAGTGCCAACAGAAGAAAGGATATTGCATGGAATATTTGTTGTGGAGTATTTTGCTGGGCATGAGCGTTTGTAAGAGCAGTTCCGGTAACCTTGCCGTAGAGATACTGCTCTCCATAGCTAGTCAGAGCTGGCTGCATCATGTACAGGAGAGGTTGACGTGTTAAGCCACACGTTAGGTGCCTACGTCGATAGTCGTGTTCTTTTTTTTTTTGTCAGTGATTACCGTCGCTCATGTACATCTGCAACACCAAAGGGACTGCAGGTGCGAGGCCGGCCTTTAAGGGTATTTGTGACATGGCAGGGACGAGGATGAGGGGGATGGGTAAGGGGGAGTTGGCGTCCGGTTATCTCATCTGCGAGGTACTCGGCGAGGTCGCGGTACCAACCCGGTCGTGCCGGCCCTTTCGAGCAGCAGCAAAAGCCGCCGTCCGCCTCCACCACGTACAAGGTACCGTACGTCTGCTGTATACTAAAACGAAGTAAATAACGAATTGAAAACATCCACAATGTGGCCACAGCGTAATCTTCATGTTAATTACAAGTTCAAAGTATACTGCGCGTTTATTTTTAGAATGACCATTTACAATACTCTGTGTAATCATTTCTCGTAATAATAGTACACTAAGTATCAATTAGCGGACGTTAGATTTTAGTATTAAACTATGCCACTCGAGAACCTTTTTTCCCCAACGAGTGGCAGCCACGTACAGGCAAACGCAGTGTAGGACGACCCCACAAGATGGAGTGACGACCTGCGCAGTGTTGCGGGAAGTCGATGGATGCAGGTGGCTCAGGACCGAGCGTGGCAATCTTTGGGGGCCTATGTTCAGCAGTGGACTTGTGATGATGATGATGATGATTAAACTATGTAATTATTACAAATAAAATGTTCAATACGCTTATGTTACTTTTACGCGGTAGAGCCAAGCGGCAGCTTTTGCTACTTCCCGAATGGGCCGGCTAGCACCACGACATTAAAGAATACCGGCGTGAAGTAGAGGCATCTAATGCTTCCCTGTTTCGTCATCGGTATGTGAGGTAACCGGAGAACCGCTCCCCCTTCCCTCCCCAACCCTCCTCCTCATCCTCTCTCTCATCCCCCAAATATCCTAAGGCAGGCAACGCACCTGCATCTCCTTTAGTGTTGCAGATGTACGTTGGCGACGGTAATCAGTGACCTTCAGTTTAGCCCTTTGCTCGTTTGCCTCTCTTTACCACAAAAAAAAAATGCCATGCCAACCGTGCCATACGAAATTTTAATTATTTGCAACATTCCATTGTTGAGTTCCGATCTTTAAAACTAATCAAATTTCATAAGTAAACCCTTAAACAAAAGGAATAAAAAGAAAAAATATTTTTTATTGCAACCATGACACATATGTCCTTATGCTATTGCTATTATAATATGCTAACCCATGCCTTTATGTCTATGATTGTAGACAATTATAAATTACACGATAATCTATGGTCTTCACACCAGGATAGCATGTATCGGGAAGACCAAACTACGACGTATGTACTAAACTTTGACATATCCTTATTATAAAACTATATTATATTATGTTTATGTTATTATTACCCATATATCTTTTTTTGGCGTCGAGCGAGTAATCCCTTTATTTATCGTTTTAAACTACAATAGTCTAATACAAATTAAACAAATAAGGATATTTTATCCTTATTCGGGGTTAGTATAGCCATTACAATTTATCGTTCATAGCGCACTTAAGCTCAATAACTAGCGCTGAGCTCGAGAACGGAGGGTCACGGGATCTATTTCCGGAGCGAGACGCACTCGTCTCCAAACATGGCGCGGGATCGCCAGTGTTTGTTTGTTCCTGCCTTCCACTTGGCTCCTAAAATAAATTAGTGCACGTAAATACTGGTGGTCGATTCAGTTTCATACAGCGATTGTGACCTGGGTTCGATCCCCGGTGCATGCACCGCTAGATTTATTAATAGCAATTTTAAGTGCTGAATGTACCACGTACTCGGCGGTGAAAACATCGTGGGGAAACTGCATGGGTGAGAAATAATAAAAAAAAGCGAGAATATGTTGAGCAGCGTGCCGAATCCATTCCGGCTTCAAGACCCTCTCAGACATTTGAGTAGGAGGCCTTTGCCCAGCAGTGGGTATTTACAGGCTGCTACTGCTTTACTAGGTAATTGGAATTACTAAGAGTAATGCTTCGGTTATAAATAACGAGGAAATCAGTGTTGATGTCTGAAGCGTCTTTAAAAAACTTTTCAAATTTCATGTTCATGATGGCAATCTGAACTAGTAGACAACCTGTTGATAAGTGGCTGCTGCAGCCCATGGACACCTGCAAACAACCTCAATCGAAGAAAGGTCACAGGTGCGTTTGCCACCCCTGGGAACTAAGATGGAATGCCTCACATCCCGTGATTAAACTGGCTTTCTTTCAAACTGGAACACAACAGTAGTTGCAATGCTCTTTGGCTAAAGAAAATAGGAAAGAACCTACCCAGACGGCTACCAGACGGCTCCCAGGCAGAGAAGAAGTCCACCACATAGTAAATGTCTCTTCCAATGCGATAATCCGGATTTACACAATCGTCACACGGAGATGGGATGAAGGTCGCGGTAACAGATATATTTCGTATCAGACGGATGTTACTACAGCCATTTTGGCTGTGCCAAATGCGTGGGGAAATTAAACAAAATTTTTCCCCATGCATAAAAAAATGTATCACACACATTTGTTTTGTATGTGTGTCTCATCTTTATACGTGGTAGAGCCAAGCGGCTGCTTCTGCTGCTGCTCGAATGGGCCGGCTCGACCGGGGTAGCACCCCGACCTCGCAGAATACCGACGTGAAGTAGAGGCATCTTGTGCTTCTACGTTTCATTCGGTCCGTAGGGTAACCGTAGATCCACTCTTCCCTCCCTGGCAAACCCTCCAATCACCCAAATATCTTAAAAGGCGGGCTAAACACCTGCATCTCCTCCGGTGTTGCAGATGTCCATGGGTGACGGTAATCACTTACCATCAGGTGAGCCGTATGAGCGTTCGTCCCCTTTGCCATATAAAAAAAAAATGCCATGCCAACCGTGCCATACGAAATTTTAATTATTTGCAACATTCCATTGTTGAGTTCCGATCTTTAAAACTAATCAAATTTCATAAGTAAACCCTTAAACAAAAGGAATAAAAAGAAAAAATATTTTTTATTGCAACCATGACACATATGTCCTTATGCTATTGCTATTATAATATGCTAACCCATGCCTTTATGTCTATGATTGTAGACAATTATAAATTACACGATAATCTATGGTCTTCACACCAGGATAGCATGTATCGGGAAGACCAAACTACGACGTATGTACTAAACTTTGACATATCCTTATTATAAAACTATATTATATTATGTTTATGTTATTATTACCCATATATCTTTTTTGGCGTCGAGCGAGTAATCCCTTTATTTATCGTTTTAAACTACAATAGTCTAATACAAATTAAACAAATAAGGATATTTTATCCTTATTCGGGGTTAGTATAGCCATTACAATTTATCGTTCATAGCGCACTTAAGCTCAATAACTAGCGCTGAGCTCGAGAACGGAGGGTCACGGGATCTATTTCCGGAGCGAGACGCACTCGTCTCCAAACATGGCGCGGGATCGCCAGTGTTTGTTTGTTCCTGCCTTCCACTTGGCTCCTAAAATAAATTAGTGCACGTAAATACTGGTGGTCGATTCAGTTTCATACAGCGATTGTGACCTGGGTTCGATCCCCGGTGCATGCACCGCTAGATTTATTAATAGCAATTTTAAGTGCTGAATGTACCACGTACTCGGCGGTGAAAACATCGTGGGGGAAACTGCATGGGTGAGAAATAATAAAAAAAAGCGAGAATATGTTGAGCAGCGTGCCGAATCCATTCCGGCTTCAAGACCCTCTCAGACATTTGAGTAGGAGGCCTTTGCCCAGCAGTGGGTATTTACAGGCTGCTACTGCTTTACTAGGTAATTGGAATTACTAAGAGTAATGCTTCGGTTATAAATAACGAGGAAATCAGTGTTGATGTCTGAAGCGTCTTTAAAAAACTTTTCAAATTTCATGTTCATGATGGCAATCTGAACTAGTAGACAACCTGTTGATAAGTGGCTGCTGCAGCCCATGGACACCTGCAAACAACCTCAATCGAAGAAAGGTCACAGGTGCGTTTGCCACCCCTGGGAACTAAGATGGAATGCCTCACATCCCGTGATTAAACTGGCTTTCTTTCAAACTGGAACACAACAGTAGTTGCAATGCTCTTTGGCTAAAGAAAATAGGAAAGAACCTACCCAGACGGCTACCAGACGGCTCCCAGGCAGAGAAGAAGTCCACCACATAGTAAATGTCTCTTCCAATGCGATAATCCGGATTTACACAATCGTCACACGGAGATGGGATGAAGGTCGCGGTAACAGATATATTTCGTATCAGACGGATGTTACTACAGCCATTTTGGCTGTGCCAAATGCGTGGGGAAATTAAACAAAATTTTTCCCCATGCATAAAAAAATGTATCACACACATTTGTTTTGTATGTGTGTCTCATCTTTATACGTGGTAGAGCCAAGCGGCTGCTTCTGCTGCTGCTCGAATGGGCCGGCTCGACCGGGGTAGCACCCCGACCTCGCAGAATACCGACGTGAAGTAGAGGCATCTTGTGCTTCTACGTTTCATTCGGTCCGTAGGGTAACCGTAGATCCACTCTTCCCTCCCTGGCAAACCCTCCAATCACCCAAATATCTTAAAAGGCGGGCTAAACACCTGCATCTCCTCCGGTGTTGCAGATGTCCATGGGTGACGGTAATCACTTACCATCAGGTGAGCCGTATGAGCGTTCGTCCCCTTTGCCATATAAAAAAAAGAATCAGATTAACTGTTTCTCGCTTTAATTCCCGGCTGTGAACAACAACTCACTTAATTACTCCATAATCACCGCTATAAATTACGATACATCGCGAAATCGGTAGCATTATTACAGCGACACGATTGTCGGCGCGTCTGTACGTCGCTGATAACCTTTGACATCGCATTGATATACGAACGAAAGTTCTAGCTAACGTCAAATTTTAACGACCGTATCCGTCCTGACTCAATGCAATAAGTGGAAATATTCGTATTATTCAAGAGGGAAATACCAGGTACTTTCCCCCGCGACAATCTCACTTATTTGCACAACAGTACACGCTGAGTGTAGCCTAGTGGTTGGGGCGCTCACTTTAGTGTCATAGGGCGAGAGTGACCTGGGTTCGATGCCCGGTGCCGGCACTACTAAAATTGTCAATAACAATTTTAAGTGCTGTCTTTACCACGTGCTCAACGGTGAAGGAAAACATCGTGAGGAAACCTGCATGTCGGAGAAATAATAAAAGTATTATTTCGTGGATATGTGAAGCCCGCCAATCCGCACTGGAGCAGCGTGGCGGGCGCTTCCCGGCTCCTAAACCCTCTCTGATACTAGAATTTGAAAAGGAGGCTTTTTCCCAGCAGTGGGCACTTACAGGCTGTTACTTAAGTTTTTTACTTTCGACGCTCAGGGGGTAGCTGACACGCGTGACACTGGTAAACGTCTGATGGCGAAAAATGTATTTGGCTTATATGCCATAGCGGATCTAGATACGAGAGAAAGAGATATATATATACGTGGTAGAGCCAAATGACGGCTTATGGTGGTGCTCCAATGGGCCGCCTCGACCGGGTTGGCCTCGCAGAATACCGGCGTGAGTTAGAGGCACCCTGTGCTTCTGCGTTTCGTTCGGTGAGTGACGCACCTGTAGCTCCTCTGGTGTTGCAGATGTATGTGGGCGACGGTAATCACTTACCATCTCGTTTGTCTACATTACTCATAAAAAATGAGAGTCATCTTGTGCTTCTGCGTTTCGTTTGGTGAGTGCGGTAACCGGAGGCCGGTAAACCGGTTTGTTGTCCAGCTGTGGGACTTTTACAGGCTGATAAAATTAGTAAGTAATCTTATACATACATAAATCTAGACTACGTTACAATTTTGTATAAACTTAATTTTAAAAGTTATGCGTGGATGGAGCTAGTAATAAAAAATAGAGGGTTCCGCACAAGCATACAATATAACATTTTTTAATGAATGCAGCTCGTCGACTAAGACTAAGCGGCGACTAACGGAAAAGTCTTGAAAATCGCAACGCTACCGACAGATGGCGGGATAATCGTTTCGAAAAATACCCGATCAAAATTATTCTACGATGCGAAGTGTCTTGTACTGGAATCGCCAAACAGCTTGCCGATCATGCCAGTAATGGCAAATCCTCCTTATGGGGTAGGCCTGTCCAGCAGTGAACTGTTTACAGGTTACCTTACCTTACATTAAGTAAGCACTTTCTGTAAGGAAAGGTAAATTTTCTGACTCGTTTGATGCCTATAGTATAGGAAGAAAATCTGATGAGAAATATATTATCACGCTAATGATTTTTGAATGAAACGGACTCGATCCATTCAAGTTGACCATTGTGCATTGGCACCCTTACAATATCTCTCCACGCCCCGGGTTGACTGGCAGAGAATGCCAAGAGGCATTAAGTCCGCCCTTTGTAATACATTCATTTAAAGGTATTCAAATAAAGTTTAAATTAATTGTGTTAGAGTACGGGTAGAGTGGCAACCCTACTCACGACAATTCGTAGAAATATGAGCCAACACCTGATGCAACTGCAGATGGAATGGAGTCGTAATTATACAGGTGCATGCTTTTTACCGAACAAGCGGCGATCCTATAGTCTACGTCTAGTCTACTAGACCGCGTAGATAATTTACATTTTATTGATGTCTTATATTTAGGGATCCCTAATTTTTTTTTCTTGTTATAAATATAGCCTATGTTACTCAGGGATAATGTAGCATTGTAATGGTGAAAGAATTTTTAAAATCGGTCCAGTACTTTTTGAGTTTATTCGTTACAAACATACAAAAAAAAAACAAATCTTTCCTCTTTATAATATCAGTATAGACTACGACAAGTATTGTCTGTGGACATTTCGTTTAGAAACGTATTGCTTACGTGTGAATTAAAACAGAGTTACATAGAAACAACCGACTTCTGTCTGTCGCGTTAATGATAAACAAAATGTGACTGCTAGATTAAAGAAGAACTGCGATTTGCAAATCAAATATTCCTTCAACGGTATGTATACCAATATGAAATTTTATGCCTCATTTTCCTTTTCTGCAAATTAATTAATAATATATTAAAAATAATTACGTGTGTTCTGAGCTATTATAAAGCGCGTTTACCTAAAACTAAGTATGTGCAACTCCTCCTGTCAACCATCCGTGTACAACAACAGGGTAGGCAGACATCTGGCACGACTGAGCGCAGCCAAACAGGCTTCCGAAACCCACCATTCAGAGAACAGAGTACAGCTCGCATAACTCATGGACACAATTTTGCAATGCTGCATTTATTAAATCTATTTATCCTTGATTATAGTTAAGTTAGTTTTCATTTTATTATTGTTACTGATATTTCTTAAGTTAAGTACAATATTGTTGTATTACGCAGACTTTCCCCGTATTTATACGAACGTCCGTACGTCACTCGACACACAGGACCGCTGGAAACCAGCGCTGCAGTCTCGTCTCGACTGCAGCATTAAGCTGAGTCTGGTCTGTTCGCCCCGTGCGCCGCGCAAAGCGTCTAGAGGAGGCAACGTTAAACATTGTTTGTGTAAATAGCTGTTTTGTTAAATGTGTTGCGATGTTTGTTTGTTATCGAGTGGCGTATTTGTGCAATAAATGTTTCTTTCTTTCTTTTATTTCATTCGCCACTTTAAATACCTCACGTATTGCGTGCCTTGTTGCCGGGGTCGTTTTGCGGGGTCGCCGTGAAATATTCAAAGCTTTTCCTTTGTTCAGGCTTACTTAAAATGTAAAAAGTAAAGTAGCTGCCGGTAAGTGGGCAAGCTGGGCAAAGGCCACCTTCTAAAATATCTGTGAGAGTTTCGGAGCCGGGAGAAGGCCCTTCTCCTCTTCACATATACTCGATTTTTTTTTTATTATTTCTCAGACCTTGCAGGTGTACGTGGTAAATAAAACAATGTTAGTGGTGCCGGATGAGAAAATATGTTCCAAACAGAGACGTTTAATATTTAGCACTAGAATTAGAGAGAATTAGAAAATCATCATCATTTCAGCCTATCAGAAGTCCACTGCTGAACATAGGCCCCCAAAGATTGCCACGCTCGGTCCTGAGCCACCTGCATCCATCGACTTCCCGCAACACTGCGCAGGTCGTCACTCCATCTTGTGGGAGGTCGTCCTACACTGCGTTTGCCTGTACGTGGCTGCCACTCGAGAACCTGAAAATAGAATTAGAAAATATATACATATAATAAGTACTCGCGACTGGGGTGATCAGAGTTCTAGTCTAAACAACAGCAACAACGTGATTCGTAAGTCCACGTTTAATGCCCAGGGCTGTTGCGCAAATCGTCCGTAAGCTTTGAAACAATCTTACGTACCCTCCACACGGAGGATTGTATTCGAGTCTTGTGATACGGAGGCTTATTCTCTAATCACTCCGCTATCGTGGTGTTGTTTCGCTACAACTCGGCAATATTGCATCAATTTTAAATAAACAAAAAACACCTTGACACGACTATCTATATGTGTGTGCACATACTGTCTGTCTAGGTAATGCGTGGTGGCACCAAAGCTCGACATCGAGCCTTAAATGGTTATCAAGTCGAGAGATTTATTTGTCGTTAGAAACATGATCTTTAAGCTGACGTTTCACTAGAAGTAAAAGATATTTTTAATTTTCGGAATTGTATATCTTTTGTTTCTTTCTTTTTTTGGGAACGCGCAAGCGGCTCTCCTGATTGTAAGTGAGCTGTACTCTGCAGGTGCGTTGCCGGCCTTACCATATAAATATTCTCACGACCGCTTAATCAATACTGGGGTGGTCAGGACTAGATATAAATTTGTTTGTTTTAACCTTATTTGGAACAATGACGGGGTCGTCGTCGTAGTGTTCTGGAAAACTGCATTACTTTCCGAACAGTAGATAAGTTTTAGACAACTTATTAGCACGAGCCCTCCACGCAGGCACAGGGGAACGAACACTTGACCCCTGATTTGCAAACAGTTCCCCAACCGCTCGACTATCGAGGCTCTTCGGAATTGTTTCCATAAATAGTTATCCGGATATGTGTTTAAAGTTGGGAATGCGACGCCTAATAAATTTTATAATGTATTTCGCCGTGTTCCGGGGGCATTAAAGAAACCATAACTCACGCGTGATGACCTGCTCTCTTCTTCACTATTAGGAAAATCACATTTGGAAGAGATGATTTAGTAAATTCACAGGAGATATTCTCTACCTTCGAGGTAGCTTTAATCTCGTTTCATTTTGTAACGTCATCATAGTTAAACGAACTTCATTGGCTTAATTTAAAGTTTAGTTAATTGTTAAATACCGCGTGGTTTAGTGATTAGCTTAACGGTATGCGAAGCCATGAGTCTTGGGTTCGAAACCCAGCCGTAAACAAAATGGCGGACATAATACTTTTAGCATACATATATTGCACATGCTTCAATGTAGAATGAATAAATAACTAAAACCTTTAGTGTGATACCGGTGTAAGAATCCGCCACCTACTTTCTTTCCGTGGGTGTCATCAGACATGACGACTAGAAGAATCAAAAGGCGGACATAATACTTTTAGCATACATATATTGCACATGCTTCAATGTAGAATGAATAAATAACTAAAACCTTTAGTGTGATACCGGTGTAAGAATCCGCCACCTACTTTCTTTCCGTGGGTGTCATCAGACATGACGACTAGAAGAATCAAAAGGCGGACATAATACTTTTAGCATACATATATTGCACATGCTTCAATGTAGAATGAATAAATAACTAAAACCTTTAGTGTGATACCGGTGTAAGAATCCGCCACCTACTTTCTTTCCGTGGGTGTCATCAGACATGACGACTAGAAGAATCAAAAGGCGGACATAATACTTTTAGCATACATATATTGCACATGCTTCAATGTAGAATGAATAAATAACTAAAACCTTTAGTGTGATACCGGTGTAAGAATCCGCCACCTACTTTCTTTCCGTGGGTGTCATCAGACATGACGACTAGAAGAATCAAAAGGCGGACATAATACTTTTAGCATACATATATTGCACATGCTTCAATGTAGAATGAATAAATAACTAAAACCTTTAGTGTGATACCGGTGTAAGAATCCGCCACCTACTTTCTTTCCGTGGGTGTCATCAGACATGACGACTAGAAGAATCAAAAGGCGGACATAATACTTTTAGCATACATATATTGCACATGCTTCAATGTAGAATGAATAAATAACTAAAACCTTTAGTGTGATACCGGTGTAAGAATCCGCCACCTACTTTCTTTCCGTGGGTGTCATCAGACATGACGACTAGAAGAATCAAAAGGCGGACATAATACTTTTAGCATACATATATTGCACATGCTTCAATGTAGAATGAATAAATAACTAAAACCTTTAGTGTGATACCGGTGTAAGAATCCGCCACCTACTTTCTTTCCGTGGGTGTCATCAGACATGACGACTAGAAGAATCAAAAGGCGGACATAATACTTTTAGCATACATATATTGCACATGCTTCAATGTAGAATGAATAAATAACTAAAACCTTTAGTGTGATACCGGTGTAAGAATCCGCCACCTACTTTCTTTCCGTGGGTGTCATCAGACATGACGACTAGAAGAATCAAAAGGCGGACATAATACTTTTAGCATACATATATTGCACATGCTTCAATGTAGAATGAATAAATAACTAAAACCTTTAGTGTGATACCGGTGTAAGAATCCGCCACCTACTTTCTTTCCGTGGGTGTCATCAGACATGACGACTAGAAGAATCAAAAGGCGGACATAATACTTTTAGCATACATATATTGCACATGCTTCAATGTAGAATGAATAAATAACTAAAACCTTTAGTGTGATACCGGTGTAAGAATCCGCCACCTACTTTCTTTCCGTGGGTGTCATCAGACATGACGACTAGAAGAATCAAAAGGCGGACATAATACTTTTAGCATACATATATTGCACATGCTTCAATGTAGAATGAATAAATAACTAAAACCTTTAGTGTGATACCGGTGTAAGAATCCGCCACCTACTTTCTTTCCGTGGGTGTCATCAGACATGACGACTAGAAGAATCAAAAGGCGGACATAATACTTTTAGCATACATATATTGCACATGCTTCAATGTAGAATGAATAAATAACTAAAACCTTTAGTGTGATACCGGTGTAAGAATCCGCCACCTACTTTCTTTCCGTGGGTGTCATCAGACATGACGACTAGAAGAATCAAAAGGCGGACATAATACTTTTAGCATACATATATTGCACATGCTTCAATGTAGAATGAATAAATAACTAAAACCTTTAGTGTGATACCGGTGTAAGAATCCGCCACCTACTTTCTTTCCGTGGGTGTCATCAGACATGACGACTAGAAGAATCAAAAGGCGGACATAATACTTTTAGCATACATATATTGCACATGCTTCAATGTAGAATGAATAAATAACTAAAACCTTTAGTGTGATACCGGTGTAAGAATCCGCCACCTACTTTCTTTCCGTGGGTGTCATCAGACATGACGACTAGAAGAATCAAAAGGCGGACATAATACTTTTAGCATACATATATTGCACATGCTTCAATGTAGAATGAATAAATAACTAAAACCTTTAGTGTGATACCGGTGTAAGAATCCGCCACCTACTTTCTTTCCGTGGGTGTCATCAGACATGACGACTAGAAGAATCAAAAGGCGGACATAATACTTTTAGCATACATATATTGCACATGCTTCAATGTAGAATGAATAAATAACTAAAACCTTTAGTGTGATACCGGTGTAAGAATCCGCCACCTACTTTCTTTCCGTGGGTGTCATCAGACATGACGACTAGAAGAATCAAAAGGCGGACATAATACTTTTAGCATACATATATTGCACATGCTTCAATGTAGAATGAATAAATAACTAAAACCTTTAGTGTGATACCGGTGTAAGAATCCGCCACCTACTTTCTTTCCGTGGGTGTCATCAGACATGACGACTAGAAGAATCAAAAGGCGGACATAATACTTTTAGCATACATATATTGCACATGCTTCAATGTAGAATGAATAAATAACTAAAACCTTTAGTGTGATACCGGTGTAAGAATCCGCCACCTACTTTCTTTCCGTGGGTGTCATCAGACATGACGACTAGAAGAATCAAAAGGCGGACATAATACTTTTAGCATACATATATTGCACATGCTTCAATGTAGAATGAATAAATAACTAAAACCTTTAGTGTGATACCGGTGTAAGAATCCGCCACCTACTTTCTTTCCGTGGGTGTCATCAGACATGACGACTAGAAGAATCAAAAGGCGGACATAATACTTTTAGCATACATATATTGCACATGCTTCAATGTAGAATGAATAAATAACTAAAACCTTTAGTGTGATACCGGTGTAAGAATCCGCCACCTACTTTCTTTCCGTGGGTGTCATCAGACATGACGACTAGAAGAATCAAAAGGCGGACATAATACTTTTAGCATACATATATTGCACATGCTTCAATGTAGAATGAATAAATAACTAAAACCTTTAGTGTGATACCGGTGTAAGAATCCGCCACCTACTTTCTTTCCGTGGGTGTCATCAGACATGACGACTAGAAGAATCAAAAGGCGGACATAATACTTTTAGCATACATATATTGCACATGCTTCAATGTAGAATGAATAAATAACTAAAACCTTTAGTGTGATACCGGTGTAAGAATCCGCCACCTACTTTCTTTCCGTGGGTGTCGTACGAGCAGACTAAGGGAAATCATTCGAAATGCCTACCGACAGATGGCGTGACAATCATCTCGAAATAAACCGGACCAAAATTAACCAGACCGTAACATCGCCAATCCGCGTGCCGTGCGTGGCGATATGGAAAATACTCCTTATGAGAAAGGCCTATGTCCCTTTCCTGGCCTAGCGTGATTAATAATCTGTCCCAGGATCTGATCAAATAGGCATCTCTTAAAAATTCAGCATAATCAATTTCGACGAGATCTGACGAGATTCCTCTCACAGAGAAGAAAAGGGTAACAACCATAGGCATTCCAGTTCATTTCTTTTCATCTTATTTTAAAACAAATTATTATATTATAAGAGATAATAAAATAATTACCTCAAAGACAACCAAAGCATCCTCGACACGACAAGAAATTTACCACAAAGTGAGTCAGACCAGCCCACTGATGTGACACCTGTTCAGGAGTATGGGAAGGAATAGACTCTTTTTTTTTTTATATATTCGGAAATACCGTCGGCGATAGTTGATACCGCAACGTGGGTAGTCGGATGCCAAGCAGAGGTGAAGGGGGGAGGATAACGAATGGTTAATTTTATTATTAACTGTACTGTACTGTCGTCTCTTTTATAGAGTTTTAACAGACTTTAAGAAAGGAGGAGCCTCAATTCGTCTATATATTTTGTTTGTATGCATTGATATCTTTGATGATCTGAACCGTAATTTTTTTATAGAACAGGCTTATACCTCGTGGGCGGTCCAATTCGATTTAATAATCGCTAAAATATTAAAAGAAAATGTTCAAACAAACTGACAAGAAAGCAAGTTGGTTGGTTGGGCGAGGTGCAATGTTGCATTGACAGTCTTCTTCTTCTTCGAGGTTTTTTTTTTCAATCTATTTAAGTCCCCTGCGAAACACAGACCTCTCCAAGAAAGCACAATCAAAAGTCGATAAGCACATGAACGGCATGCCCATACACAGTTTGTGAAAACCTTATTTTAAGTAACATTTTTCCTTACTGTACATTTTTTGCAAAATAAATCTTTTATTTTTTATTTTTTACTCACCACTCAAATTGCAATCGGGCAGGGGAGCGCTTCCACCATTACCATATGCCGATGACGCTGATATGTAAAGATTTGAATTAATACAAACATACACAATACACCAACAGTACCGATGTGCAAATACGAAATTCTTCGACGAACACGTTTTAAGGAGGAAGTTCGAGTGTTGCCTCAATGGGCTCGCGGGATATAATTTATGCTGCGCGCATATTTGCCCACGGTGCGACGTCATTGTTTGCGGAATGAACTCCGCGATGCGTCCACGATAAATAATTAATGCTTTGTTGGTACTGTGACGTGGAGCTGCGTCTGAAATGCTATCGCCATTTTGCATCTTACATTGAGAACGAAATACCGTATAATTATAACATATTGCATGCGCAAATTAATATAAAAACGATCGTTTCTATGACATAAGCTCTACGAACAAGACCGACCGATGCATAGATAAATAGACGACTAAATAAGACCATAACGGTTCTGTATTCTACAGCGAATTTGGAAATCATGCGATTTGGTAATAAGATGAAATTTATCATTGAAGCTGTAAGGGGGAATATTCTACGTCGTTGTGTAACAAATCCTTAAAACATAACATCTTCTTTTTCTTCTTTTTCATCTGTTCAAATTCTGGTTCAAAAAAAAAAGGTTCTGGCAACCAAATGATAGCGGAATATCCATCCGAATATTCCGAACCCAAATCGCTTAGACATCTGACAGAAAGAAGAAGAAGAAGCATCAGGGTATCGACCCTTACCTTACCTTTACCCTTTACTCTACCCACTTGCCCAGTGTGGTGAGTATGAGCAAAAGTTCCAAGAAATATTTTGACGCTTTTTCCCGGTGCTTTCTAGGAGAAGCGCTGGTTTCATTGACGAAAAGACTTTGCTAGAGGTCTACTTTGTGAAAACCGGCCAGGTCTGGTGTTCGTGACCTGGGGAAGACGTCTCATACTCCAGGGTTTTTTTTTTAGTTTTACACGACGGAAAGATGCTCGCACAGATACAGCGGGAGACTCCCGGGAAGGACTGCAAGTGTACTTCAGGCTGTTATTTAAAACTTTTAAATATGTGTGCATGAGGAAGGTCAAAGTTGCTCAGCGCGCTAGGGACAGGGCTATGCTCGGTGTTTCTCTGCGTGATAGAGTCTGCAACGATGATATCCCCAGCAGAACTAAGGTAACCGACATAGCCGTAAAGATCAGCAAGCTGAAGTGGCAATGGCCGGCCACATAGCTCGCAGAAATGACAACCGTTGGGGAAAAAAGGTTCTCGAGTAGCAGCCACGTACAGACAAACGCAGTGTAGGACGACGACAAGACGGAGTGACGACCTGCGCAGTGTTGCGGGAAGTCGATGGATGCAAGTGGCTCAGGACCGAGCCTCGTGGCAATCTTTGGGGGAAGCCTATGTTCAGCAGTGAACTTGTGATAGGCTGAAATGATGATGATGATGAAATATGTGTGTGACGTTCACAATATGATTATGGATTGTATGCGCAGTAGCGCCATCTTGAGAAATCATTTTCCTGCACGAAACAGTTAGCCAGTCTTGGGCTTCTCATGTAGTGAAATAGATGTCGCTGTCGTTCCCGGGTGGTCCTGTATCAATTCGCTATGCCTATAGATGCTCTTCAGAGACTCTAGTGCTTTACCGTAACTCTTTCTATAGATCTAAACCTAAAAATAATGTCACGGTCGTATAATTAATTTGCCCTCATCTGCTTATTGCAAAACAGTTTTTTTTTTATTTTACATAACGTGTGGCATAGATAAGATGATTAGGTTTTTTTAAAATTTACTTTATAGCATTAGTTTACTTCCACTCGGTAATTTATTGACTTAACAGTTACTGCTAAGCTTCATATCTCCCGAGTTGAAGTGAAAGTTTTTTTTTTTTATTATTTAATCACGCCTATCACTAAAGCTTCAGAAAGCTGGCAAGCAATCAAGACAAACGAAACTTTCAAGTCTGAGTAACTCGCTGTGATTAGTTTTACATTAAAATTAAGGACAACTACAGTGAAAGTGAGACTCGTATCGTTTTTCGGAATTTCGTTTGATGAGTTCCATTGAGTCGCTCAGGTGCTAAAGAGTCTGTGTAAGGAATCTCCGACGCGGCGATTGTAACATATGTATGTTGGTAGATGTCAATAATGCTTTCTACAATTGCCCCCGATTTAACACCAACGTGGCAGAGCCAAGCGGCGGCTTTCGCTGCTGCTCGAATGGGCCGCCTCGACCGGATTGGTACACCACGGCCTCGCAGGATACCGGTGTGAGGTAGAGGGATACTGTGCTTCTGCGTTTCGCTCGCTGAGTAAGGTAACCGGAGGCCCACTCCCCCTCCAAATGCCCTTTAAAGACCGGCAACGCAGCTGCATCAGCCCTGGTGTTGCAGATGTACTTGGGCGACGGTAATTTTCGTTATATAAGCGTATAAGGAAAAACCAGACTCTACTATGAAAATCACAGATTAAGAAAGTAGCTCCTAGCTTTATATAGATTTCATTAATTTTGTCAGATCAACAGTGAACATACATTTATAAATACTTAAACAATATTAACTAAAATTATTCCTATATGAACACCTGTAGCAGTGACAATAATTTAAAAACGAATTAGAATATTACAACTTGCAGTATCACAAAGTGTCAAGAAACAATAATAGGAAGAATAAAATCAAAAAAAATCCCTATGCTATATAAATATATTATACGTTATCAAGAAAAGAGAGTTAGAGGGAAACAAGTGAAAGAGACAGAGAAGAGAGGAGTATTTGTAATTATTGTAAGATTATGGAAGGTATTTTTAAATTGTAGGTATTGCAAATTTAACTTTCATATTAGGGTTGTCAAAAGTACTATAATAATACATTATATTGTACTGTGTCTCTTTGCTTACCATGAGCTGTTGAAGAAATACATAGTACCCACAAATGCTACATCTCAGTTGGATGGATCAATATTTTTTTTACAACACCGAAAATAATAAGAAATAAATCCTGCACTTTGTAAACAATTTATAAATTACAATGTAGTCGTTAAAATAATATAATCTTTCGAAACTATATTAACAACCCTAGCTCATGTATTATTTAAGGACTTGTGACTCTATATTGTCAAAGTCAAGCCAACCGTAAAAAATGTTTAATAATTTTTAATTTGTAAACTTCTATCGTATTGTTTGCATTTTGTCTGTCGTTGTCGGCTCTTTTGTACATATACAAATAATGTTTTGATTTTTGTCGCACACGAGCCCCGCAAACCGGTAGAATATCAATTGTTATTGAATGATGTAATGCTCCTGAAGAGGTAATGCAATTTGCATCATCAACGTTTCAGTCCTTTGTAGGCTCTTTTGCAGTTCGTTTGCGATCTAGGAACTATAAAAGTCCTACTTACTAGACAAAGGTCTTCTCTTTTTACCTGCGGACCTTCTGCGCGCGAGTCCCGTCCGCCGAAGCTGTCAAGGTCACTGGGCTAACAGCGTATTTCTAATTCCGTAGGGGTCTGTCCGGCACTTATAGCTGCGACATAACCTGTCACTGTCTTCAGTTACAGAAAGGTAACGTGTAGTTAAAAAAAAAAGCCTCCCTCTCAGGTTCAAGAGGCGTTTGGAGCTGGTCCGCATCGCTAATTGTTCACACATGCAAAGAAGACAGCGGGGTGAGGCGGGCGCTCCGGGGACGGGGTCCTCACCTCTCCCACAACACTTCGATCTACGACATTGTCGCGTAAGCAGATAAAAGACCAAGGTTAAGAGCAAATAACGTCGACTGTACAATACAAGCTGGCGCCAAATGTATCATCCAATTTTCTTTTGCTGTAATACCAAAAATAATTAGAAGATGTTTATTTGATGCAATAAATTGTATCTGATAGTTCACGGAGAACCGAGTTAAAGCTAAATTTCGGCTCCTTTTGATACATTTAACAGCGCCGGTTACTAAGGTGACATTGGATTTACAAATATTCGTTCGCTACAATGTGGAAGTTCGAAGTGTTGTCGGTGAGGTGAGGCAGCCTCCGCGGTCTTCTTTGAATATGCGAACACTGATCCAATCCTGGTTTGGCGATGACTTCACATACCATTCGACGCCGAGCACGTGGTGAATTTATCACTTTAAAATAGCAATTAATCATTTCAGTAGTTCAGGCACAGAGGATTGTAACCAGACCCCCTCCCCCCACCCCTCTACCTCCAACCCCGGGTACAAGGCTTACAGAGTACACTAATCACAGAGCTAGCTACCACGGCTCTGAGACCCACAGACTCGAGAGTAGCATCAGAATTTCGAGAGTAGGGACCCAAGCACTCGCCGATGTGATTTTGAACGTGGTAGAGCCAGGCAGTGGTTTTTGCTGCTGATCGAATGTACAGGCCCGGGGTAGTACCACCACCACGCAAAATACAAAAGAATGTGTGGGATCCCAACTCCCAAATATCCTAAAAAGGCTCGTGTTCTTCTCCTTTCCTGCCTCCTTTC
Source organism: Bhutanitis thaidina (assembly GCA_029286595.1). Classification (NCBI taxonomy): domain Eukaryota; kingdom Metazoa; phylum Arthropoda; class Insecta; order Lepidoptera; family Papilionidae; genus Bhutanitis; species Bhutanitis thaidina. The sequence continues at coordinate 16,997,631 of JAGSMS010000022.1, read as the reverse complement.
CCATAAAAAAGAAACCTGCCGAGCGTGATGGGAGCAAATGCTTCCAACGTGCCAGTTTTAAAATTAGGCGTTTACATTAATATTTAATCATCCAATTAGACTCGTAAATATTGATTGTAAATAATTGCTCTGAAAATCTTTATGGGATTATTCCCCGCTACTCGATTATAAGATTTAAAAATATACCTGTGATTCACTGAATTCAAATTATTATGTTCTTTATATGATTTTGGCTGAGATACACTCATTTCATCATCTATTTTCCTTAACACGCTTCTATAAGCTTGACCTGTAATGTAGATATACGAGTATGTATGTCTACTACCAGACGTCAGAATTTTTTTGGATTTATAGACACGAATTAAGGATCTATGATATGGTAACACCGAGCTGGTCTGACGATGGATTCGGAAAGTGGCGGTAAGGGTACCCCTTAAACGGCTACTAGTAAACCCATCTAGTTTGGGCTCATTACATTTGTCTTTTTTTTTTCTTTTTTTTATGGGAAAAGCGGCAAACGAGCAATTAGTTCACCTGATGGTAAGTGATTACCGTCGCCCATGTACATCCTCTGGTGTTGCATGTGCGTTGCCGGCCTTTAAGGGTATTTGGGTGATGGAAGGGAGGATAAGGAGGGGGAGTGGGCCTCCGGTTACCTCGCTCACCGAACGAAACGCAGAGGCACAAGATGCCTCTACTTCACGCCGGTGTTCTGAGAGGCCGTGGTCGAGCCGACCCATTCGAACAGCAGCTAAAGCCCCCGCTTGGCTCTACGAGACTCTACCACGTTAAAACGAGACCTATTAATTTCACTTGATGACTAGGACCCGGTCCGAACTAGACAGGAGTAAGAGAACAGCGCGTATATTCGGTTAACTAGCTTTTTTTTTTTTATATTAGCTTGACCTGTGTGTATGAATATGATGGAATGTTTCAATTAAATTTTCACCTACTTCCCGACGTCCGAATTATTTGGAATTTTGCACACGAATTAAGAACCGATGACTGTGTGGTAACACCGAGCTGGTATGACGACGGAGCTGGATGGTGGATGACAGAACCTTCAAATGGCTGCTGATAAACCCAGAGAGTGAATGAATGAAATTAATTCATATTATTTGTTCTTCGACGATAGAAAGATTTCGTTTGTCAAATGTCAAATCTTATTAATTTTTACAATTTACCACCGTTCCTCTGACGGAATGAAAGAAAGCTTGGGCCCACTAGATCTGTCTCAACGATTTGTCTCAAACTCTGTTCATTTCACCTCATCGTCATGAGGAAGTTCTGATGAAAGGGGGAAGAGAAATGCGTGTATATTAGTTTATACTATATTTATAACAATATGTTATTTTACTTTATTTTTTTTTAATATTTAATTCTTGTTATGTAACTGTTATTATACGTAGTTGGTTGTCCTCGATTTTATAAGCTTTAATGACGGCTCCATTTCTCTTCCATAATAATGGATCACGTCGGTAATAAGGTTTTCATTTAATTATTGTAAAATGAAGTCCATTCAAATCATTAAATAAATAAAAGATTAAGTTGTACGACAGTTAAATCGATTACTACGAAGTTTTATGAGCTTTAATCGATTCCAAATATGCTCGAGCGACATTGACGTGTACCTACCTCATGGAATTTCAAATATTACCGCTGGGGCGACACGAGCGAGAAAAAGTCGATTATGGTACCACAAAAAGCTCACCGATGCCAGCGGTGTGAATAATATCGAACCGACTGCGTGCGAAGGTAAGCTGAAATAAAACCGCATTTTATAATAAGATTGCCATGCGAAGCGCGGACTGGTTTTGTATTAGATGATAATGTTAAGATGTCTAGTTACAAAGACAAGGGAACAGAATTAGAGCCCGTGTTAAAGTTACGGAAGCAGACTCAAAGAAATAAACTCTTCGGGACCGTATTTAAGTTCGGAAAGTCATCTGGCAATGCTTCTAATTCTTATTGCATATGTTTTTGGTGACGGTATACAATCACCAACCGCCGATCGACCGGCAGATCAAAGAACAGAAAGCACTTTTTTCATCGACGTAAGAAAGATTATTTCGTTTGTAAAATGTCAAATCTTTTTATTATTTTTATTTCACTATCCACCATGAGCTTCCTCTGAAGAAGGAGAAGAATAAGAAGATAGAAACTTCGTAGGTATATCTAATGGATACAACGTCTTAAAATAAAAGCTATGGCCCCGTAGCCTGAAAGCATGCTACAAGAATGTAGTGATCAACAAAATTTGAGCACTTGGCACTGCGAACTCGAGGAGAACAGCCTCCACAACGCCCCGGAGAGACCCAGTATACTTGATTGGAATGATGGAATGATCAGTCAAGCAGATAAACACAGGCCGACGACGTAGTTATTATGCGACGATCGTTGGAGGAGCTTAGTACTACGCTCAATGACCTCAATAGTGTCTCCCGACAGGTCGGTCTTAAAATTAACATGGACAAGACGATGCTCATGTCTAACGTCCATGATTGGTCCGCGGTTGTTGATGAGCCCACAACGTTCGACTAGGTGAGTACAACTTGGACCCAGAGGTCAATCGACGAGTCCGACTCGGCTTGGCTCCGTTCGGGAAACTACGTAACATCTTCTCGTCGAGTATACCACGAAACGTCACTAGTGCGTGTCGCCAACGATGCCTTATGAAATCGAAACCCGGTCATTCGCTGCAGCCTCTATCAAAGTGATTTGCTCGGTGTTTCTCTGTCTGATATAATTTGCCACGACTATATCCGCAGCAGAACAAGATAACCGTCATAGGCATTAGGATTAGCAAGCTGAAGTGGCAATGGACCGGTGACATAGCTCGTGGAACTGACAACCGTTAGGGAAGAAACGTTCTCGGCTGGCAACCTCGTACAGGCAAACGCGGTGTGGGAAGACCTGTGGTATATAATGACAACCTGCACAGTGTTGCGGGAAGTCGATGGACGCACGCTCGTTATCGTGTTTTGTGGCTATCTATGTTCAGCAGTGGATATAGTAAACATGAGACACACGGCAGATCCCAATGGCGCAATATTTTGGACGGACACTCTATAACCAAAACCTAATAGGATAGTTATTTTTTTTTATTGGTTTAGAGTGACGAACGTGCGAACAGTCCAGCTGATGGGAATTTGCTACTGCTGGCCATGCACTTTTTTTTTTCATGGGAAAGGCGGCAAACGAACAAGCGGTTCACCTGATGGGGAGTGATTACCGTCGCTCACGTACATCTGCAACACCAGAGGTGCTGTAGGTGCGTTGCCAGCCTTTAAGGGTATTTGGAAGATGGTAGGGAGGAGGAGGAGGGGGAAACTCACAAGACACTATGACTATGTATGCTCGTTTAGTTTACAATTATAATGTTATGAAGAGCGGAAATAGTGATTTGTCTGTCCGTCCGGAATGTTCGTATTAGGTTACCCCGCCCTCCCTATCCTCCAGAGCTACGTTTCAGATCCACCTCTGCGGACCGGGGGGGCTGGTTGCCGAGTTATTGCTTTTCTAACCCCTATGGCCTTCGGTTAGCGCGGTCGAGACCGTTGCTCATTGGAGATAGGACGACATGTAAGTTGCCTCAAGGGAGAGGGAGGGAAGTCCTCTCCGGCGCCGGTGAGGCCGCCCGTGGTGCTGCCAATTTGCGGTGAAGGTGGAACACCACGGGGCTTTATTTAGGCTGTGAATAAAAAAATGCCTTAAAGAATTTGGCGTTCTGGGTCACACGTTCGATCCCCTCCCGGATCATGAATTTGCATAACATATATATATAAGAGTTCCCAGTGTATGTGTGTGACCATGTACAAATTTGTGCGTGATAAATGCCTCACAACGAAGAAATCATTGTTATTTTTTTTAAAAAACCGAATTTCTGACTTTGTCGCTGCTCGAAATAGCACAGGTTAAAAAACAGTTAATAATGTATCTTAAAAACGAATGAGGAAAGTTACGTACCCACAGCAGAAACGACATTCCTACACGTTCTGGTGGAGGATTAAAGATAAAACCGGTAAACGTTATTAAGAAATTGTAAATAACAGATAAGAAATGAATTTAACGATGTAAACAAAAATAGACGCCAATTGTCGTCAGGCGCAGTTCACGTTGGGTTCTGTAGCTATTTGACTTTTTTTTTTTTTTTTTGGAAAGGCAACTGAGGTGCTGCAAGTGCGTTGCCGGCCTTTAAAGTTATTTGGGAGACGGCGGGTGGATGAGGAGTAGGAGAAGGCTCCGGTTATCTCACTCACCGAACGAAACGCAGAAGCACAATATGCTTTTACTTCACGCCGGTATTCTGCGAGGCCGTGGTACCACCCCGGTCGAGCCGGCCCATTCGAGCAGCAGCATAAGCCGCCGCTTGGCTCTATCACGTCACGTCTTGGTGAGCGACAGCTGGCGGAAAATCCTTAAGGATTTGCCGCATCCAAACCTCAAAAGCAAGAGCAGCGATATCTAGCGCGAGGATACTGACCCTACGCTCACCGACCCACCTGCCCCGCGTGATGAGTAAGTGTCTACCCACGGTCTGCTGGTGCATTCTTAAGGAGTTATCCGAAGGTGCACTTGGATAGATTGATGAGAAACTCAAAGATGTTTCCATCATCTGTTAAAAAGCAAGAGCTTTCTTCTGCAATATTTTTACGACTTCAGTTCGAAAGTTTGAGCAATTACTTATATAGAATAGAAAAAGACACTTCGTGGGCACATAATAATTTTCACAAAATAACCAACTAGGTGCCAAGCACCACAACTAACACAAGCCTCATCGCTATAACCTATTTCGCCTCGCAATGAGGCATTATCTTGTCTGGCCTGTAGTCAAGTAAAAAAAAGTAAAGTAGCAGCCTGTAACTGCCCACTGCTGGGCAAAGGCCTCCTCAAATATCTGAGAGGGTGTAGGAGCCGGGAATGTCCCACCACACTGCTCCATTACGGGTTGGCGGGGTGCACATATCTTTGAAGTAATATTTTGTTATTATTTCTTAGATATGCAGGTTTCCTCACGATGTATACCTTCACCGCCGAGCACGTGGTAAATACAGCACTTAAAATTGGTATTAACGATTTTAGTGGTGCCGGCACGTGGAATCGAACCAAGGTCACTTGCCCTCTACACTGGGTTACCACGGCTAGTATAGTGTGTAAAGTTTGCGATAATGTACCCTATGGTATCATAGTATAGAGGTAGTCATATTCTTTTTTTTATACGAAACGCAATAAATAAGAACACTGACCCTCTGATGACAAGTGGTCGAAGTAACTCTTAAAGACACCTGTAGCTATCCCCCCAAATTCCAAATTAAGAATCAAAACACAGATGCGTTGTAATCCCCTGAGAATCGAGATGAAGTGTTCAATGGGTCTGAGTATTTTACGCTGGTGTTCCGCGAGAATCTGCCCCGTAAACTAGTGTAGAATCGATGTAGGGGTTCTCTCAGAGGTCACGAATACGGAGCCCGCAAACTAATGTAAAATCGAAGAAATGGTACTCAGGGGTTGCGAACGCATAGCCCGCAAACTAATCTGGAATCGATTTGAGGGTTCCGATGGTACGCGCAACCCTAGAAATAAGTACGGAACTAGCACCGTCTAAATACGTGTAATTTATCTTTACGTGTGATTGACAGTATTGTTTTAAGAGGCATCAAACATTGCAGACGCGGTAGGATAATTAGATGTCTTCGGGCATTAATGTATCTCTACGTTTTAGCTGTAATCATGTGTTGTAGTGTGATGCTGCAGGCAGTGAGTATATTTTTAAATAAAACTGTAATAAAATTTTATATGCCAGAGTAACGTTTGATCGCGCTATACTTTGAGATTTTTGACAATGAAAGAAATTCCCATTGTATTTATCTGTTATTAATGCAGATTTCAAAGCCATGGCACTAATACTTCACATAATAGACGATCGGGAAAAATTACAGTTTTTGTAATAGAGAATAAGGCCCTGTTATTGTTTTAATATATTATTACCTAATTGTAATATTAAGACAATACAGTCATCATAATGTTGACGTCAGCTGTGTAGTGAGGTATGAGAAAATATGTTTCCCCCTCCCTTTCTTCCCCCGTTATAAGAGTCGACCACGATAATAACATTAAAAATCTTGTGGCGCCCGACAGATGGCGTACTACTAGGGTGGTCAAAACCAAATATTGACGGCGACAAGCCCACAACGTGACACGTGGTGGGCTTGTCGCCGTCTTAATGTCCAAGCCAAGGATACAAAGCGTACGTAAATTATATAAAAAAAACTCATCGGTACTAGTCCTCCGCATATGTGGTCGAATATATATACTCTGTGGTGGATTAACCTTTTACAAAAAAAAAGCTAAACCGAATATCAGGATCGAACCAATAACGGTGGCGTCCGGTATTTCGATCGTCAATCGAATCAAAAACGTTTATGTCAAATCCATCCATCGGGATATATATGTCCAATAGTAGTGGACTGCTAATGGAGAAGATGAATGGAACTTCGACTTTAAAGATATGTTTACAGGTATAATTTTTTAGGTACAACAGGTGAAGCAAACATGCTATGTTAAAAAGTCTACTATACGTCTTACTAGCAAAGACAACGTCGATACAACCGCATACCGCGACATGGTATTTGTGTTCCTTTATCATTTCAACGCAAGTAAAGTTGCGGCTTGTGATTGACTACCCCTGGGATAAACGCTTCCTCTTAAAAAAAGTTTTTGACAGATATTGAAGCCGTCGCTTCCGCGCACGTCATCGAAGTGATATCGCTTATTATATCACGGGCATGCAAGTAACCTCGCCATGTTTTCCATCATCGTCCAGAACGTGGTAATTTTCGGCATTCATAGTTGCAATGATCAATTTTCTATTCATCCGGCATCGGTATTCGTACCAGCGAAACGCGCGTACTATGAAATTAACGCGAGCGCCTTGGACTGCCAAGTACATTAACTTTAGCTCAATAAAAATCAATGCCCGTGATTCGGAGAAGGACCAAAGAATAACCTACATACAGCTAACGGTATCCCATGCGCCAAATTCCGTTTTACGCCCTTTCGTAATTATGGTATAATCACAAGAAGGCATATCAGGAAACTTGTAATGAACACGAATTATGGCGCCGTGACTTTGATTGCATTCACAACGGCCTAACATTACATGCGTGAGTCAAAGTTTAAACAACACCTTAATCTATATTTTTTTGTTTCTTCCGTCTTTTAACAAATGACGCTGGGGTACGCAGCGTAGCGCGTGCACGTTCGTCACTGTTTGTCCGGTTTTGCCGCTTTTTGTTGTGAAATTCTTAAAGAGATACACGTAACGACCTTGTATGCAGTGAAGCGATTGACACGCCGCGACCAGCTTGCAGCAACAACATAAATATGAATATATCACTTAACGATTGAAAAAATCGCCCAAGCTCGAGCCGGACTCGCGTACCGAGGGCTCCGTTCAACCACACAATCTGTGTTATGTATAAATAAAAAAAAAAAAAATTTTCCTTTGGTTCGAGATCCTTAGCGCGAACGCGTCTCACACTTGGCCGGTTTTGATTATTTGTTGTTTTACTCTAGAGTGATGCACTATAATCACACCAAGTTTGACGTTTTTATGTATTCTTGTATGGGTCCCCACTTTAATTTATTTCCTTCTTTAGTTGTTATTACGAGATCTATATATATATATAACTACGTGTTCGTACGTTCAAAAGATACAGCTGCGAGATAAGCGCCGGCTTTTGCTGCTGCTCGAATGGGCCGTCTCAACCAGGGTAGTACCACGACCTGTCTGAATATCGGCGTAAAGCAAAGCCATCTTGTGCTTCTGCGTTTCGTTCGGTGAGTGAGGTAACCAGAGGCCCACACCCCCTTTGCAACGCACTTACAACGCACTTAGTAGAAGCACAAGATGCCTCTACTTCACGCCGGTATTCTGCGCGGTCGTAGTACCAACCCGGTCGAGCCGGCCCATTCGAGCAGCAGCAAATGCCGCCGCTTGGCTCTACCACGTATACCATCGGCCATTCACACATCTGAAAGAATGTGTTTATAATGATGCGTTGCTGACCTTTTGAGTAAACGTAGAGGTCTTTTCTCAGAGACCTCATTGTAGGTAGCCCAATACACCGCTGCTTGTAATAGATTTCATAGGGCACTGAGAACACCAGCCCGCTTGCCCAACATGGTGAGTATGAGCAAAGGTAATCCTTAGTTTGGTTTTTGTGGGCGGAGTCCTGGGTTCAGCAGTCGACTAAAATACGTAAAAAATCGCTACGTAAAAAAAAAATTTCGCGGAGATCCATTGAAGTACGTTTAGTACCTTTTATGTTTCCATTGTCTATATAGTTAAGCGCCAATAGCCTAATGGGTTAGGGTGCGGACTGCGAAACGTGAGGTCGTAAGTTCGAGCCCGCCATTCGACTATTGTCGTGAACCACTCCAGATACAAGCTGTAATGCTTAGTTGAACGGTTAACAGGAATATTAGTAATGTTACTTAAATAGTTTATTAAGTATTCTTTAAAAAAAAAACATTTACATATTAAGTTGAAGAGTGTATTTAAATCACATTCTAAATCTCTTCGAACAAAATATCTTTAGCATTAGATATTAATCATCCTTGAACATTGTCCCTGTGACAAGCAACTACCTAAGTTAATGCAGATTTATGATAACTATAAATAACGTTAATAAGTCGCCCAGTCCGTCCGTGCGTTCGCCCGCCTACCTACGGATCACGCTTTGCTTCTGACCACAAATTCCTGTTCCAGCACACGTTTGACGTCGCGCTTGTCTCGTTATTCGTCGCGAACAAGAGAATGCTTGTTGTTGATATTACTCGTAATTTTTTGGCAGCAGGGCACTCTCAACTAAGATAAAAGCTTTATGGTCTAAATCTATATCTATATCACTGTATAATGTCCTTTCATTCCCGACGAACAAAAATATTAACTTTCACATTTTTAAAGACTAAGCAGGACAAAACATACAGCCTCTGGTAGTTTTGTAATCATAAAAAGGCAACATCATCAAAATCCGTAAAAATGCTTTTAAGTTAAACCCGTTCAAATCTACACACAAAAAGCTTTTATTTTTCATAAATGCTTTCTGAATTATCATCATTTTATGAATACGCGAACATTGATTTATGTTATTATATAAGGAGAGGGATGAAGACGTTCACAATAGAGAATATGATGTATACGGCATGACACCTTTAAGGCGGGTAAAATAAAGTGAACGTACACATATGATTTTCTATACGAAACGCTTTAAACAATTAAATAAAAGTATATTAATCATGGCTGTATGATAAGATAACTTTTGCCTTCTCTGCACGGGATATTACAACAAAAAATTACCACAGTATTAAAAAATATTATGTTCTTTAATAACAAATTCAATTATCGTTTATCAAAACAATTAATCGAATTTTGATCATATGCTATTTCTATTTATTAAATAAACTCGGCGTCAAAAAAATCGCACCTTTTGAAATTTTGACTTCAAGCGAATAATACTCTTAACTTATTTATTGTACCCTACCAAAATTAATATCATTTGAAAGCACAATTAATACACTTTAAAAACGCGTATCGTTCTTTTCTGTAAAAACAATAATCACGAAACGTTAGGGTCTTTAAAAAAAAAGTGCTGAAAAGCTCATTAGAGGACTCACTACTTGTGCCACCTTGGACACGAATAAAAGGGGGTAAAATTAATTATGGGTCATTAGCTATCCAGATATCACAGAAGTCACACCTGAACAGCTCCAGTAAGAAAAAAACCCTGAAAAATGGATACCATGGCAGAAGAAGGAAGTGGTAGCACTACTGCAATCAGGACTACGCCAAGTTGATATTGCTCGACAAGTCAACATAAGCTTTTTAAACTAAATGATTTTCATTTGAGTTATCAAGGGCTTAAGGATCTACATTATTCTATTTCTTATATTATTCCTTACTACATGCTCATCTAATTCATTAAAAGGATTATTCTATAACTTCTTATATTTTTTTACGTGCTAGAGCCAAGCGGCGGCTTTAGCTGCTGCTCGAATGGGTCGGCTCGACCGGATTAATACCGCGACCTCGCAGAATACCGGCGTGAAGTAGAGGCATCTTGTGCTTCTGCGTTTCGTTGTCGGTGAGTGAGGTAACCGGAGGCCCACTCCCTCTCCCCATTCCACTCCTTATCCTCCCTCCCATCTCCCAAATACGCAAAAAGGCCGGCAACGCACCTGTAGCTCCTCTGGTGTTGGAGATGTATGTGGGCGATGGTAATCACTTACCATCAGATGAACCTATTGCTCGTTTGCCGCCTTTCCCATAAAAAAAAATCCCTTTACGTGTCATAACAATAGAATTGTCAAAGACAAATCTTTTTTATTCAATTTACTCTTGTTTAAACCCTTTTGGACGTCAAAATCTACACCGGTTCGCAAAACAAGACCTTTGTAGAGAAAAACTAGGCAAGAATCTAAGAAGTCTTTTTTTTTTTTTAATTTATGACAGTCTCGTTATTATGTATTCTGCCAATGTCATGTATGTAATCGATACAATGTCAATAATAACAAAATCAACCCAATGTCAAAATGTCTTTTTTTTTAAATTCTGTATATATATATTTTATTTAAATGTCAATTTCAACAATATCTTAGTATCCAGTGGAGTAAAAGTCCTTGATCTAATTTTAATTGTTTCGCCACGTCAAGTATCAGTGATTTTTATTTATTCAAATAGCATTGTATGAAATCAGTGTTTAAATAAATATGACTTGACTCATTCCAGTTCGATTCGACTATTGAAATTTGGCAATACTTGCGCGATAAGACGGACTCATAAAGATCGAATGTTTAAATCTCTCCCATCACTAGCGAAACAACAGCCTCTGAATTACGTTAAATCTTCTCGATGTTCATTACGCGACCGTAAACAAAGACCATTATCAATTTAATGTACTACATCCATCCATTGAACAATCTTGGTCTTTATACTATTATATTTAAACCTTTGAATTCAAGGCCAAAGTGAACAGACATCTAGGCGAGCGTGTACCATCCTAGGCCTCATCTTCGCGTTCCATCGGGCCAGATTGAGGTCAAACGCAAGCCTATTTTTTCATAAAAAAAAAAATCTAAACGTCAATAAAGTTTTTGGTATAGTTAAACATGCTATCACAGAGCATACCCACCTTACGACATGACATGACATGACATGACATGACATACTTGGAGCATATTCTATTCAACAGACTTATCTTCTCCTTGGAGAGAACAATCTCTAAATGGATGTTATTTCCAAATGATTTGCAACAAATAATTTACTTCTAAATGGTAAAAAAACAGATATTCAGATGTTATGAACTTACAGAATTCTGCAGAGGGAGGTTGTGATAGCCAGGGTCAGTGGTCAGAGCGCTCGTTTTAGTTTCATAGTGCGGGATTGATTTGGGTTCTATTCCCGTTGGCGGCACCACTAAAACTGTTAATAGAGATTTTAAATGCTAAATTTACCACGTGCACGGCGGTGAAGGCCCATGCAGCTTATGTCTGAGAAAATATTATTTCGTGGACATGTGAAGTCCGCCCCACTCCAAAACCCTCTCAGATACATGAGAAGGAGGCCTTTGCCCAGCAGTGGGTATTAACAGGCTGCCGCTTTATTTTACTTTTACTAAGACTGCATTAGATATTTTAAAAGAAGTATATAAAGAAGGATATTTCTCGGCTGCAGCAGATGTCGTGGGACTTCCCCGTGTGACAATTAGCAGTGTTATTCGATTCACGTAGTATTTATAAAACGTAGAAAACATGTCTAACTCAGTCGAGAAACGTCAGCGTAACAAATAGCAGACGTGTCTGTGAGAGACCCTTAAAATACAGCGCGTTTCCGGTTTTCGTGGAAGGGGCCAGTTTAGTTGTTTAGTTTGTATTAGTTGTAATAAGCTCTCCCGGTTGCGTACCCAATACTGGTATGGTTAGGTTAGAGGTCTTTCAGGATTGGTTAGTTGTAAAGATTATAGGCATCATTGTAATCTCAGTCCGCAGCTTGTGGTCAATGTATACAGTTTTTGAATATTACATACCATACAGAACATAGCTTTTATTTTATTATGTACATTATAATTATTAAAAAAAAAACCTTTAAGGATATTTGGGAGATGTGAAGAGGATATGTGGGCGTCCGGTTGCCTCACTCACCGAACGTAACGCAGAAGCACAAGATGCCTCTACATCACACCGGTATTCTGCGAGGCCGTGGTGACATCCTGGTCGAGCCGGCCAATTCGAGCAGCAGCTAAGCCGGCTCCTTGGCTTCTATCACGTCACATATATATGTGTCAAGTGGTTCAGTTTATCTCTTAACCAAAATAAATTAAAATCCTTTCAGGGTTTTTGATGAAATGAAAACGTTACGTTACAGCAGAACGTAACGGACTGCGTTACGTTCGCATTTGTATTTAATATCCTTACTAATGTAAGGATTACTTTCAGGTTACTTAAAAGTAACAGCCTGGCCTCCTTCTCAAATACTTGTAATCTGGAAGGGTTTAGGAGCCGGGAAGGACCCGCCACGCTGCTCCAGTCCGGGTTGACGGGCTTCACATATCCTCGAAATAATAATTATTATATCTCAGACATGCAGGTTTCCTCACGTTGTTTTCCTTCACCGTTCAGCACGTGGTAAATACAGCACTTGAAGCTTTTCAGCTTAATTGAAACTCCGCATTGTTTCCAATCGTGACTGGGTTCATTACAATGTCGAGTGTAATGTTACAAACCCAAATGTCACAATACCAAAGACTTGAAATGAGTACACAAGTTGGAATACAAGATAAACTAACGGAAGAAATAAAAGTAAACATATCGAAGTGGTCAAAGGTAAAACATTCATAATGCATTCCCTATTCTAGTGAGTAATAAAAATCGATACCGAATCGATAAGAAAAGAGCCAGGCGCGAGCTCTTTAAATACGTTCTATTCTGGGCGTGGGGCGCATTCTTGCTCGCTGACTGGGCTATACAAGGAATTGTTTTGTATCAGCCGCTTAGCGGTTGAAATTAACGGGGCCGTGGATACGTAATTAAATTTAAATGTAAAACAGTAAAGGCTTTTAAATGATGTAATAGTTAACAATGACATTTAAATATTCATTCCTGACCTAAACCCATGGTTGATTACAGATCATAAATTACAATCGAAGAAGAAAAACGTATAAGAAAAATATTTTCCAAGATCCATACCACATATGTCCGTCTGTCGCATTTCTCAGTAACCATGCGACGTAGAGACGTCGCATTGTCCACAGTAAGAACTCATTAGTCCAAATGTTTTGCACGGGTTCGTAATCATATGAGGATTATATAGATGAGACGGCTCGGTGGCGTAGTGGCCAAGGCGTTTAGCTGCGGCGCTGTGGGTCGCGGGTTCGATTCCCGCACGGGACTTGTATTTGTATGGACTACAAATAATAGTTCCCGGTCTGGGTGTTTGTCCATGTGCAATTCATGTATGTAAACTGCCTCCGCGACACAGTAGAAATTCCTACAGCGGATGGTAACATTTTTTTAAATAAAGAAAGTAAATAAAGAAAGAGATGAGAGAGAAAACGGCCTAAGAAAATTTGCCTCGCCCTTTCATCCCCTGGGTGTAGTAATATACGGATCACTCACTCAAGTCTATTCTAGTCCACTGCTGAACGTAGGCCTCTGCAAGAAAGTACCAGTGAAAGCTAGCTTTTCCTTTCTACTTCCTACCTTTCTTGGGCAAACCCATACTCATTACACAGACAATTAAATCGCACTAGTGACGCTCCTCTGATAATGAAATTATACTTGTAAATCTATTTATATTGTTATTATTTTGATAGTTGTTATAAATGATTTTGACATCTGATCAACAATGTAATAATGTAACGTAATATACCTTATATAGTAATGTCTTGAAATCATATCATATTGTAATATTTGTATGCCAATAAGTGGTAGATCATATAGGACATAAACAAAATGTTAACATCTTTACAAGTATCACATATGATCAACAAATAAATATAAATAAATAAAGGCTCTCCGTCACAAGTGCGTGGGATTTGGGTTCGGCAGATTCGATGTGTGTGATGTTTCGCGTGGCGATTTATTCACACAAAATCCCGGTGCCTATGCTGCGAGACGTCTGGCATCGTGAACGCAATTCCTTCCGACAAGCTTGGCAAATTAGCCAGCATAGCCCACTGGCTATTGACAGGCTGACGAAGGAGAAGAAAACGGGTGCCAATCGGAATCATATTAAGCCGTAGCGATGATTATGAGCTTATGCCTGACATGGTTTTTAATTTTTTAAGTGGTTAAGGACGTTGTACGTGGTAGAGCCAAGTGGCGGCTTTTGCTGCTGCTCGAATGGGCTGGTAGTACCACGGTCTCGCAGAATACCGGCGTGAATTAGAGAGGCATCTTGTGCTTCGTCCCTCCCCTTCATCCCTCTCATCTTCCAAATATCCGCCAATGAGCAGCTTGCTTATGTGCCCCCTTTACGATAAAAAAAAAACATGAGAAGAACCTATGACTTCTACGCTATTCTTTTTAAATTGTTTCTTTCTCTTTTTTACTTAATAATTAAAAGTGAGCTAATTTTAATCACGTAATTTACTAAAGTAATCTACATTATTCACAGGGCAATAGATAGTTTCATTGTAAAGACCATTTCTACTTTGTATTCAATTCCAGTCACATACATACGTTGTTCACATTGTATTGCTCCGGACCAAGAAGGTCAAAGGAACCCTTACCTAAAAAGAGTTTAGTGTTTGTACTCCACCGCCGGTTTTCTCAGTATTATTGTTTTTATTTATAATATGACAGAGTATCATTGGTGCCTTTTTTTATTTATTGAAATTCTTTATGACTTTATAGTCACAGAGCACTTAGATAAAATTATATAGATTAGGTAAAATACGACTTCATGCCAATAACGGGCTTCATTATTTATAATAGCATTTATTTTTAAAGGTAAGAAATCGTATAGTTGCTTTTCTTATATTGACTCATGTTCAAAAGTGATCCAATTTACCTCATAGGAAAAAGATCCTGCTATAATATTATAAATTTAAATTTTTGTTTGTTCAGGCGTATATCATTTAATCACGTACAAAAGGCTAAAACAATTTTGATGAAATTTGGCATGTACTTAATAAACCATAAACCTGAGGAAAGTTTTTTTTTTAATGAGAAAATAGGCTTGCGTTTGACCTCAATCTTGCCCGATGGAAAGCGAAGATGAGGCCTAGGATGGTACACGCTTGCCTAGATGTCTGTTCACTTTGGCCTTGAAGAGGTCCAGGTTACACTTATCCTAAGAATAATTCTCTGCGTGGAAGATTGTCTGTATATTTATATATTACATAATAAGTATAAATACATATAATAACCCGTGGTAGCCTTGTGGTCAGGCTCACTTTTATTTCTAAGAGCGCGAGTGACCTGGGTTCAATCTTCGGTACCGGCACCACTAAAATTGTTAATAGCAATTTTAAGTGGTGCATTTACGTGCTCGGCGGTGAAGAAAAACATTTGTGAGGAAACCTGCATGTCTGAGAAATAATAAAAAAATATTATTTCGTGGATATGTGTAGCCGGCCAATCCGCACTCTAGCAGCGTGGCGGGCCCTTCCTGGCTTTTAAACCCTGTCAAAAATATTTGAGGAGGCCTTTTCCCAGCTGTGGGCACTTACAGTTTGACTAACAACGATGATCCGTACATTTGATGAGTGAGTGTGACCTCATCGCCGATTGCATACAATCATGTCGACAGCTTTCTTAGTGTCACCTTTTTACAGGACCTGGTCGATGGAGACTACGCGATGGACGGCAGCGACGGCTGGGACCCCTACGATCCTGACACTTCAACCACCAAGCCCAATGGAGTTGTGCCTTCAGCCATAACGAGGATTGCTTCTGGCTACAAGGAGATCGTGGTGTCCGCGGTGGACCCAGTAGCAGCCACCAATGAGAGACCGAGGATCCTCGACGATTGTAAGTCTTTGAAATGCGATTTTTATTTAACCGCTTCAGCATAAAGATCTAGCCAAGGTTATTTTTCTTTTGTTAATATTTAATAGTTCATTAACGAACAGCGTCTGCTTTTAAATGAACAGTTTTGTATTATATAAACTAAATACAAATGTGTTATATATATATATATATATATTAATGAAACTTCTTCGTGGACTGGATAAGCAAGCCAGCACAAATTTCTTGGAGGTTATGACCGTGCGTCGGACAGACGGCTTGTTAAGGGCAGTATAGATACCCATAGTTAAGATGGTGCTCCCCGTCACTAGTCTGAGATTTAGGTTCGACAAATTCGTGTGGATATGCCGCCTTCAGTCCAGGATACTCGTTTGCTGACTGCAAGGGTGCAGCCACGTGGAGGCGAGGTTGGCATCTGTTGAAGAAGACGGTACGGTATACCTTACACTCTTGATGCAAGCACACCTGGGCTGTAAGTGAAAGGAATATTTACGAGCTGAAAATTGATTATAAATGGCTACGCTTCGCGGGCTGATTGCCTATGCTTGCCTCATGCTTCATACCTCATAGCAAAAAGAGACCCTCGTGCAACGACCTCCCGCCGGTTTAGTTGGCCTAAGAACCGCGCCGGGACCCCACAAACCGATCGTTTCTATGGCAGCAGCAAGTGATACAGCTATACAAATATTTTAGATCCTGCGTTCTTCCACAGCGAACCTCACGCCTGTGGAGCGGATGGCACTAAGACGCGCCGCGCTGACTAACATGGGAACGGTGGTGCGGTCCGGCAAGTGCCTAACACCGCAAGCCCGCTGGCTGCCAGTGCGGCAGCTCGCGCCTGCTGCTGATACTGTGTGAGCGTTTTACTGCATCATTTGTATAAAGAACGAATACGGACTTTGTATTGTAATTTTTTTTAAGCGTGAGCGGCAACCGAGCATGTTCACCCTATGATAAGTGATTACCGATGCCCGCGTACATCTGCAACACCAAAGGAGTTACAGGTGTGTGGCTGGCCTTTGGGGATAGTTGGAGATGGGGAACACTGGCCTTCCATTACCTCACTCGAACGAAACGCAGGTGCTCAAGATGGCTCTACTTTTCACGCCGGTATTCTGCGAAGGAGCCGGCCCATTCCAGCAGCAGCCTTGGCTCTGACGCATACGAAATATTTCTGTCTATCAAATTTCTGATTTGTCTATAAATAAATCTTTTTATCAGCCTGTGTATGTTCACTGTTGGGATTAGGCCTTTCCAAGAGGGCGTCAACCAATGCTTCCACTTCGTTGATGAAACATTTGCCCATACTCACCACGGTGGGTTCTCATCACGCTGGATGGGTAGATGAGCACTGTGTCTCTACACAAAAGCTGGTATTTATTTCATTGGATAGAGGTGGAAAACTAGTTAGATAGAGTCCAACTGGTGGTAAATGTCTGCTGCAGGATAATGGAACACATAGCGGCCGCTGCCGGGTCTCCTTCTCAGATATCTGAGAGAGTTTTTGAGCCGGTAAAAGCCCGCCATGCTGCACCAGTGCGGGTTGCCGGGCTTCCATATCCTGGAATTAATGTTTTGGAATAATGGAATGAATCAATATATCTTACAAACTGTAAAACAACAGCGAGTGCGCTATTTATCGGAGCGACAGATGGAGCCACCTGCCTGGTGAATATTTTTATTTTATTTTTTTTATCCAATTTCAGGTACATGCCTCCCTGCGTGCAGCTGCACCGATGTGCGCCGGACGCCGGCTGCTGCTACAGCGAAGCGGAAGTCTGCGCTCCCGTCGACGGAAAATATGTCGCTATTCCATTCTATGTGAGATGTTCTACTACGTTTCTACCCCTTCAAGTGGTAGCGATCTAACCCCCCTCCTTTTCGTCCCGTGGATCTCATAAGAGGTATACGAGTGCCTGCTCAATATGCTCAACATGACGCTCAATCCCTCCATAGGGACAGGCTTATGTCCGAATGGAGGAACCACGGCGATCGAGAACGTTCGATATTCCATTGCGCCGCTCTTCATACCCTCCGCTTTCGAAGTCAGCGGTGTAGATGTAATCCGGATCCGAGGCGGGGGGTCGGTAAGGCTGATGCTTTTGAGTTCTTGCCTGCTCGACGCTCATGCCCTCCGGGCGGAGAACACGGTGGGGTTCGTTGCCCGTGAAGGTATGGCGGCCGTGTAAGAATGCATGGACGTGTTCTGTCTCGCCCGGAGGGAGAGGGGGAGTAGAAGGAAACCCGTGGTGGGGTTGACCAAGGCGGCCAGCGCTTGTGAGTTCACTGATATTTGCGAGAACGTTCTTGTAACCCTACCGATATGCGGTGAACGGAACGAAGCTGTAGCGCGACGACATGGATGACCCCACGCTTGTAGCCGGTGCAAGTCCAGACATAAAGCCGTCTTCGCCCTCATGTTGGCTGGTATACGTTAGGTATTTACACACCAAACAAAAAAACGAAAAAAACCCTGTAGCCAGCAGTGGATTATTGACAGGGCTATGAATGACAATTGACAAACGAAAAATGAATTTTTTACGTCAAATTAAGTTCGCTGTCCAAAGTTAGCCTCGTGTATTAACTTGCAACTGCCTTAGTCGCACCGCTCGAGCTCGCTTTAACTTTATAGAGAGTTTACCCTGGACTCGAATCCTGACTCCAGCACCACTATAAGCATTAGCTTCAAGTGTTGATGTTAGCGCCATGTCTCGGGAATAAAGGAAAACATCGTGAGGAAACCTGTACATCTGCGAAATATATTCTTTTGCGGGATAAATGAAGTACTGTGAATCAGCACAGAGGCGTAACGCTTCCCCGTTCAAAAATCCTCGCAATTATTGAGAGGAGGAGACCTTTGATGCCTTGGTCGACGGTTTCCCACGTAGACGTAGACCTTGAATTAATTTTATTTTAATTTTCAGCTGAACAAAGTGGATGGAAACTTCACCGTGGCCCGCATACTGTTCTTCAATCACACGCGCTGCGCTTGCGTGTCCCGCGAGACCCTCCAAAGTACAGCGCGCACTAAGATAGAGACCCATTCCAGCACCGAAAGCCAGGGGAGAGCGAACAAAGAGAGGCTCGGGGACTGGCGTCAGCCCACCGAGGAGCCCAGGCTCGAGAGAGACGAGGAGCACACGGAACCACCGCAGTTACGCAGGTAATGCTTTGAACATATTTTCTTAACGTGGTAGAGCCAAGCGGCGGCTTTTGCTGCTCGAATGGGCCGGTTCGACCGGATTGGTACCACAGCCTTGCAGAATACCGGCGTGAAGTAGAGGCACCTTGTGCTTCTGCGTTTCGTTCGGTGAGTGAGGTAACCGGAGGCCCCCTCCTTCTCCCTATCCCCTTCCTGATCCTCCCTTCCATCACCCAAATACCCCTACATGGTTCAGGCAGTATGGTGTGAGGGATGTCAGGCACTGGACCAGTCACCATTACAAGTCAAGCATCGTGGACCTAAATAAGCCTCTCCTGTGGGAAGAGCAATGTACTAATACGAATAGATAATATTTGTTCTTGCTCCAGCACATCATCTCGTTCTACTAAATAGATCCGGAGGTCAAATATTGTGTACTTTCCTATTATATATATATACATATAGATAAATTACACAAACAGTGTTTATTATTATATTGTTTGCCCCTTAATCTCCTTGCCAAGGTTAGAAGTGCCACTTGGGGCCTGTATTAATGTATTTCAACTTACAGATGCACTTGCCCGGTGCTCTTCACGGCCCGGATATCGAGCAGTGTATGCACATGCATTTGCGACTGGCCGGAGCCAAGCCGCCGTCGCGACTGCCAGTCCCTGGCACGCGGCAGGGAGCACTTCGGTCTGAGGGACCGCGTCTGCGTGGCGCACGGGGACTGTACGCCGCCCAGCTGCGAGCACGGACCCTACGACAAGAACGCCGGGAGGTGTCCGCTGAGGAGGTCCAGGCGGATCAGGTACCACCGGGGGCGGTATCACCCGGAGAAGGCGGTTGTGGTGTGACACGCAATGGGTAGGACGCCCATGTTTCAGTATCGGATAATAGATGTCGCTGATAGACTATAAGTTCGCATAGTGTTGCTGAACTATGGCCTCGCCAGGTTTCAACGCATTTGTAACAATATACTCTCTAACCTATAACAACTCATATCAGAGAGTGGAAGTTTAACTTGAAACTCAAAACTAAACGACCGATCGATCGAGCTTAGATATAAGCTATGTTTTATTAAAAAAATAAAATAATGGGAGGGTTCCGTAGGATATAAATGTAAAGTTCGGGCAAGTTGCTAGTGTTCCATAATTGAGTTGAAATTGAATCGTTGTAATTCCAATAATCGATTTGAATATTTCTCGATCTGTCAAAGTGACATATCGAACATTACCGACCCTTTCAATCATCTCGAAAGTTTCGATACGCGAAGGTTGAATCAGATACATTTAAAGATATAAGAGATATCATTATTATTTTAATATGCAGGAGACTGAAATATATATTTAAATGTGACTTAATTATGTATGAAATTTTTTTTTTGGATAACCTATATCTATATATATAGTGCCTATACCTCGGCGCTTGTCACTAATTTATATTAAGTTTCTTCTTCTTTATTGTGAATGTTAAAATTGTGCCATATTGTAAGAATATTTCCTTTTACACATAACCTATAAAATGTTTTACAATTGTTTAACAAGTCAAGGAGGGCCCACAAGTTTTGTTGTCTAATCAACATTGTTCGATTGGTTTTTCTTTTCTAGTGCAAATATTAAAAAAATATATGAATTTCTTTTTATTTAATGATGTAATAAAAGAAAACAGTATTTTTAAAGCTATGTAGGATTTAAATGTAACTGGGTAGAGTTTTAGTTTTTCAAAAAGCCTCTAACTCTCGAAGGCCTTAATCAATTTTATATTGATTTCTTGATTGTAATACTCTTACTGTACATTGCATAATATATTCTAATTGTACGAAAATAAGTTTGAGATTCGCATGTAGATACTTAAGATAGATTTAAGTTGTAAATAAATTATGTTTTATAGATATCGTTTTTTATATAAACCTAAGTTATGCGCTCGGTTTAAATTTTAAAAGTACCCTGTCGTATGTTCGTTTCGGTGCGCCGGCGCCATTGGAATTGAGTTGTAAAGTTTTACTTCTACTGTGACGGAGATACATCGCCAGATGTTATATATTCGACCAACAGTGTTTATAAAGTAACGAAATTCAACATCTTCTTCAGATAATCGAATTAAAAATAGGTAGCTGGCTGTAAGTGTCCACTGCTGGGCAAAGGCGGAGTCAAATATCCCAGAGGGTTTTCGGGGCCGAGAAGGGTCACGCTGATTTAGTGTCGGTTGCCGGACTTCACATAACCTAGAAATGAGGCGAGTGTAAATGTTAGAGTCGGGTGAGGAAGACCTGGGCGAACATTTAACGATCAAATCGGAGACGTTCTAAAAAAAAGGCCAGGTTAACTCTAAACCAACGAGCCTGCATGCGAAGTTTGAGGAAAGTGGAAGAAGCGAAAGACGTATGTCAGAATCGTAGCAAATGGAAGGAGATTGTTGGAACTTGCACACCGTTGGGAACAAGGCGGGAATATATCTATGTATGTATGATTACTTTCAGGTTACTTAAAAGTAACAGCCTGTAAGTGCCCACTGTTGGGCAAAGGCCTCCTTCTCAAATACTAGTAATCAGAGAGGGTTTAGGAGCCGCGAAGGACCCGCCACGCTGCTCCAGTCGGGGTTGACGGGCTTCACATATCCTCGAAATAATAATAATTATTATATCTCAGACATGCAGGTTTCCTCGCGATGTTTCCTTAACCGCCGAGCACGTGGCAAATACAACACTTAAAATAGCTATTGATAATTTAAGTGGTGCCGGCACTCGGGGGGAAATCGAACCATGGTCACTGGCGCTCTATGAAATTAAATCGAGCACTCTGACCACTCGACTACATCCGACGTTTTAGTTTGATTGGTCTAAGCGTTATCTATGAAAGAATCATGTAAGTTGACTTTAATTAACCTGGCTCAATGAACACCATAGACCTGATTTAACTTTTTGTGTGTATGTCTTGAATGATTAGTTTCATTTCTCTCCTTTCAAAACAAATAGTAAAAACAAAGGTATACAATTTATACTTGCGATTGTTGTCTCTTGCTGTCTGATATATATGATCAGGAGTACATAAGTTGTGAAAACTCATACTGCAACCCATAAGCCTAACGAACCGGTATCGAACTAGAGTCACCTGATTCAGAGGCACATCCCCTAACCACTCTGCTATCGGGGCTCACTCATGTGTATCGTGAAATTAAAGCAAACGTCCAGAACCTAAAAAAACGCAAAGTAGCAGCCTGTAAGTGCTCACTGCTGGGCAAAGGCCTCCTTCTCAAATATCTGAGAGGGTGTCCAGAACCTACCACGACTCATTACAATAACTCAAAATAAAAAAGAAACACGGTAACTGTAATATATTTTATTAAATAAACAAGACAAGCATACTTAAAACAAACAATAAAATTGTCAACTTTTTAAAGATGACATATCTCTAAGAAGCAAGAGTGCATAGCAGAGCAGTTCCACGCTTCACCCAAAAGTCTGAGCTCTCCTTCCCAGAGGCCAGCTCCACCGCCACCACGAACGCGCCCATCCGCAGGGGGTAGTAGTAGCATGGGCATATATACCGGTCTGCGGCAAGAGAACATCTTCACTGGGTGTCTATGAGTCGTTCGACGATACACCACCCTGATACACATCTCTACCGCCGTACGGCAGGGCAACGACTGTTGTGTTCCGGTTCGAAAGGTACAGAGAGCCGATGGTTACACCGGCTGTGAGGAGTTCCACTTTACACCTAAGGGTCTCCCCTCCCGACGCATCTGTGACCTTCACCGGTTGAAGTTTGCGGGTTGTCCACGGGCTACATTAGCAACTTATCATCATCCAGTGCAATGTTGGGTCGCTTTTTGTTGCAGCCCAATAAAAAGTAAAATCCCAAATAGTGCTGCTTTTATCCTAAGGTCGATCTCACCAGCCCACGCTGCACCCATGTCTGATTAACTAACGAGGGTCTGGTGAGCGAGCGATGGCCCAAAACGCATCCCAGTTTGCCGAACCCCAAATCCCACAGGCTAACGATGGATAGAGCAGCATCACAAGTGCCAGCACTGCGCTCAAGCACGCTCTTGCCCAACGTGACAAGTGTTGTCGAGGCATAACCCTTCCTTTCGTTACATGAGTTGATCATACATCTTACAAAATAGAAATTGTACTTTTATTTGAAGAGAAATATTGTAAAAATATTACGCAAGCTGTTTTCACGATATTAAAAATGGGCACTCTGTATCTCATAGAAAGTAAGCGGTTATTAGACGAAAAGTTATAAATGATACATTTCAGTTAGCGAAACTAAAATTTAAAAAAAAAATCTAGAGAAGAACCTAGTTAGAGGGTTGCTGAGAGCAAGGACATTATACATACTTCGTGGTCTTCGTCCTGTAGCCCTCGCGGGTTTGAAGTGTATAGCGGCCATGGGGAACACCAGCTGCATAGGCAGTGGGTCCTGGAGGTATCCGTCCTTCTTCAGCCAGCTCGCGCCTTCCAGGTACAAGCCCCTGTGGGGTAGCATACGGGTGTCATTCTAACGAAAGCCGTTAGTTCGAAATGGCGTGCACAAACGACTGCGTGAGTTTTCTCTCACGCTCGAGGTGCTTGGATTTGATCCAACGTTCGCTCGCGTTAAGGATATAGAGGATCAGTTCAACTGCAGGGTAAAGGTGGTGGTATTCACAGAGGAGCAAAAAAATAACTTAAAAATATTATCTAGAATCTATAGAGAAATATATATAGAGGTTTTGGAGCCGGGAAGGGCCCGGCACAGTGCTCCAGTGCGGGTCGAAATAATATTTTTTATTATTCGTACGTTGTAGAGCCAAAGCGGTGGCATTTGCTGCTGCTCGAATTAGCCGGCTCGACCCAGCTCGTACCGCGACCTCGTAGATGGAATAGGATACCGGCGTGATGTTGAGGCGACTTGTGCTGGAGCAACACGAACGACTAGCATATCTTCTCTGGGAGAGATTTTTCTTGGCCTAGCCTTTCCAACAACATTTTCAACAGTTCCATGTGTTTTATAATGATCAATTGCATTAAAAACTTTCTTAACGGAACAATTTAAATGCTCAACTATTCTTCGGTACGCCCACTTATGATCTATATGGAAATTAACAATTATTTGCCTAGTTGACGCGTCACAACTTTTATTTTTGCCCAGTTTGAACAAAGTAAAATTCCGATTAAATTTTGAATCGCCGCCAAAATAAACGAAAAAGCCAAGAAATAAATGTTATTCTCCAATTTCAAAAAAAGAACGAGCTATGGATGCTTTTTTAAAATGTTTCTAATTAAGCGTCCAAGCGGCCGGTAACAGAAAACTCCTACATGAGTAAGACTCATTTTGTTATTAAGAGTAAGATATGTTTAATATTTTATGCATTTAATGAGTTTCTTATTACAGTGGTCATATTACTGTATGATTATTAATTATTGAATTTTTCGAACATTTGTACGTTGTAGTTATACTTTCTTTATTCATAAGAAGTGTTTCTAATTATATGACCACCACTGTATATACATATGTGTATTATGTAATTATGCTATAAATGAACACTTTTAATAAAAATTTCATAAATATGTATACAAATATGTATAAGAGTTCTCGTGCAGGGTGCAGGGAACGGGACGGCTAGGCGCCGCAGAGCTGGCACAGTTCATATGCACCTACGGTCTTCTTCAAGTCCACTAACTGTTACGTCCGACCCCGGAACGAAGAGATGAGAAGAAATAGGGGACGGGGCCGGGATCACAGAGAAGAACAAGAATCATTTGTGATAGTTAAGATAGTAAACTGGGAAAATCGACAGCAAGTCACGGGCGCGTTCGCTCGAGATTCGGAACCGAAAGGTTGGTGGGGCCATGGGAGGTCCAAAAGGATGCTTTGTGTGAAGGTAAGGCATAAACCGTGCGGAGGGCAAGGTAATGTGTTACTGCAATACCTGATATAGACCCCGCCGTCCCTCGGCGGTCTCACAATGGCGGACTCCTCGAGCGTCATGACGGTGAAGTCCCAGCACAGCGTGTCTATGGGCCAGCCCTCTCCACGCGCTGTTGTCTAAAAGTTTAACAAATAATTCTAAAGTAAAACTGTATCTTATACTTTTCCCACTACTTACTTTTCATTCAGAGATTTTAGGATCCGGGAAGGATGTCCGGCGGACGTTGCTCCAATGCCGGTTGGCGGACTTCGCATATCCTTGAAATATTTTTGTAATATTTCTCAGACACGCTGGTTTCCTCGTCAATGTTTTCCTTCACCACCGAGCACCTGGTAAATTCAGCACTAAATGTAGCAATTACCAAATTCTAGTGGGTGCCGGATATCCGAAACCGATCAGAATATAAATAATCACACACACGAAGGACAGCTGTGTCTGTGTATGTGTGTGTGTGTGGAGCTATGAGCTAAGTGAGACCTGCATGACGGCGGTGAGGAAGCCGGTGGGCGCCAGCAGCGCCGGCAGCCAGCACAGCGCCGGCGGCGCGCGGGGTGCAGCGGCCCACGCGCCAAGGTGTGAGCCGCGCGCCCACAGCTCGCGGCACCACGCCCCCAACGGCTTCAGGGTCGGCCGCCCTGCATCAGATCAGACACTAATACAACGGAAAGGGATGTAATGTTGAGACAATCGGAAGGATTGTTTTCAATCATCATGATATCTTACGGTTAACAAACAGAAGCTGAAGAGTTGACAAAGTCTGCTGTCGTACGGATTGCCAATTCCCCTTACCGCTGTTGCGATTTTATGATTTGATCGAGTAGAAAAAAAAGGATTGAGGGCGTGTCGAAGACTCACGAACACAATGATGAACCCGAAATCATCAGTGTGTGAGTTTCATATATCGGCTCTTAAAGGAAAGGAATACTCAGGAGCACTAGATATTGACCAGCAATCACAAGCTAATGAAAACAGACAGAAATATTTTGAGAAGAAAGAAAGGCACTCTATAAGTTAAAAACGTTTCACTTTCTGATACTCTTCGCGCTCTCTACCATCCACTAGATCTGAGTGTAACGGATGGATGCATGTCTTTTTCTCCACAATCCAACCCAGGTTGCATTGTGGAGAATAAGACATGGGAATCCATTACACTCAGACTCGGACACGTGCAAGCTAACGAACGGGGCTCCGACGACACCGAATAAAGTCGACAGAGTAATTCTCTCCGAATGTACCGTCCAATTACCAACGACCAATGATGGAGAGCGGCATCACCAGGGCGAGAGTACCGGCGGTACTGCACTCACCAACCCGCCCGATCAGCGTAGAGAACAAACCTTCCGAGTAATGCATCCAGGCTTTGCTGGCGCTGTCTCTGCGAAGTCTATGTTCAGCTATAAATACATGAAATAGAATTAAGGTGTGAGGAGGGTACCAGCTTCCTCCGCAATCAACAAGTCCAGGTGTCACTGTAGCTGGTGAGGGTGGAGGACTGAGGGAATCACAAAAAAGAAATATGTTTTCACAATAATATTCAATACAGCATGTGGAATCGTATAAAACATCGGGATACTCGACCGTTTTACTATTAATGTTTTTAATCAAACAAACTATAGTTACTAAACTAAACAAATACAATTTATAAGCTTCTGAGAATACCTCGTTGCCAGAAAGAAGGAACCTTCCCCTCAAAGATGCAGGTATACATCATCTCCAACATTTCGGACATAACCACCAAGCCCTCAATCGCACGGCGCAATTCCTAAAAAGAAATTATTGTTGTTTCTTAATTTAAAGGTGACAAACTATGAAAGTGATCACTATAGCCTATCTTCTCCAACATCTCAAAGTTTCACCATCATCTCATTTTTTTTCCGCTGAACGCCAGTGCTTTTGTAAGCCAGGTCGAGCCAAGCGGCGGCTTTATAGGCTGCTCGAAAGAGCCGGCTCGGCCGGGGTAGTAGGCCACGACCTCGCAGAATACCCGCGCATCTTGTGCTTCTACGTTTCGTTCGGTGAGCGAGGTAGCCAAAGGCCCGCTCCCACCTCCCCAATTCCGCCTTCCGGTCCTCCCTCCCATACCCCGAACATGCTCGAACGGCCCGCAACAAACCTGCAGCTCCTCTGGTGTTGCAAATGAGTGTCGATAATCGCAAACCATCAAGTGGCTCACTTCGATTGCACGTTTGCCCCCGTTTTCGATAAAAAAAAAAAAGACGGAGTGACACTTGCACAATGTTGCGGGGAATGGAGGCAAGTAGCTCAGGACCATGCTTTGTGACAGGAACATTCCCTCTTTCCTAAAAGAAAAGAATCCTCGGTTTCATAACGACGTTTTCCTTAACCGCCGAGCACGTGATAAATTCATCGTAACATAATAGCTTGCCGTAGCTGCTGTATGGCAGCAGGCTCCACTCACCAGCAGCCCCGACACAATGAAGGTTATCAGCACGTTGTAGTATCCGATCTCCTGCAACAGGGACACGCACATCGGCATCACGATCTCGGGCCCCATCATCCTCTCCGTGGTCTCCACGTCGATTCTACTCGGCAGCTTGTGCAACATCTCCGCCGCCAGCTCGTCCACCTGGAGTAATAATAATTTCTTGTGAGAGCCTGGTGTTAGCACTAGGTAACTCCTGTATGACTAATCACCAGACCCTCGTCCCTGAAAAGTAGCATTATTATCATTATAGCATTATAGCAAAACAATTACCTAAACAGACGTAAAGTTATGCATATGTCTGTGTGTGAGAGTAAAAGAGAGAAAGAGAGAGAGATAGAGAGAGGGAGAGAGAGAGAAGGAAGTCAGTGAGTTTGTTAGGTTAGAGCTAGCTTAACAATCATTCTGTTACATATTTTTTTAAGTAATATCTAAACTTGTGATATATTGGCAATAATGTATTTACTTCAAATAACTTTAAATGAAATAATTAAATATTTAATTGAATTAAATTTTTAAAGAGAACATTAAAGATTAAAACGCCCCAAAAGAATACACCGAGGTAAAACAATTTCGAATGCCTCGCAATAAGACCATGGGTCTTCACGATATGACATTTATTGAACTTGATTATAGAATGAGTATGCGCGTAGAGCTGTAATTAAAAATATTTAAGCTCACACACGACCATTTACCCAATAAAGGGTCCTTTAAACCCACTTATCACATGTGCTGTGTATCAGCCAGTCGCCATCTCAGTGTCCAGGCCAACGATACATAGTCCCTCCCTGCCTTCGTTCGAATTCACAATAAAATAATGGTCACAGACCTTCTGGTCCTCCCCGCCCGCGGCCCCGCCCCCGCCCGTCGACGTCAACAGGAACAGGGTCGAGCACATGATCACTGCGTCCTATAAATACACAAAAGTAAAGTTATTTTTATTAATTTACGGTCTCGTTGCGTAGTATTCTTTACACGCTTTTCTTTATGTTTCTATTATGTTTTTACAAGTATGTATATATATAACGGCGGAAGAGTAGGTTCACCGTTATCAGCAGGGTTCATAATGCCTAGTCTCCTCACAGAGGGCGTCGTTGGGTAATGTTGGAGCAACAAAACAAAGTAGTTCGCTTAATCAAAGTATAATATCCACTGAGTTTACAAAACACAACGATAGGTAGATTTGAATACAGGAACGCGCGACGGTCCAATATCATGCGCTCTGGGCGGCCTTTACACGACGAGTGTCGGACGTGTGCTCCGCTCGGCCGGTACATAATTGGTTCCATCGAACGCCGACAGATGGCGCTTGCGTCCCGTGATAGATGGCGCTTGCGTCCCGTGATAGATGGCGCTTGCGTCCCGTCATAGATGGGGCTTGCGTCCCGTGATAGATGGCGCTTGCGTCCCGTATCACGCGTTGATTGCGACATATAAGTATCTATCAATTTAATGAAATTTTTCAATTTAATTTAGAATTTTTCACGCGTTATATGCGATGACCGAAGGCCGAGTCCAGCTCCAGGAGGTCGCGGTACGGCTGCAGGCCGCCGGCCCGGGGCCCGGGGCGCGTGGCGCGTGTCGTGGAACCGGTCCGACCTGTGCGAGTGCAGCCACATCGGCGGAGCTGTGCTGGCCGAGAGACTCCGCGCGCTCGGCGGCGGGCAGCAGCTCCAGGAAGTCACGGTACGACTGCAGGCTGCCGTCCCGGGGCACGTGGTACGCCGGCATGCTCGATAGTCTGCCACGGAATATAATCAAAATGGAGGATTAAGCAACGTTACACTGCCGCTGTAACCTGGTTACTGAGAACGTATTCCTTCCCCAGTTCTATTCATATACCCGTAGATTGACGTACCTGTAGAAGGGCGTGTCGTGTGCCTCCTCGCAGAAGAACTGGTTGATGTAGGCGAGCAGCACGCGCTTGTCCCAGTCGTCGGTGATGTGCCCGCCGTAGTTGATCACGGCCAGCAGGTAGCGCAGCGCCGCCCACGGCACCTCCTCGTACTCCTCCAGGTAGTTCGCGAGCAGGTTGTCCGAGACCTGCAATGGTATACCGTGGACACCTGTCGTCATATTGTTCTAAATAAGAGCTGGTAAATAGGGAAGTGGATAAAAATTACTTAAATGTAGTATATATATTGGGATAGAAACTTTTGAATAGTTTACAGGATGATAGGCTCGCAGGACCAATGACGGGTGGAGAGCCTCGTCGCCGGGCTTGCTCCCGGACGTCCACAAGACCTTGCCCTTAGCCGCCTCTTACGACGCTACTCCACGGCTTGAATTAAACGAATACGTCAAACATTGGTTTAGTTTCAAAATCTTCTAGAAAACTCTGAACAATCCGCCACTCACTTCAAAGTCGGCGTCGTTGAAACTGTAAACGGCGTTGTAGCCGAGCTGCCGGAAGCGTTTCCGCGCTATTAGCGTGCAGTGGAAGAACGCAACGCAGAACAGCAGCTTCCGGTACTTTGGCGTGGCCTCGTCGAACTTTTCTTCGTTTGTGTTTGCGAACAGACGGACCATATTGCCTTTAAGACCCTGCGGTGACCGAATACGAAGAAATCTGGTGTGAAATGTGCATAAAACATGAACGAATAAGTTATGATATACATTCGTTCCTGAGAGTCAAAATCCAAACACAGCTTGAATCTTCATTTGGGATGACTACGGTCCGAGCGGATACACACCAGGGCGTACTATGTAGGCACTAATCTATAATTTTTACCAACTAAAGAATCCGGTAGCTGCCTGAAAAAATGAGATAACCCTCCAGTAAACACACTTTAAAAAAATTACGTTAAGGCATAGCCAAAATTGTGCATTATCTTTTTTTGTCGAAAAGGCGGCAAACGAGCAAGCGGCTCATCTGATGGTAAGTGAATACCAGAGGAGCTGCACGTGGGTTGCCGACCTTAAAGAATATTTGGGGCATGGAAGGGATGATGGGGAGGGGCAAGTGCACCTTCGGTTACCGAACGAAACGCTGAATCACAAGATGCCTCTACTTCGCGCCGGTTTCCTGCGAGTCGGCCCATTCGAGCCTTCGAGATTGATGGGGTTTCAATCCCATATCTAATATCTGTCCGATCTATGATCGATCTGCATATAATAATATTGGTCTGGTATATTTCGAAACGATTATTCCACCATCTGTCTGTAGCAATCTCAAGGCTTCCCCTTAGTAGCCTCTTATGAGATTCATGGGAAGAAACAGAAAGATTCTGATGCCGATATCGATATTACACAATTTGTTTATTTAAACTTCCA
The DNA here is from genome assembly GCA_029286595.1 of Bhutanitis thaidina. NCBI lineage: Eukaryota > Metazoa > Arthropoda > Insecta > Lepidoptera > Papilionidae > Bhutanitis > Bhutanitis thaidina. The sequence goes on along the minus strand of JAGSMS010000022.1, from coordinate 16,966,825 downwards.
CGCACAAAGTGGTACACAGGGCGGACTCGATGTCTGTAGGCATTCTATCCCAGTCGAACATTAGGCTAAGCAGCAGATGGACATATTATATAGGCGGTGCAGCTGTACAAAATCATATTTAGATAACCTCTGACGGCTTGACTCCCGCGCGGTTAACCGCGGAGAACATAACAGAACCTTTGATGGCTTTAAAAAGCTAAATTCATTTTTCGTGCAACGTTTCTTTTAGCTGCATTTTGAATTGAAAGTGTGTGAGTAATCATTTGTTTATCTAATGACTAATATTTAATATTTATTGATTAATTTATAATGGCTTATATACTAAGTAATTATTCTCAAATGAGTTGAAGTTTTCACGTGCTTCTGTCACGTGTACTGAGTAACACGCTCTCTTTTTTTTAGTCTGTGGTGCTCAGACACTCGGTAAATTTGTTTGTTTGTTTGTTTCAATAGATAATAGCGCCGGGTGTGCTTGTGCTACCGCATAACGATGGCACAGAATAAAAAAAGCACGAGTTGGAAAAAAAAAATTACCTGCGGCGGTTCCGTGGTCATCTTGATGCTCCTCTGAAGCACGCTCAATGGGAACTTGGCATCGGGCATGGAGGACAGCCAGAGTCTGAAGCGATGGTGAATCTTTGGGTTGTCCAGGCCCCGAAGCCCCCCCAGCCACTCGCAAGCCAGGTGGCAGTTGGCGAGGAACACCCAGCCGCCTTCCTTCATGGCTTGTGTCAGCAGCCTGCGTTGGTGACGGATTTTTAACAGTATCCTAATTAATATGCTACTGAAAAATCACATTATTACAAGCCGCTTGACAAGCATAGTCTTCCAACTTCCAAGAAATATATCCCGGTCTTTGCTGGCGCACACTTGGAAATATCTAGAACCAGTTCCAAAGAATTAAATGTCAGACATGAACACAGAGGTATAAGACTACTAATTCACCTGGCGGCGGCCGGTGCCTGGCCCTGCCCGAGGCTGAGCGACTGAAACTTATCGAACATCTTTACGTCAATCGCCAGCTGGATTAGTGACGACGTTGGGTCTACGCCCGGAGACAGGACAAATAGAAGCGAGGTTTTCCACGACGATTCTTCCCATGCAGCCTGTATGATAAAAAAACGTAAGTCTGTATAATACTAGATGGTGAAGGTAGACCCTACCCTTCTATTCATGGGCTGCCTGGGTTAATATTTAGTAGACGTCCTTGCGACAACAAAACAAGCAAATACCCTGGCCATAAATAATGTTACAATTTAAAAAGTATTTTCTTTATTTCTTTTTTCAGAATTCGAATTCAAATTCGATTATTATGTATAGAAACTTCGATCGATTTGCCGCCATTTCTTATAACAGTGCTGGAACTGTCTGCACGTCGCGCTTCATACGTACCCGTATGTCGAGCACGGGCGGCTCGACGTAGCGCGGGCCGAGCGCGCGCAGCACGAAGTCCGCGGCGCACGCGCTGACGCGGTCGTTGCGCAGCGCGCGCACCATCAGCGTCCGCTGGAACTCGCTGCACATCTCGTTCCACTCGCCTGCCGAAATATCTACGCTTTCCAACTGTTCGCGGTGAAGGCAGCGCAGCTAAAGTGATTGCAAGTGCTCCCGGAGATTGGCATGAGATTTTTCATCGTAAAAGAGTTTCAGAATTCTATACCACTACAACAAAGCACAGGTAAATTAAGTCTCTGGTGTTGCAGATGTACGTGGGCGAAGGTAATCACTAACCATCAGCTGAATCGCTTGCACGTTTGCCGCCTTTCCCATAAAAAAAAACTAACACAATATACCTTTTTATATTCAGAAAACCCAAAACATCCAGCCACGATTCTCTGATAAACGTTGTCAAACTTCCAATTAACATAATTGTTGCAATAATTACCCTTTATCCCATCTAAGGTCATATCAAAAGAATTCACACATCATGACTTAAAAGTAAACTAAAGGCAGTCATTATTAATACACAGTAATACAAACAAACCAAAAAAGAAAGTAAAAAAGGAGATCGATTGCATTATACAGAAATACAAAGAAATTAAATAAAATGTGAAATACAAACATAACAAAAGGAGGATTAGGGACGAGTTAGGAGACGGGGGAGGGCAGAGGGCCTCCGGTTGCCTCACACACCGAACGAAACGCAGAAGCACAAGATGCCTTTACTTCACGCCGGTATTCTGCGAGGCCGTGCTACTACCCCGATGGAGACGGGACATTCGCACATCAGCAAAAGGCGTCGCTTGACTCTGCCACGTACAAAAGTACGTTAAGTGTGTTATATTACTCCACAGGCTTCATTCTAAGTTTCAACGTTATTAAAATAGATTTTACGCCAATATGTTCTTGTACGCGTAATTAACTGCTGAATTTTTGTGATTTAATTGAATTCAAAAGTGTAAGAAGTTTTCTTGGCAAATAATTTCTATAAACAACTTAGGATTAACACTGTTCTATGTCTATCTATGATAAATTATAATTGGCTTTTTGTATCTAATTAGAGAGCCGTGGCAGCCCAGTGGTCAGGGCGCTCACTTTAGTTTCAAGGTGCGCGAGTGACCATTATAATTGTTAATAGCAGTTTTAAGTGCTGTATTTACCACGTGCTCGATGGTAAAGGAAAAACATCTGAGGAAAACTGTCTGAGATATAAAGAAAAATATTATTTCGAAGATATTAGAAGCCCGCCAACCCGCACTGATGCAGCATGGCGGGCCCTTCCCCGACTCCAAAACCCTCTCAGACATTTTGCATTTGTCTTTGACCAACAGTGGGCACTTACAGGCTGCTACTTTACATTTTACATTTATCTAATTGGGTGTTGTATATAATTTTATCAACATTTCGGTCCAAAAGTTTGTTCACAGAACGACAACAATTATTCGAAACAGTAACTCACCGACGAGCGGCTGGGTCTCTGGTTCGGGGTGTAAGTACCATTCGCGCCACTCCTTGGACATGATTTCGAAAGAGTCGATGAGACCATGAAATCCGGCCAACTTGTCCAACTCCGTAATGTTATCCCAGCACTCATCTGGTATCCAATCTTAAAAAAAATGTACACAATCAATAAATTAAAATATTAAAAGGATAAATGGTCAAATCGTTTAATATTGCTTTGCTTTACACTTAAAATATATAATATATTATAGATCTGAAAGAAGAATTGAGCCCTTAAGGAATAGTCAGGACAAACTTACTGGTAGGATTGTCGGGTTGTTCCGATCGGTCCAAAACTACACCACCCTTTAGCAAGAAAAGGTACTCGTTCATATTCATCTTTCCCGCTTGAAAGAGGATCCGAGACGCCATGTGGAAGGACAGCAGAAGTTTGTGGCGCTCGAATAAAGCGCGACAGGTGTTTCTAGAAATTAGAATATACTTTGAGAAGATTATTTTTAATAACAGCAGGTTTAAATAAGATAATTAAAGAATTGACGTTTTACAAAAGTAATGTATTTATTTATGGCATAATATTATGCAATGGACCGACCACATAGCTCGCAGAACCGACTACCGTTGCGGAAAAAAAGGTTCTCGAGTGGCAGCTACGTAAAGGCAAGCGCTATGTGGAACGAATCCCACAAGATGGAGCAACGAACCTGCGCAGTGTTGCGGGAAGTCGATGGATGCAGGTGGCTCAGTACCGAGCATCGTGCCAATCTTAGGGGGAGGTTTATGTTCAGCAGTGGCCTTGTAGTAGGCTGAAACGATGATGATACAATAAAGAGAAGATAGATAAAAAAAATAATAATGTAACTTATAAGCTCACTTGTAAACCGCATAAGTGTGGAACTCGTTGAGGTTATTGATGCGGTCCTCCAGCTCGCCGCCCTTGTGGCTGCGGTCGATGGAGTACATGAACAGGTCGATGTAGGCGTCCAGCGAGAACTGGTACATCGGATCGATGCGGGACAGGTCGTTGAGGGCGAAGAACAGCACCGACGCCCGTACCGCCACGGGTACGTAACCCTAGCGGAAGAATCATTGCACGGTGGAAAATGACAAATTATATCAAGCTTTTACCGACGAAGCTAATACAGAAGTTCATTCGGCACGAAGCTTTTTAAGAATAAAAAAGTAGAGAGTAGTGGTCTGTTAGTGCCCACAGCTAGGGAAAGACCTCCTTCTCAAGTACGAGTAACAGAGAGGGTTTTAGGTGCTGGAAAGGGCCCGCCACGCTGCTCTACTGCGGGTTGGCGTGATTCATATATCCTCGAAATAATATTTTTTATTATTTCTCAGATATGCAGGTTTCCTCACGATGTTTTCCTTCTCCGCTGCGCACGTGGTAAATATAGCACTTAAAATTGCTATAAACAATTTCAGTGGTGCCGGCACCGGGGATCGAACCCAGGTCACTCGCGCTCTATGAAACTAAAGTGAGCGCCCTGATCACTAGGCTACCACGGCTCTCTTTAAGAATATTTTTTTTTAAAGATTAAACATTTAAATAATAAGTACTTAAGAAGAAACTTCTAGTTCGTTTCGATTTAAATGTGAACTGCGAACACGGCCAGGATAATCTGTGCAACCGAAAGACAAAAAGCTTGTAAGCGAGCACAAAGCTTATTTCTGCGCTCCAACGAATACTGTCCGTTCGGCTTGCGACCATTTGCTGGCACTAAGGTCGTCGAGCAGACGCTATCGAATGCTATGCGAACAAATGTTCGCGGTGTGGTTTACTTAAACATAGGTTAACTTAATGTAGTAAAACTTAATGTAGGTTAACTTAAGTATGACGACATGGTATCTATACTACGGAAATACATGGGTGTTATAGCCAAGAGTGAGAGAGACTGGATGGATCATCTTTCGTCCAGATATACTTACAACAAGCAATATCTTATTTAAATTTCAAGCATAATGTGCTGGATTAAATGCATCGAAGTGTACGTCGAAGAGTGACGGCATAATAGAATCTCCCACCCCCATATCGTGTAGGTGACATAAAATTTCACATTTAAAATTGTCTGAAAAATCTAATGGTTGATCAGTTGACGAAACAGCCATTTTGAATATATATTTAAATTAAACCGGAGAAAAGACCACTGATCCATCTCTTTATGTCTCATAGCTGTCTCTTCATTCTGGTGATGATGATGATGATGATGAAATATGTGTACCTCACGCGCCGTATCTATTTCTTTTTCAGTCTCCTGCGAGTTGATGAGTGCGTCCTTCACTTGGAGCGAGGTGCGTTGGGAGATCTGCAGCGTTTGGAACAGCTCCTCGTTCTCCAACAACGGCACTTGCGATTCGTACATGATGCGAAGTAAGTCATTCTCCAGGTCCACCTACAATTTGCGTATTTGACGTCAAGTTACAAGTTTTTACATTCTACTTATATTAGGGTTAAGTACCTGAACGGAAACTAAGTTAAATCTTTTGTAATATTCAAAATCCAAAAGTAACTTTGCCTGTCTGTCTGTTACGTTTCCATAGCTAAACCGCTGGACCGATTTAGAGGAAATTTACTATGAAGATACTTTGTAGCCTGGAGCAGCAAGCCATACATTTTTTATCAAGGAAAAAGATCCTTTAATAAATTACTGAAAGCTATCAACGGATCATTTAGTAAATTTCACGTCTGCCTAAGTTCAGGAACTGACTGTGGCCTATAAAACTATACCCAAACCTATACCGCGTGGTTTAATGGTTATCGAGCTGTCCTATAATGATATTGATTACAAGCTAATTACGTATACGTAACGAATACAAAATACGTACAGCTCTACTACAAGCTCTACCACGTACAAAAACAATGATATCTCTAAAAGCAAATCACAATATATCGTACCAACACTTTCTTATCCCTGGCGATAGACAGCACAAGTGTGTCTTTCATCTGCTCCAACTGCGGTCTTTCCTTCCTCACCACGATACCGAGCAACTGCGACGTCAGCCCTTGCTCCTTCACCGCAAAGTTCACCATCGTCGTTTTCGTTAGAATCTCCGGCGTGTATATTGGATTCCCTAAGCATTATCAAAAAGAACTTGTAAGGGGAAATAAGTAACAAATGTTCCCCCAAATGTTATCCTGACCCTGAACCTGACACGCGGTGAATCTTGCTAATTAACGTATGAGACTCTGGCGACCATCTGATGGCGGAACATTCTTCCCGAATCCCTCAAGCTAGTTATGGAGAGCAGCATCTCCAGTGTAAGGGTACCGACATTGTGCTTACCAACCTGTTTGGCCAGCGTATGGACAAATATTCCATGCTTGAAATGCTAACTTTTGTGTTGGTACTTTCATAGAAATGTCTTTTACCAGCAGAGGACTCATATATACAGACTAATAAAGAGAAAAGAGGAACGGACCCTGTATTCTAAAACGATCTCTTCGACTAATACAGCGAGTTCAAAATGCATGTGCTCGATTCTGTTTTTTTATTCCTAGCCGTTCCCATGGAACGCCGTACCTAAATGCTAGTAACACTCTCAACATGGAGCGACGCACAAAATTGTTTTACTCCACTATGCTCTTCTGAATTATACAAATAGGTAAGCCAGATTATTTGCACAAAAAACTAAATTGGCGATTTACTCAGCTAGAAGCTGTTCGCAAATCTTATCTGTACCTAAACACAAAACAGCCGCTTTCAGAGGGAGTTTTAGATTTTGCGCTACTAAATGTTGGAATGACTTACCACCCCCAATTCGCGAGGCTAAAACAAACACTACGTTTAAAAAATTATATCGTCTATATTTATTAAATTTGCAAAAGTCAAATTGACTAATACATACTCTGTTTCTTTAGATATATACTAAATATGTTTATTTCAAACTGGATTGATTGTTTAAGTTTTCATTGTTGGTTATATATGGTGGTGTTTTGTAGTGTGCAATATTATGCTATTGTTTTTTTTTTTAGAGAAAATTTCGTTTTATATATTAATTGACGCTTTTATATTAATTTGTTATAAGTAACTTGGTTATGCCTGTATATGGATAGTAAATCATGGAAGAGCAGTTCGTTTACAGCAAACATATCTTGCGTACTGCCATTATGAAACAGTATGCGAAGTACAACGCGCAACAGGGTCGGTGCTGACTGAAAATCAGCGTTGCGGTTAACCCCGCGACACTATGCTGATTCATCACCGTTTCATTTGACACGACACGGGGTATAAATTATAAAGTATTTCTCTTAAATTATTTATTTTTGTTTTGACATATCTATTGTTTTTTTTCCTGTATAATTGTATTTCTTGTAACTTTTGTGTTGTGTAAATGAATAAATCGTATCGTAACTGAAAATGAACTCACCCAACTTCGTAGTGAGGTATAATTTGAAATCCGGGTTGTAAGGGACCATTTTCTCGTTAAACTTAATGACAAGGGATGCGCCGATCTTAACGACAGCCCTGTCCAGTATGGGTGCGATGGACGGATCGAGTACTTCGCCGACATTCTGTATGAGTATCGGCTTGCCATCCGACAGACACGTCTCCATTACCTTGAGGTAGTTCGGTTGACCGAAGTCTACTACCTGTTATATAAATTATAAAGGTTAGTTCGTAACCGTCTTTCGTTGACGCCTCTTAACTCAGAATTTCTGTTGGGATTCAAACGCAATCTGCAGTTTGAGTTTCATGAAGTTTTAGTAATGTTGGGAGCAATTCGTTTCATAAAAGATTATCATAGTTTATTAGTTTTTTTCCTTAAAAGTTCTACCATTGTTGTAATAAGGTTCTAATGAGGTAGAGTTGACTAAAGTATAGTAGTAGTACTGGGAGCAATTCGTTTCATAAAGTAATAATCATTCTCGATATTATTAATTTGAATCAGGCGATTCGGGACACAAGAAAATTATCTGTAATCCATTACAGCCGTTGTAACCAGGGTCGGGTCAGAGCGCTTGCTATACTTTTATGGAGCGCGAGTGAACTGGCTTCGATCCCCGGTGCCGGCACCACTAAAGCTGAATTAACCACGTGCATGGCGGTGAAGAAATAATAAAGAATATTATTTAGGGAATATGTGAAGCTCGCCGACCCACACTGGAGCAGCGTGGCGGGCCCTTCTCGGCTCCGAAACCCTCTCAGATCCACCTCTGATTTAAGAAGGAGGCCTTTCGCCAGCAGATTTTTTAACTACATTATATTACATTATAGTGACGTAAGTGTCAATGCAATAACAAAGGCACTTGTTTAAGCAACATGCTCGCACAAAGATGTGCGACGAACTAAGCAAGGACCAACTTCGGGTCACACAATACATCTGTACCCTTTGATAAGATTTCAACTCTGCTTCTACAGTTCTGATGCAGTGACCGTCGACCTACGCTAGATTCATACCTGAATATCATTCTTCTCCTCTAGCCTGGAAATCCAGATGAGTGCTTGACCTTGCGGGTCCACGGCTAAAGGCCAGCGCGTCGCTCGACGCACTATGATACCGTTTTCCGCACTAAAGTTGTCATCTAAAAAGCAAGTACATTGCACAGTGACAAATCTGGGCTTCTACTGCCTTCTACGGCCCTTAGGAATTTCATTTTAGAACTATGTTCCAATCTATTGAGCAATAACCATTATTTTCATCACTATTGTAATTTCTCTCTCAATGACTCTGCTAAAACATTCAGGACATAATTTTTCATTTAATTTCCATAGTTTAGTTTGGTATTGTTTTCCTTCTATATTATAGCTTACTTTCAAATTGCCAGTGTCAAAAAAAAAATGAGTCTCCCGGCAACCCTAAACATTTTTGGAATCATTATCAACGCTATATCTAATAGCTAATATTCGGTGGTCCAGGAAATGACACCGACATGGCCAAGGTTTCGAGGACGTTCTCTTTCCCCCTTCTCGCTCTGAAACCTCTGAAAGCTGAAATTAAGTGTGACCCATGCCTAACAGCCCAATAATATACTTATATCGGTAATATTGACAGAGCATATAGGTACAACCAGTTGTTTGTGCCCAGGCGTTACGCGACATTGATTAATTCAGTATTATAGATTACCGTGATCTCATACCTGGCAGACCCATATAGTTCCAATCCCTGAGAGTAGCATCATCCAGTAAGAAATTCTTCATGCTGAGTTCCATGGTCACTGGAACAGCTTCGTTGTACACCTGGCAAAATTAAATGTTACTAAAGCACTGTCTGATTAATACAGTTATTTGTAGTTACTCTATCGTTCGGAAATATCTCTATCGTTTTCCCACTTCTTTATCTACTTTAACTTAAGAATTGTACATTTCACTTGTCGAACATCATTTTTATTAACTGACGGAGAAGAAACCGGCGACTGAAGCTCCGTAGGTAACTCTTTTTTTGTATTTTTCAAAACATACAATAGGTTTTAATAATCTAATATTACAATATATTTTCTAGAAACGGCTAGATCGTACAACGATCCCTAGATCGTAAGCCCACAGCTGGGTTATGCATTCAAATGAAATCGACAACAAAAGTTAGCGAGCTATGCTTGGAAGATTTTCCCATACTCACCACTTTGGTGCCGGTACCCTTACACTAGAGATGCCGCTCCCCATCACCAGAATGTGGGATTTGGTTTCGTATTTACGCTTGGCTCTACCGCGACCTGCCGACTGCCGGCTCGACCGGGTTGATACCGCGACCTCGCAGAATACCGGCGTGAAGTAGAGGCATCTTGTGCTTCTGCGTTTCGTTCGGTGAGTGAGGTAACCGGAGGGCCACACCCCCTCCCCATTTGCCTCCTTATCCTTCATCCCATCTTCCAAATACCCTTAAAGGCCGGCAACGCACCTCCAGCTCCTCTGGTGTTGTAGATGTACGTGGGCGACGGTAATCACTTACCATCAGGTGAACCGATTGCTCGTTTGCCGCCGTTTGGCTTATAGTCTGATGTATTTTCCGCCATCAGAAGATCACCAGAGCCTCGGCCATCACTCAGCATGGTGCATCGCGTGCAGTTGAAGTCGGCATTTTGTGAAAAATTGGTCTCCATTTACACCTCCCTTACATAAATAATTACAACATTCGCGACGTCACTTCAGTGTTAGCTATATGGCTGGCCGGCTTTCTAACCCAAACCCAGTAATTTCGGGTTGGTACGCTTTGAATTTTGTGGGAGTGTTTCATCGACAAGTTACTTTAAAATTGCTGAATTATTTTCTATTATAAAAATCACAATCACAATCACAAGAACAATATCCGAATCCCCTTTTTTCTTTATATCTATAAATAATACTACTCAATAATGTCGTTTAAGTAACGTAGTAGTAGTATCTCTGCATATAAAGTCAATGATGTATGTATGTATATATTCACGCCTTGTTCCCAACGGGGTAGACAGAGACAGATCTTCTTCCACTTGCTACGGTCCTGACATACGACATCCGCTTCTGTCACTTTCATCAATCTTCGCATGCACGCTCGTTGGTTTAGAGTACTCTTGACCTGGCCTTTTTTCAGAACGTCTCCGATTTGATCGTGAAATGTTCGCCTAGGTCTTCCTCTCCCGACTCTACCATTTACACTCGCCTCATAGTCAATGATAAATAAGTTAATGATAGTCATAATAACATACAACTTTATTATATGCTTAGTATTAAGTCACTCATGTATGTGTGCGCTAATGCAAATGTGCGTGCTTTTTATGGCACTTTAGTCGTTTTGTAGTTGAGTATACTAAACCATGTTTTATGTTATTACGACTGTTTGTTTCCGTATTGGATAAAATTAAAAAAATAAACAACCCAATGACATTACACCTTCTGAATAGGGATAAAGAAATGTAAAGATTAAAACACGAAGAACCGTTGTATTTAAGTTTGGAAATAATTATGACCAACACCATCAAACGCTTTAGCAGGAACTAGAATAACATGCCGTTTTTTAACTGAATTTGTACTTGAACTTTCTATAAAGCGGTATTGCTCTTGGGAGATAATACCATCTCTTTCTTCCAAATGCCAACCTCACTTGTACATGGTGCACCCTACTGGAAAACAAACGAGGCTCTGCCGACCGAATGATGGCGGAACATCCATCCCTAATAATACAGACATGAGAGTAACGTTACAACTCGAAGCAACCCGCCGGCCGTCTGCCGACTTTGGGTGACGCTTTCTTGGAGAGGCCTATGTCCAGTAGTGGACTAATGTAGTCGGAGGAAGAAGACGAAGAATTGCTGTTCACAGTCGGCTACGATGGACAAAATTACAAACTAACAAGACACGTGCGGTGGACGGACTCGTTTGTAGTCGGGCATCATCGGCTATGTTCGTCATCCATCGGTAGATCGCCGGTGTTTTGAACAGACATCAAAAGGAATTCGCGTGTAATTTTGTACGCGTGCACTGATTTTTGATCTACAAACGTCTGTTCCACTATGTGATGTGTTTGAATAATTTCCTTATTGACGTACTATAATGGACCCTGAAATGGGACGGAAGGTAGACCCCCTCTGATCTAATGGCCATTAGGCACACCTGTACACGCCGAAGCGTCGTGACGTCAAGTTTTCCGGGACTGGCGCCATGCTGGTCGAGACGTCATCGAGTGAAGTCGTACGTCGCACGCCGCGGGTATTTCGTGTTGTTAATTACTATTCCCGATATATAACGAGGAATGGAATAAATGTAAAAGACGCGATAACATGTATATTATTCATGTATATTATTCTATGTGTATATGGTATATATGTATATATGTTATTTATGTATCTATGTATGTGTGTATGTATCTACCTATCTGTGTAAGTAAATATTTTGATATTTATATCCTTTTACTGGTTCTATTCTCTTAGCTGTAACGCCTCTATTATGTATATATCTCTGCTTAGCCTAATGGTTGACTGGGAGAGGCATTAAGTCCGCCATATGTACCAATTAGTGCATAAAGATTAAATAAATAAATAACTCTAAAGACTACGAAAGCCAGCCACCTATAGACTCGCGTTGCGTTGTAGCAGGTCAGAGCTAACCAGTTACCTCTCGGAACCATTCGTCCATGAGCCCCTCGCGGTACTCGGACACGAAGGGCCCGAGGTAGGCCACGAACGCGGTGGCGATGAGACAGTCCCCCGGCAGGTTGTCGAACTCGCGGTCCAACCGCTGCACTGTCAGCTCCCAGCGCTCCTTTTCGCCTAGAGTTTTACAAACACTTTATTATCATACTTCTGAGCACACAAGAGCGTACCTAAGAATAAACAAAAGTAAGTTTTGGACACACGGTCTTGGTGAAGCTGCTGCTCTCGCAGACAAGTGAGAGGAGCAGCTTGACCAGCACTGCTGGGGCAGGTTGGGCATATTCGGATGCATTTCTGGTCAATAGCCCTAACCGTTAGCCGGCAACCAAGATGCACCACGTGTAGGCGATATTAGCTGGTGAGCTCTACAGTTCTAACAATTTTTCTATTAAGCACAGATAATCATGAATTCGACAAAAAACCTCCCTAAAATTGGGTAAAACAGTCGTGAGAGATTTTCTTATTTTTCTTTTTTAAAACATCTTTGATTGCCTGACTTTAATTTTTAAATAGATGATTACTTTTATGAAATTTCGGTAATAAAAATCGGTTTCGAGCACGGTGAAAATTTTCGATTACTATCATCAGATGTCAACTGCTCAGGAGATATTATAGTGCCGCGTGTGTACGCGCCAACGCCGAGGCACTCGCTCGTCTACACCTTCCCATATCCGATACCATAAGATCTGAGCACCGGTATGGTATGCAGTATCAGAGACCAGGGACGCAACACGACCAGACCCGAAAACCAATAGTTAGTATTGTAATGTTTTAGTTTTGATGGGAAAGGTGGCAAACGAGTAAGCGGGTCACCTGATGGTAAGTGATTACCGTCGCCCACGTACATCCGCAATACCAGAGGAGCTCCAGGTACGTTGCCGGCCTTTAAGGGTATTTGGAGACGGGAGCGTCCGGTTACCTCAGTCACCGAACGAAACGCAGAAGTACAAGATACCTCTACTTCACGCCGGTATTCTGCGAGACCGTGGTACCAACCACCACCAGTGGTTTTCCAGCCCATTCGAGTGGTAGCAAATGCCGCATGGCTCTACCACGTCATTATCAGCTTCTGCTGGAATTTGGCCCAGGCCAACTAAGGTATGCGGTCGTCGGTGTCTGTTTACTGAAAATTATTATCCGACATATTAAACATGAACAGCAGCGTCTAAGGTACGAGGTGCACGGTACAAGGATTACCGATTTTCCAGCAGTATATTCGACAGACCGCTGTACACCAAAGGAAGTTACAATTTCAATCTTATCACTATTTTACCAGCGAGTCCTGTTATAAGAGCCTCTGCTCTTTCAAGTTTGAGCTGAAGCATTTTTGATTTCCTCTCGAGCTCATCCTTCTGCGCCAGCTTCTCGTCGTATTCCTTCTGCAGGCGTGCGATCATCTCGCTCAGCTCACGCAACTTCGCGCGCGCTTCGGCGAGGATCTGCTGCTTCATGCGAAGTGACTCCAGGGCCTCTTCCAGACGTTCTTTTTTTGGTTTCACGATTCTTAAATAATATAATGGTTATAGGATCTGCATGATCAATACAATTCGTACATGAATCTCTCTTTTCCTCTGTCTCTCTATTGTATTGATAATCTATCGTCACAAAGTAACGGTGCTAATAAAAAACTATGAGTAGTTCTTCAGAATTATTATCTCCTGTACTAATTTCACAACACGTTTCATTTATTAAAGTGACCGATCGGTTTCGCTTTAAACCGTCTCCAGGGAATTATAAGGAATTGTAATTGAATGCCCTGACATAATTGAACTTACTCTGACTATCTGCACAGACACAACCTAGTAGCCAGGATTCTACATCAGGAGCCCGCTCTGAAATACGGTCTCTTGGATCGTAGACTACCTTACTATAAATCCTTGCCGGAACCCGTGCTCGAATATGACCGCGCCAGGCTCTATTGGGACCGGTCCACCATCACGGACAGGACGATTCTTACGAACAAGCCTGATATCGTGTTGACGGACCGGCCACAGTCGAGGATATTTTTGGTCGACATCACCATTCCACATGACGAGAACCTCGTGAAAGCCAGCGGCTCACCTGATGGTAAGTGATTACCGTCGCCCACGTGCATCCGCAATACCAGAGGAGCTCCAGGTACGTTGCCGGCCTTTACGGGTATTTGGGAGATTGGAGGAGTATGAGTAAGAGGATGAGGAGGGGTGTGGGCCTCCGGTTACCTCAGTCACCGAACGAAACGCAGAAGTACAAGATGCCTCTACTTCACGCCGGTATTCTGCGAGACCGGGGTACCAACCACCACCAGTGGTTTTCCAGCCCATTCGAGTGGTAGCAAATGCCGCATGGCTCTACCACGTCATTATCAGCTTCTGCTGGAATTTGGCCCAGGCCAACTAAGGTATGCGGTCGTCGGTGTCTGTTTACTGAAAATTATTATCCGACATATTAAACATGAACAGCAGCGTCTAAGGTACGAGGTGTACGGTACAAGGATTACCGATTTTCCAGCAGTATATTCGACAGACCGCTGTACACCAAAGGAAGTTACAATTTCAATCTTATCACTATTTTACCAGCGAGTCCTGTTATAAGAGCCTCTGCTCTTTCAAGTTTGAGCTGAAGCATTTTTGATTTCCTCTCGAGCTCATCCTTCTGCGCCAGCTTCTCGTCGTATTCCTTCTGCAGGCGTGCGATCATCTCGCTCAGCTCACGCAACTTCGCGCGCGCTTCGGCGAGGATCTGCTGCTTCATGCGAAGTGACTCCAGGGCCTCTTCCAGACGTTCTTTTTTTGGTTTCACGATTCTTAAATAATATAATGGTTGGTAAATAGTATCTGCATGATCAATACAATTCGTACATGAATCTCTCTTTTCCTCTGTCTCTCTATTGTATTGATAATCTATCGTCACAAAGTAACGGTGCTAATAAAAAACTATGAGTAGTTCTTCAGAATTATTATCTCTTGTACTAATTTCACAACACGTTTCATTTATTAAAGTCGCTTTAAACCGTCTCCAGGGAATTATAAGGAATTGTAATTGAATGCCCTGACATAATTGAACTTACTCTGACTATCTGCACAGACACAACCTAGTAGCCAGGATTCTACATCAGGAGCCCGCTCTGAAATACGGTCTCTTGGATCGTAGACTACCTTACTATAAATCCTTGCCGGAACCCGTGCTCGAATATGACCGCGCCAGGCTCTATTGGGACCGGTCCACCATCACGGACAGGACGATTCTTACGAACAAGCCTGATATCGTGATGACGGACCGGCCACAGTCGAGGATATTTTTGGTCGACATCACCATTCCATATGACGAGAACCTCGTGAAAGCCAGCGGCTCACCTGATGGTAAGTGATCACCGTCGCCCAGGTACATCTGCAACACTAGAGGTGCTGCAGGTGCGTTGCCGGCCTTTACGGGTATTTGGGAGATTGGAGGGAGTATGAGTAAGAGGATGAGGAGGGGGTGTGGGCCTCCGGTTACCTCACTCACCGAACGAAACGCAGAGGCTCAAGATGCCTCTACTTCACGCCGGTGTTCTGCGAGGTCGTGCTACTAACCCGATCGAGCCGGCCCATTCGAGCAGCAGCTATGGCCGCCGCTTGGCTCTACCACGTATAAAAACTTTACGTACAGGCGAGGTTGGCCTTTGGTGGGAAGAAGTAGTGTAATCTCTGTTCCTATCCATACTTAATTCTGATATATATATTTTTTTTTATGGAAAGATATATATTAAGTGTTCATCATGTGTTACTTGAGTTGTGACAATGAATAAAGTACTTACTTCTTCTTCTTCTTCTTCATATATCGCTTCACTAACAGCTACTTACTTATAGACTTTCCCATATTTCTCGATAGCTCGAACCCAGAGGCACAGCGACTTGGCGGCGAGCGACACAGTGCCGACGATCTCGGGCTCGAAGTCCGGTTTCGCCGTGTAAGTGCCGATCTTCTTCAACGTCTTATCCGCTATATTGTCCTTGTCGAAATCCCGAAGCCGATCCAGGAAGTACTGATCTCCCAGCTGACGCTTTGCTTCCGCCCAAGTCGGTTCCTTCTACGCTCATCAAAATTGTTGAAAATTTATATTACCATTGATCATAAAGCATTAATTTCATGCATGGAAGTAAATTGATTTAACGAAGAAGATTGACATGAAGCTTCTGTTAAGTGGTAGAAAACAAAATGAAGGAAAGAAAACAAGCACATTTGTTAACAAAATATTTAAGTGAGTGAGAACCTGCAACAATATAAGAACGGCTTCCATCACCATCTCGACTTTTTGCGGGGGCTTTGCATAGGACTTCACTTCCGTGATATCTTTCTTGTTGAGTGCATCTAACGCCTGTAAAACAATGCAGTTCGTATTAGTTTATCTCCAGGTCAGTTTAGCCTCTCCGACAGTATATACAGAAATATGATGAAAATCTGCTAAATAAACTTCCTCCTACAAATATTCCTTTACAGACTTGTTCATCAATCGCCTTTACCGACTTGAAAGCAATGTAATATCTTAACCATTTTGTACGTGGTGGAGCTATGCGGCGGCTTTAGCTGCTTCCCCAATAGGTAGTACCATCCCAATAGGGAGTACCACAATCCCGTAGAATGCCGGCGTGATGTATAGTCATCTTGCGCTTCTGCGTTTCGTTATGTGAGTAACGTACGTACCTTCACGGCCTCGTCCAGCGCGGGCATGGCGCTGGCCAGGTCCCGCATGGCGGCGTCGGCCAGCCGCTTGCACTGCACCTCCTCCTCCTGCGTGCGCTTGCTGCGCGCCGCCACGCTGCGCTGCTGCTCGTCCGCGTTGCGTTGCTGCACGTTGATCACGCCCATGTACTCCACGCACTGCTCCGTGTATTCTGCCACTTGAACCTGCCGCGAAAACCATACATTCAGGTGTTAAATTATAATTATTTATTTAATTAATAATAATCATTATTTTAATATTTAATTAAATAATAATTATTTACCAGCACCCATGAACACACATGCATACGAAAGCCCACAAGTCACTCCGTCGAAACACATGCTAAAGAAATCTGAAATATAATTTCACTCGGACCCACGACCATAAAGGCACACGCACACGTGGACAAGAGCTCGCGATCGCATTCTCACATGCAGACACATATAAGCACAGACACTCACACCTACACATATATCCGAAGGCATCACGCACGGTTTGTACAGAGATGCCTATTCTTCATACTGTCAACAGACAAACCACATAATATAATGAAACGGAAAGTTTTTGTAAAAATTCTTATATATTCTTTTATATAAACGATGAATACTTTCATTCAATACTAAGACATAAAGGACATAATTAATTTTATAATTACCCATATATGGAGATTCATATATTGTTCAGGATACTCGAAAAACATTCAGAAATCAAGCATACATATGACTACCACAAGGATGTATTCCAGATCCGGTCCTCTGCCTATTATACACTTGTGACTTTTCAGAGCGCACATCTCTCAACCCAGAGCGGATTGTTTATTTGTTTACTTAGACGATGTAAAATACGATATCATAGATTCGATTGGATTGCAATTTGTTGAGCAGCTTTCCCTTACCTGCGCCGTCGCCAATTCTTCAGACATCTGACCCACCAACTTGGTTGTTTCTTCAACCTTGCCCAAACCGTTCCTCAGCTTATTTGCTTGTAAAGCCACCTCGGCTCGTTTATTCTTAAGCATTCTAGAAAAGAAATAAGATCAACCTATTAAAAATGGAACCGCATTACTTGGTGTTTTTTTTTACAACTAAAAGACAGTCTTAGTGGCGTATGAATATCTCACTACATGCAGCTTCACTAATTCCTTTTATCCGGACCAGCTCGTGGTAGTTAGACAGCGTGACGTAGTACGCGCAGCGCATCTCGTGGCCCTAGCAATGGAGCAGGTGGGAGTCCACTCACTCCTTGTACCCGGTGACCAGCTCGAGGTAGTTGGTGGGCGTGACGTGGTTGGCGCGACGCATCTCGCGCCACATACGTCCCGAGTAACGCGCCACCGACGAGTGCACGAGCGACATGATGGACGCCACCGATGCCCGCAGAGTCTCCTCGCGGCTCTCCACCAAAGACTCCTTGCGTTTCACCTGGAAATTTAGAAGTTTAAAAAATGTTTTAACTCCTTGTATCAAAGGATTATTTTAATGGAAAACCTTCATGAATATAGAATAATTAGGAAGATGTTTCTTGGGTCACGGGATTTTAGGTTTCTATTTGGTAGGACTTTTACGACACACAAGGGAAGAAGTTTTGACCCTGAAGCTTTCACTTAAAAAAAGATGGGCGTTGCTCAAATCAGACTTACATTTGAGCAACGCCCATCTTTTTTTAAATGCCAATTACAAATTTTAAATGCCTGCAACTTTGTTTGTTTAACCTACGACAGCAGACAGGTAAGGGGATCTGATCTCCGAGTCAGGAGACTCGAGTTCGATCTCCTATCTGGTGGGTTCGTACCAATGGCATTATTTTTATGTAATATACAGTTATATAACTAAGAATTGGCAGTATACACTGATCCGTACAGATGCCTCGTGAAACAACACAAACATTATCCTCGGGTAACCCCGCGACACTATGCTGAGTCAGCACCGTTTCATTTGACACGACACGGGTTATAAATTATAAAGTCTTTCTCTTAAATTATTTCTTTTTGTTTTACATATCTATTGTTTTTTTTTCTGTATAATTGCATTTCTTGTAACTTTTGTGTTGTGTAAATGAATAAATCGTATCGTATCGTATTCTTTAGTATTGTAGATTTATGGCATGAGCAGGACTCAGACAACTCCCCACTTTTCCATATAAATGGTAGCAAGTACAGTTTCATTGTTACGGTATAAAAGGGGTTGTCACTGTTACAATGTCAGCTCTTAGGTGTGCCGGATCTAAAGTCTCCAGAACTAGCTCAACCAACATCTAGCAGCATTAAAGAAGTGACATTTTTTTTATGGGAAAGGCGGCAAACGTGCAAGCGGTTCACCTGATGGTACATCTGTAACACCAGAGGTACCGGCCTTTAAGGGTATTTGAGAGATGGAAGGGAGGATGAGGAGGGGATGGGGAGGGGCAGTGAGCCTCCGGATACCTCACTCACCGAACGAAACGCAGAAGCACAAAATGCCTCTACTTCACGCCGGTTTTCGCGAGGCCGTGGTACCAACCCCGTCGAGCCAGCTCATACGACCAAAAAAGCCGCCGCTTGGCTCTACCGCGTTTAGAAGATTAGTCTGTTGTTACGTTAAATTCTGTCAACTTGCAAAAGTCCAGTGGACTTGTCACAGATGATTAATGTCATTATTAGCATACCCTCTGTCCAGTAATGGAAGCGAGTAGCTCCACTCCATGTAGAAACTTGTAAGCCACCTCCAGCAGCGCCTCTCGCGGCCACTCCAAGAACCAGTTGGTGGTGGTGGCGTTGATCAGAGCCGGATATTGACGGATGCGGTTCCTATATAAATTTAAATTATTGGTATAAGTATATGGCCACTGAATTTAGCCGTGATAACAGGTTTACGAAAGAAACTTATGCGTACTACTACAAATTTCAAAGCTATTACTCACACTCTGGGCCAATTTCTACAATGAGAACTGATCTACCACATGGTGGCGACGTAAGACAATGTCTTTGTTTACTTACCATGGGTGTGGTAAAAGTAAATTAAATACCAACAGAATAAAAAGTCTTCGCTCTGCTTTGTGCCAGAGTAGTTGGCACCACGGTGATTCTCATAGGCACTACTAGAACTTGTTGTAGACGATTTTGAACTTTATCACAAAGTAATGAGATTCGAATGTTTCCCAAATATATCTACATGTCCGTGCAGGTACTACCTATAACTATTGTATTAATGTATATAGAACGTTGGAGTGACAAACGAGCTAAAAGTCCATCGGATGGCAAGTGACTGCTGCAACCCATGAATACCTGCTATCAACTTCGATCCAAGGAGGTTACAGATGTATTGTAACCCCTAATGCATTAAATCCCGTAATTATACTGAATCTCCCCACCCATCGAACCCGAACACAACACCCAGAACAGAACACAGTACCCAGACGGCCTAAGCTGAATAGTAGTCCCCTACTACCGAGTAATGACAGTTAATTTCAAATAGTCACCGAAATTCTTCTCCAATTGGGCTGAAGCAGAGAACGATTCGCATGTTGCTCCTGACGCGTTCTACGAGAAACAGGTACACGGATTCCAACGTTTGCACAATGTTCGCCGACTTCATCGGCTTCTCTAGAGCTTGCTTCACCTAGTAATACAAAACCAGGCAAGAAAGACCCGTATGGAATGAACAGTTGGATATTCGAGTCGTTTCATGTTATTAGACGTGCAATCAATGGTCCGAGAATATAGGCCCCCGGAAGGTAAGGTAACACTGGCCCGCAGACACCTACATCCATCTTAAATGATGAATCAACAAGTAGCACCTTAAAGTTGCAACTAGATCATGCTCGATCGATGGACGATCATTTTATATAATATTTCAAGCCGCTCTACCGATAGACTTCCAGTTGCCATGCGCTGCACTGAATCGCTTTGCAAGTCGATCGGCAAATCTAGTTCCACCTTAACAATTAAGATGGGATGCGCCATCCGCGCCGCCGCCACCATCAAGACATGGCAACGTAAAAGACATAAATAAAGGAAATGATTTAATACTAGCTTTAGACTAATAACGCGGCATTAGAGAAAATTAATAAAAATCATCAACAAGTTATTTGTTGTTTCATTGGAAGTAATGCAATAGTCTTAAATTATAGAAAAGGGTCATGTCTGTCACTCATTAGTGTATATATATATATAGCGATCCATAAATGTGATGAAAAACTTACGTCTTCAAACTCGTCAGGCTTGTACAGGTTGGTGATCTCGCCACTACTTAATAAGTTGTTCATGATCTCCGTGAAACTTTCCTCGACGATCTGCGTGTCGTTGAATATGAACGTGGTTTTCTTTGTGTCCACGCCGCAGCTTGTGTACAGTACCTATTATTTATATTATATTACCAGATTAACGAAGCCCCCCCCCCCCCCATCAGTCTGCGAAGGCTCTAAACCAGGGATTGCTAAAGTGGTCGATATCGATTTCCCAGGGGTCGACATAAACGAAAACTGATTTTGGAGATCGACGAGGTCAGAAAATCGACCCTATTAATTAACACAAGTTCTTATTTCAAACTATCAAGATTCTGTATAAGTTGTGTCACTTGTACCAACTTGTTTTTTTTTTTTTATGAAAAATAGGGTTGCGTTTGACCTCAATCTTGCCCGATGGAAACCGAAGATGAGGCCTAGGATGGTACACGCTTGCCTAGATGTCTGTTCACTTTGGCCTTGAAGATATCCAGATTTTCTGACCTGACCTCGGCAGGAGTTCCACTCCTTAGCCGTCCGCATAAAGAAAGAAGAGGCATACCGCTTCGTGCGTAATGAAGGAATGTCTACAACATAAGGGTGGAACTGCTCGCCGCGTCTAGTCGTTCGGTGATGGAAAGGGAAGGGGGTATCAGGGGTTGTTATAAGAACGACTAATATTTTAGTAAGAAGTATCATTGTGGTAATTTCAAAAAAAACATTACGTAATTTGTATTAATAACTCTTAACTACACTTGTTATTTACTGAATTTTATGTCTATTAGTTTTGAAAAAATTTGATGAGAAAATGATGTCAAGTTTACTCACTTAACCAATCGTAAAGTTTTTAAATTGGAAGGATTTTGTATGAATAGGAACAAACCTAGAGACAGAAACCTTCTAAAACTCCATAACAAAAATGTAGGTTATGAGGGCTGAGGCTGTCAGTTCACTGGAAAACTCTTGCCCAAAAAAGTTTGGGAATCCTTGATCTAAACAGTCAGTCTTTCTTCTTTATTCGCCTGTGTCAATCCACAGTCGGTCCAACTTTCCCTGACAGTATCAAAAGACACTGGGACGCCACGCAAATTTACGATTTGCCAATATTAATACCGGTTCTGTGTGTACCCCCCTCGCACTAGAGATGCCGCTTCCCACCACTAGTTTGTGGTGTTTCAATTCTCGCAAAGTGGAAATTCCGGCACCAAATGGTTGCCAGTATAGACCGCCTGGTAATCAGCAGGGTTTACCAGGCGGGTGTAGTCGATATTTGAAGAAAGAGATGGAATATGTCTATTTAACAACAACAATTTATTTTGATTAAAAACCCTGGCCTTCACACTGGGCGAGCCAGTATCCTGAGGGCCTGGATGCGATTGGCATTATTTAAATGCACCTACAAGTACTATTGCAATTCGTAATTTGAAACTTGTAACTTTTTAGCCTTTACACCATACAAAATCTATTGGTGTCCGGAAGTCTCTCGAGTTTTGCGTGAAGCTTGGCAGATGGATTAGCGATTGCATAACCAGACAATTCCTACGGTGTCATTAATTTTTATATAATGTTTTTTCAATTGTTTCATAGTTACGATACGAGAGGGGTCAATGAAAGCATGGAACATCACTTGTATTACGAACGAAGTGGAAGTGTTCGTTAATAATACGCTTCTCAGGCTCTCTTCTACAAACAAAAAAAATTTTTTTTTTGTGAAATCGACAGACTCTCCGTCGATTGTTTCACTAGCAGTATTCACGATTCGCATAATGTCACAATAGCAACCTTCAGATCCTCGCGGAAATCCTTGACGCCGTAAGTCTTCGTAACCACAACCTGGAATGAGTTGCACTCGCATATGTAGGACGCCAAGCGGGTCAGACTCTGGCGACCGCATCCGCCTAGGACATTTTAAAGGGAATAAAACAGATATTAGGAATAATAATTATTGATCTCTTGCATTCGCGCTAAGCAGAACACTAAGCATTTGAAATGCGAATATGCAAATATTATTTATGGATTTTAACCCGTTCAATTTTGTTTTTATCTTCGCAAAGTATCGATTGGTTCACAGCAGCCGTGGTCACGGACGGGGGGACTGAGGTGTTACGACGTCCAGATGTCAACCGGGTTGGTACCACGGCGTCCCAGAACATAGACTTGAAGTAGATGCATCTCGTGCTTTTGCGTTTTGTTCGGCGAGTCTTCCCATACTCCCTCCCGTCTCCGAAATTAACCTTAAAGGCCGGCAACACCTCTGTTGTTGCAGATGTATTTGGGCGACGGTAATCACTTACCATCAGTTGAACCGCTTGCTCGTTTACCGCATTTCCCAAAAAAAAAAAACACAACCATGGAGATCCCGCAATACATGCACAAGTCGTCAGTACATCTTGTGTAGGGTCGTCCTACCCTGCGTTCGCCTGCACGCGGCCGCCACTCGGGCCCCTTTCCTCCCCCAACGGTTGTCAGCTCCGCGGCCACAGTTCAGGGTTGATCGTCGATAACCTCTCACCGATGCCGACGCACAGCAAGTTGCCCCGTGGTTGAGAGATGACACGCGCGATCCGGCACACGTGCTCGATGGCGTCTTTGAACAGAACCAGGTCCATTTTCACCACGCCCGGGCTGCTGTTGTAGTCCTCGAGCTGATTCGCGATATACCTACAATAAGATAGAAGGGGGGGTGATATACCATGCATGCAATTGCCACAATAAGGGGAAATTTACCGTGGGAAGCCTAGCATGCGAAAGGAGTTGTGTGGGTATATCCATGGTGACCATGGCAAATTGGTTATGTGTTATTGTTTGTGGCAATGCGGAGAAGGATCCAGAAAGACAGCATCATCAGGTCTAAAGAAAGGAATTAAATTCTTTTCTCGCTTATTTCACGGACTGACATAGCACAGTGCGTAACTGAAAAATGTAAATCTAGACATCTATTTTCAAAATTTAAAAAAAAACATTTTTTTTATATATTCAAGCCTTGTTCCCAACGGGGTCGGCAGAGACAATCTTCATCCACTTGCTACGATCCTGACATACGTCTTTCGCTTCCACTTTCATCAATCTTCGCATGCATGCTCGTTGTTTTAGAGTACTCTTGACCTGGCCTTTTTCCAGAACGTCTCCGACTTGATCGTGAAATGTTCGCCTAGGTCTTCCTCCCCCGACTCCACAAAAACAAACAAAAGAACAACAATCCGTGGAACCGAAAAGCATGCTTAAGCAATTTATACATTAATAAGAAAAATTTGCAGGTGGAATGCCAACTACCATATTTAATGCAGCTGTAGTCACCGGTTTGTCTATACTTTATTATTGGCAGAGTATTTGACATGGTTATGACGACATCTGTCGCAGACGAAACAAACAGCCTGCAGTGGACTTCTGATAGGCTGAAATGATGATGATGAATGTGTATTACATTTAAGCAATGAACACTAACTTTGTTAAGGCCTCGGGATCGTTCATATCGTCGTAAACTTCGAAGGGATTGAGGAAGTGACCGAAGAGGGGTGGACTTTTGGATGGGCAGAGGGCGTGGAAAGTTAACTCAAAGTGTTTGCCCAACATGTCACCCATGTGGGTCATGAACCATTCGCGATCTCTGTAAACATGCAAACATTACCTGAAATAATTAACATTATTAAGGATTCGCGTCTTTATGTCATAAAGACAAAGACGTAAAGACATAAAGACATTTATTCCTACACTTACATCTACACACAGCACATGATATGGTGATACATAACAATTATAAAATAGCATATCAAGAAAACAAATAAAAATAATACGAATATGAACGAGAAAAAAAAAAACAGGACATTAAAAATAAATAAATTGTGCTATAAAAAATAAGTGAATATATCACAAGGTATGTCGTGAATTGCTATGAATTATTCATGGAAAAGATGGATTTTTTTCTCTAAATCCCAACTTCGTCTGCACGAGTCGCATTCGGCTGGAACACCAGCCTCTGGTAGAACCCGAGTTAGACTATTGACAATAGACTAAAGACGGGAATGAACAATGTCTTCCTCCCGACAAATTTTATTAATATCCACCGAGCTTGCACAACAAGAGATCATAATGTCCCGCGAAATTGGATTTAAAAAAAAAAAAAAAAATTTATATACGAATTGGAATAGAAAAACAGGAACCGTGGAGCCGCTTTAGTTTCATAGAGCGTGACCTGGGTTCGATCCCCGGTGCCGGCACCACTAAAACTGTTTATAGCACTTTTTAATGCTTCATTTACCACGCGCTCGACGGTTAAGGAAAACATCGCGAGGAAACCTGCATATCTGAGAAATAATAAACAATATTATTTCGAAGACATGTAAAGTCCGCCAACCCGCATTGGAGCCGCGTGGTAGACCCTTCCCGGCTCCGGCTAAGAGGTAATTACAGAGGCTGCACACTTCGCGATTGTGCATGGTGAGGGCGCTTAAGTAACCCCGCCCACCACGCTTCCGCGGCAAGTACAGCCTCATCACTGACGATCTCGGATGATGCATCCTGTGGGATGTCATGATTGTGCGGACTTTTCTGTCCAGGGCGTTAAGTTCGGTTTGAGTCCACCTGAGTATGCCAAAGGTATAAATGAGAACTGGCATGACCCAGCCGTTATACGCGCGTGCCTTGTTCCCGTCCGACAAAAGGCTATTAAACAAAAACAATAAAGATTATTATTATTATTATTTACTATTTGTTCATTTCAGTTGTTCTGTTCAGTTGAACATTTCATTCGGCTACCTATCACCATTCAAATGATCAACCCTTCATATGTTGGACAGAGGGCGACAGTTTAGTAATAATACTCCTTACGGGACCCCCTAGACCTAAGCTACCAGAGGTATTACGTCAATCTACTTATCGTTCACAGTAAAACTAGTCATCTGTTCGTCGCCGCAGCAGTCTGCACGCTCTCACTACCCTGTAATCTATCCCGATGTCTCCTACTGCTCCTTCCTACTTGTCTTCCCACTTTCGTAACATTTGCTCTAACCACCACAGAACCCTACGTCTGTCTAATAATCTCCCACTCCAGTGTCCCTCACATACCTCATGCTTTGTCCGTTTATCCTTTCCTGTTCAATCTGTACTTCTTTGGAATGCCCTCGAAATCAGAGCGTCTAACAGTCGGTACACGTTTAAAATGAAAGGTAAGGAACATATCTTTATCGAAATGGCAGAATCATCTCAGTAATAGTCTATTTTTATTTATATTTAATATTTAAGTTATTAATATATTAAAACAAATATAAATGTATGTATGTACGTGTGTATGTATTTATTATTGTATGGGTATTTAAATATTGAATCTATATAAAGATTTACATTTATTTTAATTTTTTTATCTCTTTAGTAGTCTCTATTCTGTCCAAAGCTTGACTGGTAGAGAATGCTTCCGGCATTAAGTCTTCCTATATACATTTTCATGTATATGAAGTTTAGTAAATAAATAAATACGTCAATGATCGTTAACGGAAAAGCGACTTACTTTTCCTCGGTGAGACGATCACCGAAGACCCTGAAACATTCGTGGACCCACAGCCGAAGGAACCGGGGCTTAGTGTTCTGGTAATCCTTATTGCTTCTTAGAAGACCCTGAAGATACATGTATAACATAATTCGCGCAAAGAGATATAGTCAGATAAATGACTCTGTGAATTTGAGACGTGTAAGTTAATTTTATCTATATTTTTACATTGAAAATTACTTAAGTTCCACGACCATAATACCTGAAATATCTTGGAGATATCTCTCAGATTGAACAGATAGTGCATCTTGCTGGGCGTGGGCAGCAGCTTCGCTACAATGTTGTTGAACATGTCGATGGTCGCCGCGAGCACGATCTTGCCTAGAATTATTTAAACAGAGATAGACAGGGGGCGAGCATGAGACTTTTTACATTACCAAGGGATTGCTCTGTGTAATTATAATGTAATTATAACCTTTGCGGACATGGCAGAACATTCAAAATGAAAAAATCATGATGTACTTTTAATTAAGAATTTTGAAGGACTTTAAAATTAGCTGCCTGGGTCAAACTCACCCACGGTCTTCGTCTCCTCGTCGAATTCGAGCAGATGCTGCGAGAGCATGGTGCCGAAGATTTTAATGAGCTGCTGGTGAGTGGGCGACGGCAGGAAGAACGCGTGGAAGCAGGACAGCAGCCGCGCCGGCAGCCGGCTGCGCGCACCGCCCTCGGGGCCCGCCGCGCCGCACATCACCATGCCCTGCGGCGGACGGGTTCACTGCAGCACACTGATATAATTCAAAGCTACAACAATAACTGAATCCATGACCCCGGACATGGATAACCCTGCAAAAAAAAGGGTGCCAACAGAATACCAGCGCTGTAGTTGTGGTTATTCATATAGCATTACTATAGCATTACGCTGAGTCGGACGCCATTTTGTTGCTGCAACTCAATAAAATATTATTATTCTTTGTTATGTTAATTAAGTTTTCATTATGTGTTACTTGAGTTGTATGTCTATATTCACGCCTTGTTCCCAACGGGGTAGGCAGAGACAATCTTCTTCCACTTGCTACGGTCCTACCATACGGTACGGCACTCTTGACCTGGCCATTATTCAGAACGTCTCCGATTTGATCGTGAAATGTTCGCCTAGGCCTTCCTCTCCCGACTCTACCATTTACACTCGCCTCGTATATTTGTTTCGCCAGCCTACTTTCATTCATCCTCTCCACCTGTCCGAACCAGCTCAGCATCCCTTTCTCAATTCGTGTCACTTGAGTTGTGGCAATGAATAAAGTGCTTTCTGCTTCTTTTAAAAAGTCAAACCTGTTATTTAAGGAATTTATCGCGTTTAATAACTTTTTTATTACACAGGGCAAAGATTGAAATGAAAATATAATTTTATCGCGTTTTATTCATTTTTGTTATTACATTTTTTTACTTTTTTTTACGTCTCATAATCAATGGACACAGGGGGGGGACTGAAATGTTTGACGTTCTGATGTTATACATCATCTCAAGGACACGTCGGAAATGTTAAGAAGTAATTAAACGCGATAAAATACGTAATCATCATCATCATCATTTCAGCCTATCAGAAGTCCACTGCTGAACATAGGCCTCCCCCAAAGATTGCCACGAAGCTCGGTCCTGAGCCACCTGCATCCATCGACTTCCCGCAACACTGCGCAGGTCGTCACCCCATCTTGTGGGGGGTCGTCCTACACTGCGTTTGCCTTTACGTGGCTGCCAAAATACGTGTAAAGGTTTATTTAATTTCAATGTATTCGCGTAAATAATAATCGCTTTTAAATCATTGCCCAAAAAGAAATTATGCAAGACTGACGTCTGATGATCAATAGAATCATTTGACTAGGATCTCCAACACAGTATGTCTGTGCGTTAAGGACTGGCCTATAACGAATTGTGGATAAATACCTTCACATTCTTCCGCCACTGCTTCTGTCTGTCGAACCAGTAGCCATAGTCGAGCCACAACCTCACCAGTTCCAACGGCGGCTGCGAACCATATTCGTCCTTCACTGGCATATTGATATCGTCCATGAACGCTATCATGTTTTTACCTGAATCATACATAACAGTTTAAAATATTTATACTCTATCACTTTCTGACAGTCCTGAAATAACGTACTATTATTATTTACAATTAAGTAATTTCGACTATTTTTGTATAGAAATACGTTAGCTTTTCCTATGCAAAACGAGTTCTTATTTTTAGTTTACGCTCTGTCCATACAGAAATCTGTCTAATTGATCCTATTAAGAGTGTTAGATGAGATAAACTCTAGTCTAGTTCGGGCTTAAATACCGCAAATTCAAAATTTGATCCAAATCCGTGAACTCAGCAACAGGTATTCCTGACTTCAGACGCCGCTGATCGTCTGAACAAATTAGTTCCGTCATTCTTGGGGTTTGTAACTTCGCCATATGACGGAGGTCATAACCTTTTACACGCACCGTTGCAACACCCCTTAGTCGACTTTAACGCCACATAAGTAATGAGACTAGATGGCAGATTTTCATTATTTCTCACTTTAGACACCGATGATCGTCTGGACTAATTAGTTCCTTCGTTCTTGGAGATGTTATTGCACCATAGGGCGGAGGTCATAACCTTTTACACACACCCTTGACACACCCCAAAGTCGCATTTTAACGCTACATGAAGGTTGAGACCAGATGGCAGATTTTCATGAGCCGCCAACAACCCACTTAACAGATGCGAAAACCTTAAAGATTGCTGAACAGGTAACGATACCTCCTGCGGGCACGAAGTTACCCTTCGTTCTTTTCTCGAGTCGGGCCTCAATCATGTCCTGGACATTGGCAGCGGTCGTCTGGGCGGACATGTTTATAACTTGGCTGCTATACCTGTTGAAGTTGTTACATGATGATATTGCGAGGTGGCTGAAATTGAGGGGTTTGCCATGCCATGCGAAAACATCGTAAAGAAAACCCGGCCGGCGTGTCGGGCTAATGAGGAAACATTTCCTCGGCAAGATTCTTCAGACCCAATTATCATTTCGAGAAATGGGAGTACGCCAAAAGTTAAGGACAGCGGAGGTGTTGGACAGAACCTTGCAGGGCTTTTAGATTGTTACTTCTAGTTTAATCGAATCTGACGGTATTTTCAAAGAAATGTTGACTTAATCATTTCTTGTATTTATGGTAATGAAACTGATTGTACCGAATTTATGGCGTTTAATTTTAACTTTTTATCTTTCGTCATCTGAGACCTCAATTCCCACGTGATCACGGGTGCTGTACAGCTCCCGGAACATAAGAACAAAAAAAAAGTGCTGTATTTGAAAACTAAACGCGATGTATTCCGACTTTCTTTTAATTCAGTAAAAGTTAGCTATCAAATGTTTAAATGTAATTGGTAAATTTACCTGAAAAATAGAGATTACATATAGAACGAGAGGAACAATATGTGCATCTCACTTGTCAGGATCCAGTTGTGAGAGTGTGCCTTGAATGAGAAAGGTCTTGCCGGTGCCGGTGGGCCCGCCTATGAGGACCCCGTGACCAGCCTTCAGCAAGTCCAAGGATATGATCTGGATCCGGATGAATTCAACCGTGGGCACCAATATTGTGTGGAAACCCAGGCTAAGGTACCGGAAATAAATATAATTATAGTTAACGATAGAAATATAGTAAGGTAAGTAGCAAATTGGATTCTTTCACCAAACATTCAAAATCGACGAAACGTCACAGTTGGTGAAACCAACAAAACGTGGAGGAGCCAAGCGGCGGCTCGCTTGCTGCTGCTCGAATGGGCCGGCTCGATCGGGTTGGTACCACGGCCTCGCAGAATACCGGCCTGAAGAAGAGGCATCTTGTGCTTCTGCGTTTCGTTCGGTGAATGAATGTATCCGGACGCCCACTCATCCTCCCTTCCATCTCCCAAATATCGTTAAAGGCCGGAACCACATCTGCAGCACCTCTGGTGTTGCAGATGTACGTGGGCGACGTTAATAACTTACCATCACATGAACCGCTTTGGGGGAGGCCTATCTTTGGGGGAGACCTATGTTCAGCAGTGGACTTCTGGTAGGCTGAGATGATGAGGTGAACCGCTTGCTCGTTTGTCTCCGGACCTTGAAGGATATTTGTGATATGAGAGGATGGAGTGGGCCTCCGGTCACCTCACGCAAAACAATTGCAGCAGCAAAATCCGCCACTTTTCTCTACCGTGTACAATAAATGATGTATAAAATACACGAGAGGCACCTGGGGTTGTAGCGCCAGTTGTCCGGCAGGCGGTCTTCCCATGGACGGAACTGTCTCACTCTTTCGTCCAGACAGTAGTCGTAAACCGTATCCTTCAAGGGGAATACGCCCTCGTGCTCGCGTACCCAGTTGTCCAGGCGGCGGCGCGACTCCTCGTCCAAGGTCGCGCAGACCGACCAGATCATGCTGCCGAATCGTTATAAATTACAAACGATAAATTCAACAATAACACGTTCCTTACAATGTCTTGTAATAAAGTTTCTTATATATCGCAAGGGATAAATCTCTACTGTCTATACAAACATCGCCTACAATACTTTCACGTGGCATTAAAAAAATATTTAAATCTATTAACTACTTTCTATGATGTAACCAAATAATTAGTAGTCATTATAATAATAATAATAATGTTTATTGTTATAATAATTTGGAACACAAAGTATGAATACCCTGATATCCGTGCTAGGTTAAGAACCTGTATTACAGAGGTCAGTGTCTTCTCCCAACAATAATAATTTCTTGTAACAACAGCTAATATAGATTATTTTGACATTCCTAAATCCCTAACTTTTTAAACCTCGGTCGGGTTATTAAGTTTATGGAACATAGTGAAATTATTTCTTATTTGTTAATATATTCAAATAAATGATACTGTCGGGCTGCTGCTCGCAGGACTTCTGTCTAGGGTGCCGGCAGAATATCAGCGTTGCAGCATCTCGTCTGCCGCAATATGCTGATATTAAAGTAAGTAAAGTAGCAGCCTATAAGTGCCCACTGCAGGGCAATGTTCTCCTTCTCAAATTAAATAATTCTAAATATATAATCAGAAGGTTTAGGAGCCGGGTAGGGCCCGCCACGCTGCTTTTGGGGAGAAATTTCGCGGACCGAAATTACTACTCAATGCATAACGTAAATATATAACCCGTTGACCAAAAATAAAAAAATAAGCCTAAGCAGTATGGCTTATTTTTTTCGGAACAAGGGTAAGAAATCACCGAGCGAAAGCGTAAAAAAACTAACAAAACAATTAATATCAGTCAGTTTAATCGGATACGTTTTCTTAAAAATATGTCATTGCAAGCGATGTGGAAATGATAAGCGAAATCGCTGTAGCCGAATTGTGTTCCATAGAACTGTGCAATTACGTCATAATAAGCGCTGAGCCGGGATAGGCGGAGTCGTGCTAAACTCATATACTGTACTGATTTTAGGTAAGCGCACGCACGCGAACAAGAAGCGCATCTTGGTGAAGGTGTCCAAGTCCTCGTCCTCCGCCTGCGCGGCGAGGG
This sequence comes from Bhutanitis thaidina, assembly GCA_029286595.1. Classification (NCBI taxonomy): domain Eukaryota; kingdom Metazoa; phylum Arthropoda; class Insecta; order Lepidoptera; family Papilionidae; genus Bhutanitis; species Bhutanitis thaidina. The sequence continues at coordinate 16,934,942 of JAGSMS010000022.1, read as the reverse complement.
GCGCGGGCGGCGGGCGCGGCAGCAGGCGGCACAGCGCGCGCACGCCGCTCAGCTCGTGCCCGCGCACGCCCTCGACCAGCTGCCGCTTCAGCTGCAGCACGGGGCTCAGGATGCTCTGGAAGTGGCGCCGCAGCTGCGGCGGCCACGGCGTGTTTCCTCATTGACAATCATTTCGACTAGAATCTTATAACGATGAAGATGCGCCGGTACACCTTTACGTTATTCAAGATATCTGAGCAGGATATTATATTGCCGTAATAAGCCAAACCCTGAGACACTCACGAAAACTTAGTGGTTACATATTCTTTGGGATTCACGTGTGGTGTACTTACACACATATATACTACTTACACACATACATATATATTATTTACACACATTATTTAAGTACATTAATTTCACAATTATTTATTACACCGATTGTCCTTTAGACGGCGCCCTCACGGGCAAAATTTTTTTTTGCAAAGATAACGGTTCGGCACTCAACAACGGCTGCGCCTTCGCCAGTCGGTCTCCAGACACGATATATGCTAACGCCCGTCGCTTGTTTTTTTTTTTTTATGAAAAATAGGCCTGCGTTTGACCTCAATCTTGCCCGATGGAAAGCGAAGATAAGGCCTAGGATGGTACACGCTTGCCTAGATGTCTGTTCACTTTGGCCTTGAAGATATCCAGGTTATAGGCCTCCGGAAAAACCGACCTCGGCAGAGAGTTCCACTCCTTAGCCGTCCGCACAAAGAAAGAAGAGGCAAACCGCTTCGTGCGTAATGGAGGAATGTCTACAACATAAGGGTGGAACTTCTCGCCGCGTCTAGTCGTTCGGTGATGGAAAGGGGAAGGGGGTATTAGGTTATACAAAACCTCCGCACACTCTCCGAAATGAATTCGATAAAAAACCGAGAGGCAGGCCACTCGTCTACGGTGTTCGAGGCTTTGAAGTTTTGCCTCTACTAGTGAGTCACTGCCTATGATCCTCTTCGCTCGGCGCTCCAACGAGTCCAAAGCATCAAGCTGATGTTTAGCCGAACCATCCCAGAGGTGGGAACAGTATTCCATGCAAGAGCGGACTTGAGCTTTGTATAGATTTAAGAGCTGCTCCGATGTGAAGTACCGTTTCACCCCCGAGAGGATACTAAGTTTTTTGGCAGCAGTGTTTGCTATGGACTCGATGTAACGACCGAAATTTAGGTTAGAAGAGAGATTTAGACCTAAGAGCTCAAGACGGTCATTTACCGGAACGGGGACATTCCGGAAAGTCGGAGTCAGTTGGAATGGACTCCGTTTCGCCGAAAAAAGACAAGCCTGTGTTTTAGAGGGGTTAAACTCGACCAAATTGGCATCACCCCATTGGGAAACAGCCTCCAAAGTCGAGTTCACCCCCTCAATCATCGATTCTCTGAAAGACTGGACTTTTGCCCCAGACTTCGAATCGGACAAGTATCTCCCCGAGACTGTGCTGTCATCTGCATACCCAAAGATATCGGGTGTTACCAGCAAGTCGTTGATGTGCAGCAAAAAAAGAGTCGCGGAGAGCACAGACCCCTGAGGCACAACTCCGCCGCGCTTACGCTTTGTTAAATCGCTTAAACCTACACCATTGTGCTATTTCTACCACTATAAACTATCGAGAGAGATAGTTTATAGGGGTAGACAACAGATTAACACAAGCAGAGGCTTGTGTTAATCTGTGTTATCTTTTCCACTCCTTTTGATTTTCTCCCGTGTGCTATATTGTGTTAGTGTGAACAATAAACTTTATATTTCGTGTATATGGACTTATTAACCAACAACCTCCCATACACGCACCCGACCACACACGCGTCTTCACATTATTATTTATCTCACATTGGAAATAAATAAATAGCAAACTGTTACTTATTTATTGCTGTTTGCTAATTTATGAGCTCAGGCGCTTGATTTAATTATTTTTTACTTTAGAGCGTACTCCCTCGATCAGCATTTAAATGAGATAAATATATATTAGATATCTACCACATCGAATTAATAGTATAGGAGTCTATTTTTACACATATGCTAGCAGTAAAAATAATATATTAACTATAAAAACTTTTAAGTTAAACGGTTTTATTTTATGTGCACTGAAAACTACAAAAGACATAATCATCGTGTTTTACTAGTGTAGCCCTTTCATTTGATACCCATATTGAGGGGGTTAAGGAAAAATATGTAATCCGCCATTTTGTATCGGCGGCCATCTTAGATTTATAATGTTATTGATTTTATTATATTGTATTGTCATCTAAATGAAATGTGTGTACCAAATTTCAGATCAATCTGACAACGGGAAGGTGCTTAAATTTCAATTTCTAATTTTGACCCAAATAAATAAACAAATAAATTCCGTACGGGTCGAGCTAAATAGAACCGTTTAATAATGATTTCTTGTATTTACGCGACATCAAATTTCAATTGAAACTATTATTTACGGATATTTAATTTAGACTTTTCAGATAGGCCCGTCCGTTTCTGGGACTTCACAGCAGCCGTAGCCGTAATTTTTGGTCCGATCTACGCAGAATGTGCTTACGGTATCTTGAAGTCCTACAGAGGTATGCTTGGTCTTGGATTTCATTTTATTATTAACTACCGGATTCCAAGCAGTAATAAATAAGTAGTAAAATAACTAACAGTTTGCTTTTAATTTTTTTTTTCGGCTCACTTGATGATAGTAAGTGATTACCGTCGCCCAGAACATCTGCAACACCAGAGGAGCTGCAGGTGCGTTACCCGCCTTTAGGGATATTTGAGAGATGGGATATTGATGGCACGTAATATATTTCAGAGTATCAGAGTCAAAGGACCATACAATATCTGTCACTCAAACATATGGTTTGGTTGGAATTAGATGGAAGTAGTCCATTCACTAAGTGATCAGCTACATTCAAATCCTAATTAACAATACGAGCCGAAACAAACAAACGAACGCCGCTGCAACAATTGTCAAATTGTCTCTTTTTTTTGGTTACGGCATCCCCCCCCCCCCCCCATCCCTCGTGACCTTACTGACCATGTCGCGGTACTCCGCGTCATCGACAGTATCGAGCCAGGAGTTGACGTAGGGCCACCATCCCCAGTCACCGTAGTCGTTGTACACCATCCCGTTGCGCGACACGGTGGCAGGGGACGCAACTGCCAAATCCAACGTCTCTATCAGCAACGATACCTGGGAATAAATATAATATAAGGAAATTAGAATTGCATTACTTTGTTTACGAGTGTGTTGTTATATGTGTATATTATAAGGATTATGTATTTACATTTCTATTTCGAATTATTGCACTCGTCAACATGTATTTCTTTCTCGACCAGGGTTGACTGGCAGAGAATGCCAAAAGAGGCATTAAGTCCCACCCATCATATACATTTGTTTTAGGTGTCGACAATATCAATGACTATGAAATGCTGTTAAATTTCTTAATTTCGACGCCGTAAGGTAAGAATCTGCCATCCCCTGTGGGTGTCTTAAGAGACTACGAAGCGAAAAGCCTTTGAAAACCTCATGGCTACAAACAGATGGCAGAATAGCCATCTTAAAAAAAACCCAATCTGCATGCCGAGCGAGGCGATTATAGCGAATCGTCCTTATGAGAGGAGCTTATGTCCTGTAGTGGACTTTTTACGAGCTGGTGAAGTAAGACGACTGCCACTCCCTTCCATCCCGATGGAAGGGAGTGGCAGTGGATCAACGCTAAGGGAAACCTGCCGTGTGATAGCGATGTAAGAATCCGCTACCTCCTTTCTTCCCGTGGGTGGTATACTTCTTGAAATCCCGATTGATAATAAAGCAACGATGAGATATGGATTATAAGTTGCACTATGTCGTTGTTTGCGTGTCTTGAGCTCAGATACATGTTGCTTGCACATGCATTGTTTTAGTATCTTTTTTGTGTATTGTAGTGTTGAATAAAAAAGTTGATATGAAACTATCATTCTATGCGATATTATTCCAAGTCTCAGGATTTGCTGTTCTTCTCTTTGAGCAAAGTAATATGCACCATATTGTTTTGCTTATGGAATTGTGCGATGTAGGTTTATCTGTTATCTTGAAAACAAAATTACGGTGCAGTAAAACACACTTGCGGCGGCATGGATATCCTCTCGCTGTTGACCAGCGTCAGCAGTTTGTTGTCGTCCATCACGGAGTTCAGGTTCTCGATCCAAATGGCGTCCACCGGGCCGTCGAAGATGATCCACTTTTGATCAGGCGATTCGTCTGTGGAAGCCGTTCAGTGAACAGATGTGTCTGGCGACTGCGTAAGAATATCTCTTTCGATGGATGTTGTATGAGGCCAACGCTCATATCCTATAGCCCGAAGTGGACAACACAAGACCGTTATGGCAACACTAATCATAGCAAATGAAATCCGTAATCTTTTCGTATGCCTATTGGTAAGATTGCGGGAAGCCTATGTTCAGCAGTCGACTTGTGATAGGCTAAAATGATGATGATGATGATAATTGGTAAGATGCGTGAGTTCGATTCAATGATCGCATGAGCTGGAGAAACTAAACGAACACACAATCCCAAGAGTTTAATCAAAAAATCGTTTGAGTGAATGCAATTGACATTTACTGTGTAATGTGGTTTTCTATTTGTTCACAGAGGTAGGCAAAATTACATATTTCCATTTGGTATGGCTCGACGTAGACAAACAGGCTTCCACAACCCACTTTTCAACTCCTTAGGAGGATCGCTCCCGGAGTTCACTATGATGTTTCCAAGGCATCTGACTACGTCACTATTATTGCGTACAATATATTTATTTCATAAACGTATATGCTTATTTTAACTGGTCGGAAGACTCCTCTGCTTAGGAGTAATCTGGGTAGATACACCACGAGCCACACTCTCGCCTATTTGTGGAAAAACTTTTGTGTTACGATTTGTAAAGTATCTTAAAAGGTTTAGTCCTCGGGGGTGATGTATCATCTGTCACCTTCTTCGATTGAGGTTATTTGCAGGTGGGCATGTACTGCACTAACCACTTACCATCATGTTAGTTCGTTAGTCACTTCATTCCAATAAAAAAAGAAACAAAGGAAGAGAAAGACATATAAAGAGAGACGTAAAATAAAAGGACTATTATCAAATTACCTTGACAAACAGTCCGCATAATCGCAGATAGGACGCCATCTTTCCATTCCCCAGTTGCCAAGTTATATTCCCCGTATAGCTCCCCGAGGGTCAAAGCCTTGGGGTTCATGGGGTACACCTGCACGTTCACGAAGCCCGGCACCTTCTCCCGGTGCAGACGGCTGATGGTAGCGGCGAGCATCTTCCAGGAGACTGATTTAGCTGTGTTCGTGTCACCGAGAAGTATGCTCGAATGGCGGGAATTCTAAAATTGATTTGTGTAAAATAAGAAGCTAGCGTTGTACAGTGGGTAGCGTGTAACTGACTAGCCGAGATTTTGGAACTGAGTTCGAATCGAATTTTCTGGTCTGGTTGTATTGTGTTATGTGTCTCCGACCCCTACCTCCGACCTTATCTCATAAGCCGTCAAGTTTTGTTAGCGCTAAACTATAACACGCTGATGCAAAGAAAGAAAACACATTACCCAATACCTTAATGATATTACATTTTAAACCAGATAACTTTGGTTAAATTTGGAGTAATTTGTTTAGTCGGTCCGGCATCTTCAATGCTGATCCCGACAAAACCAGTCACCAGAGACGGCGAGGGTAGGTGCGAGCACCTTTCCCCCGGGTTAAACTAAAAAAAAACCTATAGAGGCCTCCGGGCCAACAGCAACGTCGTGGTCGGTATGTTTCTCCTTCCGAGATCCGAGTCCAACATAACCCCTTGGGTGGCTCTCCGGCCACCAACGGATATGCCTAAAGTATTTTCCCTCCTCCAAAAAAAAAAATTAATGTCGAGCAACAGACTACCGATCAATCAATTGTGGTCTTGGATCGTTTCATTACTACAGCAACCTCCTAGGATCTTTGTGTGCGAAGTAGTTGTCCATCTTTTTAATTTTTAAGACGTTCTGTGTGTGTGCGCGGGTTGGAGTATATCACGATAAATAAAAAAAAAAAACCTATAGAGGCCTCCGGGCCAACAGCAACGTCGTGGTCGGTATGTTTCTCCTTCCGAGATCCGAGTCCAACATAACCCCTTGGGTGGCTCTCCGGCCACCAACGGATATGCCTAAAGTATTTTCCCTCCACCCAAAAAATAAATTAAGGTCGAGCAATAGACTACCGATCAATCAATTGTGGTCTTGGATCGTTTCATTGCTACAGCAACCTCCTAGGATCTTTGTGTGCGAAGTAGTTGTCCATCTTTTTAATTTTTAAGACGTTCTGTGTGTGTGCGCGGGTTGGAGTATATCACGATAAATAAAAAAAAATATTATTTCGCAGACATGAGTTTCCTCACGTTGTCTTATCCTCAGCGCCGAGCAGGTGGAACTTGCATCATTAAAAAAACAGTTAACAATTTTAGATTCAGGAATTATCATTCAACATTCAAAGGCATTCGGATACCGGTCACTCGCATACCAGGACATAAAGCGAGTATCCTCATATATTTCTTTATGTAAAATGTTATTTATTTTATTATACCTTCGTTTCGTACGTCTGTATAACCTTCAAAAGCGCAGCCTTAACGGGCTGCAGGCCAGCGATCTTCATTTCAGCAGAGATCGCCGTTTCCAGCATCTCATAGTCCAAGGTAGGGATCTCCACTTCAGGGAATATGTCCTGCATGATGCCGGAGAAGAGAGGGACGTCCTTGGCTGTCAGTCTGGCAACGTTCATGTCACGCATTGCGAGTATAACTATCTGTAGATGTGACAAATAATTCATAATCTTTCATTTAAAGTATTAGTATTTTTGATTGTGTTATACCTACCTATACAGGTTGGACAAACTTTTTTTTTTCTTCTGGAAAAGGCGGCAAACGAGCATGTGGTTCACCTGATGGTAAGTGATTACCGTCGCCCAAATACATCTGCAACACCATAGATGCTGCAGGTGCGTTGCCGGTCTTTAAGGATATTTGGGAGATGGAGGGATTTGGGAGGGAAGAGGGGGGGAATAGGGAGGGGGTGTGGGCCTCTGGTTACCTCACTCACCGAACGAAACGCAGAAGCACAAGATACTTCACGCCGGTATTCTGCGAGGCCGTGGTACTAATCCGGTCGAGTCGGCCCATTCGAGCAGCAGCTAATGCCGCCGCTTGGCTCTACCACGCTTATAAAAGGTATCTGAATTAAGATCTATCTTTTTTTTTCTAAAAAGAGAAAAAATAAAGAGTGTTTCGTTTTTCGGGCAAATCCATCAATCCACACTGGAATAGTGTGGTGGAACCATCATCAAAACGTATCGGAGACCCATGTTCAACAGTTTGATTGCTTTTTATTTGAGATAGACAAACGTATACCTAAATTGTCATTATACTCAGAATTGTATTAAATTAAATACCTCTTGTTCAGGCAGATTAGGGTAAGCACGTCTCTTAACTCCAGCGTAACGCAGAAGAGCCACCATGGACCTTAGCCCAAAATCATAATGGTCCTGCTTCGACAGCTGTTGCATAGCCAACTGGTACAAAGTAAACACCTGAAAACAACCGAATGGACGAACTAACATGTTTAAATACGGTAGTAGTAATGATAATCCTATTAATTACCGTCCCATTTATGTCTCGCTAGATATACCATACCGCATACGTATATTCTTATAAAAATCTCTTGGTGATTTTATTTAAAATTGAAATACAAATGGCTTCTAATTGGACTTTACATGAGAGAAGCCAAAGCAAATATAAACAAATATAAACTCGTGTTGGTGTGTTTTGTGATCTTCCAAATGCATTTGACTGTGAAGAACATAAGGTTCTTTGCGTAATTAGATTTGTAAAGTTAAATACTGCAACATTCGTGAAGCCACATTTCATCTTTGATCGTCATACCTCTCAAACCGCACAAAGGCGCTATTAACATTGAAATATGATGACTGTGTGGTTAGCATGGGGTGTCTCAAGGATCGGTTTTCAGCACATTTCTATTCTTAAGCCTCGAAAATTATCTTCTGTTTTTTGACATCCGGACCCAAACAAGGACTGGCTGTGTCTGGACGGCGATAAGATATAATATGTACATTTACCTACATAAATAAGTATTCATATGTATCCATGACGTGGTTACAAACATTTATATTCCTTTCATACAAATGTTTGCCCCTAGCGAGATTCGAATCCGCAACCCGCGGCTTCGAAGGCAGGGTCATCAAATAATAAGTATATTTGATATGTATCTGTTTACCTATGATATCTCACAGTTATTTAAAGACCGCTTACCTTCTTGGCATTTATCTTATAGGCAGTAAATCCATCGGAGAACAATGTGTTCTCGGCTATAATAAGCGAGTCCGGAACACACATCGCGATCGGTCGGAACATCGACTTCAAATTATCCGGCAACTCCGTACGTCCCGCATATCTGAGGAATCGGTTCATTGTAACGCAGGGTGAAAGAGAAACTTCAGAGAAGTTTTAAAGATTCACTAAGCTCTTAAAGTCTTTATATAAGCTCTTAGTGGTGGTAAACATACCCAGGATTCATAGTGATGAAGATACCACAGTTGCTGTCCAGCTTGATATCGCAACCCTCAAAAGTGAATCTCTTCAACTGGAGAGAGAGAGCCTGCAGCACGGCCAGGATCTGCTGAGCCACTACCGACAGCACTTCGATGTTGATCCGGTTGAACTCGTCGAAGCAGCCCCAACAACCACTTTGGGCTATACCTGGTACGGGGAGACGTAAAACCAAGTAAATGATGGACACGGTAACATTCTCCTTACCTTAAATTAAATAAAAAGTGAGTAAACTGAAAGTAAACACTAAATAAAACATTATGATACCTTTTTGGCCGATTTCAATCATGGTGTTAACTTTAAAATACTTGTTGTCAACTGCGCAGGAGATATTACAGTGCCGTAAAGGCGCGCAAATATAGAAATTGTCTTCATCTTCCCCTATCCGATGAGTTTATGAGATAAGATAGCATCGATCGATGAAGGATCCGATGCAGTGTCAGAAATACGGGGCGTACAACATCGGACAACTGACTTGAAAACCAATCATGTGTGTTTTTGCACAAATATTAACTTCAACTGCGATAGCCCAGGATCCATGCCTCACCACTTAACCGCGCGGCTATTATAAGCACTCACAGACAGACATAACGAATTTACCCATTTAGCTCGACTCTGCGCAGCTGAAATAACTAAAGTATGTTTTCGCCACTTCGGGACATAGATATTGACGGGTGGCGAGCCTCGACACTGGGATTGTTCCAGAATACCATCACTGACAAAATAAAGGGGTGAGAGATTCTTATACCGCTTCCACACGGCTAAAAGAAAGTGAGCTGAACACTTTTTTTAACTGTTGAGTGTAGAAAAAGTATATTCCTCCCACGAAGCAAGATCTCAGTCAAGAAGTCTTGAGTTTCTCACCAGCGAAGCACTTGGCCATGGATTTGTAGTCAAGCCCATCAGAGCAGTTGGTGACCACCACCCAGCGGGCGAGAGCCCGGCCCAGGTCCTTGGTCGTCTCGGTCTTGCCCGTGCCGGCCGGGCCCTGCGGACTGCCGCCACGGAACAGGTGCAGCGCGGTGGTCAGAGTTATGTAACACCTGGACCAACAATATTTTCACCTGTGAGTCGATGCAGGGGGTGTAGGGAGGAATTAACCATTTCTTTCGTGGAATTAAAGACCTGGGGAGTCACGACCCTAATACGAGGTTACCGGCGCTGCGCTCACCAACCTGATTACCCAGTGTGTAAGTATGGACGAACCTTTAAAGAAATATGTGCCGGCTTTTACGGGTGCTTTATTGGAGATGCTTATGTTCATTAGTGGACTAAAATAGGCTGTTTAGCAGGATAAGTGTTGTTTTTAAGTGGTAGGCTCCTTCTCCGCCTAGGAGTCGTCTGGGTAGATACCACCATCTTACCCTTCTCTGCCGTAAAGCAATAATGTTACATTACTGTTTCGTTCCGGTTTCCAAAGGTATGGAGACCCCGTATAATTACAGGCTGTGAAGCATTCTATCTCAGGGGTCGACAACGCATCTGTAACCTTCTTCGTTTGAAGTTTTCTGCAGGTGTCCATGGGTTGCAGTAGCCAATTACCATCAGGTGGACTGTTAGGTCGTTTACTATTCACCTCAACTCAATAAAAAAATTGGCGAGCGTGACGATTGTGGCAAATGCTTCTTATGGGTGGGGCCTATGTCCTGCAGTGGACAGTTTTAAGGCTGTTATTATCTATGGGCAATGAGTCAAAAGAGCAATTGGCTCACTTGATGGTAAGTGATTACCGTCACTCACGCACATCTGTAACACCAGAGGAGTTGCTGCGCTTGAAAACCTTCATTTGTAAGATCGGAGCGAGGATGAGGACAAGGTGGGGGAGGGAGTGGGCATCCGATTACCTCATTTACCGAACGAAACGCAGAAGCACAAGACATCACGCTATCTATTCTCTATTTCACGCCGGTATTCTGCGAGGTCGTAGTACTACACCGGTCGAGGCGGCCCATTCCAGCAGCAGAAGAAGCCGCCGCTTGGCTCTACCGCGATCAAAGTTAAGGTGAGCATCACACGCCACCCGTCGGTCAGCGGAGTGATGACGAGCCGACCTGAGTTGCCGATGTACTCGTAGGTGTACACGAAGCAGGTGTTCGTCTGCCGGATGTAGCAGTCCTCGCGCTCCCGGTCCCAGTAGAACTTCAGCTGCGAGAACCATTCGAATGCCGTCACCGACATGCATCCTGCGACAAGCGATTTTAAAAATAAAACGGAATAACTGCGCCTGAAAAGTTGTGAACACACTATTTCGTAAACTGATTTTATCCTAGAATCTTGAAATATATTGATAGGATATGGTAGAGACTGTGAAATAATATTAAAAATCTTTAAATCCTATGTTTGACGTACAGTGTGCATACGAGTGGCCCACAAGTGACCCTACTAACTTTTTTACTAAACTAGAGGCACGTTGGGATTGATGTTCTAATATTTGTCCGCCTCGTGAAGATTTGTGAAAATTGACAACTACGTTTGAGGATCAATTGCTGTTAATAAAAATTAAATGCTGTTCGCAGGTAAGCGCATCACTCGAGAATGGCTGAACCGATTGAGGAGGTATTCCTACCATATATTTGTACTGTCGACACGACGGTTCATCACTATGCTGGGACCCGATAGGAATCGCCGTGGTTGAGTTTAAAAAAAAAAGGGTAATAATATGACCATAATTACGTTTCCTGTAGTCACGGGGGAACTGATGTGTAAGACGTGCTGAGTTGCTTTAAAGCACTCGAAACGATGGGAACATAAAACCAAAAATTAAATGCTATAAAACCCGTAAATAATAGCTTCATGTCAAATGTAAGTATATTTGATATGTATCTGTTTACCTATGATATCTCACAGTTATTTAAAGACCGCTTACCTTCTTGGCATTTATCTTATAGGCAGTAAATCCATCGGAGAACAATGTGTTCTCGGCTATAATAAGCGAGTCCGGAACACACATCGCGATCGGTCGGAACATCGACTTCAAATTATCCGGCAACTCCGTACGTCCCGCATATCTGAGGAATCGGTTCATTGTAACGCAGGGTGAAAGAGAAACTTCAGAGAAGTTTTAAAGATTCACTAAGCTCTTAAAGTCTTTATATAAGCTCTTAGTGGTGGTAAACATACCCAGGATTCATAGTGATGAAGATACCACAGTTGCTGTCCAGCTTGATATCGCAACCCTCAAAGGTGAATCTCTTCAACTGGAGAGAGAGAGCCTGCAGCACGGCCAGGATCTGCTGAGCCACTACCGACAGCACTTCGATGTTGATCCGGTTGAACTCGTCGAAGCAGCCCCAACAACCACTTTGGGCTATACCTGGTACGGGGAGACGTAAAACCAAGTAAATGATAGACACGGTAACATTCTCCTTACCTTAAATTAAATAAAAAGTGAGTAAACTGAAAGTAAACACTAAATAAAACATTATGATACCTTTTTGGCCGATTTCAATCATGGTGTTAACTTTAAAATACTTGTTGTCAACTGCGCAGGAGATATTACAGTGCCGTAAAGGCGCGCAAATACAGAAATTGTCTTCATCTTCCCCTATCCGATGAGTTTATGAGATAAGATAGCATCGATCGATGAAGGATCCGATGCAGTGTCAGAAATACGGGGCGTACAACATCGGACAACTGACTTGAAAACCAATCATGTGTGTTTTTGCACAAATATTAACTTCAACTGCGATAGCCCAGGATCCATGCCTCACCACATAACCGCGCGGCTATTATAAGCACTCACAGACAGACATAACGAATTTACCCATTTAGCTCGACTCTGCGCAGCTGAAATAACTAAAGTATGTTCGGGACATAGATATTGACGGGTGGCGAGCCTCGACACTGGGATTGTTCCAGAATACCATCACTGACAAAATAAAGGGGTGAGAGATTCTTATACCGCTTCCACACGGCTAAAAGAAAGTGAGCTGAACACTTTATTTTTAACTGTTGAGTGTAGAAAAAGTATATTCCTCCCACGAAGCAAGATCTCAGTCAAGAAGTCTTGAGTTTCTCACCAGCGAAGCACTTGGCCATGGATTTGTAGTCAAGCCCATCAGAGCAGTTGGTGACCACCACCCAGCGGGCGAGAGCCCGGCCCAGGTCCTGGTCGTCTGGTCTTGCCTGTGCCGGCCGGGCCCTGCGGACTGCCGCCACGGAACAGGTGCAGCGCGGTGGTCAGAGTTATGTAACACCTGGACCAACAATATTTTCACCTGTGAGTCGATGCAGGGGGTGTAGGGAGGAATTAACCATTTCTTTCGTGGAATTAAAGACCTGGGGAGTCACGACCCTAATACGAGGTTACCGGCGCTGCGCTCACCAACCTGATTACCCAGTGTGTAAGTATGGACGAACCTTTAAAGAAATATGTGCCGGCTTTTACGGGTGCTTTATTGGAGATGCTTATGTTCATTAGTGGACTAAATAGGCTGTTTAGCAGGATAAGTGTTGTTTTGAAGTGGTAGGCTCCTTCTCCGCCTAGGAGTCGTCTGGGTAGATACCACCATCTTACCCTTCTCTGCCGTAAAGCAATAATGTTACATTACTGTTTCGTTCCGGTTTCCAAAGGTATGGAGACCCCGTATAATTACAGGCTGTGAAGCATTCTATCTCAGGGTCGACAACGCATCTGTAACCTTCTTCGTTTGAAGTTTTCTGCAGGTGTCCATGGGTTGCAGTAGCCAATTACCATCAGGTGGACTGTTAGGTCGTTTACTATTCACCTCAACTCAATAAAAAAATTGGCGAGCGTGACGATTGTGGCAAATGCTTCTTATGGGTGGGGCCTATGTCCTGCAGTGGACAGTTTTAAGGCTGTTATTATCTATGGGCAATGAGTCAAAAGAGCAATTGGCTCACTTGATGGTAAGTGATTACCGTCAATCACGCACATCTGTAACACCAGAGGAGTTGCTGCGCTTGAAAACCCTCATTTGTAAGATCGGAGCGAGGATGAGGACAAGGTGGGGGAGGGAGTGGGCATCCGATTACCTCATTTACCGAACGAAACGCAGAAGCACAAGACATCACGCTATCTATTCTCTATTTCACGCCGGTATTCTGCGAGGTCGTAGTACTACACCGGTCGAGGCGGCCCATTCCAGCAGCAGAAGAAGCCGCTGCTTGGCTCTACCGCGATCAAAGTTAAGGTGAGCATCACACGCCACCTGTCGGTCAGCGGAGTGATGACGAGCCGACCCGAGTTGCCGATGTACTCGTAGGTGTACACGAAGCAGGTGTTCGTCTGCCGGATGTAGCAGTCCTCGCGCTCCCGGTCCCAGTAGAACTTCAGCTGCGAGAACCATTCGAATGCCGTCACCGACATGCATCCTGCGACAAGCGATTTTAAAAAATAAAACGGAATAACTGCGCCTGAAAAGTTGTGAACACACTATTTCGTAACCGATTTTATCCTAGAATCTTGAAATATATTGATAGGATATGGTAGAGACTGTGAAATAATATTAAAAATCTTTAAATCCTATGTTTGACGTACAGTGTGCATACGAGTGGCCCACAAGTGACCCTACTAACTTTTTTTACTAAACTAGAGGCACGTTGGGATTGATGTTCTAATATTTGTCCGCCTCGTGAAGATTTGTGAAAATTGACAACTACGTTTGAGGATCAATTGCTGTTAATAAAAATTAAATGCTGTTCGCAGGTAAGCGCATCACTCGAGAATGGCTGAACCGATTGAGGAGGTATTCCTACCATATATTTGTACTGTCGACACGACGGTTCATCACTGTGCTGGGACCCGATAGGAATCGCCGTGGTTGAGTTTAAAAAAAAAGGGTAATAATATGACCATAATTACGTTTCCTGTAGTCACGGGGGAACTGATGTGTAAGACGTTCTGAGTTGCTTTAAAGCACTCGAAACGATGGGAACATAAAACCAAAAATTAAATGCTATAAAACCCGTAAATAATATTATTCATCGGCTAAGATTATTTGTAATATCCAATATTCTGTACATACCCATCTTGTACATCCTGTCCACGGAATCCCTCGAATGTATCTCAATGACGCACAGAGCGTTCACTTTGCACCGCAGTATTTTGGAGATTTCTTTTCTCGACATTGACTGTAGAGTAGCGAGGATCTGGTTCTGTTTCTTACGCAGTTTCTTCATCGGCTTCTTCTCCTTCATTATCTCGCAGCGACATAGAGTTCGCGTGCAGTCGGAGGTCCATTGGATCTTTAAAATTTAATTTCTCTACACTAAGAAAGTGAAATATCATGACTGAGTGAGGAAGATTTCCTACGCTGTGCTGGTAACTCACCTTACTGCTAGTGATTCCAAGCTGTCCAGGCCAATCGTTTATCCACTGTTCTCTCTGATAGCGACACTTTCTTAGTGCCGCGCGAGTTTGTATTAGATGCTGAAAATTAAAAAGCTGAAATGATTTCATAATACAAAACTAGGTACGTTACTAGCGCACCGAAAATGAAGCGAACAAAAGACTGCAATTGTTGCCTCTGGCCTCGGCCGCTTTCGAATAGGCGATATACACCTGCTTGCCGGTTCCCGCTAACCGTTTCTAAATTTCATTTTAATAGGATCAAACCCCGCCATTTTCTATGTGCATTTACACTAATTGTATCTAACGTAAGTAAACAAAGAAATGTATGTAAATGTATGCAGTACACGTATCTTTATTTTAAAATCATTTGGTATGGTAATTTTTGAGAATCGTGACGACGAGCCTCGACAACGGTCGCATAGCTCGCAGAACTGATAATCGTCAGAGAAGAGAAGTTCGCAACCTCTTACAGTTAAACTCATTGAAAGAACTCGCACAAGATGGAATAACAATCTCGATTGTTGCGTGAATACTATGAATGGAGACGGCACAGGACTGTACCTTGTGGCAATCTTTAGGGGAAGCATGTGTCCAGATATGTGCGAGACTGTGAACTATAATGATGATGATGAATAATTTCATTATTGCGTCAAGTATTTACACAGATACATTTCTATCTATCTGGAATCTAAATCAACATACAGATATCTAAATAGATTGACGATTATGAAACTAAAACAAAAGCATGTATATATAAGCACACGCATGACTTTGGGGTAAAGAGAGACTATATATGTATCAAAACTATGTGTGAATCTTGTCAGGCTTCTGCGAATCAATCTTCGCCTTCTCAGGAGATAGAACGTGGCAAATTTCATTTACCGGTTTTTGGTCTCAGTAAATGTCATGAGATTTTCAAGGCTATTCGCATAGTCGTCTTTTACGTGGCCCGCGGCGAGAAAGGGGAGCCGGTACTTACGGCACTAGCACAGAAAGAGGTAAGTAATTACCTAAATAATATACTTATCTAATTTGCTTATTGGTTTAAGAATAAAACATAGTACAGTACAATACGTACAATTTGATAAAAGTATAGTAGGTTTGTAATAAATTTAAAATCGGAAATAATTTGACCTTTACCCCTCACCTCTTTTAAAACAACTCGCATTGTATTCTCTAGAGCCAGAAGCCAGACCTCGGCCGGTCCATCCAGCACCAAGTTGTGTTTCCATTCAACGACCTCCCCGTCCTCGGATATCATGGCCTTGGCTACGGGAAGGCCGATAGCGTTCTAAAATTCGAGCAAGGGAATAAGAATCGTAATGAAAATTCTTTCACCAAAATGTGATTTTTGGTTACAATACAAACACTCTTGAATGGTTTGTGTAATTTCTATCATATACGTACGCTTACTGTAAGGATGTAAGGTAAATAAAAAACATCTGGGTTATCATAAAGCAAATCTTTATTTTCTGTTTTTTGAAATTTTATTACACATTAAAATGCTTAAATAATACAAAGAATTGTATGTTAAACATATCTGTCATCATTAATGTTCAAAAATCAATAATATTCTTTGACTTTCAGCTGCCAAAAAATAAAAACTCTTTTTTATTTATCAAAGAACAAGGCACTCAATAATGTGTTCATTTGAATTTTGGGCTGTATAAATGAAGATTGATAAGCAACTCTATGCTTAATAGGTTGTCAAAACCCTCCAACGGTAAAAAAAGCCCTGCTTCTGTACCTTAAGGGTGATCTTTACAATGTTTCACTTTGTTCTGTCATCACTGCAATGTGGTAATCAAACATATCTGTTACTTCTGCCGTAAATTTTGTCTGTCAAAGACAGCAGAACTTTAAAAACCGCTTTTTTATCTTCATCGGAGCGACATGAGAGTACCATATGAAAGTAATCACTTAACAGGGACTGCTCTTTAGCAATGGGATGGTTCATTAGCAGGATAGTAAGAGCCTGAAAAAAAAATTGTTGATATTAGTACACAAGTTGAATGATTTTATTGATTACATGTGGGACTTTGGTGACAGACAGATATCAGAGAAACCCATAAGGTACTTAAATAAAATATAAGCAAAGTATTCTGGGAGAGGCATAGCAGCTTGGCACTTGCTTGGCATATGCCTAGAAGTGAACTAAGACATAATAATCAGAAATATTTTGTCAATTTCTTCCTCTTGGCCATAGCCATGCGGCGGCTTTTGATCCTGCTAGAATGAGCAGGCACAACCTGGGTAGTACTATGGCCTCTCAGAATACCAGTGTGAAATAGAGGCCAAGAGGCATTTATCAGACCTTGTCCCTGGCCTTACCATGTGCAGCTATCTGGCGCAGCTATCTGTACTGTGACTGACTAAAGGGTTCATAGTACTGACTCAAGTTAATGTATATACAGAATATAACATTGAGCAAAAACACAATTTGCTACTCACTCTTATATAAATTGGTAGTTCATCCAATCTCTTTGTCTTATGCTCCCAAATAGGAGATTTCTTTAGGAGATATAGTAGTTTATCCCAATTATGAGAATAGATGGCATGACACAGTGCCAGATGAAACTTGTGCCTCCATTTCTTCTGTCTCATATCACTTTCAGAAGTACTGCCCTCTAGCTGCAGATGAAGGAGATTTCGTTTGCACCTTCTGTCAGGTTCCGGATTAGGTTTTTCTAAAGATTCAATCACTCTTTGCTGCAATATAGGGAACAATATTTTCAGATGAAATATTCATTATTAGTACTCTAAACAGCTCCAATTGTTAAGATTACTTAAAAAAAAATTAAAGTAAAGCCCAAACAAAATATATGTCAAACATCAGGACCTTACAATTAGCTGAAAGTATTTCCAGTATTCACAGAAATATAGATATTACATTTTATTGAGACAAAAAATTTGAGGCCATAAAATAGAAGTTCTAAACATATATACAAAGTACTCTGTGGAACTAAGGAAAGTTTTACGTATTTAGTATTAGTAGGTACTCACCATAGTACTCATCGGTACAAAGTGACATTTTTCAATATGTTCTTCATTAAACATTCTTAATAAAACTTTTGCTCAATAATTGCCTTCAGCTTAATGATTTTCCGATTTTATTTTAGCGATATATTTACAATTTTATAACTCGACTTCACACCGACCATTATCATATCAATTCCATACACACGAACACGTGATAATGACATTGACATCAAGGATGTTTCTTTTTTTACTAACACCTATATGGCAACAGTCTTTAACTATCTGCCAGTATCAAAGGTATCAATTTTCTGATTGAGCTCGATAGTAAAATTTCACCGAAGACCTGCTGGACAAATGGCACCAAAACGAAAATCTTTGATTATCAGCCTTCAATTCAATTATTCAACGAACGAAGTCACACGTATTTGTAGCATAATACATTATCAAAATGATACATCAAAACGCGAAACATGGAGAAGTAATTTCATAAATCGGTTTAAAAAATAATATTACTTATTTCCAGAATATGGTATATAGGGGTGGTAACAATAACAATAGGTCGTGTGGTTTAGTGAACTAGGTAAAATACGTATGTATGGTGATTGTATTTGTTATAAAAATCCAATCAAACATATCTACGTTGTAATTGCTTTGTTTTTTCTGTTTTGTCTTAAATAAATTATTTCCGATTAGCCCAAGTAAATTAAAAAGGCAAAAGAAGAACTTATTTACATAAGTTACTATGACCCCTATGTTTATTTTATTTATTTATTAAACTTTATTTGAATACCTTTAAATAAAAGTATTACAAAGGGTGGACTTAATGCCTCTTGGCATTCTATGCCAGTCAACCCGGGGCGTGGAGAGATATATGTCTAAGTCGATTTCATATCGTAACGTTATAATAAAATGTACGTGGGTACATCGCAGTAGCTAAACTACTATAAAGTAGAAATACTATTAAGAATTTTCATTCATTTATTCATTCATTCATATTAAGTAAGCAACCTGGTGTTAAGGTCGGTACGAGTTGACTGACTAGCTGATTATGCCAAAGGTAAATTGGAGGACTGGTAATCCAGCCGTTATACGTATTACCGCTTTGTTTATTTTGTTTGTTACACTTTAGTCACGCGTGCAAAAAACAAATCTCGTATCGATTGTTTCATGCCAGTCTCTTAAATACCTACATCTAGTAACATACCCAGGTATCGGTATGTTTCTGCATCTAAAAGAGTCCTTATATCCCTAGGGTATAGACTTGTCAAAATCAACGACCTTACCCTTTGACATGGAGAGCCGTACATTTATCCCTCCCGAGTTCCATTCTGATAGAATTGTTGAAATCACAAGTGACTTTCAGCAATCCCATTAGATAGGAGTCATCCATGTAGAAAAGGTGGGTCACTTTTGCCCCTCCCGTCCAAAACGAAAATCCTTTCCTGAGCTCGCCAGTAACGTGCTGACAGGACAAATTACATTGTATTTTTATTATTATTCGATATAAATTAGGATTTATCTCCAATATTTAAAGATTGGGGAAAGGGGATTCGAACCGGAACGTGGTCATTCCACTATGACTTCTATTTTTCATTTATAAAAGATTTCCGGCATGTGTAACAAAAGAAAATCTAAAAGACAAAATATGGCGTCATTAATTTACCTTATCGATTCTTATCTTGTTAACGTTGTCAAATAATTTCTTAAGATGTATTTGTATGAGTTGCGGTTTCTTTGAATTACCAAGTATCTCTAATAGGTCATCGTTGGAAATGAAATAAAACGTGGAAATATCTGCCTCTTCGTTTCGAGATACTTTTCCAGCGCTCTTAAAATACCGTCTAAATTGTCCATCATACTATTAAGTTTATTATACAAGTATGGTGCTGGCTTATAAAGACACGCTTCTACCGCATTCGTTCCTGCATACATGCTGTTGAAATAATTATATTTATCTAATTTCCGTCGACTAAAATAATACAGGAAAATAAGATTTTTTTTAAAACTATAGTTTCAAACTAAATTACGTATAAATTATAAATTGATGAGATGATTTATCTATACTAGAAAAGGCCTGTTTGGGCCCAAATTACTTCTACTTATACACCGTTACTAACTTCTTAGTAATTTCAGTCCAATCCGCTGTCAACGCGTCGAAGGTCACCACTTCATTCGGCAATTGTTTTCTAATATCTTCCCCACTAAAAATATTTTCTAGGTACAAATAACGTCGCTGTACTTGTAATGAAATCTAACGAAAACAAAAGTATCTATTAGTTTGATTTGTGGTCCCTAATAAAGAAATGTGTTCCCTAAAAAAGAATAAAGGGTACTACCTCAATGCACTCCGCTACATATCCTAACGACTTTTCCCAATAATCGACTTCTTTAATAAACGGTTCAACATACTTTGTTGACTTCATAGATGACAGTTGGACTTGGTGATCTTCTAAAAACTATAAAATAATAAATGCATATGTTAAAACATTTTGATACTAATTTTTTAATAGCATCTATTCCATTGTAAAGTGAACAGACATCTAGGCAAGCGTGTACCATCCTAGGCCTCATCTTCGCCTTTCATCGGGCAGGATTGAGGTCAAACGTAAGCCTATTTTTCATAAAATAAAAATTGGATGCATGAATATCATCTAAGTGAAACGCTAGGCTAGAAATATATAGTGAAATCTGACTGAATACACGGATAGCTCAATGAATACGCATGAGTCGTAGATCAGCTCAATTTTTACTGATTTTTTAGCAAACCTGTGTCTTAAATTAGTCGAATAGCTCATAACGTTTTAATGCTCTATACACTAACGAACCAACCGCAGATCAACCGGCACTCGTAACTCAAGTTGACTAAACTTAAATATCTCAATCAATGGTCATGTTGATCTAATAGTGAGCTGTGAACCAGCACAGAAGCAATTGAACCACAGCTCAATCTATTACCGCTGTGACCAGAATATTTGAACCGGTGCCTTCCAATACGCCAGACCTAATTTATCTAGATTGGCTTGAAATCACTGCAAATGACATAGTAGAAATAGGGAAATGTAACAATCAATTGTTCATAAATTATTTTTATTTAATCAATTCTTTCAAACTATTATGAAAAAAAAATTAGAACGCAGTCTGTATTCTAAAATTTAGTAATACCAATACCAACCTGTGACACCTCTTCAACATTTTTAATTTTATAAATATCACCATGATGTGGTTGCATTTCATATGTCGTATTTTTCCACACCTCACGGATTGCTTTAAGACCATTTTCAATATTCAATTCCATCGTAGCGGCGTTAGAAACTTCTGCTATATCCTCAGCATATGCTTGGAAGTTTAAACGCATTATCAACTCTAATTTAAAATCTTCCGAAGTCTGATCAAAGTCACTGTAAGTTTTAATTTTCTTTACAAACCAATTTTTAATAGACTTATTTTTGTCATGAAATTTAAACAAATACTATGTATATTTTTAGACAATTATCTTTATTCATATTAAATGTTTTTAAATTAAAAGTGTAGGTATGATAATTTCATTAATAAAAGAATGATATTTATCTAACAAAATTTATTCTTTAAATAGTATTTATTTTTGAAATGATATATTACAAAAATTTTAGATGTACATGTGAACTTACACGCCCATTAGAACCTTTATTCTGTCCCAATGTCGTTCTCGCATACATGGATTTTTTAAATCACCTATTAAAGGCAATGTTCTTCTAAATGCATCCACTTTAACCCGAGTTGTCTCTATAATATCCCATCCTTTATCTTTGAGTTGACGTGACAGACGATTAAAATTTCTACAAAATTAAAAAAAACATTGTCAATTTATTAATATTATCTGTTGATAAAATTAATCATATAGCATGATAAGAGAATTTGTCTCCTATCTAATCGAGGTCATAAAAGTCGTCTTCATTAAAATCTAAATCATCAAATAACGATCTCAGATATTCTTCTCAGTCTAGCACTATTGGTCGTGGTTGACACAGATGCTGTACACGGTGGGTCTTCACGTCGACGTTCTCCTTGACTTACGTAATTGCTTTCGCGTTGGTTCTCCACTTTTGGCAGTTCGCTGCGTTGCGAGCACACTGTGCCATGCTGGATCGAGTTACACTCTTTATGAGATCCCTCCAACGAATAGGTGATCGGGCGCGTGACCTTCTGCCTTCCATGTGTTTATCTGCGGCGCTAAGGGTCCCGGATTCGATTGCTAATTTATGTAAGTAAACTGCCTCCGCGACACGGGAGAAAATCCCAGTCTCTCTATCGACTGTTAATTTGTGGGGATGTGACCATAGAACTGGAGTATTCGCAGCTGCACAGGTGACGAAAGTCTTTCCGTTATTCCTAGGTCTTTGAGGATTGAACGATTGAACAAATCACATATCTCAGATATCAGAGACCGAAAATATCCAGGCTGATGAATCAGTGATCGGCACGACCCGTGCCACACCGCGGGATTCAAAGAGGAAATAATAATATGGACATGACATGATTCGCAAAAATTAAGAGTTATGTATTTGTAAATAGAAGTCAGAATATTAAATAAAGTCGTAAAATGTATTATTTTTCATTAAAGAAAATATTGATAATCTATGGTTTCATTTTATACTGCCTAAAATATTACGTGAACTTTTATAAAACATGTAAGTGTTAAAATATAATCATTTGAAGTGCATAACGGCCCTTTTCCCTACCTGGCATGTCGGAGGTCACTATCGTGTTTTCTATTTTTTTCTTTTTAATATTATTTTCGTTCGCCGATTCGAAAGCTGGAATCCCGGGGAATATCCATATTAACATAATGATTGAGGTCATTGACATCATGTGGCACGGGTCGTGCCGATCTATGCTGATGATACACGGCAGCTTGTGCAGTGTGCGAGATTTCTGATCTGATCTGCAATCGCCTACGTATCATAGCGCTTACAAAAAATTGTCCCATGGAGAGAGGCCTGTATCCGGCCATGGACAATTTACAAGCTGTTAGAAAGAAACAATAAGAAGAGAAGAGAGAGAACAAAATATGTACTTCAATTGTTTACCTAAATAGGTACATAACATTGTCCTCCATCTCTTCGGTCTCCATTTCCCAAAAAGTTTGTGTCCTATATTTGTCCCAAGACTCCTCCCATTGCAAGACTAATCCCCAAACCTCTTCCAGTTTCTCCAACTCCTTTTCCATTTTCTGCAGATCCAGGTTCACCGGTGTCCTTTTTAAAATATTAACGGAGTACAGTAAAATTATTTCACAAAATTAAAACATCAATACGAAAGGTTTTAAATTACGTCAAATTAAATACTGCAAGGCCATCTCGTATCTGTTGTTCCTGCATTCTTAGTGCATTTAACTGATCTCTAAAAGCTTTTAATTGCGCCACAGCATCTTTACCACTAATATCAGATGTGCAAGGTGCAGATTTGTAAAAGTCTTCACAGAATTCCTTTGCGCTTTCTTTAAATTCCTGATTTAGAAGCAATAAGCGGGATTAGAGGACAAAGAGCAACTAAACGAAAATTAAAGCTTTGTTATTAGTAAACTGTCGGCAGTGGATACCTCAGCTTGTTCCAATAATTCATTTTTAAATTTATCCTTATTCAATTCTAAAGCTTTCTTTGCTTCCTCCAATACATTTAAATATTCACTCCATATCAAGGGTATATTTTCGTGACGAGTAATCGTGTCAGAACTTAATTCGACTTCAAACTTAGCTGAAATTTTAAGTGAAATTGGTAACTTCGATAGTCTTAACACAGAAAGCTCATATTATTAAGAG
The DNA here is from genome assembly GCA_029286595.1 of Bhutanitis thaidina. Taxonomy (NCBI): domain Eukaryota; kingdom Metazoa; phylum Arthropoda; class Insecta; order Lepidoptera; family Papilionidae; genus Bhutanitis; species Bhutanitis thaidina. The sequence continues at coordinate 16,911,229 of JAGSMS010000022.1, read as the reverse complement.
TCTCATATACTGTATTAAGTTACTGTATATTATTATACTTTAATTCTGAACGTGTTGAAACGATAGAAAATCTATTGAATTGACTTGTGAATGCTTAAGAAGTACTGATTTAAACTTGCCTAGTGTTGTCATTTGATCTGTTATTGGCGGAAAAGTTTGTTCGATTTTAGATATTTCGGAGAGAAGGCGTTCATACGTCGCCATTGCTGTTGCAAGCTCTTTCAGATCTGTTGGCATCTGTAATAATACAATCATTTTATTTGACAAGTTTTTATTTTGGCATTTGTTAATTTTGTTTGATCCTTTCTACGAACCGTCATTGCATCCTCGCTGCTTTTTTCAACATATGTATATATAATATCTATATCAGACTCGGTAATTTTACGTAATAATTCACCCAATTTCACTTGCCATCTTAAACAATGCGCGATAACGGACTTTTTCAGCTCACTCGAATTTAGAGTTACGAACTGGATCTGTAATATGAGTTATACATTATGTTTTATTCTGTAATTTTAATTTCTTTAGCACCGTTGCGGTGTCTCACCTGATTGACAGTCTCCTGCACTTGCACGGCGTTCGCTAAATCACTGTAAGCAATAATCAAGTGATCGAAGTCTATCGCTTTATGCTTTTCTTTGAGATATTTAATCATAAATTCATCTTTATCTACCTCCCAGATGTGCGCATAAGGATCCCACATTCTTAAATGATCATTTATGAGAGTTATATTGTAATCGATTTCTGTAATATAATTTATAAAACAAAAAACAATTAAATACTATTTATTTATCAAAAAAATACTATGTATAATACCAAAAATTATAAATAAATTTTAGTACGAATAACAAACAGTTTTTAGTCATACTTTTGTAAGAATTAAAATATAAGATTGTAGTAACCTTGTTTTACAAAGTAGCGCTACAAATATTATATTAATATTTGCAAATATTCAAATTATTGCAGGTTTGTAGATATCTGGCATCACAAAATAACGCACCACGACGCCTTCGTAAAGACAGAACTTTAATATATCAACTACAAATATAAACCTTCTCATGAAACCAAGTTTAAATTGACTGGGAAGTTTAGAATTTATAAGCGAATACACAACCAAATGCGGATAGCGACTTAGTTAAGTCCTAAGTAATAAGGTTATAAAGCTTCCTTTATAGTTGAATTTGGTATTGTATTGTTTAATATCACATTACCTGCGTCTATTAATGCTTGAAGTTTATTGCTATCCGAGTCAACTTTAATGACCTCACAAAACCTTTTTAGGCCACCGGCTGGTAATGAGAATTTCTCAAATAATCTAGGTATTGTACTTGTTATATGAATAATTTCTTCTAATACGGTCGTAAACGTTTCCCTGAGCTCATAACTTGTCGGGACGAAGACAATTTTATTTTTAGACAAGTAAAGATCCATTTTGATCAACGGTGCAGGAGCCATTGTCCCTGAAAAAGCAAAACGTTGCAATAGCTGTACAAGGTATTTAGGGTGTGATAGGTAAATCAAAGGCATTGCAGGACTCATTTTAAATTTCATCGTGCATGAGTGCTATAGGTTCCGGTACTTTAATTATTAGTTTCGTAGTGATTAGTCATACACATATGATTAACATTAAATGAAAACTCTTACCTGATACCGGTTTCTTCCTGGTTACCGGTGGTTCGCTAAGCTCCAGTAGCCCTGATACTAAACTCTCTCAAAATCAGAAAAGGTTCTTACCACAGAAGTGCAGTATTTATGAGAAGTTACTATATTTTATTAACTTAAGTAACCAGTAAATTACTCTCGAAATTAGCATTAAGATTAAAAAAAAAATCCGATATTCTTAAAAGTTCGGATAATGAAAATTTGTTAAAAGTATTATTACCATCTCCATGAACGCATCTATACATATTCTGCATTGTAGCTTTGATAGAGAGACGTAAAGCGTCTTCTAAAAGATGATCAAACCTTCTTACATATTTTATCCATTGTTCGGCCATCTGTAAGTTTATAGTTTGAACATTATAAACATACAATCTAAATGAACAACTTTTTAATTATGAAATTAATATTTACGTGTGTTATGTACGCTTCAAATCCTTCATATACAATAACAAGATATGTTATAATCTCCTTGTACATTTCCAAATTTTTTGACGCCGCTTCTGATTCCATACTGCGGATATGCGCACGAAGTAACTGGATTTCATATACGTTATAAATATCAAAATCTATAAATGGAGTGTCACATATTTTTTCCATAATCTTCACTAGATTCAAATTGCAGTTCTTATATGTAGTTAAGAAGTCTTGCAACTAAAAAAAAGAATATTGCGCCATATTATCTATGTAGTTATTTATGTTTGTATTATTATATACTCGTAGTACGGACTGAAATCCACGCTTGCAGCGCCTCTGGTGTTGCAGATGTACATAGGAGTCGGTAATCACTTACCATCGTGTGAGGCGCTTGCTGGATTGCTGCCTTTCCCATGTAAAAAACAAAACACACCATAAAAAAACAAATTGAAAACCAAACCTCTCCGATCTGCGTAACACAGTCTGCTATATATTCATCAGACATTGTAGATGTCCACGTCAGCTTAGAGATCCCAGGTTGTACTTTTTTCTCGCAAGCCTGAAAAGAACAGTGAATTTATCAATTTGTAATTACTTAGTAGCACCGACACCGGGGAACGAATCCAGAACTCCAACGTACAACGAAATTAAAAAAGCAACCTGTCCACTAGGCTATCTCAACTCTAACATACGTACACACATACAAAGAATCTTTTATATTAGTATAGATTTATCTATTTTCATATTTTTATGAAAAACTAAAATTTATGTGCATAAAAGATCAAAAAAGAGCAAAAAGGCTGACTTAATGCCAAGAGACATTCTCTACCAGTCTACCATTAAGTTGAGCAGAGAAAATGTAAAATGTGGACCTCTATATGGATAACTAGAACATATTTAGAAACTATCAGCTACTTCGTTGATATGGATTTTACAAATTACAGAAATGTACGAGTAACTTTAGTATGTTCAAGTTATGTCCATAGTGACATACAGACAAATTGTTTTTACCATCACATCTGTTTAGATAATCGAATGTAATAAAGTATTTGAAGGGTTAACATAGCGCTTCTGTTTATTTACTTTACTTGTATGGGTTTTAAAAACTTTACGCCGTAATAAAAATTTATTTGAAGCGCAGCTACCGGGTGGCGAGTAATTTATTTCGATTATGAATGCTTTTTTTTCATTGTGTTAAAGTAAAGTAAAGTCCCAGTCAGTAAATGACCCACTGGTGGGTAAAGGCCTCCAATCATGATTTAAGAGAGTCTTTGAAGCCGAAGAGGGGCCTTCACGATGCTAAAATCAGGGTTGGTGGACTTCATATTCTCGAAATATTTTTAACATTCTGATTTCTTCAATAAGTTTTCCTTCATCGCCGAGCACATGGTAAATACCACACTTAAAATTGCTATTAACAATTTAAGCGGTTCCGACATCGGGGATCGAACCTTGTTCTATATATGAGTAAATATCGCTGTTAAAAAATTAGTTAAAACATCCATAAACATAACACTGATTTCAGTTTCTTGATCAAATGTTTTTTTTCATTTTGTTTTGGTACTAACAGCGCATAACAAAAATTTCTGTAAAGTTTTTTTTAATATGCAGACAAGGACATTGCATAAATTGCAAGACAATTTTTGAAGCCTTAAGCATGTGCTTAAAACCGCAGCCGTAGTCCCCCGTGACCACCCCTGCTGTAAAGCAATCCAAACTACGGGAGTATAAAAACGAAATTAAACGCAATAAAATCCGTAAATAAGTGTTTCATTTCAAATGTGCAGTGTTCGCGTAAACACAAGAAATCATTATAGATTAATGACGTCAAAATCACATTAAACAAATTCAAACAGCAATACACAAAACTATTACGATTATACTTTTTACGCAAACGTTGTACGTGGTAGAGGCAAGCGGCGGTTTTAGCTGCTGTTCGAATGAGCCAAAGCTGTATGAGTTATAATCTTTTGCCTATTTTTATGGATGAATAAAAGTAACAACCACATTTTCGTTCAAAAGTAGTGATCACAGAACACTAGGTTTATCTCAGGTATATATTATTTCTCTGTGCTAGTACTGATTAGATCATAGAGTATACTAAGTAGGTTACATTATTTTTGGTTCCGTACAGCTGCTTGAGAATTTGACATATTGTCAATCAGTGTTGTGTCAAATAAACAAAACGTTACATTTAAGAGAAACCGCCATAAAACGAAGAAAAACAAAGAATATAACCACTACGTTAAAGTAAAGGATAGTTTGCAGTGAAGAAAATCTATAACTGTCTGTTTGCGACATGGCAGACCCTCCTCAGCTCTAATCACTCAAAAAAAGTTTAAATTCGTAAATGATGGTGTATCAAAAAGCAACAAAATTATAATTACTATTAATATTAAAACACCACATGAATAACATAATTAAGACTTATCAATATGAATTTAGCAGACCCAGAATTAGAGCTAATCGATCCCACGCCAAATATACATACCTTGTTTATACATTTTGATAAGTTATTTTTTTGGACCAAATTAGCCAGCAGAGCTGTGGTGCGATGGAGTAAAAGAATGTACTCTTGTGCTGGGATCTGTTCGTAAGTTATATCGTTTAGTTCATATTTATTTATTAACTGCCTCTTTATATTCCCAAACAAAATCACCTTAACATTAAAAGTTAAAATTATATATAGCTTTAAAATTAACTACTAAATATATAAAAATTTAAACTACTACATAATATCTTACTCTCGATTTTGTATGTGCTTTTATAATGCAGGTTACACATTACAGACCAAAATCATGCCTGTAAACCAAGGACGAAAAAAGCACCAATATTTTTAACTGTTAATGGTCATAATATTTGTTGACAGTGACAGGACGGAAGCTTCCAATCTTGATGATAATTGCATTATCACTACATCATCACTTTTCTGATACTGCACATAGTATGCATATGTTAAACAAAGCCCCTATAGCCAAGTGGTTAGGGGATTTATTACCCCCCAAACAAGCAACTCATTCTCATACCAATTTTGTTTTGAGACACTAAGGTGTAAAAAAGTGCTTGCCAGTTTTTGTAGGTGTATTCATAGAAAAGTCTTTGTCCAGCTGTGGATTTACACAGGCTGATAATTCAGAGAAGGAAAAAAAATAAAAAAGAAAAAGTAAAAGAATGTTGAGCATGAAATAAAACCTAGATATTAGAAACTTATCTATAAATAAAACTTTATACTCTACTAATTTGTAATATAGTTCCCATAATATAACACGAGTGAACAACAATGGTTTTGCATTAGTTAATCTGTAATGCATAGACTAAAAGGAAATGTGTAATAAACCCTACCTCATGTACTGTTCTACATTCTAAGTTCCAAACTGTTCGAAAAACAACATTAAAATCCGCATAGAAGTAATTGACCACACAGAAAAATACAAATTGTAACTTGTCCTTATGCTATTCAGTTAAATTTGTGTATATTCACTTAATTTAGCCAAGATGATGTTAATTTCAGATATGAAGGACGGGGAGGCCTTTGTGACATTGCGATTAGCGAGCCTTTGCTTAAATTACGTCCAAGAAAGGATCTGGTGGAAACCTTACTGCATGAGATGATTCATGCATTCCTTTTTGTAACATGCAGGGATCAAGATCGCGATGGTCATGGACCTAACTTTAAGTCCCACATGTACAGAATTAATAAATTAGCTGGAGTCAATATAAGTATTTACCATGATTTTCACGATGAGGTTTGTCATGATATTTTTTTTTTTCTAGAAATACATCCTTTAAATTAAATTCGTAGCCTGTGAATATCCACTGCAGAACAAAGGCCTCCTCTAAAATATTTTTTTGTGATGTTAGAGCTGGAAGGGCTGCCATGCTGCAAAGTGTACATCTCACTTTCTCAAAATACCATTTTTTATTATTTATTGCTGATGACGGTAAGTCAAACGTGTTAAATTTAACACTTTAAATTGCTATTAACAATTTTGGTGATGTTCCAGGTAACTTATGTACTATGAAGTTAAACTGAGCACCCTGATCATTAGGCTAGGCCAGCTCTTACACACTTTATTGATATTATATTCTATTTGTTATCATCTATAATAATAATCATTTATTTGCGGAACATAGGTATGTTGCAGATGTGAATATACATTGCTTCGCTATATTCTACTACTCTATTCATATTATTGCTCCTGAACATATGCCTGATAAGCATATTGTCAATCGCAGTACATTTATTTGTGGTAGAGCCAAGCGACGGCTTCTGCTGTTGCTCGTATGGGCCGGCACGACCGTTCGCCACTTGCTCGTTTTCCCCCTGTTCTCATAAACAAAAACATAATACCTCACCTTATATGCTGCTGCTTATCACTAACATTGACAAATTAGACTTGACATAATTAAGATGGTTGATCCCCCAACTTTCCAAATTCAAACAGGGCGAAATCATGCACTAGGTCACTTGATAACAAATTTATCTAATATATTCATTTTTAAAGTATTAACATTTACAGGTGCAACTATATCAAACACATTGGTGGCGTTGCAATGGTCCATGCCAAACTAGAAAACCGTATTTCGGCATTGTTCGCCGCTCCGCAAATAGAGCGCCCGGTCCTAATGATTACTGGTGGAAAACACATCAAAAAATGTGTGGTGGCTCATTCATTAAAATAAAAGGACCAGACAAGGTTGCTAACAAAAAAACATCAAAACCCAATACAGATATTACTAAGTATGTTAAGAACAGCAACAGTAATATTGTGATTAATAAAAAAATACTAAATGACAATAAAAAATCAACGATAGATGTTGTGAAAAACAATGGTAACGAAACGAAAAATAATTTAAAAAATAATCAGAACAATACTCTTGTAATAACGCAAAATAGAAACACATTCAGCCCTAATGCTAACAAGAAAACTTTACCAGCATCCAACAGTAAAGTTCAAATTGATAATGGTAGGAGAAGAACTCAATCCACAAACGTAATAGAGACTGTTAGAAATGTGTGGGCCAACAAACAACTGCCCACCGTGCAGAACGTTAAGCGAAATATTTCCAAAGATTCGAATGATACAGCATCCATATACAGTGCGAATGATGATACAACAAAATCAAATAAACACAAATCCAAAAATATCCACGCAGACTCGCCGCCGTGTAAAAGGAAAAAAATTGATGAATATTTCAAAAAGGTGGCTACGACAGTTTTGAAAGATATTTACGGTGAAGATTTCACAATCTCTCAATCTAAAACAGATAGTAAATTAATAGTGACAAGCAAAGTGAATCTTGTTGATTGTCCAATATGTAACATTAAAGTGAATGACGCTGATATTAATAGACATTTAGATGAATGTTTAAACAAAGGAGTTGTAGCAACATTGTGTAAAGATAGCAAACCAATAGATACAATACCAACTGTGATACCTAGTAATAATGTAGATGAAACAAAACTAAAGGAAACCGTTGGTGTTCCAACGCGTATTCCTTGGTTGAAACAAAAAACTGCTTCCGATGTTGGTAAGAATTGTAGGAACGTCCCTCAAGTTACCAACATTAAAATTGAACGGTTTGATGATTCCATAGACATATCTGATATAAGTTACATCAGAAAAGAGCCTTCGGATCCACCAGACGATACCGCAACACAAAATCGAAACAATTTAGTCAATAATAAAGTAATAGATACTACTAACAGTTCGTTCGATGAAAAAGATGTCAATACAGTGAAATTGATCACAAAGAAGATAAATTATGATAATCATTTGCGGAGATCTGGCAAATTCGTAGAGACCGCGTCGACTAGAGAGACCAACGTCGATTTCGGCTATCTGCCATCGTTCTTGGACGATTTGGCATGCGAAATCAAATTGCCAGCGGTTAAAATTGAATCGGCCTCCGCGGTGCAAAAATGTCCATGCTGCGGCAAGGTAACTGATAAACCCATAGAGCTGCATTTAGACGAGTGTCTCGCGTTCTTTGACAACGGCACAACGATACCGGAGGAAGGTGCCTCCACCAGTTACACGAACGAGACCATAGTGATCGACGAGGGTGACGATATCTTCGATGAGACGCAAACGCTGAACGCCACCGGAACGAAATGTCCCTGTCCGTGCTGTCTCCGAATGTTCGAACAGGTCGAAATGAATTATCACTTGGACATATGCCTGAAGTGATCTTAGCACGGTGGTAAGGGATTTCGTGTTGATTAGTTTTAATAAATAAATTAAAAAAAAAAAACAGTCTGATTATTATTATGTTGGAATGTGATATTTTTTTATGTGATTATAATATATTAAAATGTTCGAGTTGGTAATAAAGGCTTTTTAATTTTTAAATATAAATATATATATGTTTACGTATGTGGTGTAGTGACATAGAAAGATAAAGTATTTTTAGGGAAGATAAAAGTTCTGGTGAACGATTGATGGCTTATTTCTAAACGAATATTTCGACGCCGGATATCATTGTATTATTCTGTGCGTTGATTTCGATGTCCCCCTGGCCGATTTCGATCCACGGTGCCAACTCCCGAATACAATCGGCAGTTGGCAACTGCGCAGCTGATGCTATGATGCCGCAAGCTTACGCGCAGACCCAGAGGCACTCGCTGCTCTAAAGTCCCGATATAAAGCAAATGCGATAAAATCATGAAAGAAACGAGGGAGTATCGGTGACATGGGACGCCACTCATCCCGACCAGACGCGTAAAACAATGGTTTTCGTTTTCTGGTGAAATATTGGCTTCGGCTGGGATTCGCATCCAGGACCCAGCTATTCTCCGCAGTCGGGTACACTTACCAATCAGGTTTTGCATGCAGAACCGGACCGCTTGCTCCTTTACCCTTACTTTCCCGTAAAAAAAGATTAACAAAATTGAATCGAATTGAATTCGAATAGCGTTAACAAAATTAAAAATCAAAAATGTCAAAATTGAAAATGCCAATTCGATTTCTGTTAGTTATCATTCTAAATATTTATATTTATCCTAACCCTATATCAAAAGTAATTATTAAAAAAAAAAACAGAAAAGGTGCAACACTCCTTTTAACATCAGCGTAGTCGGATAAATCATCATATCTCAATGTAAACTACCTGCATACCAACATTTCAATGTAAATCCGTTTTGTAGATTTTCCGTCAAACGAAAACACACAGACAAACAGAATTCTCAAAATAACTGATTCTGCTTTTCAGTACCTCTGTCGTATTAATTATAGAAATAAATTTTCAACAGTCTCATTATATGTGGGGCTCGAATGGAATCTATAGGTATAGATTCAACTCGAACCTGAATTTTAACGTGGTAGAGCCGAGCAGCGGCTTTTGCTGCTACTCCAATGGGCCGGCTCGACCGGATTTGTACCACGGCCTCGCAGAATACCGGCGTGAAATAGAGGCATCTTGTGCGTCTGCGTTTCGTTCGGTCAGTGAGGTAACCGGAGGCCCACTCCCCCTCCCCATCCTCCACCTCATCCTCCCTCCCATCTGCCTAATACCCTTAAAGGCCGGCAACGCACTGCAGTACTTCTGTTGTTCCAGATGTACGTGGGCGACGGTAATCACTTACCATCAGGTGACGGTTCGCTTGCTCGTTTGCCGCCTTTTCCATAAAAAAAAAATTTATAAAAGATGATGCCGGAAGCATGTGTAACAAAAGAAAATCTAAAAGACAAAATATGGCATCATTAATTTACCTTATCGATTCTTATCTTGTTAACGTTGTCAAATAATTTCTTAAGATGTATTTGTATGAGTTGCGGTTTCTTTGAATTACCAAGTATCTCTAATAGGTCATCGTTGGAAATGAAATAAAAACGTGGAAATATCTGCCTCTTCGTTTCGAGATACTTTTCCAGCGCTCTTAAAACACCATCTAAATTCTCCAGCATACCATTAAGTTTATTATACAAGTATGGAGCAAGCACAACACCAGTGTCCTTAATAACTATTCAACAAAACAAATCGAACAAAATGGAACGAACAGGAATTCATTGAAAGTTACTTACTGTTATGAGTGGCTTGAATAGAAGCCTCTCCTCTTCCGACAGCGCGTCCAGAATCTTGTTGTACCCTTTGACAACCGCAAGCACGTTCTCGTAAACATATAGCAGCGTCTTGCTTTTCGCGTACACCTTCAATAGACAATTTCTTTTTTTATGGGAGAGACAAAAAATAAAAAAACCTTCAATAAACAATTGCATTTATACAGACTTTACTGGGATAAACCATGCTCTATTTTCCAAAACTTTAAACATCTAGATGTAACCCTTGCGTACCATTTAAAACATGGTAGAGCCAAGCGACAGCTTTTGCTGTTGCTCGAATGGTTCGGCTCGACCGGGTTAGTGCCGAGATCTCGCAGAATTCCGGCGAGAAGTAGAGGGAACCAGAGCCAGACAGCTTAAGACGTGTCAGCCATATTGACTGTTTCTTTTTTTTTTATAGAGAAGGCAAACGAGCATGCAGCTCACGTGGTGTTAAGTGATCACCGACGACCACGAACATCCACAACACCAGAGGAGCTACAGATGCGCTGCCGGCCTTTAAAATTAAATTCTTGATAAGGCCTATGGATTATGGCCAGCGCTGGACTTTCAAAGGTCGTTAATGATGGCGTCCTCTCTGCTAATTTACATTTCTAACGTAGGAAAACTAGTTTTGCTATGAAATGCATCATTATAAAAGAGAAACATCTTCATCTAACTCCGTCGTATAAATCTAACGGCTCGCCTCTATCAGATCTACATTAAAGAAAGCATTCGTCACATTTATACCATCTTACCTGGTACGCATGAACTGGTATGTCTAAACCTAAGTTCTCCCAAAGAGCCGCTTCTTTGCACAAATCTAGAATATTTCTGTAACAAAAAAATCTTATATATTTATTTCTTAGAGTATTTTTTTTTTATTGGAATGGAATTAAATAATATTTTTTTCTATTATCTGAATAGTGTCACCTTCAACGCACTTCTTACCATCGCGCACTGTTGACTGGTAGAGTATACCACGAGCAATTAAGTCCGCCTTTGTAGCCCTTTAGTGTTAGATGAGCAACGAAGAATAAATAAATAAAAGAAATGACAAGCAGAGAAATATATCAAAAACAACAGTTAACTAACACGTCCATGTTGCACTCCATTAGTCCGGGATTTTCAACGCTTCTTCGCATCAAAGTCCTGTTCAGGCCAGCACCGCATTTATCATCAAGGTTATGCTGCGAAGGAAACGGAAAAAGAATCAAACACCACTGACATTGCATTTATAACTATTAAAATTAATTCGAAAATGGATCCAAAGAGTAATACGCGGCTTATGCTGAGGCGGCCCATTCCGTCGCTTCATCACAACACGCACAAATTCCTTTTTTTTTTTTTTATGGAAAAGTCGGCAAACGAGCAACCGGTTCACCTGATAGTAAGTGATTACCGTCGCCCACGTACATCTGCAACACCAGAGGTGCTGCAGATGCGTTGCCGCCCTTTAAGGATATTTGGGAGATGGGAGGGAAGAGGAGGGGAATAGGGATGGGATGTGGGCCTCCGGTTACCTCACTCACCGAACGAAACGCTGACGTACAAGATGCCTCTACTTCACGCCGGTATTCTGCGAGGCCATGGTATCATGCCGGTCGAGCCGGTCCATTCGAGCAGCAGCTAAAGCCGCCACTTGACTCTGCCACGGAGGTAAATAGTATTCCTAGTGATATATATTCGTTCATTTTTCATAGCATTTTTTTTATTATTTCTAATGTTTTTTATTTTTTCTTTGGTTTAATATTATATTTTTATTTTGTTATAATTATTATGTATCACCAGATCATTTAATATGTCTAAATACGCTTCGTCAGAAAGATTCGTGAAATAGTTTAGTTTTTGACCAAAATACTATTTCAGATGCAGAATCCTACCGTCCAGGAGATCCATAGCTCTCTGATGGCGACATCGATAGCCCCCGTGAGCCGATTGACGTGCATGATGACGTCCTCCGAGTTGCTGCACTGCATCATCCAGACCGAGGCATCGGTCATTACCTGTAGGGAAAAAGTTAACTGACTATATTTAGTTATGAATTTGAAATTAATGATCGATTCATATTTTTATTAACACATTTCATAGATGTGTAGATGCAAATTGAATGTTCGCTTGCATCATACATAGATACTTGAAACATTTCCTCTTTTAAATTTAAAATATTGGTAACATGCGTTCCGAAAGATGAAAATTGTGTGAGAGACTGGGTTGCTAGTTAATAGCATATGTTTTTACAAGAAATTGTAATTGAATTAACGCTTACAAGTTAAAAAAATTAATAACGACACATTGATTAAAAAGTTTTGTATATTAATTTTAATTGATTTGCAATATTCATTTCAACGTTTTGATAGTGACTTCGGTGTCATTTGTAATCAAAACGTTGTTAACTTGCCTTCTTTAAATAAACCAATCGATTCTTCCTCATTCTCAGAACCACCGCTCTGCCCGCGAACGATGGCAAATCAGCTGGATATTGACCACGAGTGGACACCATGTCTTTTTTTGAGTCTTGCATCTCGTCGCTGAACATCGCCCACACCTGATGTATATTGTCGGAATTAATAAGAGATCCTATACTCAATCCTTATCATTTGACAGTCTGTAAATAGTCCACTGCAGGACATAGGCCTCTCCATGAGGCCATAAAAAGGATTTGCCATAATTGGCACGCATGGCAAGCGGGTTGGCGTGAACAGTGCCAGATATCTAGCAGCTTAGACGCTGCAGCCTGTCATAATCGAAAATGGTGGGAGATTGTTACACCGTTACCTCTCGGTAATATTTAAATGCAAAATTAAAAACATCTACGATAATTACATACATATTTATTAATTAGAAAATTCTCAATAAAATTTTTACCTCTGCAGTTTTCCTTTTAAAAACTCTCTTCAAACTTTTCCTTTTAGAGTAGTTATGCAATGAATATAGAGCCACTACAGCCTCCTCTACATGGTTGACGCCTTCAAACACTGATTCCACCAAGTTCTCGATTATTATCTGGAGTATACAAAATACGACAGTATTATCAATACTGAAACACCGGCCCTTACATTCCAGCTGATGGTAAGTGGGCACTGAAGCCCATGCACACCTGCAAACAACTTCAATCGAAGCTGGTCACAGATGGGTCTACGACTTTAGTCGTCACCCTTGAAGACTAAAGATAGAATTCCTCACAGCCCTGAGGGTTTGAGGTCTTTACTGGCTCCAAATCAATATCCTTCAAACCGGAACCCAATGGTGGTTGCACTTCTTTTCAACCCAGTAGATGAAATCCTTTACTGTCTGTAATTATACTGGCTCTCCTTTACCTTTCAAATCGGAACACAATTTCACTGCACTTCGAAAGTAGAAATGGGTGGCAAGAGTGTGGAAGTAAACCAGACGGCTGCTAGACAAAGAAGGATCATCTTCCATCTGTTAACCTGTTCTTGGCTTAAAATAACTGCAAGAGCAGCAAAGCTTTTTAATACGTGGTAGAGCCAAGCCGTGGCTTTTACTGCGGCTCGACCGGCTGTAGTACCAGGGCCCCGCAGATGTAGAGGCATCTTGTTGCTTCTGCGTTTCGATCGGCGAGTGAGGTAACCGGACCATTGCACCCTCACTCTCGCCTCTCTCCCCTCCCCTTCAAATGTTCCTTAAGGCCGTCAACGCGCCGGCTGGTGTATGGTGTTGCAGATGTAAGCGTAAGCCGCCTGCCCGTTTGGTATCTTAAAGATGATATGAGAAAAAGAAGCACACTCACTTCGATATCCTTAATAATGGTCCGGAATTGCAGTATGTCGTCATACCACGACGGCGCTTGAACATCGAGAATGGTGTTCGATACTCTTTGGACATCGCCCAGTGTGGCGTGAAACATTCTCTCGATCTGATCGCATTTCGCTTCGAAGCGATCACCGCTCGCGCCGCCGAACATTGGCTTGTTGACGTGCTCCAGTTCGTCAACCCTTGAATCATCAAATTCAACCGAGGATCAGGCTCTTTGAATGTTTTTTTTTTTAGTTAACAGTCGCAATGTGAAGACCGGAGTATATTATGGCTCGATGGCTAACAAAACGCGATTTATGAATGGTGATGATTAAGTTTATTTTAATGTCAATCGCATCTAATATGGTTGCAGCCCGCTGACTAACTAACGTGACTCTGGCGTCTGGTGGAAAAGTAGCAGCCTGAAAATACCCACTGCTGGGCAAAGGCCTCCTAATCTATGGAGCCGGGACTGGTCCGTCACGCTGCTCCAGTGCCGGTTGGCAGTTCACACATCCGCGAAATGTTATTATATTTATTTCTCATCCATGCAGGTTAGCTCACGGTGTTCTTCTTCACCGGCGAGCTCGTCGTTAATTCAGCATTTGGTCGTGATTAATTTTAAACAATTGCTAAAACAATGTTATATTAAAGGGCTAAAGCCCTAAAACACTAGGCCGCCACGGCTCTACTAAAAATGTAGAGTAGGGGAAAATCCATCCGAATATGCCGAATACAAATTATACAGAGGTGCCAAGGTAAGGTCTTTGCTAAGCTCAATCCCGTATAACAGGCGGGATTGGGGTTTAATTTACTTTTCCTTACCTTACCTTAACCGCCTGTAAATAGTCCACTGCAGGACACAGGCCTCTCCCATAGGGAGGATTTCCAGCACCAGACACTTCACACCTTAGACGCCAAATGTCGGTTAGCCGTTGCAATTTTCAAGGCCTTTCTCTTGGTCGCCTCTTACGATACCTACGTGAAGAAAGGGGGGATGGCAGATCCTTACGGTGATATACAAAGCATTCCAAATTTGAAATCTACCTTCCGAATATTATCATACAGTTACAAACGTCAAGCATGTCAAAGCATCTCTGTATAAACGAATCTATATAATTAAAAATAGATCCAGTGTCCAGCTCCCACGTGCCAGGGCTCTCATCGGTATGCGCTTCAGCCATCACTTCATAGATCTCCCTGTACTTCTTGCAACAGTCGATGCATTTGCTGAATTCACCCAGGGCTTTCTTCGTAAGACCATCGAAGAGATCATCCAACTGGATGTAGTTCTTGCACAAAATTATAATTTGATTGCTCAGAGCTTTGAACAGATTCGTTATGCGCGCTACGGAATTGTAGTACGGGGACTCCATCCAGATAAATCGAAACAGATTGATAATTTGGGGCACATGGTTGGATATATCGTCTGGATCGACGACGCATTCCAGCACGGCGCACGGCTGTTTAATGACCTGCAGGAATTCAATGTTTGAAGTGGCCTCACTGATTTTCTGGACTATTTCATCGCACAGCGCTTGAAACTGATGGATGAACGTCGAATGCGTGGTGACAAGGATCTTTGTTATATGTTTTACAGCTGGGTTTTGCAGTTGATAGAGTAAAGCATTTAAGTTTTCATCTGAAAATTTAAGGATTTGTTGTAAGCAATAAAAGGAACAGTTAGCAAGCATACGAGAGGAGAGAGACAGAGAGAGAAAGAGAGACAGGGACAGAGAGAGAGAGACATTATAGATGAGATGACCAACATTGAAAAGTATATAGCCGTAAAACTGCGACATTTTGCGGCTTATATTTTAAATATTACTTTGGACGGTTTTTATTAAAAATGACCAAGCGATTGCGAATGAAAAAGTTTCTTAACAGTATTAACCCGTAACTTTTCAGACGTTTAGTTCAAATTTCGCGATGAAACCGGAATTCCTTAACTTGAAAAGTATTAGTTAAAGATTCCAAGAAGTCTGTTCCTGCCGGCTACTATGCTATGCCGATAAAAAGGGACTTGTTAAGGACATTCGAATGAGAATAACGACATTTCCTTTATTTTTACCATTACCTTTAAAAATAAACAATACCTATACTTACGTCTGTAAACCCAAAAGTCATATTCGTCACTGGGACACAGTAGTTCCTTCTGCGACGCAACAGAGGCGTGATCCTCTACGCAGGATTTTATCTGATGGGTCCAGTAGACCACCACACCCTCCAGCCTCTTGACCAGCTCCCTATCAGCGCTCGCCTGTTCGAATGAAAGCTGTCGGCCCTCCCGTGGTATGTAGAGAACGGTGAGCCCGAGCATTTTGTAATACATGTCTGTTACCTTCGTCAGGAACATGTGAATGTGGGAGCAAAATTCACTCTTTACACCTAGTGAACGTTAAAAAAATCTTTAGTCGTAATGTTACCAGGTTATATATTAAACATTAATAAGGGTAAGGCGTGGGGTGTTAGGGAATATTTATATAGTTATTTAGACTTTATTGCTCCTTTAAAAATTATAACAAACTTAGTGCTTCTTGGCATTCTCTGCCAGACAAACCCGGGTGTGGAGAAACAATGTGATGGTGAATTTAAAAACTAGTTTTTTTTTAAATTATGAAATACTTAATTAAGGAATATAATTATATGTATATACACAAATAAACAGATATGTGTAAATGAAGTAACAGCCAGTAAGTGCCCAAAGCTGGACAAAGGCCTCCTTCTGAAATATCTGAGAGGGTTTTGGAGCCGGGAGAGACCGGCCACGCCGGGGGCGGGTTGGCGGGCTTCATATATCCTCGAAATAACATTTTTTTAATTATTTCTCAGACATCCTAGTTTCCTTACGATATTTTGCTTCACCCCCGAGCACGTGGTAAATACATCATTTACAATTGCTATTAACAATTTCAATGGTGCCGGCACTGGGGATCGAATTCAGGTCACTCGTGTTCGAGGCGCTTGCTTTAATTTCAAAGTAACGCGTGTAAACAAAGTTATTTTCAAGACATGTGAAGTCAATCACGAACTGAAGCAGCGTGGCGGACCCCACCCCGACTCCGAAACCCTCGAGTAGCAAGAGAGGAGGCCCTTTTTTTTTTTTTAAAGAATACTAGCAATGCTGTTTAACTAACATTACTAATATTCCTGTTAACCCTCCAACTAAGCATTAGAGCTTGTATCTGGAGTGGTTGGCGACAATAGTCGAATGGTGGGCACGAACCTGCGACGTCATGTTTCGCAGTCCACACCCATTAGGCTATTGGCGCTTTGTCTAGCCGTGGGTCGCTATCACTTTATTTTTACATTTGACACGATCCTGTTCAGCGTTGCCAAACGGACATCCGTAAATATATTTCCTGGAACATGACGGAGCCTGGTCACTTTCTTTTTTGTAGAAGAAGAGGGCAAACGAGCATGCGTCTCAACTGATGCTAAGCCGGGATGGGAAATGGGCTTGCTTCCGGAGATTATTCGGCGCTGGGAATTCTGCCTTAATATCCTTTTTTCCACGAAAAGGAAAACAATAAGCAGACGTTACTTTACTCTTTAGTTCAAAGGTAAGTTTTTTTTTAAGCGCCAATTGCCTAATGGGTTAGGGTGCGGACTGCGAAACATGACGTCGTAAGTTCGAGCCCGCCATTCGTCTACTGTCGCCAACCACTCCAGATACAAGCTCTTATGCATAGCTGGCGAGTTAACAGATATATTAGTAATGTTACTTAAAAAATAGCATTGCCAGTGTTGTACGTTTTTTAGAACATTTATGTGATTTATTCACTTGGAACTCAGTAGCCATTGCATTAGATGTTAAGTCTTAGGTGCTTTTGGGCGTTTACACAATTATAGGTATTTTTGGTCAGCTAATTTTAACGGCATTATTTTAATATTAAAACGCCAACAACTGGCAACACTTGACGTCTCGCACTCTAGTGCTCGGTCACCAAAGAAGTAGTTTTTAGGAAATTTATTTCTTAAAACATTATATGTCCTCAATTAAATTATTATTTAACAAATTTTGTTGGATTATTTAACCAAACTAATCATGATTCACTTACTACCGTCAACTACTTAGATTTGTCGTACTTGTGATAGTCATCCAACTGTCTGTCTGTGACCACCGAGATTTATGACTGCTACGGGATACGCTGGGTTGGCTGGATTCCTTTAAACTCCTTTAAACCACCAGATGGCACCATAGTCGTATGAAACTAATCAGATAAAAACTAAACTCACTGTCTGGCCACGTTGTGATAGCGAAAAAGTATGGAGCGTAGATCGACTCCAAGATTTGTATCATATTGGACTCTACGGAATCCACAAATGTGCCGAAGACGACGTCATCATGGAACGTTTCCACTTGGAAGACGAAGTCGGGCTGCCGGATGAAGTACATCAGATCGTAAACGGGTGTCAGGGGAATGTCGCTTGCCGTTTTTAGTACGTCCCCTCTAAAATAAACGCACAGCATCAGTGATCGGGGATCCAGGATCCATTCCTCTATCCCTCTCTTGGCTTCGGGGCTCCAATCTGTGTCTCTTAGGTCGTAGAGCGTTGTCATTCTCATGATGAAAGTTATAAGTTTTTCGAGTTCCTCCGGCGGGTATACAGGTTTCACAGGGAGCTCCGCTAGTTCACGCTCTATTCGTGCCAATCTCTCACGCTCTGTAAGAATAAAGTAAATAATAAACATCTGTATCGAAAAATAATTTTACATCTGTAACACCAGGGATGCTGCCGATGCATTGCCGGCCTTAAAGGATATTTGGTAGATGGGAGAGAGGATGAGGATGAGGATGGGGAGGGGGAGTGAGCCTCCGGTTACCACACTCGCCGAACGAAACGCAGAAACACAAGATGCCTCTACTTCAGGCCGGTATTCTGCGAGGCGGTGGTACCATCCCGGTCGAGCCGGCACATTCGAGCAGCAGCAAAAGCCGCCGCTTGGCTCTGCTACGTTCAAGTTATGTTTGTAATTTAACAAAATTCAACTTGCTTTGCAGATGATCAGAAGCTTTAGCGTTTTGTGGGGAAAGATCATGAGCGTATGTTCACTATATATATATTTATTTTATCTGCCTTAATGGAAACTTGGATACATTATTTTGTTTATGTGTGGACAAGTTATAGATCGCGGGTTCGATTCCCGTACGTGACAAGTGTTTGTATGTACTGGAAATAATTGTTACGGGTCTGAGTGTTTGTCCATGTGCAATTAAAGTAGTAAACAAATGTAATAATTGGTAAAGTATATATTAGGGATCGAATCTAGGAAAGACGTGAAAGACGATGTAACACAAATTGAGAAAGGGATGCTGAGCTGGTTTGGACATGTGGAGAGGATGAATGAAAGTGCTGAAACAAATATATGAGGCGATTGTAAATGGTAGAGTCGGGAGAGGAAGACCTAGGTGAACATATCACGTTCAAATCGGAGACGTTCTGAAAAAAGGCCAGGTCAAGAGCACTCTAAACCAACGAGCATGCATGCGAAGATTGATGAAAGTGGAAGAAGCGAAAGACGTATGTCAGGACCGCAGCAAGTGGAAGAAGATTATCTCTGCCTACCCCGTTGGGAACAAGGCGTGAACATATGCATACGAATCTAGGAATCTGATGACATTTAAAAACGGCCCCTGTTACCATATCTTAGCGGCGTTGCCCTTGTATGTTTTAGGTCATATATCCGTTTTTCCACGAAAAGGAAAACAATAAGCAGATGTTACTTACTCTTACTCTACTCTTTAGTTTAAAGGTAAGGTTTTTTTTAAGCCCCAATAGCCTAGTGGGTTAGGGTGCGGACTGCGAAACAACGTTGCAAGTTCGAGCCCGACATTCGACTATTATCGTGAACCACTTCAGATACAAGCTCTGATGCTTAGCTGGAGGGTTAACAGGTATATTAGTGATGTTACTTAAAAAATAGCATTGCCAGTATTGTAAGTTTATAAGAACATTTAATTAATTTATTCAAAGACAATTTGAATGTCTAGATCCGAAAGGCCTCGATAGACGAGTGGTTAGGTGATCTGTATACGAATCCAAGACCCGAATTGCATCATTACGTTGGCTCGAACACTATGATTACGACAGGCCACCTCTGCCTTCTGGAGAAAATAGGTTGAAAAAAGGTCCAGGAAAAAATTTGTTTAGACCTCTTACCTCTATCTTCTTCCGAATCATGACTAAGATCATCACTCCAAGCCACTTTAATCCTCCCCGGGGGTTCTTCCGCCATATTATCTCGCTCTTGACGAACCACTGATAGTTATTCCGCTTCAATTGCAAGAAATATAGAAATTATTGAACCTGTCATAAAACGTAAAGATTGACATTGACACTTACGTACCAGGATGTATTTGTTTTAATTTTTTTTTATTACTATAGGCATTAATTCGTCCCACGAACAATGCTTACAAATCAATCATAAACATTAATTAGTTGTTATTTTGTAATCTTAACAAGATATAATTATGTTACAAGTGTGTTATGTTGGTGCAATTAAATTTCTGTTATATCTATAAAATAGTTGCTAAGGTCTGTGTCGTGACGTCGTGTTTCTATACTCTTTGGTAGTTACGTACATGGAGAAAGAGACAAAAGATAGTCTTTGAGCGTAGTGGGCGATAGTTTGACCAGAAGTGTGAAAGTGAATTTCTTTTGGTTTGGTCGATGGTAAGTGTCTACTGCAGCTCCTGGACACTTGCGAACAGCTTGATTAAAAGAAGGTTACAGATGTGTGGTGACCCTTGCAAGTCTTAGATAGGCTCTCTATACCTTTCAAAAGAGAACAGCTCTTCTGATTAGCGGTAGAAATGGATAAGGGGGTGGTATCTATTCAGACGACTCCTGGGTAGAGAAGGAGCCTAACAACCAGTAAAAGTAAATGTCGTAAATGTGTAAAATAATAGCGATCTTAATATTGCCGCAGCTTTTGCTGCTGCTGCTAGAATGGACCGGCTCCAGCACGACCACCCAGAATATCAGCGTGAAGTAGCCTCTACTCCATCTTGTGCTTCCGCTTTTCGTTTGGTGAGTGAGGTAACTGGAAACCCACTCCCCCTTCCCTCTCCTCTTACCCCTTCCCCGAACATCCTTAGGGCACCTGCAGCTCCTTTGCTGTGGTAGATGTACGTGGGACGTCAGTAATCACTTACCATCAAAAGAAATTATTGATTATTGGCATTAAGCAATATACCTAAATTTCTATTCTCTTCTTCAGCGTATATTAGTACACTTCTGGACACGGATCACTCAGCGCTACCGAAAATTATAATGCCGAACATGAAAGATTTGCCCTCTCTCCCCACGCTGGGCTGGTGGCTTGCTGAGCGCACTCCGGCTTTCGCGCACTACTGGTGCTGCTTCCCATTACTATTCTGTGGGATTTGATATAGTCGGATAGATGTTTAGACATCAGTAGATCGTATCCTACGATATAGACCGTGTCAGTTTTAAATGAAATCCTAAAACCCTTGGTATAGATTTGCGGACCCCAGATTAAGAAACCCTGCCATAGATCATCAAGTCGTACACATGACGCTTTTTTTTTTTAGTCTTACCTGGTGGAAAGGTGCTAACACCTAGGTACCACTTGCGGTTGGACCCACTAAAGCCTTAACGGTGATAAGCTGTGGGCGCGGTGGCTTATGAAGACTAAGTCCTCGGTGACAACCTCGGAACACTACCGTCAGTTGTCAACGGCGTCGAAGATATAATGCCGTAAATGTACGCGCAAACACACGGGGACTCACTAGTCTTTATCTTCGTGTATCCGATGTAACGCTTACGCGATAAAATGGGGGGAAGGATCAGGATGCTGTATCAGAGACAAACATTGACGTCGGCTTTGACTCCAAACAAAAAAAAACAAAATGCTTAGCTATGTGTTCAGAACTCGCCACGCTAACTGAACCACGCGGTCTACAGATGTTCTTCTTCTTCTTCTTCGTATTGTGGCGGTTTGTGTAGTCTACCGATGTTAAGAAAAAGTTTTTCTTATTCAAACCCGTCAAAAAATTTATTCACGTGACATTGACGTCTATCATTCCACACGTCAACAGATATCAAAATAACTGTCCCGACTGCATCGACGATACGTACAACATACATTCGTGAAATTATTTCATATATAAATAATAATTTTAGCTAATTGGTGGAATACTTTATAAGTTTTTACTGTTCTGGACAACGACAATAGTAAATATATTAGTATAATAAGGTTCGTATGCTCTGAATTGTTATTTGGCTCAGACAAGACAACGATGTAAATACATCTGCCTGTTTAAAGATATACGGTAAGTGACACGAATTGAAACGTAAGTGAATTGACACATTCAAGGACTCACCGTTGGTTCTCAATAAAATAATTAAAGAAAGTCTCTAATTAAAAGGTTCCCGAGTGGCAGCCACGTACAGGCAAACGTAGTGTGGAACGACCCCCCACAAGATGGAGTGACGACCCGCGCTGTGTCGCAGGAAGTCGATGGATGCAGGTGGCCCAGGACCGAGCTTTATGGCAATTTTTTAGGGAGGCCCTTTCGTCCCGTGTCGTGACAGGAGACTGAGGGGGGGGGGCTTTTAATAATAACCTCGGCTCGGGTTGCCATCGAAGAAGGGAAGTCTCGGATCAAAATATTAGAAAGGCCCTTGCGCGACATGTGAGCGGTCTGTAAGTTGTGTGTGTAAATGTGTGCCGGTGTTGTGTCCACGGAAGCATTATTATGAAGGGTGATGATGTCGTCTTCGGCGATGATATGATTTAATATCCCAACGCCGCTACTAACACATTAGGGCCATCCTAATGTAATATGCAAATGTTATTCCGATTTCTTGCATTGTTTGAGAGTAATTTTAGTCACAAGGACACATGTTCTGTTTTGTTGTTTTTGTTTGTATATACTAGATGTCGCTGCCTGATTTTGCATCGCGATGTCGTTTGCATGTTCCGGAGTCGTTAGATGAACCTTGTGGATATCAATAAATGAGATCAGAAAACGTAGAGCCGTGATAGCCTAGTGGCCTGACCAGTGGCGCGCACTTTAGTATCATAGAGCGCATGTCACCAGAGTTCGATCCCCGGTACCGGCGCCATTAAAATTGTTAATAACAATTTTAAGTACTGTAATTACCACGTGCTCGGCGGTATAGGAAAACATCGTGAGAAAACCTGCATGTCTGAGAAATAATAAAAATATTATTTCAAGGATATGTGAAGCCCGCCGCCAACCCGCAATGGAGCAGCGAGGCGGTCCATTCCCGGCTCCTTGAGAAGGAGGCCTTTGCCCAGCTGTGGGCACTTACAGGCTGCTACTTTACTTTTGTACGTAAATCAGAAGTTTTATTTATCTGACGTTAGACCTAGATTGTGTCTAGTTGAACATGAATTTAGGCGAATACTTTACATTTAGAAATAAACGTATAATTTTGCGGATTATATCCGTAAATATATAGTTAGTATAGATGTCAGGGCGCTCGCTTTAATTTTGTTCAAAGTACGCGAGTGCCTCGGTGCTGGCGCTACCAAAATTGTTAGTAGCAATATAGAGTGCTGCGTTTACCCATGTGCATGGCGAACACATATCGCGAGGAAACCTGCTTGTCTGAGAAATTAAAAAATATATTTCATCCCGAAGTACGACACTCTCGCACAGGAGCAGAGTTGCGGAGATCCTTATTTTTTTTTTTTATGGAAAAGACGGCAAACGAGCACGCGGTTCACCTGATGGTAAGTGATTACCTTAGCCCACATACATCTGCAACACCATGGATGCTGCAGGTGCGTTGCCGGTCGTTAAGGATATTTGCGAGATGGGAGGGAAGAGGAGGAATAGGGAGGGGGTGTGGGCCTCCGGTTACCTCAATTTTATTTTCAACCCGGGGCGTGGAGAGATATTGTAAGGTTGCAAATCCTTCTCACTCTCTAAGAGAAGAGATTTTTGCACAGCCGTTAGACATTTAATAGTTTGCCATCTTGTCCACAGGCAGCTAGCATGGGCCGTGACGCGGTCGCATGGCTTGGGGCGCGTTCACATTCAGTCGGGAGGGACGCGCGCGGCTGGCCGCGGTGCTGCGGGCGCTGCTGATCGTGCAGCTGGTGATCTCGCTGCTGCTGGTGCTGTTTTGCTACAACGCCTCGTTCCGCGTCATGTCGCTGCTGAAGCAGGTGCACAGGGTACGGATCCGTACAGTAGTTTTCTTCAGATAATGTGGCACTGTCATTGGGAGAATTTGCATACGTACACTGATGACTTTTAATTAAGACGCTGCTGTCCATCACTGGCCTCTATCACTAAACGTAGTTATGCATCTAGATCAATTTTTAATCGAGAACATATGTTGGCGCCTCTGGACCACAGTCTCCTTCTTCTTCTTTTGAAAAAACGTTACCTTCCACTGTAGGAATTTCTCCTGAATTGCGGTGGCAGTTTACATACATAGATTGCACATGGACAAACACCCAGAGAGGGAACTATTATTTGTAGGCCATACAAATACTAGTCCCGTGCGGGAATTGAACCCGCGACTCACAGCGCCGCAGCTAAACTCTGATGACTATCATCATCGAGATGGTGTGATCGGTATCGTGTGAGATTAGTAGAGGTGTACTTAAGTAGAGGCGTACCTTAAGATGCTCGGTGACCAGGAGGAACCGGGTTATAACAGCGACTTGCTTTGCCGAAACCATCACGGGTCTATTTTCAACCCTGATTTACCAATTAAGCGTGGTAGAGCCAAGCGGCGGCTTTAGCTGCTGCTCGAATGGGCCGGATCGACCGGATTGATACCACGCCCTCGCAGAGTACCGGTGTGAAGTAGAGGCATCTTGTGCTTCTGCGTTTTGTTCGGTGAGTGAGGTAACCGGAGGCCCACATCCCGTCCCTATTCCCCTCCTCTTACCTCCCATCTCGCAAATATCCTTAAAGATCGGCAACGCACCTGCAGCGTCTACGGTGTTGCAGATGTATGTGGGCGACGGTAATCACTTACCATCAGGTGAACCGCTTGCTCGTTTGCCGTCTTTTCCATAAAAAAAAAACCGTATGCTCAGCGGTGAAGGAACACGTTTAAAGTATTCCTGATAAATTCCCTCGACACGCTCATCTGACTCCAAAATTTCCTCAAAATGAAGAGGTTAATCTCTGCACCACAGTGAGAACTTTATAGGTTGGTACTTTGAGTTCAAAAGTTGTAAGAAAACTCCAATAAGCTCTTCAGGTTACTCGTAATGAAAAAAATATAGAAGTGCCGTTAATTCTGTCTATTTGATTTCTATGGTTCTATTTTCAGTTAACGGTGTACTTATTCTACGGGTTGATTGTCGTGCAAGCCTACTGCATGAAGCTGCAGTACACAAGCGGACTCCGTCTCATATCCTGGCTGCTGCGCTGCCCGCACTGGCCCCGCGCCGCTCTGGCGGCTCGGATCTGGCTCATTAGCGGCTCTCTTGTCGCCTTGAATGGGTTGCTTGTATATGCCGCCTGTCGAGGCACTTTGAAGGTGCCTATGTTGGTAGTTATATAATTTTAGACGACTATATGTCTTAACTGTTAATCTATCTATCTCCGATTAATTAGATTTTTTTTCATATATTATTGTATATACTAGATGTCGCTGCCTGATTTTGCATCGCGATGTCGTTTGCATGTTCCGGAGTCATTCATTCTTGTGGATATCAATAAATGAGATCAGAATACGTAGATCCGTGGTAGCCTAGCGGTCAGGGCGCTCACTTTAGTATCATACAGCGCACCACTAAAATTGTTAATAACAATTTTAAGTACTGTATTGGATTGGGGATCATCGAACTAACAGTCCATCCGATGGTAACTGGCCACTGAAGCCCATGGGCACCTGCATATAACTTTGATCGAAGGAAGTTACGTTGCATTATCATCCTTGAGGACTTTGATGGAATGCCTCAAAGCCTGTAACTTTATTGGCATACTCAGCCATCTTTGAAACTGGAACTCAATAGTGGTAGAAATAGTTAAGAGCGATACCTAGATTCCAAACGTTTTCTAGACAGATAAGGAGCCCACCACCTTGTAAATTAATTTCACTTAAGATTTTTCATGAAGAAATGCAATTTTTTTTTATAGCCGCAAACGCCACACTTGTTGAATAGGTGTTCATAGTACAAGATAACCTCGCAATTTAGATACCAGTGCCGTTGCCGACGTATAAGCGGTGGCATTTTTGTCAGGTGAACTGGCGGATCGAACGATATTTCTCTAAACTGAGACTTGTCAAACAGATAAACAAAATAATTATCTTAACAGCCTGTAAATAGTCGATCGCAGGACATAAGCCTCTCTTACAAGGAGTATTTGCCACAATCGACACGCTCATTTCGGCAAGCGGATTGGTAATCGCAGTACCAGAGACATCCCACCATAGACGCTGTTGGTCATCATCTTTCTTTTCGTCTGTTATCCTGTCATCTGCGGCCATGACAGCCATTGCGATTTTCATTTCTTTGGACTTGTCGCCTCTTACGTCACCCACGGGAAGAAAGAGAGTTGCAGGTTTGTACGCTTTTACCACACGGCAAATGGTTAATGTTATGTATATATGACTATAATTTCAGGCTCTTATGAAGGAGCTCTCTTCATCGCTGCGCATTGGGATTGCGCAGTATCTCATGGAACCCACGTGGAAGTATCTCATAGACACCATGCAGGTGCGATGCTCTATTCTGATAATTCATTCTCTACCATCAGCATGTTTTGAAAGTCAAAATCATCAAGATATGTTAATAAGTTTAGGCTTATTAAGGGGGAATATATCGATATCTCCTCGCATTCAACCTGACTTTCACACGCTAACAAACGGTCGAGGCTCTTTCCAGCAGCTGAAAATCCGTCCAGCGGTGCTGTACCCGAACTCTAAAGACCAGTAATGGCAAGCAGAAATCGCGAATGCAAGATTACCGACAGCGCGTTACAACTCTACTCAGCGTGATGAGTATGAACAAATCTTTCATGAATGGCATGCTGACTTCTATTCGAGCTTTCATGGAAAGCAGTTAGTCAAGTAGTGGACTTAAACAGGTTGATACCTGTTCAAGTTCACTACTGGACCTGCGGAAGAAGAAGACTTTTTTAAACGTCAAACAAGTGATTACAGATTCAATTGTTTTGTTGGGTGTACCGCAGGGTTCTATTTTTGGTTTACTTTTATTTTTTATATACGATAGTGATTTTTTTTAGTCTAATGTTAAATGATTGTTGATTCCAAGTTGGCTAATAAAAAAAGTTTGGTTGAAAAAAAAATTAAGCAAATAAATTTCTGGTATTTACGCGAACAACACTACACATTTGAAATAAAACATAGTCTCGGGGGCTGTGGTGTCAGACGTACCGATGTCAATTAAGCTAATAAATTAAATTTTCTGTGGCATTTTACTTTGAAAATCTGCAATTTAAAAGATTTGAATCACGTTTACTTTGGAAGTGCGAGAAATTAAGACGCATTTACAATAAGAGAGTCGTCGACAAGGACTGTTTAAATAAAAACTTCTATGTCTATATGATTGGGATAGTATAATGTATTTATTAATTAATTATAGAGGAATAAATAATTTTAATATATTATTTTTTATGGTTAAGGCAGCAAACGAGCAAGCGGTTCACCTGACGGTAAGTGATTACCGTCGCCCACGTACATCTCCAACACCAGAGGTACGGCAGGTGCGTTTCCGGCCTTCAAGGGAATTTGAGAAATGAAACGGAGAATGTGGAGGGGAATGGGCAGGGAGTGGGGAGGGAGGGGCCTCCGGATATCTCACTCACCGAACGAAACGCAGAAGCATAAGATGCCTCTACTTCACTCCGGTATTCTGCGTGGCCGTGGTACTAACCCGGTCGTGCCGGCCCATTCGAGCAGCAGCAAAAGCCGCCGCCTGGCTCTACCGCTTTAAAATAATACTGATGATGCTCAAACATGACCATCCGTCACAACTGCGACCCAAGATTAGGTTAGCTAAGACATAGACCTTTTTCTTACTTATAGATAGAACTTAGCTGTTGTGGAGTGGAGCGCGCTAGCGACTGGCACGAGATCCCCTGGATCAACATGGACTTTCTCAATGAGGATTCACTTGTTGTTATGAAGTTGGTACATACTAAACTATTCAAGCTTGTTATCACATGACTAAATATCACTACAGAGTCAAAGCTTCGCTGCTCGTTGTACACTCTCAGATGGCTCTGACCTGTCACCGACGGGTTCACGTACGCTTCACCAGCGTAAGAATCAGTTGTGTACTGATCGACAGGGCTGCAGGTCGCGCGCATTGATGAGATTGAATTAAGATTTAACACGTAATTATTTTTTTCACTGAATAAAACGACCAATAATGTAATTGTAAATGAGATAGTAAAGTGTTACATCTGAGATGACACGCTTGTGTTTTTTTTTTGATTGATTATTTAAGGACTATATTAGATTCAGTCTGTACCATAAAAATAAATAAAAACATCTTTAAGAAAAACAACATGATATAATTTAGGGTTATCCGTTTATAATTAATTAATCACTTTAATGTCTGTTAAATTAGGTCAAACATTATTCCGTTACTAACACATTTTACTACGTATTATGTATGTAATACTTATTACTATGTACTATGTATGTCATTTTTTTTTACTATATACTACGTATGTAATGTTTATTACTATAAACTATGTATGTAATGTTTATTACTATGTACTATGTATGTAATGTTTATTACTAACTACTAATTTATTACGTACATGTGTCAACCCTATGGAAATTTATGCACATTGTTACAGAGATTGTCCTCTGTAGGGATATTTACACATGTGTTGTAATGTATTACTTTAGCTTAGTGGCACGGGTTCGCTTTAATTTCATAGTACGCTAATGTCCTGAGTTTAAATTTCGATGCCGGCACCACTAACATCTGTTAATTGAATTTATAGAGTATAATTTACAACTTATTCGGCGTTGAAGGAAAACAGCGTGACGAAACCTGTTAGATGTTTGAGATATAATGAAAAAATATTTTTCGAGGACTTTTGAAATCCTACCCTACTAAACCCGCACTTTACCAGCATGGCGGACCCTTCCCGGTTTCAAAATCCCGGCATGCATTGCGTTGCCGGCAATAATGGCCGGCAACGCACCTGCAGCTTCTCTGGACTTGTGTGTTTAAATCTTGTTATATCTACGTTACGTTCGGTGAGTGAGGTAACCGGAGCACCAAACCTCGTCCCCATCCCCAAACATCCTTAAAAGACGGTAACTTACCTGCAGCCCCCCTGGTGTTGCAGGCGTGGACGAAGGTAATCACTTGCCATCAGATGAACCGCTCGCTCTCTTGCCCCTTTTCTTATAAGTCGTCCCATAGTCACATTGATATGATCTATAGATATATTATCTGTTATATTCTCTGAGTCTGAGATCAAGATTTATTTTGCAGATTAGCCGGCACAGATGGGAAAGTACTGCCGCCAGTATCCCCATATTCTTGCTGCACCCCACTGGTGCTCGCTGCTTGCTACCACGACCCCTTGCAGCAGGTACGAGCATGTTTAATAGCTATATACCAAGCAGTGTAAAGTGTACAAAGAGATCTTAGTTAGTCGTGACCTCTTTGTCTGTTACCGTTGTTACCTGGATTTTACTAATTTTATCGCTATAGAACGTGTGATCCTTTTCTGGTAATAAACATTAAAAAATGGCCAAGCGCGAGTCGGAATCGCGTTTCGCATGTATCGTACAAACACATTTACCAAGTGTTTTCTTTAAAAAAAAAACATTCGGTTCGGTATCCAAAGCGTAATAATAATAGTAATAATAAATTTATTGGACATAAACAAGTGACAAATTATGTTCAATGAATCCAAAGACCTCTGAACTATTAAAAAATGTGTTTTAGGAGTCAGATATAATATTTGTTGTGTAAATCTTTTAAGATAAGCGGGCTTTCTTAGGGAGGTTAATATTCAACCGTGGATTTAAATAGGCTGATAGTTAGAAAACTGTTTCCTATTTTGACTTAAATTAAAAACGATAGCACATTACAACATTTCTATTAATATTCATGATTTAGCATATTGTAATTCCAATAGTTTCGCTGTAAACAACTTTTTAAACAAATTAATTTGTGAAAAACAATAAAACAAGTTGGAACAAGTGCATTTAAACTACAACACACTGCTCCATCAATGGCACATAGTTAACTGCGTACTGCGGTTCCGGAACCGCAACTCCGTTCCAACTGAACACCGCATCTGGCACGTATAAGTACGTATGGAACGTTGGCCAGGTCACAGAAGACGTAGACCCACTGACACACTTAATGCGCCAGGTGGAGAGTCGCGAAGCGTGGAGCTCGGGTTCGCCGCTGCCGAGCGCCTCGCTGCACGCGCGCGGCTGCGCGGAGGCCGTGCGCGCGCCGCTCGCCAAAGCCCTGCTCGGCTTGCAGTTGTTCAACGTGCTCGTGTTACTACTGCAGGTATATAACGGAGCTCTTTACAGTTTATTTTCAATTTTAGTTACAACAGTGTACAACGGGGAATATTTTTACTGTGTGTCGAACCCAACAACAGTACACCTGGTGGTAAGTGATGTGCAGTTGCCATTTGGTGGCTTTGGTGGTGGTGGAAGGTGCGCTATCACCCTAAAGAGCGTTAACGTCCCTCGGATTTTCATTCAAACATTTCAAGTTCGAAATCTTCGAAATGAATGAAACTTTGTACGCATAAGCCGGACATATAAGGTCTTATTAAAGCGGTTTAAAGTTTTCCATAATAATAGATAATAATTGTGTAAAGTAAAAAAAGTACAGCAACAGCCTGTAAGTGCCCACTGCTGGGCAAAGGCCTCATTCTCAAATACTAGTATCAAAGAGGGTTTAGGAGCCGGGAAGGACCCGCCATGCTGCTCCAGTGCGGGTTACCGGGCTTCACATATCCTTGAAAAAATATTTTCATTATTTCTCAGACATACAGGTTTCCTTCACCGTGGAGCACGTGGTAAATACAGCACTTAAAATTGTTATTAGCAATTCTAGAGGTGCCGGCACCGGGGATCGAACCCGGGTCACTCACGCTCTATGACACTAAAGTGAGCGCCCTGACCACTAGGCTACCACGGCTATAATTGTGTAACTCCTTAGTAACAGGTCATTTCGAAAATATTCTAGAACTTTTTAGACCTGTGTCCTGCTTATACGTACAAAGTTTCATTAAAATCGGCATCAATCGGAAAAGCAGTGAGGAGTTTGGGCTATTAAGGACTATTAATTAAATAAATAATGGAATGCCTTACGAACCTGCCATCATAATAGCTCTCTTAACCTTTGAAACCGGAAAAAAGAACTACGTACATATAATAAAGAACCAGATCTATAACAATAGGTATTGGTATAGTTCAAGTTTTACCAAACCTTTTGTTAACAGTTGAACTATAAACTCTACAGTATACTGTGCCTTGTGGTGGTAGCATTGTAGCAATCTGCCACCCCCCCTTTCTTAACGTGGGTGTTGTAAGAGGGGATTACAGTAAACCTCATGGAAATGTCTGGACAATGACGAAGCACTCGTCACGTTCTACCTTCCGGAGGGGCGTAAGGAAAGCCCGTTCGGCTGGACTGGGTCGTGCCAATAAGAAAACCTTAATGTCTGCTTACACAATAACGCTTGTCGTCCATACGGGGATGGGTGATAAGCATAGATCGGCACGACCCGTGCCACATGGTGTCAATGACCTCAATCATTATGTTAATATGGATATTCCCCGGGATTCCAGCAATCGAATCGGCGTACGAAAATAATACATTCTCATTACAGTAAGTCCGTAACGGCGATAAGATTAATGATTTTTACCATAATACATTAATCACAAAGAATGTTACATAGAAGAGGTAGGCACAATACAATATAATTAATTAATTATGAAGGGTCGTTATGCACTTCAAATGATTATATTTTAACACTTATATGTTTTATATGAGTGCACGTAATATTTTACGCAGTATAAAATGAAGCCATAGATTATCAATATTTTCTTTAATGAAAAATGATACATTTTACGAGTTTATTTAATATTCTGACTTCTTTTTACAAATACATAACTCTTAATTTTTGCGAATCATGTCATGTCCATATTATTATTTCCTCTTTGAATCCCGCGGTGTGGCACGGGTTGTGCCGATCTATCCAGATAAGTGTTATTGTTTATATATTGTGTTGTATTCAGTTCATCATAGTATTATTGACTCAACTGCTTCGGACGAGCGCCACCGATGCGGTGCTGAGCGGCGACTTCGACGGCACCGGGCGTGGCTGGTTGCTTGGCAAGATGACGCCCGAGGAACGGGCGACATTGGTAAACTTCCCGCGACTTCTTGGCATGAAGCAGCAGATGATGATGGATCGGACCGCTCGGTGTGAATTCATTGCACCCGCGACAGTGAACTGGGTTGCGATAATAGGGATTTTAACTGCGCGAGGATACCTGGCTGTACGTGAAATGACAAATATTTATTTCGAGGGCATGTAAGATCGGCCAGCCCGCATTGCAGCAGCGTGGTGGATACATCCCAGCTCCAAAAACCTCTCTAATATTGATTATTTTCCAAGCAATGAAATTAAAGTTAACAAGCAGCCTCAAATGATTCCACATTTCAAGCTGCTTGTTAGCTCTGATCCTCAGATGAGCGGAGGGTTTCCTTAGGAGGCCTTTCCTAGGATGTGTCAGCATGGATCCAGGAATGTTTGCGCATACCGCGCAGGCCAGTTGATATGGAAATGAAAATTTGCATTGCACGTCGATCAGAAAACCTGCTAATTGGGACGGTGCTTATTTGTTTGTGCAGTTTGAATTCCAGGCGAAGTAAAGCTCAAATTTTAGGTATCACTGTGATGGCGCCTCCGTATTTCGGTGCTCTTTGTCGCGATTCCAGTTGGTGATAATAGTAATACAGCCGTGAAGGATAGGCTTCTTGTGGTTCTCCATTTCTTGCGATGAGTGAGGTAAGCGGAGGCCCACTCCAGCTCCCCTCCCCTTGCCCCCTTCCCAAATATCCTCAAATGCCGGCAACATGCAGCTCCTTCGGTGGTGCGAAAGTAAGCAGTTTCTTCGTTTGCCCTATTTTCCAATGGGTATGTGCTCCCAATTCCAATCGTGTCTCTGATAATCAATTTGAAATTAGTATTTATTAAAATTTAGCAATCGCACCAATTTGACCTCCTGGACCTAATTATCAAAAACTTAGCGCAACATTTATCTTGGGTCACGCAAGGTCAGACCTTACGCTAAGTCGTAACGCACTAAAGAACCGGAGTATAATGCAACTATTAACTATACTGGGGAGAAAAGGTTCTGAATTGAACAGTTACTAGACCATTCCTGGAAATACTTAATCTGAAGAAGAATTAAAGTAGAATGTAGAAAAGGAGGTGGTATTCTCCTCATGAGGTAATTAA
This sequence comes from Bhutanitis thaidina, assembly GCA_029286595.1. Taxonomy (NCBI): domain Eukaryota; kingdom Metazoa; phylum Arthropoda; class Insecta; order Lepidoptera; family Papilionidae; genus Bhutanitis; species Bhutanitis thaidina. The sequence goes on along the minus strand of JAGSMS010000022.1, from coordinate 16,877,892 downwards.
AAGACAAATGGTTGTTTAACCTGTTGAAAACTCCTAGACACCATCAGACTGACAATTTAATAAACAGAATGTTTCTATTAGATTTCGAAGCCGGAACCCACGGCCAGCGCTCGGGCAGAACTGATGCATCGACGCGTACCACGCAGCTATTCGTATCTCTCGTAGCGGTGAGTTCCAGTGAGTTTTTAACACAAACTTCAACAGATTGTTACCTTAACCTTAACGTTATTACAGGGATTTCATTGTCTCGGGTTCCATCACTCTTTTCGTTTCGTATACATCTGTCGTTATGTCTTTAGATAACAAAACGCAACGTTATTTGCGTTTGGATAACGTTTTAACCGATCCGTTTGTATTTGACTCTTGTGAAGATGTTAGTGTGTGACAAAGAGTAAAGTGAAATAGAAGACATGTGAGTGTGACGCAAGATGCGAGTGAGATAGGATGCATGAGAGTGCGAGAGGGAGAAAAAAAAGGAAGATGGCGTAAGATGTGTACACAGATGTCGGCTTAATTGCTAAGATTTTTAAGTTTCATCAAAATGAATTCAGTGAATACTCAAGATTAGCTTAATTGACTGATTTGATTGAATTGACCGACTGATATTACGTTATTGCTCTATTATACGTGCACGGGGTTTCAGAACGTGGTAGGCAGAAAATGTAGTTATACAAATTAAATTCGATACTAGGTTTTTGGTAATGACTTTTTTTTTAATTACGTATGTATTGTTGTTCATTAACTAAAATAGTTATATTACATTTTCTACATTTTGGTTTCTTTTTTTCACTACGTAATATTTCGAAATATTCCCACGGAATATGCGACTATTTTATTAACTAGGTAATCACAAAAATTACCTGCATTAGACAATATTTACAAACTATAGTATTGTACAATAAATAATTCATTAAATCAGTTCAACAATTAAAACTGTGCACTGAATCGATTGTGTTTATGCACAGTCTGTTGACACAAAAATAAACAAATCGCAATACTTGTTACTCTTGTATATCGCTATTGACGATTTCAGAAATACCGGCGCCGGGGATCGAACCCAGGTCACTCGCGCTTTCTGCAAGTAAAGCGAGCCGCCTCGACCGCCAGGCGCTACCTGTTAAAGACGCATAGTTTTAATCTATACTTGAAACTGCTTTTATATGTAAATTTCTACAAACTAGATGGCGCTAGACATATTTAGTACGCGATATGGTTTGCCTTTTGTAAAGGTACTAAGGATGTTGATCTAATATGATCAAATAAACCAGCTTGGACCAGTATTCAGTTGTAGTTTTATTTATCAACCCTTCGAGTGTACACAAACAGTTCAAAGCCCAGTGTGACTCTTAACACTACCCACGGTTATTCGAAATTAAGCTTTATTACAGTACATTAATGCGTGTTTTATATTTCAGGTACGTGCTGAAACATTGTGGCGGTGTTGTATACTATGTATTTTATACATAACATGCATGTATGTGTTGACACACACACATAGATAATTCTGTATAAGGTTGAAATAAAAGAGGTTATTAATCAATGCAAGGCTTTATTCTCGACTTCATTGTAAACAGGTCCTTACAAACTAATAGTTAAGTAACGATGCGTGAATGCGTATAGAGAAGCCGTCTTCGTTATAATTTGTGCGGCGCCATCTTTAAATACGTTTACATCATAAATAATAAATATACTTTCATTTTTAATAAATATATATATGTATTTTCGATTGATTCAGGCGCGTGTGGCACGGCGCGCCGCGCGCCGCTCGCCGCGCCCGCGACCATGTCTTTTATGTTCGTTTCCCTATCAAATAATCGTAACAAATATACAAAACCGTTATATTTACATGCGGCGAGCGGGCGCGTGCGCCTGCGCACCGGCCTTCATGGAATGTCGTTCGGCGTCCTCGAGGGCGGTGCAGCGGAGTGCGGGCCCCGTCGCGTCAGCACCTTCACGTTCGCTTCCGATCCGTCCTGCCGTCGCCGACGCCACTAAGGATATGACTGAACATCCTCGACGCTTGAAAACCGCACGCTCTCTGATCGAGCCGACGTTCATTATAAAATTGACCGCGGCGGTTCATGTGAGCCGACTCACAGAGAGGACGTACGTTTTCAATCGCTAAATCCGTGAGGGACGGATTTCGTAACTTCGGCGACTAGCATCGGGACGAGACGAGAGAGGTACGACTATATAGGAATGATTTATAATTTGATAATCCGCATACATGTCGGAGATTTCACATATGCGTTCTGTATTGTGAGATCTTCACATTCACATCGGGCGGCATCGTTGTGTTCCGACGCCGTGTTTCCGTTTGTTTTGTACGGGGTGCGTTGTTGAGTCCGAATGTCGTTTTATATATAGAAATGTGTCGAGTCCGTACGGCGGGCTCGTCGCGCTCACAGCGGCGGCGGGCCGTCCGGGTAGCGCAGCACGGGCTCGAGCGCGACGGCGGGCGCCGCGCAGCCGGAGTGCGCGTGCGGCGCGAGCGCGGCCGCGCCCAGCAGCAGCAGCAGCAGCGCCTGGAACGGCAGCGACGCGCGCGCCACGCGGCTCACGAACCGCAGCCCGCGCTGCACGCGCCCCAGCGACCGCTCCTCGCTCTCGTCGCTCTCATCGCCGAACGCCACGCTGTGCGCGCACACACACACAAACACGGTTACACACTTGTTACGCGATACAGACATAGATGGTCTTCTACTTCCGCTGTTAGAGTATAAACCTCTGCTAGACAGCGCCAGTGAATCATCATCATCATCATTTCAGCCTATCAGAAGTCCACTGCTGAAAATAGGCCTCCCCCAAAGATTGCCACGAAGCTCGGTCCTGAGCCACCTGCATCCATCGACTTCCCGCAACACTGCGCAGGTCGTCACTCCATCTTGTGGGGGGTCGTCCTACACTGCGTTTGCCTGTACGTGGCTGCCACTCGAGTGAATGAATGAATGTGAATGCCGGTGCACATATCGCTATTTCGTCATGCTCACCACACTGAGCAAGTGGGGTGGTGAGCGTCCGTGGGAGTTGGGTCCGGCGAATCCAATTGGACGCTGGCGACACGATCCGGCCGCCAGAGGTTCGTATGTTTGCTCGCAAGCCGCGAAGTGCGGATGGTAATTTCGCTTCAATTATTGAACAGCACAATGGGCAAATGCTAGATTAACCAGCAGCTCGGCGTTGATAAAGTGAGAAAACTTGCATGTTTGAGAAATTAAATATTTCCAGGACATAATCCGCCAACCTGTATTGGAGCAGCGGGGCGTGTTCTCCCCTACTCCGAAATACTAATAGTTATCGAGTAGTAGGTTTTGATAAGAATATGTTGCTAACCCGATTAAGTTTAGTTAAGTCATGAGTAACATTAGGATCCTGGTCGTGTACACCTCTCGGATCTTTTTCTCCTTCACAGACTGTGTGTTAACTAGTAACAGCCGGATGTCGGACTCTCCCAAAAGGAAATTGATAGCCATGAGATTTTCAAAATTCTGTTAGTCGACTGTTACGACAACGCCAGGAAGATTGGCAGCGTTATTGTACGTGGTGGAGCCAAGCGGCGGCTTTTGCTACTGCTCGTAGGGCCCGGCTCGACCGGGTCGGTAACACGCCCTCGCAGAATACCGGCGTGAAATAGTGGCATCTTGTGCTTCTGCGTTGCGTTTGGCAAATAAAGGCCCACTTTCCTTCCCCATCCTCTGTCACATCTCCTAAATATTAAAGGTCGGCAACGCACCTGCCCCACCTGCGGTGTCGCAGATGTACGTGGGCGACGGTAATCACTTACCATCAGGTCAGCCCGCTTGCTCGTTTACCCCGTTTTCCCATAAAAAAAAACAGAGATTTCTAAAACTCTCCAAGTCGACTCTTACGACAATAAGCGCATAAAGAGCAGATAAAAAGAGACATCTCTGGTGCAAGGATTTTTTCAATCACGGAATTCTAAGTAAATTGTACAAATTTACTTTGTAATCAGTTTAACAAAAATTGATATCGGATATCAAATTCTTTAACCTATTAAATTATATACTTAACGAAACTAAAAGGAATAAAGGAACATGTAGTAATTTCACATACAGTAACTAGAGTTCACAAGAAGACTATGTAAGTTTAAATGTGTATTCTATAATTACATACGAGAATAAACAAAAGAAATAAACAGAAAAGGATACGAGTATAAGACAAAGCGTATTACTCGAAGTATTCACGAGCTTAGTATAAGTGTTAGTGCAAATCGCTCGATACGCTCTCGTGTCGGGAGTACTGAGTGCGTGCTACGCGCGAACACAGTTCGGAGGAAGGTCGACCAATACTTACTCGGATTCGTCGAGCGGGCGCAGGCTCGCGGACGACAGCTGCTCCTCCTCCTCGTGCAAGAGCTAAGGGAGTACAAAGAATACGTCAAAATACGGTGCGAAGCGGCTACGGTGGCGTGGCTTGTGAGCCGAGTGTCAACACTACTTTGTACGGCTGCGTCGATATTGTTGCCAGATACGATCGCTGAATTCGAATTCGTTGCGGTGGAAACCAACAATGCTATATATTAATTATTTAGCATATTTTATACTAACTCAATAATTAAATGCATGCAACGGATAAAGAGTCGATGTGTAATTTAATTATAAGTATTGTTACATCAACACTAGTTTTAGCGTAATCGATTATTTCAATCGATTATGCTGAACTACTATATTTGTATTGGTTTTTGAAATTCAAGAATAATAAGAACTTGATTTTAAGATTGAATTCCGACTTCATCCAAGTGACTTAGTTTATACATTATCAATGATCAATGCGTACTTCAGTGCCTAGATAAAAATATAAAAACAAGCTTGCTATCGTTTAATCTGCCAATTTTAAGTGCTCTGTGTAGGGAGAAGCGATGCGTACAGTGAGGGTTGGAAGTCGATGACGTTCAGTATCACTTTCCTCGTTTACCTCAAGGAAGTCTTCCTGAATGATCAGCTGTTTTGGTACTGTGTAGTTCATGTGTCATGACAATATATTTTATTCCAGGTGTTTGATAAAGTTTTCAGGCACCTACACTTTACTGTGCATCGTCACGGGACGATTTTATAAGTTTATATTCTGTATGCGTCAGTGTGTTGAGCTGGAATTCTATCGAAGTCTGGCCCCCCTGCGGACCCCCAAAATCTATCGATGTATCGCAGTACGTATTGTAGCGCTTGGGATTTGTCGAGGACTCGTGTTGGTTGTGTAGAGCTCATACAGTGCGTATATGGTGACGGTGGGTAGTGCGTACCTGCGGGGCGGCGGACGCGGCCGCGGCGGCAATGGCGGAGGTCGCGGAAGTGGGATGCTGGGCTAGCGCGGCGCCAAGTTTCAGCGCGTACACAGCCGTGAGCTTTCGGAGTGATTGGAGGCGGAGTCGCAATTCGCCCAACCTGCGAAATGTATAACGGTGTTGCAATCACTGCGGCCCTGTGGAATTATGGCGGTCTGATGGTGAACTTTATGGTCAGCTCACCGGCGGCACACGTCAGCGGAGTCCAGGCCGTGCAGCAGCGCGGCGGCGTCGCGCAGCGCCTGCACGCGCGGCTCGGCACGCGCAAGCTCGTCGCGGAGTTCGCTGAAGCGCCGGAAGTCGCGGCGCAGCTCATCGTGGGCGCGACGCAGGCGGAGCGGCTCGCGCGTGCGCACGCAGCGTTCGGCCGCGGACAGCTGGCCCACCAGCTCGACCACTGTTGGAGTGAGAGGTACATTAGTCGTTGTAGTTGTCGCAAAGCCTCGTGGCTTCAGATTAATTGCGGAATACCAAATTCGTTAATTACTTGACCAAAAAACACACAGACCGACGACGGGTAACAAAGTCTAAGTTGCGATGCATATAGTAGATACGAATAATCTTTGGATATGAGATATATACGGATGGGGGAAGATAAAGATATTGATATCATATATATTTGATGTAAACATGTTGTAGCAATTACTATGTAATTTTTCTTTGATTTACAGTAAATCAATGACCGATGTTCTTATCGATTATAGCTCTTCAGTTAATCAGTTATCTAATATACAGGACGGACAGCTCTGATTATAATAGATAAAAAAGAGCTTGAATTGACAAAAAAACTTAAAATATTTGTATGGAATCGCCGTGAATATTAGTCCAGTAGCTTACTACGACAGATAATATTTCCATCAGATCAGGAAATTGCAATTATTGTTCCTGTCTTTAAGAAAGGTTAGAAAAGACATTTCTAAATAATACTAATTTCCTTGCTTTCCGTTTCGAATATAAGCCCTAGAAATAATTTCTAGGGTTAATATCTTAACAAGGCTTTGTAGCAATGCGCTCGACTCTTACTGATCTTATATGCTTTATAGATATCCTTGCCTGGAGTATAGATGCAGATCTTCAAGTAGACGCTATTTCTACGGATCTTAGCAAAGCTTTCGACAAGGTTGTCTATAATATATTGTATCATAATTTGGAATCCCCGGGTGTACACGACAGATTGCTGCAGTTTTTTTAAAAGTTTCTTATTTGATCGTAACCAAAGCGTAGTCAGTAAGGAATTTCGATCGCGCTCCTTTGTCCATTGCCTCTGGTATACCACAAGGTTTCCATTTAGGCCCCATATTTAAAATAATTTTCTTTAATGACATCAGACGTAGGTTTTAAGACAGGTAAATATCTAATCTGTTAGGATAACCTAAATATCTAAAAGGTATCTGTTAATGATCCAAATCCATTTCTATTACAGACAGACATAAATAATTAAACGTATCTAAATGTTCTCATATAAATATGGTTTTCTAAAAATGCCTACTTCATAGACCCACTTAGAATATAACAGCGACGTACCGATATCGTGGAACTGTTGATTGTGCACGAGCGCGTGCTGCAGCCGGCGCTGCCAGCCGGCGGCGCGCGCGCATGCCGCGTCCCAGCGCGCATTGGCGGCGGCGAGGCGGGCGCGCGCGCGCTCTCCGGCCACCGCGGAGCGAGCGTGCTGCGCCACGTGCGCGCCCACCACGTTCAGCGACACCACCAGCGCCTTGTGCGAGTCCAGGTCCAGAAGGAATTCGCGGTGGTCCTGGCACGGGAATATCAATTGGCGATTTTCAAACAATTCAAATCCAATCACGGCGATGGAGACTTCGTTCGGAACCAATAATTTTCAATAGCGGCACTCGATGAAAACCGTTTGATAGATTGTTATATTTTCATCGAAGCGTTATTTGTTAATGTGTATTTAAAATTATTATAGTACTGTACTGTTATTTTAAAGAAAAACTTTTCGAATAAACTCTAAGAAAGTATTCAACGATATATTTCTCTTTTACTTAAATTACGATCGGTAAGCTAAGTGTACGTCGCTCGACTATAACAATAGAACTATTCAAAAAAAGAACTTACACTGTATGTTATCACAACTAAACAAAGGAATTCAGTCGCGTCTGAAAACCCCAGCGGGGCGGTCCTTACCTGTATAGCGTCCTCTAAAGCGTCGTACTGCTCCGGCGGATCGGTTCTGGCTTCGTCAGTCGCTTCGGCGAACTGCAGCCACTGCTCCAGCCGCCACAGGTCGTTGTCCAGCTGCTTCCAGTTGCGGTCCGAGCACAGCGGACACGTCAACCGGCCGGACTCGCTGCGGGCCACGGTTGCGTCGCACGGTTTAGTATGGTGGGTCGTTTGGAAGCCATCGGTTTTTAAGCGACAGGACAGATGTTTAGAACAATAACGCCGAGAAACCGAGTCCTACCGTGATATTGGCTCGGTTTACCGGATCACCGGTCACTACGAGTCGAGCCTATTGTCAACATGTCTTCGGATTATGATTGTATGGAATTAAACGACTAGATGAGACGGGGAAGGTAAGTTTTCCACGAGACGCATTAGTTTTGCAACTGCGTGCGTTGATGCTTGTTACTTACGCTTCGACAAAGAAATTGATATGAAACTATCATTCTAGGCGTTATCATTCTAAGGTTGGGTGTATTTACTTTATAAAGGTAAAATGGCGAAGCTGGGTTTTTATGCTCTAAATCGGGTTTGTTATAGGATTTTAAGCATGTATGGTTTGAATACGATGATGCTGTCCCGCTGAATCACAACCACGGCACCATCTGTTTACTTTCAAAAAGCGGTCAGCTGCATCGTAAGCAACAAGTCAGACGAGCCAATCTATTCATATTAAAGTCTCGAGACTTAGTAAAAAAAAAATAAGCTGTCTAATACTGAGTGGTCTCTGAAATTGCATTTTTCTCCGATTTAATCGAAGTGAATGGAGTGTTACTACGGGTACGGGAAGCTAAAGAAGAGTTAGTGCCTCCACTTGCGCCACTATAATAAGTCCTGCGTAGCTGACAACTTCCGATAGAATTCAGTAGATGTCGTCGTTGTCGAAATCGTTCAGGGCATCATCGATGATGATGATTATGTCCCCTTCGTTATATATTTTGTGACTGTCATAAGCGGTATGTGAGTTCCATAGCAAACAAACAAGTCATGAATTAAGTAAACTAATAAACATACTGTAAACATTTACATAGTGAAAATTAAACGTTTAGTTCAGACGTTTAAGGTTTGTTATTTGAAATTTTGAAGCATACACAAATACAACTAACGTAATACATATGTTTATAAGTGCAAACTAACAAATATTAGTTAGTAAATAAAAAAACTAAAATGTCACAACAATACAAATACCATGCTTCAACTACTTTAGCCGACATTTTAATACATTAGTATCCGTCAAAATTTAAAAAAAAAAATATTTTGACAGATCGTCTGTATCTACTCTGTGCACCAATAGAACATATAGTGTAGATAAAGTATGGCGATTAATAAAATATTAGAAAGCTGTACTCACTGTTCACACGTGAGAGCGTATGACGCAGAGTGGGGCAACCTATGGGAACCAGAAAAGGCAAGTGTTTAATTTTAAAGGCATGCCATGTTAAAAAAAAAAGCCTGTGTTAATCACTCCAACATCGCCTAGCTCGTGTAAATCGGGTCTGTTGCGTAACTCATGCGCAGCAGCAATCGTAAACGGCGCTCGGCTCCAATCAGACGTTACGACGGATCCGACAGTTAGATCGGATTACCTCGTGGAGACTTGGCTTGGTAGTAGAAAACGATCATCGTTCCCGACCAAAAGTGGACAAGTATCTACGTTGCAATCTGTCATTGTGTTTGGTTTAACTGCAAATTGAAAGCCACCGCCATGACGATTACCACTAGAGTTGCGCTATGTGAATATTATTATTTTGAATTTTGAAATATTATAATTTTGAAATCAAGATTTTGTCCAATAATTTAAATGATAATTAAAATAAAAAAAAAACTATTATTGCTTTATTGGGTCAAAGGAAAGTCAAAATTTTTACAGTAGTTGCAAACCTATGGTTTAAACACATATAAAGAAGAGTATATTTTAATTTTATATAAAAAAGAAGATATATATAGAAAAAGATTAATATATTACGTCCATTTCAATATTATATCAATCCCAATCGACAACGGTATGTCCTTGTGTAAGCCCCTCCACCGAACTTCCAAAGTGCTAGTGCTACCAACATGACAGGGCACAGAAATAAAGAGATGTCGATTACTTACTACACGTGAGCTCGGGAGATTCGTGGAATGTACAACTGGAAATATCTGATTTATGTCTAGTCCAAAATATTTCAAATCTATATCAAATCATTCATTCAGAAACATATTTTTTTTTTAATCTACTAAGTTACTCTGATGAAGATGAAACAGGCGAAAGTAACACCGTAGGTAACATCTTTATTGCAATTTATTTTCAAAACAATCAAGTTTCTATCGTACAATGTTACAATATTTTCTTAAGAAGTGTTTGAGACTGATCAACTCATTCTTATGGGTTATTATGATCCATGTATTCTTTTATATTAAATTATATCTATAACAAAGTTAGAATTAATTTCGTTTTCCATCTAGAAGTGCTTCCGTAGAGATTTCTAGAATAGACTTCTAGAACAAATTTCAAAGTGTGCGAAACTGTCACAAAGGAAATATAACTTTTTCCTGTTCTAAATTTAAATCGACTTAATTTGTTTATTAATGTTGCAAGCGGAAGCATTTACAATATAAACAGTGCGTGTGTGAAAACAGTTAATATATATTATGTGCGTTTGTTCGTATGTGTGTTTTTAAAATTTAACTGACATCTCTCCTTTCGTGTGATCTGCGTGACCATAGGATGCGGTAGATTATAACAAACATTCGTATTGTCTTTGAAACTTGGTTCGCTCACCTCAGGTTGTTGATCTGCAGTTCCCGTTTCTTTGCTTGGGTGAGAAGGTCCTCGTATCTAATGGAGAGCGATTCTACTTCTTTCAACATCGCCTCGTCCTCCGTCGCGTCACATTCCGTCAGAAGCAGTTCGGACAAATGTTTGGCCAGCTCCAGCGTCTGTCCGGGCTTGGCGCCAGCTTTGGCTATTTCTTTGGCCGCTGTGGCCAGTTCATCGCCACTAGCGTTCTCTTTGAGTTCGCGGAGCAATGCCGTTCTGAGCGCCTCCAGTGATTCGGATGTCTCTTTCACAGCGGCGGCCAATTCGACGCGATATGTCTCTTTGGATGTTAAGGTATCAACTTGGAGGGATGCGTCTGTCTCCCATTTCAACGTATCCACCTAAAAGACAATACAGATGATGATTAAAAAGATTGGTTCCGGTATTTTTCGGAAATATATCGAAATATCAACAAAAGGATTTTATCAACCTATGTTTTTAATATTCATTTCAAGTAGTGCGTTGAATTTAGTTTTGAGCTTAGCAATAAGTTTTACGATAAATGGTTAACGTTGTCTATGTTAACGTTGTGATGTTGAACCATAGATCGTTTATCATCATCATATGACTCGCAAATCGTGTAATGTTGGATGGGGGGCATAAAGAGGATATTTGGGGAGGGTGGAGGGGATGATATTTCTACTTCACGCCGGTATTTTACAAGGGCCTGGTATTACCCCCGATCTGCTACGTACGTATCGGTAACTACCAAGTTGGAATAGCCTTAATGTTAGATATAAGCCTCGCGCAGAATACCGGCGGGATGTAGAGGCATCTTGTGCTTCTGCGTTTCGTTCGGCGAGTGAGGTAACCGGAGGCCCACTCCCCCTCCACATCCCCCTCCTCATCCTCCCTCCCATCTCCCAAATACCCTTAAAGGCCGCGTACATCTGCAGCACCTCTGGTGTTGCAGATGTACGCGGGCGACGGTATTCGCTTACCATCAGGTGAACCGCTTGCTCGTTTGCCGCCTATCCCATAAAAAAAGTACGTGAGTAGAGTAGCTTGAGTCTTCAGTAGTGTTACAAAGATGCGTTCATTAAAACTTGCGCATGGACAAATCTTCCAGAAAATAATACCGAGATTTAGTCAGACCACGTTAGCATTGTAACATCAACAGATCCTAATTCAATTCTAATGCAGGTTTCAAATTTGTCAACGCATCTCGTATAAGGGGGTGAAGATTCAGTAAGGTCACAGGTGGAAGAGGTCACCTGTACAGCAGTGTCGACGTCGGCTCCGCGGGCCAGCAGCAGCCGGGCACGGACGTCGTCGAGCAGCGCGCGGTACTCCGCTGCGAGCGCGGCCGCCCCGCCCGCGCCGCCCAGCGCCACCTCCAGCCGGTCGGCCTCCGCCACTAGGGCTACGCATTCGCGGACTTCCTGCTCTACGCCCTGTACCATAAAAGATTTTTATTATCATTGTTGGTTCATTTTCTTCTTAAAAGACTATTTTAGTTCACCGCTGAACGTCTGCCTCCTAAAAAGCACCAAGTGTTTCTCGAAAGGCTTGCCCTTACTCACCATACTGGGTACGCGAAGTGGCGGAGACGACGCGCTAGTAATGAAGCTTGGACCCATTCTTGGACATCGTTCAGTCCCCGGACCCTTATTTGTTAGCTAGCAAGGTCCGTACCGCGCGCAAGCGTACCCTCACTTCTATACGAAGAGCAAAATCCGAATTGATATTGAAACGTGAATGAATGTGTATATGTGAAATACTTACGTCCAGTTCTTTGAGAGTCGCCTCCTGATCCAGTGGCGTCGGGGCGAGGTGTAAGGCTCTTGTCAGACGTACGTCAGCCTCGGCCAGAGCGACTACAGCCTTTCCGTGTGCGGCCACAAACTGACGCTGAAGGTCAGCGCCCGCCGCGTCTATCCGCACCCTGAGCAGCTGCCAGCGGCGGACCGCCGCCCGCAGCCGTGCGGCATGGTCCGCTGCTTCACCTCTCATCTCCACACCGCGAGCGGATGCGATACCACCGAATGCATCTTCCAAACGTTTAATGTCTACCTCCAGTGCATCTAAATCTTTTATCACGGCCTTCGAAACACTATCATCGTCGGATTCCCCGCGTTGCTTTCTTATCTCAACCTTCTCCACTCTCTTCTCTATCGAGTCGAGTTTCTTATCTATTTTCGGCAGTAGAGAGTTTGCTAATTCAGCAGATCTGCGTACTTCCTTCAGAGAGTTCTTCCGCTGCTCGGACATCTCGCAAATGTTTTTCCATTTCTTATCAACTATATCAACGCCGGTACGTAAGTTACGAAGGTCGAAGTTGCCTTTCAGGACATCAGGATCATTAGAGACGAGTTCGCAGAGGTTCAGAGTTTCACCAACTTTACTGCTCTCATTCTCGATACTCTTGTGTATTTCGTCGCGATCCTGGAATTTCTCATCGACAGACTTCGCTGTCAGGTATTCTATGACAACCGACTTGGTGAGTTTAGATTCTATGATGTGTAATTTCAGTCGGATCTCCGTTAAATGCTCCTCCAGTTGTGATATTGTTGCAAGGAGCTCGTTTATTTTAGCAATCCTACTTCGGCCTGTCTCCAGTAACCTGTGCCAACGTTCTTGTACATCCTTAAGTTGCTTGGAGGTGTTTTTGCTGTAGGATTTCTCGTCTTTCTTGGACAGCTCGACTAGAGAACTGCCAGTTTCAGTGAGCCACTCGAATTCGCGTTCCTTTAGCGCTGTCTCTGCATGAATATCAGAGTTTATCCTTCTTATAAGGTCTTGAGGGTCCAAAGCGCTAACTTCATTACTAGAGCTGGAAGTTTCAAGTCGCGATTCGAGCGTTGTCATCCATTCTGAGAATCTTGTTATTCTCGAATCAAATATTGTGTAGATTTCTAGTCTCTCTTGAAGTCTGTGTATAATGATAGACAGCTGGTGCTCTAAGTCAGCTCGTTGTTGTCGCATCTGCCAGACTTTCTGGTTGACGATTCTTATGTCCTGTGGACTTAGGCACTCTTTGAGTTGTTCTTGGATAACGCTGAGGGCGTCAATTTGATTTTCAGTCTTATCGATTTTCTTTCTCGTTTCTGAATATTTTTCTATTGCCTTTTTAAGTTGCGGTCGCGACAAGCGATCCTCGTCCGAGTACGACATGACCTCATCCTGCGTTCGTGAGTACAATTTATGCAGGGCGCCGGTCAAGTTTTCGTATTCACCGATGAGTCCTAATATTCGAGTTAAGAAGTCCCGCCAAGTGTCAAGGCTAGCTTGTAAGTTGTCAACTCTCTTTACTATACCAACGTATTCCATTCTAACCGATGCTCCATATGTTTCTTCTGTAAAGGTCAGCACCCTTCTCAAGTACACAGACAACTTTTCCGCGTATTTACGTCCCTCAGGTAATCTATCATAGAGATTCTGGATCTTTATTAGTATTTTGTGTATTCTCTTTATGTGGACGTATCGCAGCTGCAATTTCTCTTTCTCTCTTTCGATTTCTTTCAACCAGCGCAGCAGTTCTGTATAAATTTCCCTGTAGTCGTCCCAGGCGGCGATCCTAGTGGAGACCTCGTCGTGCCTCTCCGCAATCCTCGCGAGGGTTTCATTGTGAAGGTTCGTTAGCGTGTCGAATTTGTCGGTCAGGTCTCTGTTCTTGGTGTCTTTGTTCTCGTTCATCAGCACAGATCTTTGCGAGGCTAACAAATTCCTATGTACGCGGCATAGCCTTCGGTGTTCCGTCAAATTCTCATAATCAGTTGGCACGGAACCGGAGAGGAAGGATTGCAGATCTAGTAAGTATTCGTGCCACAGTTTCAAAGCCGTGGCTGCATCACCAGACCTGACTAGAGCCGTGGACAAACGGTGGTAGTGCAGGAATGTGTCTCTGAACATGGCCTGCCATAGCTCCAAGATTCTGACAATCGAATGCTCCTCGGGAACGTCTCTGTCGATTTCGGGCAGCTCCGCCTTCGCCGGAGCGATGTCCGATTCGCTCTTGCCGAGCGCGATCAGATTGTCGCGTAGGGCGATCAATTTGTCTTCAACAATTTCACCGTCTTCGTGCACCGGAGTCAAATCCTGAAATGCGTACATCATTTTGATAACCAATGTAAAAAAAATAGCTAATGATTTAAATTGAAAATGGAGTCGTTTTAAAAAAACGCGCCTCTTTTAACGGTGTTATATTTTAGACTAGCGAACCGCGCCGGCTTCGTACGGACAGATCTGAAATATATAATATGTATAGAGACTAAATGTTAATGTGTCATACATGTTTTTTTTTTAAATACTGTTGTAAACCGCAATCCATTTAAAAGTTTAGATGTTACTCGTGTAAGCGAAGTCAAACGTGGATTGAGACTTTGTTTTATAGGATTTATAGATACTCTTTAGTAATTATATTTGAACGCAAATTATATATATAATCCGCTAATTAATGAGTAATTTAAAAGTAAAAATTATTTATTTGATAGAGTTCAGTCATATTTTATTAGTTGATCCGTACGTTTTTAGTGTCAACTAAAGTAATTTCGCGACATGACAGTTTATTGCTGATCAAAAAACTGTCACCACAATCTGAAGTTAAACGCTCAGCGCCGGGCGTTTGCGGTGCGCGATTGTAGGAATACGTGACTTGATTTAAATAAATGAAATAAGCGACTGTTATAATCTATCGATAATTCATAAGGCGTTAGGCCATACTGCGCCAGATGTCCGAACTCCTTCGCTATGTTCACTGTGAACTCCGTATAGATTCCATATCATTTAATCGGAGATGATTTTTGGATTTCAATACTGAACTTACGCTTATTTTACCATTCTTTTATTAAATATAAAAGATTGGACATCTAGTAGAAGGCATAGACGGATAGCTTAGTTAGTGAAGACCCTGCTTTGCTTAGTCACTTCGAACCTAACCTATAAACGGAGTCGCATTTTGCAGCGCTATAAACGTTTGTAGTAGAGTCATGAAATTTTATCTATGTAAGTATATGTATATATTTATCGTATCATTGTTCATTTTCAAAGATAAAAACCCAATGCTAGTTTTTGACTAAATAACGTTTGTTATTGTCCGACATATATTATACATTATCTGTTTGTATCAGTATTTATACACTCTGACCTTTTATCGCCAGCCAATGCAAGGGTATATTGACCAATTACGTAAATTAATTTATCTAGATTTTAATTTTATTATATAATGCCCATATATTTAAACTGCTATGTATTTTAAAAACGGTTGTTTCGTTCATCCTAGGTCCCAGTTATATCGACAAAAAACGATATTATTAACTATATTATCAAAGTACAGTCTGCCTCATTACAATTTCATATCGAGTTTAAAATCAATTCATACCTGTCTCATGTCGCAAAGTTTCTCCTTCGCGTGCTGGGCCTTAGCACGTGCGAGTTGCCTGGCCTCGCCCAGATCGGCCAGCACCTGAACAGCACCGGCCACCAGCTGCAGCCTTCTGGCTAAGGCGTCCGCGTCCGCTTGCAGCGCCCTGGATCCAGTCTCCGCTGCCACTCGTGCCGCGAGGGAGCGCAACTCTGCTACTCTTGCTTCCTGCTCTAGACATGCCTGTGAGGACAAACGGATAGAAAGTGTGAATTAAAGGGTCAACGTGAGAACAGTGATGTTTTTTAATTTATATCTATTTACTCGACTGCCCCGGAGCGAATGTAATATTTATCGAGTGAATGTTTTTGTTTTTTAATAATTAAATTGCTAATTGAAGTATCAGATATTAATAAACCTTTTTCTTTTTTATTTCCTTAATGAACTACATATTTGAAGATGAATGTAAATAAAACTGTTCTATTTAAAAAAAAAAGTCGGTAAAAGTAAGGCCTCCCATCTCTCAATGTTTAAGAGAACTTTGAAGACGAGATTTTATTATTTGTTTGTTATCACAGACCCCATGTGACCACGGGTGCTGTAAACCACTCGAAACGTCGGGGGACATAAAAAACAAAAATTAAACGCGCGAAAATCCTTAAATACTAGTTTCATTTCAAACTGTTTTCTTATTATGTAATTCATGATATTTTTGTGACATTACAATTAGTGGACGTGGAACACCCATAGGATGAAGGTGTTGTAGAATCTAATATGACCATCACACGGCGTTAGCAAAAGGTAAGGTAAAAGTAGGTTATATTCAGTATTTAGTGACTAGTATTTTTTATAAAACTATGGCGACCAACGTGTTTGTTTTTTTTTATAGGAAAGCCGGCAAACGTGCAAACGGTTCACCTGATGGTAAGTGATTACCGACGCCCACGTCCATCTGCAACAGCTGAGGTGCTGCAGGTGCGTTCCCGGCCTTTAGGCTAATTGGGAGATGTGAGGGAGGACGAGGAGAGGATGGGGAGGGGCTACTACAGACAAACAAATTCACCCAAAAGGCTACAGATGAGCCGTCATCCCAGAGGTCTAGGATGAAATGCCCACACAGCCTCTTATTGAACTGGCCATCAAACCGAAATACGACAGCGGTTGACCCAGCGGCACAAGTTAAGAAAGTTGTTACCTACCCAGACGGCTCTTAAGCAGAAAATGACTCCTACAACCTAGACAAAATAACACGTTTCCATATCCGCTACAAACGGAAACGATACACGGTGTTTTTTTTTTAACTGTATGAAGTTATAAAGTTATTAGAAAAAAGAAAGAAAGTACTTTATTCATTGCCACAACTCATCAGTAACACATAAGTTAACTTAATTAACATAACAAAAAAAAAAAAAAAAAATAATTTATTGAGTTGCAGCAACAAAACGGTGTCCGACTCAGCGTAATGCTGTAGCAATGCTAAACCACAACTACAGCGCTGGTATTCTGTCGGAAACCTGTTTTTTTTTTTTAACTGTATGAAGTTATAAAGTTATTAGAAAAAAAAAGAAAGTACTTTATTCATTGCCACAACTCATCAGTAACACATAAGTTAACTTAATTAACATAACAAAAAAAAAAAAAAAAATAATTTATTGAGTTGCAGCAACAAAACGGTGTCCGACTCAGCGTAATGCTGTAGCAATGCTAAACCACAACTACAGCGCTGGTATTCTGTCGGAAACCTGTTTTTTATTTCGCGAGCCTTCGTCTTATAACAACAAAAAACATAATAATAATAAATAATGAAATACCCCATAATAATAAAATATTAACATTCATTACATAATTCCTCCGCCAATAATAACAGAAACCATCCTTAAAAACAATACATTTTAAGTGGAGTTACTCATGGCTTGTTGCAAGCAACAATGGAAAACGTGTTTGCATGCCTGACAGTAATTTATAGATATTTATTTACGCGAAAACGAGACAATTAAATGAAACCTCACTTTTACATAATTTACAGGGTTTTTTTTTTAGTTTTCAACTTGTCGGGGTTTCGGACGCTTGGCTTTATTACACCATGTTTGAAGTTATCTGGTAGGACCATGCTAAGTTTGTTAATGGAGGTGAAATGTTACTGTGTGAGCTCGAGCAAGGATTCCACAGATTACCCTACCGGAAGATTTACAACGATCAATTTTTCCAAGTGACTGGTATATAAACTATTGCATAATATAAGGACACTATAGCCTAGGTTTAGTTAAAAGGGTTGCAGGTTCTAATCCCGTTAGGAGCAAAAAACAATATTTCGAATTATAATGTTTGTAACAGTCATGAGTACGTTATTACGTTATTAATAGATCATTGGTAAACAGAACTATCTTAGATATTTATTATTCGATGGCCCTGCCTACGAAGTTGAGGGTTGCGGATTCGAATCCGGCTTTATTTATGTAGGTATATGTATATCGATATGTACATATGTTATGTATGTTACAGAGGTTCATAGTTAGGGACATCTGATAGATTATATGTTATTATTGAAAAAATTAAATTGAAATAGAAAAATAAAAACACAATGAAAGATAATAAATGATTGCTAAACTTATTACATCCTATTACAATTTGTAATTTACCTAATTGTAATGGACTTACTTGAACTTGTAATGTATTTATCGTTTTGCATGTGACTTTTATTGTAAATTTTTTTCTCGTAGCGTTTGCTTCAGCATAGTCATCTATTGATGTAACAATATAATAGGTACACTCATTAATAATGTTATTGTTTCAATAAACATACATTTAAAACTACAAAACAAACAAACATATAGACGCGCGCACTTACAGAGGCGCTCGTATACACACACTAACTACTGGCAATTTTTAATTTAATACGTATAAATAAGCTTCAGCTTATTCTCTTTGGCTCAAAAAAAACGTAACTTGATTATGAACCAATGTTGGGGATGCCACAGCAACCCGTCACACAGTTTTTACTAGAACATTCTCTACAGGGATGTTGTCATAAAAATAAAAT
Organism: Bhutanitis thaidina; assembly: GCA_029286595.1. NCBI lineage: Eukaryota > Metazoa > Arthropoda > Insecta > Lepidoptera > Papilionidae > Bhutanitis > Bhutanitis thaidina. The sequence goes on along the minus strand of JAGSMS010000022.1, from coordinate 16,859,261 downwards.
TTTAATTTTCGTACAAATATAAAAGCCTGATAGCCTAGTGGTCAGGGCGCTCGCTTTAGTATCATAGAGCGCAAGTGAACTGGGTTCGATCCCCGGTGCCGGCACCACTATAATTGTTAATAGCAATTTTAAATGCTGTATTTACCACGTGCTCGGCGGTGAAGGAAAAACATCGTGAGGAAACCTACATATCAGAGAAATAATAAAAAAATATATATATATAATTTCGAGGATATGTGAAGCCCGCCAACCCGCAATGGAGCAGCCGGGCCATTCCCGGCTCCTACACCCACTCAGATATTTGAGAAGGAGGCCTTTGCCCGGCTGTGGGCGCTTATAGGCTGCTACTTTACTTTACTTCACAAATATAAAAATAAATACGCTTAAACATACACAGACCAACGGACGGAATGATCTGAAACCGTAAAAAAAATCACATAAACCATTCAGTACTCGCAACACGTTCGAGGTGCACGGGCAATATTTGTGCCGAGGATCGAGGTCGCCATATTATTTTTGTGGATACACTTTGTCCCTTTCACTGCACGCTTTTGGCAGACGCAGAAAGTTATCCTTGCTGTTCGGTTCGCCAACTTTCTCTTGAGACCGAAACAGGAGCAAAGGCTTTAGAAATTTTCAGATGAGCGTTCGGCTCCGGATTCCGTAATCTCTATCTACTCCTATAGCAGACAGTCGTGAGTGCTTTTATACATAATTAATATTTATCGAACATGGATGATTTTGGAAAGCTACGATGCGTCTCCTACACGCCGTTCTGGAACCGTATTTTCTAATTTTATGCCCCTAAAAGTTGCTACGGTCGAAATAGTCATACTAAATGTAGAAACCGATGGACATACAGCAGTCTGGGGCAAGAAATACATGGAAGTTACAAAAATATGAATTAGATAGCCGAGTGCTTAGGGGATCTATCTCCGAAAAGGGGGAGACTCGAGTTCGATCCCCCATATGGAGGGTCTCGTACCAATGAAACGAAGCTCATGTACCATTTGCATCATTGTGTTGATAATACTAAGACGGTACGTACTAGTACAATTACTGGCATTCCATCCTTCGATTGAATTCGTTTGCAGGCGTCCATGAGCTGGAGTAGCCACTTGCCACCAGGTGGACTGTTACCCACCGTTTTTCACCCAAATCCAAACAAAATCTATATATATATAGACACACATCCAAAAGGCGTGCTAAAATCTAATCATTAAACACTTACTAAAACTATTCTTATTACTGTTTGTCTAGACCCATGTTTAAAATGTCCCTTGCACGGAGGTTGTAAACAACTTTACAAGTCGTCTAAACCATAGTTAATTAATGTTAACCTTAATTAGAACTAAACAATTAACCAGTTATCATACACAAACAGTTACATGGAACTAATGAGCGGTTGATAACAGACAGGACGTTACATGAGTTATACATGAGGTTATTATAACTAACGTAACGTCTTCGCACTAGACGAGCCTGTACCGTGAAGACCTCACCACGATTTACACACTAAACACTTTACTGACACTTCTTCCTTATTACAAAACTGTCCTATAGTTTATTGGAGATTCATTTTTAAATAAAATTTTTAAAAGAGATAATTAATGGGGTATTTATGTATATATTTATGTATAAGTAAAGAAGAAATAAAGAAGAAAGAAAGAAACACATTTATTTGGCAATCATACAACAAAACACAAAATAAAAAACAAATTAAATAAACAAAAAAAAAAAACATAAAACATGAAAAAGATTAAATTAGTAAGTAAGTAGGTGTATGTAGATTTATATAACGTTTCGCATATACGTATGTTTTATTTTTGTATTGTACGCGCGCAATCTACCATTGTCTAGCTATTCTCCTGTCGCAGGTCTGTTGGAAGAAATTTCTTAAGAAATAAGCAGTACCTTTGTAGAGACCATTTCTTCCTATCATATTTCTTTTTTTTCGGTTTTACTTGTGTAAATTATTAAATTAAATAAATAAATAAACTATGCTACGTTACATATTTTTTTTTCTGCACTACGTTAGCACCGTTCTAACTTGGTAATAATCTACCGCAACCTATCTTCCCGTGGGTGGTGGTAAGAAGCGACTAAGGGACCAGGGGAAAACGCACGAGAATCCCAACTGCTACCGACGCATGGCGGGATGACGCGCCAATACGCTTGTCGAGCATGGCGATTGTGGCAAATCTGTTTACAGATTTTTAAAATTCCCCTGGAGTCAATGAAGGTCACACAAACATAAATTGCAAATGGCCAAAAAATACCCCCCCCCCCCCCCCCCTTGACCCGTTGCGCCGCAGCCGAACGCTTTCCCACTACTTAACCGAGCCGGTCTCCTTGATCCCGATCACATTAAATTATGAGTAAGGTTATGTTACTCATTGTTTTAGGTTACTTAATTTGAACCAATCTGTGCAACACAAAAATTATTTATAGGTATTAGCGTTTGACTTCAGTGAAATGTTACCGACCACACTTTGTTTACATAGTAATACGTAAACTGGAGATACGAGCTCCAAGGTATTTAAGTAAAACGATTTATTGACGTCAATGAATCTCATCCGGGTTATAAATGAATTTGTATTTAGAAACCGTTGCGGGCGCGTGGAACGGTAAAAGGCCGCGCAGCGCGTAAGCGATACGCTTGCTATTTGCATCGAATAATTTTCAACGCATGGTCTGCGGTTGCAAGGCGTGTAAGTAGTAAGCGGGAGCGGGAGCGGAAAGCTTCTTAGCCTAACTTCAGGGCCTTCTGCTCGCGTGTCTCCACTGTCGAAGCTGTCAAGGCCGCCGCACCCACAGCGTATCTCAGTCGAAGACAGCAAGGTGTTAGCAACGAAACTTTTCCCTATTATATATAATATTATATAATTATTTACAATTTTAATACTTAAATACCGATCTATTAGAGTATATAGCTCTACTTTTTTATAATGAACAACATAACTTAAAATAATGTATGGTCTATGTGCATTTAGAAAGAGCATTACTCTGTGCTCTATGTTCTTGTTGTTGTTACAAGGGCAGGCGATGCTCTTAGACCATACTGCCGTGTCATAATTTATCGTAAGAATATCGACAATAAAATGTAGTTCCACTAACAAAAATTTTGTTCATTTTCAATCGTCGTTGGTTACAGATTTCCCGCCATAATCAAGGACGAGAATTAATCGCAAACAATATGAAAGATATAGATATAGAGAAACATAGTCATGATAGGCATCTATTAAAATCTTTTAAAAATAAACAAAAAAGCCACGCGCGACCTAAAACACTTAAGTGGGTCAACGAAGTTCTTCCGCAGGCGAGGCTACATGAACGCTAAATAATAAAAAAACGCGTTGAGCTATTTATAATGCTACATTACATTGCACCTATAACACGCACGCTATTGTGTGTGCGCTGTTTAAGCAGTATGCACTCTTTACTACTAATGCTTGAACATGTAAAGTGGAAAAGGAAGTTAAAATAACATCAGCGTCGGTGCTATGTTGATTTACCTTAACCCTCACAGTCTATAGATAGTCCACTGCAGGGCTTAAGGTCTATCCCATAGGGTCCCATAGGAGGATTTGTCATAAGCGCCACGCTCTGGGCGATCACAGTAGCAAACACCTCGTGCCATAGATGCTGCTGCACGTCATTTGACTGCTCATTTTTGGTCTGTTGTTTTTTCAAGATCTGTCGGCAGCTTTTGCGATTTCTATGGCTTTTCCCTTAGTCGCCAATAATATGGTAAGTAAAAAAAAAAGTAAAGTAACAGCCTGTAAGTGCTCACTGCTGAGCAAAGGCCTCCTTCTCAAATACTAGTATCAGAGAGGGTTTAGGAGCCGGGAAGGGCCCGCCACGCTGCTCCAGTGCGGGTTGGCGGGCTTCACATATCCTCGAAATAATATTTTTATTATTTCTCAGACATGCAGGTTTCCTCACGATGTTTTCCTTCACCGTTGAGCGCGTGGTAAATACAGCACTTGCCGGCACCGGGGAATGAGCCCAGGTCACTCGCGCTCTATGACACTAAAGTGAGCGCCCTGACCACTAGGCTACCACGGCTCGTATAATATGGTAACATTGACATAATTGCTGCAACCGGAACAGTCTGTCTCATCCTACACCTTGACAGACTACCATAGATGTATCATATTCGGACACATTGTATCGGTATTTAAATTTTGTATTTATTTTTTATCTCACGCCTTTTTCCTACAGCGGGGATAAGGTTGTTTAAGACAGAAAGAAGAGAGATGATCATTTATTAGCAGCGTCGCTCGGTTACGTACAAGATATAACAGATAAATTTAAATGACAATTGTCACGTTTGTACATAGAACCTAATAATGCTGATTTGAGCGAAATCGTTCATTTTATTTTATCTACTGATGTCTATTCAAGAACTAATAGAGCTGTGTGTTTGTTCGGTCCTTATTCGAACAACGGCGACATTCGGTTACCTACTTCTAGAAATTGTTACACATGCACACAAAATGCACATGGAGTCGAAAGAGCATCGTTTGTACTTCAATAGGGTGAACCTTGAATATCTAGAAATTTTATATAATTATATATATAAGGTGAGATTGGTAATTGGAGAAAATAAGATGGTCCAATCCAGGCACTAGGACATAGGCACGGAATGAATTCGAATTCAGGATTAGCGGTTCTGTGAGCAAGTTCAAAACGAAGAGAAATCGCAGTTAAAAAGATTAGTCAAAACATCTATAGTTGAATATACGGAGTGAACCGTAGTGTCATAGCTAGTTTTGTTATGCGCAGACGTTAAAATCCAAACTGCGCACGCAGATGTTATTTAGAGACTATGCTGACGTCAGAGCAAAATCGGCGTCGGCTCAGCGTACCCTGCTTACAATCCTGGTTCAATTACCAGCCGATATTTGAATATACCCGTGCCCAATATACGCTTTACTTAGATTTTACACTGGGTAACGGAGAACGTCAATTAGCAAGTGCTGCTTAGTTATAAGTATATATTCACGCCTTGTTCCCAACGGGGTAGGCAGAGACAATCTTCTTCCACTTGCTCCGGTCCTGACATACGTCTTTCGCTTCTTCCACTTTCAACAATCTTCGCATGCATGATCGTTGGTTTAGAGTACACTTGACCTGGCCTTTTTCCACTACGTCTCCGATTTGATCGTGAAATGTTCGCCTAGGTCTTCCTCTCCCGACTCCACCATTTACACTCGCCTCAGTAAGTAGTTATAAACCAACAAGTTAAAACAGATGTCGCCATTGAAATAGGCCTATTGGCTACTATAACTCGATATTAAATGATATAAAGTTTTTTTTTTTTTATAAAAGAAGGAGGCAAACGAGCGTGCGGCTCACCTGATGGTAAGTGATCACCGACGCCCACAAACATCCACAACACCAGAGGAGCTACAGATGCGCTCCGGCCTTAAAGGATATCGTACAGATAAATTAGAGAGTCACTCTAGTCCCTGCGAGGAGCAAGTTCCTCTTTTCATTTATTAGCTGTCATAGTCTCGATCCGTACCATTCCGTGTTTTTAAGCTCAAGAGAGTTAAATTTTATTAAGCTCAAAACTAAATAGCGCATTAAAAATGTTTTTGAAGAGGAATAGGGGAAGTTACAAAACGAAGCATCATATATCGGTTATGTTAAAATCTAGAACGACGAAGACTGGAGACTGTAGTGGTATCTAGTCATTCAATCTTAGTGGTTTATGGTTTATACCATTTACAAATTCATATTCAGGTGTACAATTCTTAAGATCCATAATTACGTATATATTTTATATACGATTAGTGGTTTTAATTAAAGGATAGATATTAAAGCAATATATAACATTTTGAGTATTGGAAGGTCCCATCCCTCTAGCGAGTATCGATCGAACCCTGTCGGAGGCTCCGTGGCGGGCCCACGCAAGGGCGCGGCCGTTCACGCCCTCGGCAATTAAGAAAATCTACTATGTGTAGAACGGATGAGGTCTAGACACGGCGCCGGAAAAATTATGTTAAAAAAGAAAATAGGTAAATGAAGCTTTTAAACACTGATTTTTAAAACATTGTCGGCAACAGAACTCATTGATGTTTATTATTATCAATTACATCAAAATATTCTATAACCGTTTGATTAGAACAAAAAAAATACTCGTGACGTGTTGCAACATTACCAATTCTATTGTTGTGACACGATGAGGCATACATGATGTTTATACCCAAGATATATTTAAAAGTCGTTAAAATATTTCTGCAATATAATTTTTACTATTCGGAAGGTTTAACAATACGCGTGGCAATAATTCGGTTAAGTTTTCTGTACATATAGCGAACATTTTTCGCGTAAACTTATAATGAAACAAAAGAGTACTGTACAAGCACATATATTATTGAATTAAAACGTTTTGTTAACATTCGTATTTAGATTTCAAGTTTATTAACAACACACAACTATTATAACAACATGCCAATATGTAAGATTTGAAATAAAATTATGTTCATGAATAAATAATGACCACAAAAATTTTCAATATATTAAATAGAGAATTCTGTTAGTAACATTGTGTAACCAGTTTCATGACAAAAGCTGTACAGATTTATACAGAAGTCACTCAGGGATTGGCCAAATAAATTATTCTCCCGCTCCTGATCTAGAGATTATAGCTCCCAGTGAACAGTGAAAAAAATTAACGAGTTTCTGTAACGAAGCAACACAAAACATTTCGCAGTCTTCTTTTTCCTAATCAATTTGTTTCATAACGTCTTTCTAAATTGGAAAAGGAACCAATAGGTAGTGGCCGGTAAGTCCTTATTTTATATTTAAATTTATATTCTATGTAATCTTTTACGCGCCGGGGTGAATCACCTCAAGTAAGTATTACAGAGTGAATGTGTCTGTATATAAGTTCAATGTAACCTTATCGAGTTACTTAGCGGCGTGAACTCTTAGCGAAAACTTGCAACAAACACTATTACAATATTATATAGTTTTGATGTAATGAAGCAAGTTTTATTACGTTTAACAAAGGGGATGACAGATTCTAACGCCGCTGCCACATCTGACTACTTGTGCTTTACAACGCACATATCTGCCCATTTATCCAATTTCTTTTGGTTAAAAATATAAGTGATTATTCGAGTCATCTTGTTCTCGCGGAAACACGACACATGCAGATGAAACACAGGCAAATTTCGTTTTTTTTTTTTCTATCACATAAATACTGCAGCGGAATCGAGATACCCTATCCACTACTGGTCTCACTGAAAATCAGCGTCAAAGCTGTTATTACAGCCGCGGCCATAGCTGTGCGAAGTCCTTTTCACGGTACAGATACACGTGGCAAAGACAGCATTCAAATTTTAAAGCATTTTTTTCTTCTCTTTGCTTAGTTCTGTTATTGTTATTATTTGAGAAGGAGGACTTTGCCCAGGAGTGGGAACTTACGGGCTGCTACTTTACTTCTTTTATAGTATTTATTTCATTTTAAGTTAGTGAATATTAATTTTTTTTTCGTTAAATTCGTATTTTTTCTCTTTCTATAACAAAGCAACGTGTTGTACTTGTGTCGTGAATTAATGGTTTTTCTTTCTTAAATGTTACTCGCCTCTTTTTGTCATATTCAATGTGCCGTAGCCGTGAAAAGTGAGGTGCAGAAGCCCGTTGGGCTACGCAGAGTCGTGCTAATTGGATAATTCGCAATCTCTGCCTACTCCTATAGGTGAGAGGCGTGAGATCAAATGTTAGTGCTAGAACTTTTTTTATGAAACAAAAATTCCGGTTGTCGCCTATTGGATCTGTTAGATCGGATGTACGTATGTATGTTATCACGATTATATCCGACTTAATACAGTTTTTCCCATTTTTCCCACTAGCTTCAGATTCATGTAGAATAGAAGTCTTCTGAATATCACTACTCGAATGTTTCTAGGTTGTTTATAATAATTTAAATTAATAATTAACACGATCGCACTGGGTTTACAAATATTTACACTACAGTTTTATGATATTTTTTCACAATAATTTCACACAACCAATTTTTCTGATAACCATTCCATCTAAGCTTAAACATTTGAGCAAGCAAATGATTCATTACAATAGTTTAACGTCGGAATTGAAACTGCGACGTTGAATAACGCGACCCTATTACTAAAGCCCCCGGTTTGCTCTCTGCTCTCTATCTGCTACTATCTATATTTTTGTATAAATTAACAATATTCATTAAAGTTTTATTTACACAAATAATTTGGTAGTGACGTAATAATCTGTGCTGAGTCTTGCTAAATGGAAATTCGTAATATTTGCCTACCCCTACGGGTCACTAGCATGAGGGCTTATGTTGTATACTGGGGTATATACATCTAACACAATTTTGTAATGTAATGGATGTAATGGAGCAGAAAGTAAGTCTGTAGATTCTATAACATGAATAACCTTAATAGATTCTTGTATTTTCGCGAATTCTACACATTGAAATTTAACTATTTTCATTTTAGTCTAAGCGTCACGCCACGTCGGGAATATAAAAAAAGGTAAACACGGTATAAAAGTTTCATTTCAATTAATAATTTTACTTAAATACTTACGTAACAAGAAAATAACGTTATATAATGGTGAATTTGTTACACTTTAAAACAAAGTCACACATACGAGTGCAATGCGAATTTCTCTATATTTTATCTCTAGCCATTTTCAACGCGTCCTAAATACATTAATCGCTGCCGTGTCTGCAACATTTATCGCTCTTAGCGCAACACAATGGCAAAACTAGGAGCGTCCTTGGGAAGTTTGCGGCGCGCTAATTGTGAACATACGAATTTCTATTTGGTTAATAACTTTTCTTCGCGTTAATGTGCCGTTTTGTTAGCGTACGTTGTTGTCTGTAGAGAGAACAATATTTCTTTTTGATCGTTTACTTAGCGAAATTAGTAAGGAATTGAGCTTAAGTAAAAAAAAAAAACAATTCCAAGATCGTATACAAGAAGACCGTAGATAAGAGTTTGGCCGAATTTCTAAGCATAATTTCTTATTTCATCTAGATTCAATATCAACATGTATTTGTATGTATAAACTCTTGATTTATTAGTCAAGAAGATAATTATTGTAAGCTGTGAATATTGGAACAAATACAGAATACAAAATTATGATTATTGTGAAGTACAGTGTTTAATTTTGTATGCATAATCTAATTTTGTCTTTGATATGGTCAGGGTTTTGTGCTCCTGTCATGGGGATATACATTACTACCTCGACTAGCTTATCTAGTATAATGTTATAATGTGCATTCTGTTTGTGTAACTTCTCAATGAGTTTCAATTTAGTTGTATTGTATCTCATGCGGATGTAGATCCTAAAAAACTGCCAACGGAATGACAGACAGCTCTGATGAACATTTAATTAATAAAATTTTACACGCACATATACTCGTAATAATGACGCACAGAAAATAAAAATCTTTCCGGTTTTTTATTAATATACGCAGCACGTAAACCCTACTAAAACTATAGATAACGGCTTCTTCACCATTTGTGGACTTGCGTCGTCGGAGAGTGAACATCGTCGCACCGAATCCTTAGTCATAAATGAAAATCATGTAACGGGGACATAAATAAAGCAATTAATCAATGTCTATCCTGTCGGTATTGAAGCTTGACTAAGGAAAATGCCAGGAAAACCACAACTTTGATATATGGCGATGACGGGCCAGCGGAGCGTGTAGTGCCGCGATCCTAACTTCACCAGCGATAACTGCCAATAATTAGGAGATACCTATGTCCAACAGTGGGCTCTTCACAGACTTTAGGTGAAGCGTAAGAATCTGTCTACACCCGGGGCCTTGAAAATCTCATTTTAATCTCTGGAGGCGAGCCAGGCGACGGGGCTCGCATGCCGTCACGGTCTATCTCCCGGTGAGGCGAAAACTCGTTTGCGATGACCCATTCCGCTACTACGGTGAATCGTGCCAAATAGAATTCTCTGCCTAACCCTATACCAGGCATGAGTACTCACATGCGTGTTCATATGAGAAAGTCAATTACACAAATGCCAGTACATAAACAACGAGGAGTTTTCGAATCACTATGTTGGTACCGCGAATGGAGAAAAAACTAAACAATGTATAAAAGCAAGTGGTGTTGCATGTTTAAATATTAAACCTACAACTCGACGATGGTTAACTAATTGCGGTTGCCATCGCAGATTTTACCCGACAGGCGTTTGCAGGCCGGAAGTCTTGACGTCGTTTCGATTCGTTTATTTGGTTGTGGTGCGTTTTGTGCGGTTGGAATTTTTTTTTTTTGTTTTTCTTTTCCAAAGGCAAAGATTAAGTTGTGTCCACAAATGTAGCTGGTATGACCGCGCGGTAACACTTCGCCCCGAGATGATGAACATGTCCTAAGATAAAACTTTACAATCTAGCTTTAAGAGTCCTGTGCTATATGAAGCTCGGAAAACTTACGTATTTCTCTTAAATAGGTAATGTTTATAGTAAAGAGCTTTTAGGTACATAGGCATCTACTCATTCATTAAAATTTTAATTAAAGCAGACTTCCGTATAAATTTCCATCGTAAAAAATAAACACCGAAACTTAAATGATTGCATGTTAAAATAATGGTTTTGATATTATTATCTGAATATTTCTCCATCGATTTGATAAGATACAGTTGTTCGATAACAAGTTTTGTTATTTATTTATAAAGGTTAAACCGTAAAATAATTGTGGGTATCACTGCACTGCGTGACATTAAAAAGAAAAGTAGGGTAGTTGCAGTTGCAAAATTTAAAAAAAAGTATAGGATTTGTACACGCCACAATTACGAATATAATAATTGTATAAATAGATACATTTAACTGTAGGTATATTGTTACAATCTTACCTCGTGTAGTGACATCGCGATTAGAGATAAATCACGAATCCCACAGCTGACATATATTCATTATCACTTTCCACCGTTTCACCCACTCACCGCCTTAACCGCGAAATACGATTTTTGATTTGAGAATACGTATTTTTTTTTAAATAGTTGGAATGAAAAAAAAGTAAACTAATGTACTAACGTTCAAATGTCGAATTAAATAATAAATAATATCGGAACGTGCTCCGTCATTCAATTATTCGCCACCAAATGTGCAATTTCAAATTTCGAATTCAGTCCGTACACATCGTCCAAGTCACGGCCGGCTCCCAAGGTCACATTGAATGCAACTAACATTATCGTTTTAATGATCTAATGAAATTATGCACAAGGGTTAGGCCAGGAATACACAAAGCACCGATCGAATCTTTAAATTGAGAGAATCTCGAATAACACAAAAGATGACTCGGCAAGCTGCCTTTACTTATTCATCTATAACAGCAGACGCCATTAATGATCAAATAGGAATGAGCGCGAAATAATAATAATAATAATCTACATTGTCATAAGAATTAAAACTATATAAAAAATGAATGTAAAACAAAGCTTGTATGAACTCCTTGACATCCGTGCTAGATTAAGAACCTGTATGAAAAAGAGTTCAGTCTTCTCCCAAGTAAATTATTAATAATCATTTTTTATAACAACAATTAGACTATAGATATTAGTAATATAGACTACAGAATTACGAGAATTAAAAAAATTAATTACATTAAAACGAAAATTACCATTGATAATAATCACCGATCTAGGTGACTATTCGTCAGTGTTAGATTTTTCAATAAATGAAACAATTAATTAACAATATCGATATGTATGTAATAATTTTCACCAAAATCCGATGTACTTTTATAATGCCATACCTAAGTGGTTGTTAGCATTCTATGTCACTGATGTCACATCACACGTACTTACGACCTTGTACTTTTAAACGCGCGTTGAAAAAAAAAAAAAAGTTAATTTTGGCGCGATTTTTAGTAGGTTTCGTTGTTTTATGATTATTACAATATCAATAAATTTCGTTTAATATATTCGAGTGTGTTTTCGAGTTTGTTCGTAAAGAATTCGCGTGTTTTGGATCATTTCACTCGGCGCGTAACGTCCCGTCGTTCGGACGTCCGCTGAGCTACTGGCTAGGCGGTTGGCGGAGCGAAATGTTATCAAAGCGTTATCAGTTAATTGAGTCGATTTTATTTTAGTAGGTAATTTGTGAGTTTCAGTCGATTGAGCCGAACGGTTTTTGTGGCGAAATTTCGGTGCTCGAAGGGGGCGCGCGCATTCATTTTAAAACGTTCACCGTTTCTGAAAATTAGCTTGTTTCTTTATGTTGGCCCATCACTTGAAGCCTCAATCATTGTTGTAATAGGTACCTGCTTTCTTATTTCGTCCACGATAAATTATGTGGTAAGCGGATTTGCCTCGAAACTTATGTACGATTATTTTCGGTGGCCTGAACACTGGAGACGGCGAAAGGCTCACCACCGGTCACGTTATTCCAAATAAACTCTGGTGAAAAGTGGGTTAAAATGGCTAAAATAAATGTCGTACGTAAAAATCGTGAGAGGTTTTTTTTTTACTTATAGCTACGTTGGAGTGAGATTAGTATCTTTAATACTACTAATATCATCGTTGAATTAACGAAAATTAATATTTTTTTTAAACATTATAAAAAAAAACGTACGGTTTAAGAATCCGCCATCTCATAACAACAGTGTGTGTCGCGACTAAGGGAAAAGCTTGAAAAGTCGCAATGACTACCGACAGATGGCGTGGTAACCATCTCGAATAATACAAGACCGAAATTAAGCAGATCTAAGCACGTCTAAGGTGCGAGGTGTCTGGTTCTGGCGAATATTATGGCAAATCTTCCTTATGGGACAGGCGTTTGTCCTCCAGTGGACTATTCACAGGCTATAAAGATATGGTAAAGGTAAGTGTCGTACGGCATTCATACAGGCTGCATCTTTCAAAGCCTTTGGTAATATCATTTGAATAAAACTGTCAACTTGATATTCTCTACCGGTGTGAGCAAGCCTTTATTCCAGCTGTGGGAACATCGAGGGTTATTAAACAACACTACCGGCCAATTGTTGTGCCAATAGTAAATCCTTAAGTTGTGTGGTTACGAAATTGTGTGTAAAAACTCATATGCCTGGAGGGTCCTGAATTCCGAATCTCAGCGTCAGTCAATATTTTGCCACACTCATTATTGATTTTCGAATCCAGTTGTGTTGCGTCCCGTATCCCTGACTTTGCATGCGATCGTTCCTCCTATCTTAGTGTCATATGGGGTACGAGAGGGTAACGAGGGTGAGAATGAGGAGGGAATAACGAGTGAGTGAGACAAGAAGAGGGCAAGCCTACTCATAAAAAGAGTTTTATATATATCTTCGTTCATATCTCGTTAGCAGTTGACGAATTCCGAGAAAGCAAAACAACAAAAAAATTAATACATAAAAAAATTTTATCGTTTTCACAGTTAAATTGTCCACGTATCTAATACACACATACGTTTCTACATCTGTACACATAAGGATGACATCAGAGTCAGAACCAGCTGCGATAGTCAGCGGCGTATATGGAGGCGTGTGTTCATTCGCTCGGGCCTTGAATCACAACATTTGCCGTCTGGTGCTACATGAATGTTTACTTAACGGATTCGAACGCGCGGCATTTTGAGAGCCGGTTACATGAAACTCAATAAGCAATGTAGCTCTTAGTTCGAACTGATCAAACACTAATATTATTTAGATAACTGTCAGTTTAACCGTGGGATGACGGCGTTATAATCTGCCTCCCACTTTCTCGTCGCGGATGTCTTAAGCATCGCAATGGCTGCCGACAGATGGCGGGATAAACGTATCGAAAAGTACCAGACCGAAATTAAGCAGGCCGAGACTTAGAAGTGTATTGGTAATGTCAATCTCTGGTGCACGCGTGGAGTCAGCTCGGATCTCTTTACATATTTCTAAGCTTTCAAAATTGGTTTTCTTATAATAAAGTTTCCATCTAAATAGAAATAAACATCAGACCTCAAAATATTGCTATCAAAAGATGAAGATTCTATTTTCCCGCTCTTTATCTATTCCCTACAGACTAACGATAAACTTTCAAGGCAAACGACGTAGATTATAAATACCTGTTGTATAGTTTTAACGTGAAATGCGATAAAACAGCTTTGAGCCTATCCAAACAAGTAAATGTTAATTTATATACTGTATTTCATTTAAATTAATGACCTTTTAATGGTCCGTAAAATTCAAATCTATCCTTATTATATAAATATTATTAAGGTGTCCATATGGTGGCGACTGTGGTCCATCGACCACTGTTTTCATCCTCAATAACTAATCACGATAGCGGCATTCGCAGCCGTGAGTAAAAGTAGCAGCCCGGAAATGCCCACGGCTGGGCAAAGGCCTTTTTCTCAAATATTTGAGAGTTGGAGCCGGGAAAGGCCCGCCACGCTGCTCCGGTGCGGGTAAGGCGGGCTTCACTTATCCTCGACATAATATTTATTGTTATTCCTTAGACATGCAGGCTTCGTGGTATCGCCGAGCACGTGGTAAATACAGCACTTAAAATCGCTTTTAACAATTTCAGTGGTGCCGACACCGGAGATAGAACCCAGGTCACTCGCGCTCTATGAAACTAAAGCGAGCATACTGACTACTAGGCTACCACGGCCCTGAGTGCTAAGGTGGAATTAATTACATGTTGCCATCAATGGGGTATTCGATTCTCAGTAGACGAAGGAAACCCGGCAGAATAACATCGTGACATTAGTTTCGAATCGATTGAATATCGATTTATGAATTATTAAGAGTTGGGAGTAGGGTTCAAATTCTAAGATACTTTACCTCACTAAACTTCGATAGTTTAAAAGTTAGAGATTAATTAAATGCAATAGCTTGGTTTATGTTTAAACTGATCAGTGTTCATTTGTAAGGTAGTTTCCGCGAACCGTGCGCTAAGTAAGGCCGATGACCTGCGCACCTCGGCTAAGGCACGGCCCGCATTGTCATATAACCCCATTGCCATTTTTATTCGCTTCAAATTCACTTCGCACCGCGCTCTTAATTTGCAGAGGATTGTGAACGACGTTCAATTTAACGTACTTCGTATTATTGTGCCTAGATGGCGTTAGCTTTGAAATGATCCATAACACGCCTTGAATATTCAAGTAATTCGTGATCGTAAGAACATCGGCTGTTGTGTTGTCTCTTCATTGTAATGATCATAATTGTTAAAGTCAATCCACTGCTGGACTTTGCCGCTCCCAAAGAAAACCACAAAGCGCGGTACTGGCACACCCAATTCCGTCGACTTCCTACAACATTATACACTTCACAGTGTAAGTACAGGTTAGCAGAGAAATGAGAATCTACCAGCTGTCACGATTTTCTTTTAAATTTCAAGATATGGTGCGGTGGCATTTGGCCAGCTGTGGACATTGAAGGACTACTATTTTACTTCTTTTTTTTTTATTTTTCAATATTTACAAAAGTCGTAGAGCAAAAGATTGGGTACAACAGCAAAAATTAATATTCATTGTCAGTGTCTTAGCAGATTCAGACTTGAAAGCGGTGAAAATATTCTAAAATATGCAAAACTTTTTTTTTTTTTATGGAAAGACGGCAAACGATCAGGCGGTTCATCTGATGGTAAGTGATTACCCTCGCCCACATACATCTGCAACACCATAGATGCTACAGGTGCGTTGCCGGTCTTTAAGGGTATTTGGGAGATGGGTATATGGAGAGGAAGAGTGGGCCTCCGGTTACCTCACTCACCGAACGAAACGCAGAGGCACAAGATGCCTCTACTTCACCCCGGTATTCTGCGAGGCCGCGGTATCAATCCGGTCGAGCTGGCCCATTCGAGCAGCAGCTGAAGCCGCCGCTTGTCTCTTCCGCGCTTAAAAGCTTATTCATATCACCTATACGGTTGTGAACACATAATCGCAACGTATACGTTGAGAAGTGTGAGACGTACCTGCGCGGCGGCGGGCGCGTCGGCCGGGCGCAGCGCGTGCAGCCGGCCCTCCTGCGATTCGGCGAAAGCGCGCACCGCGCACGCCGCGTCGCGGTACCGCCGCCACAGCTCCACCGCTTTCTGGTACCTAGCGGGGAGAGATCGCGGTGAAAACTTGTTTTATTCAATTTAGGCTTGCCTAACGCTGTTCGATATACGCCGTCTACATAAGCCAGCATAAGCCAGCTTGCATTTCTTTTGAAAGGTTTGCCCATACTCACAACGCTGGGCGAACCGGTTTGGTGAGCGCAGTGCTGGTAACATTAGAGATTTGGGTTCGGCGAATTCGGGTGGAGTATTAGATTAGATCTTAATCCAATTGAAGAGGTGTACTGTAAATAATAAATGTTTGATCTTTGACGTAATTGGAACAAAGTAAACATGCGAGTCCTAAAATATGTGAAATACATATGGTTATGAAATAAATAATAATAGATTCAGAACTTTCTATTATTAAAATTATATTTGCTAATTAATATGGGCCTACTGCCGAGGTGTCACTTTATTTTTATAGGTCTGTGGGACTTTTATAGGGGTGCTGCTTTGCTTTTTTTTATACACTTACTTGTCGCACATCTGAGTCAGGTTGCTGCACGTGTGCTCGTAGGCGGCAGCAGCGTCGTCGAGCTCCCTGCGGAGCTGAGCGGTCACGGCGGGCTCCGTGGAGGTCTCTAAGGGCGCCGCGGCGTCCCTTAGCTCGCCCACCAGCTCGCCACTTCTCCGTGACAGCGACTCGCTCAGAGTCTATCGATATCAAAGAAAGTTTCAAATATGATGGTGGAATAATATGTGTAAAACTTTGGAACTGATTAAATAATGTATGAACCAAAGCACCTATAATAATATTTTTTGTTTATTTTATAGACATGGCAAACTTATATTATATAAAAAGAAAAGAATAATATAAATGATATAAACATAACTAATATTCATGTAAACCTCTACAACTAAATCCAAAAGCTAGTCTCTGAAGAATTATGGGGTCACGTTTCGCAGTCCGCACCCTAACCCATTAGTATATAGGGTCTTTAAATTAAGTATATGTTGTTAG
The DNA here is from genome assembly GCA_029286595.1 of Bhutanitis thaidina. Classification (NCBI taxonomy): domain Eukaryota; kingdom Metazoa; phylum Arthropoda; class Insecta; order Lepidoptera; family Papilionidae; genus Bhutanitis; species Bhutanitis thaidina. Next base: position 16,842,268 of record JAGSMS010000022.1, on the reverse strand, counting down.
ATTATATCTATAACTACAACATGTGGTAGTGATTACAATGGGTGGTAGAATCAAACGGCGGCTTTTGCTGCTGTTCGAATGGGACGACTCGTCTGGTATAGTACCACGGCCTCGCAGAATACCGGCGTGAAGTGGACACAGCCTGTGCTTCTGCACTTCAGTCATTGAGGTAAATGGTGGACCAGTTGCTCCCCAACACTCTCCTGCATCCCCAAATATCCCTAAAGGCCACCAACGCAATTGTAGCTCCTCCGGTGCTGCAAATGTACTTCGGTAATCACTTACCATCGGGTGAGACGTATGTACGTATGCCCCCTTTCCATAAAAAAAAATTTCTTCAAGCATAATCATAAAAATCATGATAAATTCAATTCATTTATTCTTACAATTTCTATTTTATTAATTAACTATAAATTAATGTCCCTTGTCTGTGTGAAAACCATGCCGATGCCCCCCCCCGTTCTCCACCGGTCACTTACGTGAGTTATACCAATTGTACCCGGGCACGAGAATATTTTGTGGTGCAAAACAATTGGAGAACAACCGCACATTAGAAAATCTAATACTTAGATGATTATGAAACCATATCGGCGGATATTTAAAAGTGTTTTAAAACTACTAAGAGTATTATATAAATTGATCACCTCAAGCTTTTCCGTTGCCTTAAGTAGGCGATCGTAATCGACTTGTCCTTGGACTGTCAGCAGCTCCACCATGTAGTCGGCTTCTCTGACGGCGCCCTGAACCTGTTCCAGCTGCCTTTCGTAACGCCTCCACAGCTGGACCTTGGCACGAAGTCGGGCGCATAGGTCATTGCACGCCACTTCGATTTCGGCATGAGCCTCCTGCGAGGACACATTGTTTATTATTTTATGAGAATGCAGTAATCAGCAGTTGGTAAAAATTAAATGCGAAATCGCTATCACTCACCTGCAAAGCTGAGATATCTCTCTCCACGCCTGTAGGCGATACACAAACTCGCAGGCTTATCGGAAGAGTGTGGAGCGCTTGTCTTAGGGCCAAAATGTCTCGCCACTGCGTTGCCAGGTCTTCTAACAATCTCCGACAGGTTTCAGATGCTCGTTCAACGACGTCACTGCCGAGACGCTCGGCGGCTTCACATTCCTCTAAAGCCAGTCGAGAACGGCGCTGGTTTTTCTGACAGCGGTCGATGCCGGCTTGCACTTGCACTATCTTCTCCTTCAAAATCAAGCTTCGCTCTAGTTCTTCCGCTATTTGGTCATCTAATATTCCTGATTGACTCAAAAGAGCACCTAAGCGTTCAGATTCGCCTGAAGGAAGAAGACTCAATCTTCCGAGCTCATTTTGAATTCTATCTATGCGGCCAGTCATCACCTGTAATCTTTCTATGTACAAATTTAGTTCATCCTCACTCTTAATGACACCTTTCAACCCGTCCAAAGAGGCTCGCAGTTCTCTTATTTCTTCTTCTAAAATGTGCAACTTTTCGCCCGAAGACACGTCACGATCAGATATATTCTGGATAGCAGAAGCGTGTAAATCGCCAATCCTAGAGGCCAAATTGTGCCACTTATTTTCAATCTTCGAAAAGAATTGGCGCTGTACCATTTCGTCTGATATTGGAAGTATTTCTAGAGCCTTTTCAAACTGAACCCCGGATTCATTTTTAAGATTGTGATTGACTTCATGCTGAGCCTTTAGTTCCCAAAATCGCCGTAAGTTAGCGGTAGTTATTATATTTTCTGGTGTTATGTTCTCCAATTCTCTGTTGGCTAGTGTCATCCAGCTTTCAACTCTATCAATAAGATGTTCATACGTCATCCAGTTTTCTTTGAAAGCTCTCAACCTCGTCAATCTTGATTCGATGTTGTCTTGAAGGGCCAATAGAGTATCGAGTGCTATAGAACACTCAGATTTTAATCCAGAGCAAACAATCAGATTTTGAAGACTTTCTGTTATAGACAGATAACGTAACATTTTTGCGTAGTGATGAGAAACATCTAAGCTGATTGATTGATAGAGGTTAATGTATTGCTCATGATCAATAGATGTTACATTTGTAAGATCAGGAATTCTTTGATGCGCAACTCGAAGCCACTGTTGCTCTTCCTTCATGCCATTATCCAATATGCTCCATCTTGAAGCAGCTAAAGTCATTTCTTGAGCCCGCCCTGCCGCTCTGTCTATTATTTTCGTAGCTCTGTCGTGAAGTGAGTTGTGGAGTGATGAGAATTTAGCTCTGGTTTCATTATCCAAATTATCTTCTAAAGATTCAAGAATAGCTCTGCAGTGGCTCAAATTGACGAAGAATTTTCTGTGCTTCTGGATTTCTTCATGGAGATGGTCTAAATTGGAAACAATGATTTTTCCGTCCAATAACGCTTCTGCTACATCCGTTATTTGACCAAAATCTTGTAAGGTTTGCTCATACTCTTCCGCCAATGACATTAACTGCATTAGGCGGTCTCTTTCAGTATTGATAGAATTTTCTATTTGTTTAGTATCTTCGTCGCAAGTGTACAACTTTGATGGACATTCTCGCTTAGAGTTTGCTTCTACGATACTACGGAATCGACGGAACATTTTTCTAACCATATCGGTGTTATCCATGTTTACAGATTCTACTTTGTCAAGTTCCTCAAGTTTTTGCTGTACGGATAATTCTAAAATAATCATTTCGTCAAGTTGTGATTTCACTTTTTCTACAGACTCGCTCAAATTTTCTGTATCCTCCAAAAAATTGTTCCATTCTTTTTCTACTTCTTTTACTTTCATTGAACTCTGATTACTTAAATTATTTACTGCTTCTACTTGACGCTTTAATGTCTCGATTAAAGTGATTATTTCTTCATTTATCTCTGTCACGTACATGATTTCTTTGAGATAACATATATAGTTTTGTAGACTTGCGAGACGTTCAGATTTGTCACTAACTTTCATTCCAGTTACAGTTTCTATCTGAATTTTGTATTGAATTTCTTCTAACCAAATAGAAATAGTTTCGATAACTATAATAACACTTTTTTCTATCTTATTAGTATCTTTGTTCTGTATTGCTCCTTTTAATTCATCTAACTCTTTATTAACTACGAGGTCATAAGACTTTTCCATTGAAGGTTCCATTATTGCAAGAGCCATAAACTCTTCTCGAATATTTTTCTGAGGTTCAGTGATCGATAGTGTGCGTTTTTCCACCGAATCAATAAGCCTTGCCTTATCTGATTTGCGCGTTGGAAGAATACTTTTACTAGGCGAAGGAGATTTAGATTTGGATTTTTGTACGACATCAGAATACGATAACTTTGGTTGAATCGCAAATTGATGAGCAGTTGGTAATAGTGGACTCGTAATTTGCGATATTCCTTCGTCGAGCGAAGTAGTTTCTCTACTAGATACGTCTTCACTGGTTGGTGTTACTGATAACGAAAGTTCAGCATTGATAGGATCTGAAAGACTTCCCGGTGATTGTAACGGCGACTCTACTTTCTTTTTAGATCTTCTTCTCTTTTGTTTTAGTTTGTCACCAATGATTGTCTGAGGAGATTCTTGCATTTGGTGCTCGTTGTTAATAAAATCATCGGTCACTTGAGGAATAGAAATTTGTGCTCGAAGGTGAATTTCATAAGGCTCATCTGTAGAAGTCGAAATTGAATCTTCAGAACAAATACGTGAAGATGTCTGCTGAATACTGTCAACAGCAATTTTTTCGTCTTTTACTGGCGAAATGTTTTGGATAGAATCGGTTCTAGGCGATGTTTGCTGTGTTTTATCAGTAAGAACAATTTCAATCTCAGAATTTGTAGGTAGAGATACAAGACTTAAGTCTTCAGTAGTAAGCCTAGGTGACGTTTGTTGCGTGTTGTCGATTTTGACAACGTCATTTGGCGAAATTTGAGAATAAGGTGAGAGTGCGATTGATTGTTCCCCTAACCTTGGAGATGTTTGTTGTGAGATATCTTGTGTTACAATTTCTTCTTTCAGGTCATCATGTTGAAGCGTTGTAGACTTCTGATCAGTTTCAACGTTTAGTTTTTCAATTTTGGGCACTTCTTCAGATTGAGTGAAAACATTAACGTTAGATATTACTGGCGTCTGAACACTAATTTCTGTTACCTCCTTCCCTCTTATCGGCGAAGTGGAAGTTTCCTGATCAATACTTTCTTGTTTTGAAGTTTGAATGTTGTTATCTCTAGTTTCAATTATTATTTCAGTGCTTTTTTCGACGTGTTGAATTTGCGGTATAGGTGATGTCTGTATATCACGAGATTCTATTTGTACTGTTGATTTTTCGGATTCTACTACATCCTTATGTAACTCGGTAATTGGTGAAGATGTTTGTGAAAATTTCTCTTCAAGCCAATTGATATCATGTGGGACAACTTGAGTCATAGCTTCTGAATGAACAATCACATCTGGTGAATTAAGCCTGCTTGTCTGTATCTGTGAGTCTTGCACTTCTACTTTATCTGTACTTGTTTGTGTATGGGTTTCTATATCTTCTTTTGGTAATGTTTGTACAAAAACTTCACTAACTGGAGTAGGAGAAGTTTGAAGTTTACTGTCATTAGTTTCTGTTTTAGGAATATCAATTTCTGATATCATTGGTTTAGAAACAATATCAGGCGAAGTTTGCATAGAATATTCCTGTGTTAGAATTTCTTCAACAACCGGTATAGGATATGTAACTGTTGTTGATATTTCGCTTTGCACTGTTTCTGGGCTGCAACCAACACACTCTTCTACTATCTTAACGGTGCTTATATCCGAAGCTTCGCTGATAGTGTGATATGACTCATCTTTTGGAGAATCAGAAATAATTTCAATACTTAATTCAGGTTTTATCGTAGGCTTATAATATAATTCACCTGATTGAATTGCTTGATTTTCAATAGTATCTTCTACCTTTTTTTCCTTCTTATTTGAATTTTTCTTCTTCAAATCATCATCAGTTTCAATTGACGGAGATATAGTAGTTTCATCCTCCGTAGTGCTTCGCTTAGGATATATCGTATCTTCGCTCTGGCCATGCGGTTTGCGTCTTTTGTGAAGTTTCTTTTTACTAGGCGTAGGAGTAGGACATGAAGATACATCTTCGGGTTCATACCCTTTTTCTTCTGCAATTGATTCCGATTTGGTAGATGTTTTAGGCTCGAGCTCTTGTGAAATACTTTGTTGTAATAAGCTTTTGGTTGGTTTAGGAGAGTCAGTAAGAGGCGAGACAGGAAGTTCCATATAATGACTCAACGAAGTACTTTCCTCAGCATTTAACGTTGTGTCCGTTTCTGTATGAAATTCAGTTTCCAGAGAGTCACTACTACCTGACATACGTTTTTGTTTTTTATTCTTTTTAGATTTTTTGTGAACTTTTTCTGTTTCGGGTGTTATAACCATACGAGATGAAGTATCCATGACTTCTATAACAGGGGTATCTATTTTTATAACTTTGCTTGATTCCCTAACAACTTTAACTTCTTTTGGAAGATTAACATCCACATCTTTTTTAACGATTGTAGGACTTTGTGATGCAAAATTTTCTACCTTGAGATCCAGTTGTACATTCGGTACAGTTTTACTTCTATTATCAGTCTTTGAAATTGACATGGAAATGTCAATTGTTTGAGAAAGCTTGTCGTTTGCTACGGAAGTTTGCATTTCTTTATTTTGATCATCGGATGGCTTTTGACGCAAATGAGTATCATGCTGTTCTTGTTGAATAAACGTAGTAACTAAGTCTCTGGTATCGGGTATAGGCGTACCTGAATTTCCTAACGCTTCATAAGCAACGTTGGTTTGGTTGAGATAATTTGGATTATCTTGTAATGGAATTTGTGGTGCGAATTGTGCGTAAGTTACTTCCGCGGTGGATGGCTGAATAGCTGTATCAAATTCAGTTAAGATAGATTCTGAGTAATGTGGTTCTACATTAACAGATGACTGAGAAATAGGGGTGTCTCCAATCATGTGACCTATTGTTTGCTTCATGACAAAACATTCTTTGCCCGCAGCCTCAGTTTCAGCTATTTTAGCGTCATCAGATCCATCTCTTATACTTTTTATTTGTTCATTTCGTTTCAAACTCTGCTTAGGTGAAACGGGTGCACCAGTGGGATCAGTTTCACTACTTATCAGTTCTTTGGTGACATTAAAACCAAACGTATTTTTACAAGAATTTACTTCTTCCGGTGCGCCTATTGTAAGTTCTTTTTTGGGTTCAGCTATGATACTGGAAACGTCCTCTTTGACAGCGATAGAGGTTTCTGGATTATATTCATCAATCGCTATTTTGGCTTTTTGTTCTATAGTGTGTTCTTTGCAATCAATTAATTTTACTTCTTTGGCAATTAAAGAGGGCACTATCTTTATATCTTTTTCTTGATCAGTATTTATGATTGGATCATTTATAGAATCAGGCTGAACAGTTTCTAAATGTAAAAGACTTTCCGTCTCTGTTGTTATATTGGTTTTTTGTTGATGTTTTGGTACCGGTTCGTTTATTGGTACACCACTAAGCTGGTTTTGTTCACTACAAATTATATTTTCTGTAGCTTTTTTATCAGATAATTGGGTTTCCATCGGTGCGATAAAACCTTTTTCAGGAACAGACGTGGTGAAAATTTTGGTTGTGTGTTCTATGGGATATTCTTCAATTTCAATTTGTGTTGGTGTTACTCTTCTTGTTTCTGCTTTTTCAAGTTTTATATTTAGATTTGATTGATGTACAGTAGAAGGTAAAATTATTTTATTATTATTAATCCCTTCTTCCTCTTTTGCTTCATATTTGGTGTCGGTTATCGGCATAGTACAGTCTAATTCAGTTACTTTTTGAGAAATAGCAGAATGATCAGACTCTTTTCCAATAAAAGCTTTTGTAACATCAAAAAGAGAAACATCTTTTGAAGAAGCTGTTGGATCCACAAAAGTTTTCTTTGGTATTTCATCTGTCTCTTTAACGTCAAATATAAGGCAATCTGTTTTAGATGAAAGAAGCACATTATCATTGGCGGAAATATTTTCGGGCATTTGTTCGATATTTATTGGTCTTGCCGCAATGTGGACCGATTCATCCACATTGGAAATAGATACAGGCTTTGGTTTTATGGATTGTTCATCACTTTTATAAGGGCTGTCGTCCAAAGCAGCCTTTCCAGTTTCACTATAGAGCAAAGTCTTTGTTACATCCATTAACGCTGTTTTTTGTGATTCAACTTCACTTAAAGTAAAAGAAGCTGATAAAACTGCATCTTTAGAGGTAACATCTTCAATTGCCGCGGAATGAGTTTCTCTAGGTGGTTCTAAATGAGCAGGTTCGAAAGAACACTTGACAGTAACGGAGGGTTGTGAAGTTTTAGTACTAGTGACCATGTCTTTATCTTCAATGCTTTTATTTATTACTTCTTCAAATTCTTTTTTGAATTTTTCTTCCAACATTTCTTTACTTGGGTATGATGTTTTATTGGAAAGTAAATTATCAGTGATATCCATGAGAGCTGTTTTCTGTATATCAGTAGACGAGGAAATACGTTTTATAATGTTAGTTTCAATCTCCTGTGCTCCTTCCTGTTGAATCTCAGGAGTGTTTGCTTCCTCGTTAGAAGAAGACACATTTACACTTCGATGAATAATTTCAAACTGGTCTTGTGTTCCTTTTCTTGTATCTGTCGTCGGTTGCGTTGATAAAGTTTCTCGTTCGTTTTGCATCATGGGAAATGATGATTTATGTGATGTTGCCGAGTGGTCTATTTCGCGATCAATAAATCCTTGATTAATAGAAGTAAAATCTTTCTGTGTTTGTTTGGTTCCCACTGGTTCCAAATCTATGTTGCTAGCTAAATCAGGTTGTAAATATTGTGCTTTAGTTTGTGATATCGGCTCTGTTGGCTGACTGATATGAATGTCAATTTCAGCGGTAATTGTTGAATCAGGAATATATTCTTCGTCTGGTTTTTCCAAAATTTCTTCAGTTACATGATCTTTGCCATCGATTATTTGCACTCTTCTAATTATTCTAACTCGTTTCGTTTTAAGTCCTTCTTCTTGAATTGTATACGAGTTAGGTTCGTTTATAATTGTTTCAACGTCTACAGGCTCTTCGATATTTTTTTCGAACTCATATTCCTTGCCGTCAACAGCTTGAATATGTATTTTACTCTGAGCTTTTTTAGATGTTGCTTTATTTGTGATAGTATCCAAATTATCATTTGACAGACATGGATCTTCTGCTAATTTTAAGCTATCAGTATCAATTTTCAAATTTTTATTTATGACATCAGTAGGAGTAGCTCTTTGTTTCAATTTATCCGTTAATGCTATCTTACTTGGGTCCTTTTGTTGAATCTCGAGATCGCAAAGTGCTGAAGATAATTCTGAATAAGTTGTATGATTTTTTTCTGCTTCTATGAATGTTTTACTATCAACGTCAAATACTGATGTTGTAGAAATCGATGGCACAGAAGTTAATCCCGCTGTTTTCGAAATGAGAACTTTTGAAACTGGTTCTCCTGCTATAGATGTAACTAGATCTATGTTAGTTTTACAATCAGAAGGTTTTGCATCTGGTATAGTAAAATCAAGCGATTGAGATACTTCTGTTTCATCATCAAGATCAGTGATTGGAGTACGTTTTCGTGGAGAGGTACTTTCTTTGGTAAGAGGCACTGATTGTTTTTCAATCTTTCTTATTTTTTCTTTGCTTAGTGTATCACCATCTTTAGCCTTAGAAACAACAGACCATTCAAGTTTTTCCAAAGGATTGCCCATACTATCTTTTACATGCGTTGCAGTATGTTTTTCTGATGTATCCTTAGTAACCTCATTTTTTTCAGCTTCCATTAATACATTACGACTGATATCACTACTAATCAACGCTTTTGTTAAATCTATAACACTTTCTGGTTCACTACGTTTATCCTTTTGCATACTTGGCTCGGAAATATCCGTATCATCATCATCTGCCTCAATTATTTTCTCAGTTACGCGTTCCTTGCCATCAATCATTTGGATTTGTCTAATGATTTTTACTTTTTTCATTTTGTTATCTTGGTTAAAAGTTGAATCTATTAATTGAGGTTCATCTTCGATAATTTCCACATCATCCGGTTCTTCAATAACTTCTTCTGTAACATGTTCTTTACCGTCTATTATTTGAATGTGTTTAATTATACGTTTTCTGGTTCTAGTAATAATCATACCTTTGGTAGTATCAATAAAACTTTCTGGTTCAGGGTTATCTTTTTCTATCACCGAAAGTTGACTTTGTTCACTACGTTTATCTTTTTGCATGCTGGCCTCATCAGTTTTGATTTTACTCTGTGGTTCAGAAATAACCGTATCGTCATCATCTTCCTCGATAATTCCCTCTGTTACGTGTTCTTTGCCATCAATCATTTGGATTTGTCTAATCATTTTTACTTTTTTCCTATTCGTGTCTTGGTTTAAAGTTGAATCTATTAATTGAGGTTCATCTTCGATAATTTCTACATCATCTGGTTCTTCAATAACTTCTTCTGTAACATGTTCTTTACCGTCTATTATTTGAATGTGTTTAATTATACGTTTTCTGGTTCTAGTAATAATCATACCTTTGGTAGTATCAATAAAACTTTCTGGTTCACGGTTATCTTTTTCTGTGACCGAAATTTGACTTTGTTCACTACGTTTATCTTTTTGCATACTTGCCTCATCAGTTTTGTTTTTAGTCTGTGGTTCAGAAATATCCGTATCGTCATCATCTTCCTCGATGATTCTCTCCGTTACTTGTTCTTTGCCATCAATCATTTGGATTTGCCTAATAATTTTAACTTTTTTAATTTTGGTGTCTTGGTTTAAGGTTGAATGTATTAATTGGGGTTCATCTTCGATAATTTCAACATCATCCGGATCTTCAATGACTTCTTCCGTTACATGTTCTTTTGCCATCAATCATTTGGATTTGTCTAATGATTTTTACTTTTTCCTATTCGTGTCTTGGTTTAAAGTTGAATCTATTAATTGAGGTTCATCTTCGATAATTTCCACATCATCCGGTTCTTCAATAACTTCTTCTGTTACATGTTCTTTACCGTCTATTATTTGTATGCGTTTAATTATACGTTTTCTTGTTCTAGTAATAATCATACCTTTTGTTAAATCAATAAAACTTTCTGGTTCACGGTTATCTTTTTCTGTGACCGAAATTTGACTTTGTTCACTACGTTTATCTTTTTGCATACTTGCCTCATCAGTTTTGTTTTTAGTCTGTGGTTCAGAAATATCCGTATCGTCATCATCTTCCTCGATGATTCTCTCCGTTACTTGTTCTTTGCCATCAATCATTTGGATTTGCCTAATAATTTTAACTTTTTTAATTTTGGTGTCTTGGTTTAAGGTTGAATGTATTAATTGGGGTTCATCTTCGATAATTTCAACATCATCCGGATCTTCAATGACTTCTTCCGTTACATGTTCTTTGCCATCTATTATTTGTATGCGTTTGATTATACGTTTTCTTGTTCTAGTAATAATCATACCTTTTGTTAAATCAATAAAACTTTCTGGTTCACGGTTATCTTTTTGCATACTTGCCTCATCAGTTTTGTTTTTAGTCTGTGGTTCAGAATATCCGTATCGTCATCATCTTCTCGATGATTCTCTCCGTTACTTGTTCTTTGCCATCAATCATTTGGATTTGTCTAATCATTTTTACTTTTTCCTATTCGTGTCTTGGTTTAAAGTTGAATCTATTAATTGAGGTTCATCTTCGATAATTTCAACATCATCCGGATCTTCAATGACTTCTTCCGTTACATGTTCTTTACCATCAATAATAACTACGCGACGAATTATGCGTCGTCGAGTTTTGATGATTCTCTTTGTTACTTGTTCTTGCCATCAATCATTTGGATTTGCCTAATAATTTTAACTTTTTTAATTTTGGTGTCTTGGTTTAAAGTTGAATGTATTAATTGGGGTTCATCTTCGATAATTTCTACGTCATCCGGTTCTTCAATAACTTCTTCTGTTACATGTTCTTTACCGTCTATTATTTGTATGTGTTTGATTATACGTTTTCTTGTTCTTGTAATTTTTCTAGTAACTTTTTGAGTTAGTGACGCGAAATGAGAGGATGATGTTTCTAATTTTGCAAGTTCATCTTCAGTTAGCATTACACCTTTTCTATTTTGGGGATCCACCTCTACAATCGTAGAATGCTTTACTTCTGAACTTTTTTGACCCAATGACCCATCAATGTCGTAGGCGTGAGAGGTGCTTTTTTGTTCAGTGTCTTTTTTTCCATCATTTAACGTCATCTGTTTTACAGAAAAATCTGTGACCGGTGGGTGTGACGCTTTAGTCGTACTATCAGGCTTCAAAGTTACATATTTTTCTTCCCCGGAATCGTGAACGGGGGATGGTTGCTGATTTTCGTAGTCACCTGAATCACCTTTTTCTAAAGGACCAATATTTTCTTTAACACTAATTGATACCCTGGGTATTTGTTCTTCAAAAACTTCGACATTGTCAGGTTCCTCAACAATCTCTTCGGTCACATGTTCTTTACCATCAATAATAACTACGCGACGAATTATGCGTCGTCGAGTTTTGATGATTCTCTTTGTTACTTGTTCTACAACTGCTGTAACACTAGACGATGAAGTATGTACATGGGGCTGTATTTCTCCATCCGCTATTTGAAGAATTTGTTCCGGGCTCATGTCTTTCTCCATAGTAATAACCATATCAGGTTTCGTTGTAAATTCCTGAATGGTCATTTCTCTTCCTGGAAGCCCTGTTATAACTTGGCCTCCAAATGTCTGATATTGAATATTTTTAATTCCACCGTCGTCCAAAGTAGCTATACCAGAACCCTGATCTTCATTTAATGTTATTTGTTGGAATGACTGCTCTCGCTGAACACCTTCATCGGATAGTACATGAGATGTATGTTGCTGCATTTGTACAGTTTGCTGCCTTCTTACTAATGTTTTCCTTAATTTCTTTACAATAATCCGCTTTGTGCCATCTGCATCCACTACAACTTCGGTAGTTGTTTCATCCGGTTCCACCATTATAGTCTCAAATGCTTGAGGTAAACTGTGTGTAATATTTAGCTGAGAGTTTTTATGATCATTATCATCAGTATAATTGGCATCAACAAGCAGTGAATTCTCATCAATTGGGTTTTCTCTCACTACAGGTCGACTAGAGATTACAATAGTTTCATGACCGTCGGAAATAGTCTGCCTCACTTGAATATTTTCCAATATTTCTCCTTTAAGTGATTTCGGTTCGCTTGTTTGTACTTCTACTTCTTGTGGTGGAGCACACGTTATTGCCACATCGAGTGTTTCTAAAATTTCTGGTTGACATATAACGGATTTATCATGTAGTGATGGACCATCTATCATCAAGCTTTTTCCAGTCTGAGTTTCAGTCGCAACTGTAGCCTTAACCTCCGCTTTTCCAGTATTTGTTTCGTCTACTTTTGTGGCTAATATAATTAGCTTTTCGGTTTCTGGGCTGTTATCACTATCAATTAAGGTTTTGAACTGTCTTTGGATTGGAGTTTGTCCTACAAGTTCGATTTCCATTGAAGAGGCAATTTCTTCTGGCATTGAAGTAGAATCAATTGTTCTATCGGTTTGAGAAACTTCTTCATCAACAACTTCCGGTGTAAACTTAATATTAATTAACATTTGTCTCAATCTCTCTATTTCAGAAATGACTAGAGTTTTAGATTCCTCCAAAGTTTTCCTCAATAAATTTAGTTTCATTTGCATGGATTGACTAGATTCATCATGACTTATCACAGTTACAGACCTTAGAATAATTTCATATTCTTCGTAATCTCTAATGTACCGTTCATAAATTTCAATGTATCTTATAATATCTTCTTCGGTGAGAATGTCTCCTTGTTTTGTTGATTCTAGCAATTCGTTGTTAATCGCATCAAGCCAACTGTCAAGCTTGCCTATTTTTTCTTTCTGTTCTTCCAATTGTTTTGTTTGATTTACCATTTCAATTCTAGCATCCTGGAAGTAAAAATTCGTTTTTATCATCTAAACTAGCTAGTGAATATTCTATAAAAGTTAAATTTGTATCTTTACCTTTCTTACCTTGATTGTTTGAAGACCTAGTCGTGCTTGAGCTAGCAACTTAGTAATTCGCGCCTTCATTACAATTAGATCTTTCAGCAATGCTTGGACTTCTCCCTCTTGACTGCACTCCATTATCTTTTGTTCTAATAATGCAGCCGCTTCCTCACACTTGATTAGAACTGCTATACCTTCCTGAAAATTAGATAACACAGTTGTCATTTTCCTGTTTGCTATGATATTCCTCTCTCTATTAACTTTGCTTACTTAATCTGGGCACTATTAATATGTTCAGAGGAATAATTTGATTTTTATTTGGTTATTTAACATAATTTACATTACAATTGTGTTAATATTAAAGGATTTTCCCATAAACTTGAATAATCAGCACATCTTCCGCACAATGTACTTTTAAAGATCGGAATACTCATGAATGAGTTACAGACAGGAAATCATTAACAATAGACACACTTATGCGAAGTGTGTATGCGGTATGAAACACACTTTACTTTTTAAACATGGAACAAAAAAAATATCTAAAATAATGTATGAATGCTATTACATCAGGCTTATTACTTAGTTATACTTAATGTACACTGTGAAGGTAGAAACGCCTGAAGCTAAAAAATTTAGATGCCCAGAAAGTTTAATATCGATAAATGTAAATAACTTAATCCTAGCCTAGCTTAATCCCTCCGACAGACGTTTTAAAAGTAACATTACTCAATAAGTTGCACTAAAACTGTTCCTCGACTAAATTATTAATTATAGAATATATATACATATATGTATCTCTAGTTTTTCAATAAATTCAAATGCGTACCAAATGTACCAATTTAAAAAAAAAACTCTTACTGTATTCTAGCCAGTATTGAGAACACAACTTTTTAAACTGAACCTCGTTAATTTACAAATTAAAAAAATATTTAAACATGATCCTTCGCTTTGCACGAAATCATAAGTTACCCCTTTTTTAAGAAGTCACTGCCAAATCGAACATCAGATAGGACAAAAAGGAACTGAAATTAATCACAAATCCGCTTCGAGGCTCGTAAATTGCACCAAACACAATCGTCTATTTCGTTCACCGATTCGTTCGATTATAAACCAACCGACTGGCGGTCGGTTTCGCGAAGTAATGCTCTCACACTAAAGTCTTGATGATGCCAAACAAGTGTGGTTTATTATTAACACGTGATGTCGTAACATCCGAATGCGGGGTGACATCATGGACGAGTAAAACTTATTACATCCAATGCGAACAGGTAGCCTAGTGGCGCATGACTCAAGATATCCTTTCCTTCTCTCAATCATTGCAGGGGTGAACGCAAGGTCATTCGCCTGTATGCTTGATATGTCAGCACCCAAAACAAACAATGGGCTGAGTCAGTTGGATAAAATATATTCCGTCAAGGATAGGAATCGTGATCAACGTATCTTCTTACTGCATGATAGGATCTGTGTTGGACTCTACTTTGTGTACGATACCATACAAATAAGTGGATTAAAATAATAATTGTCTATTACGCATGCAATTATTCGAAAAGACAAAATTGAAAAGTTGGTCGCGAATGAAGTCCGTTATCCCAAACACTATTAACGCTTTCTGATATAAATATAAATCAAATACCACAGGTTCGTATATTTTATAACAGAAATGTATAAGAATTATAAATAGGTTCCGAACAGAGTCAGTACTGACATAGTTTTAAATAGGTGCCTGAACTATGTGTAGCTTATATGTAATACAGCGTGATTACTGAATTACTGAATAGTTACACACACAGATGGTTTCATGTGCACACGCACTAACATACCAACAAATATCATAATTATATGAATTCAATTTGTTATACCCATAGAATAAGAGCTTGTATAACTATAGCAGTTATATCTAACACGAAAAAAAAACATCATTTAATTTTCAACAAAATGTAATGAATGTAGTTATCTAACGATGTACTAAAATTCTAGTTTTGTTTACACTGGGGCTATAGATAAAGGTAACGTTGCAATGAGGATATTATGATTTGGCAATTCGTCGTATGTCGTATTAACACAAAGGTTTCTAAGTGAGTTCGTACCGAACGGTACGATAGGTTGATGAATTGTTGTTTATATTTATTTCCACGGTTAATTGGGAAACAAATAAAAGGACGTGGTAATTTATACAAAATTACTTATTTTGATGAACAAAAATAAGAAAAATTTTACGATTCCAGGCGTCTCGGGTCACAATCTAAGTAAAAAAAATTAATGTGATCAATTCAATATTTACAGCGAACGTACCTCAAGTCCCGCTTCCATGGCGTCTAGAGTTTCGCTGGGTAGGTCCGTCAACTGAGCTTGTACAATCCTGACTTCCTCGAGGAGTGTTTCAAGATTGTTAGACAAGTCATCCTGAGAACACACAGCCTTATTAGTCAAAGTACGCATTATTTACTAGATGACGTGGAATTAAGATTATCGGACAAGTAAAAAATTTTTTTTAACATACTAATATTCTTGCTTCCTTTTTGTATTCCTTTTACCACATTTCAACAAATAAAAAAAGTGTTAAATAAAGTAAAATTTAATACCACGTCTTAAAATTCCACGTCATTTTGTAGTCTAGCATAGGGAGACAGGCTGTAGGAGCATTCCAGATGCAGGGGATTAACGGCCGAAATGAAATCAACTATGAGCTAAGGTTGCTTTAAACTTATTGCAACGGGTTTGCCGACTGAAAACGCATTAGTTGAAGTATACACTTAACTTGGAGTCGCACATCATTCCGGCCGAACTTAGCAACATAATAAACAACAAAAACCTATTAATAGTTATAAAATGTCAATAACGGCATGGCACACATGCTTATTCGTATAGCTGAAAGTTAACAAACAACACAGGATTTCACAACATTTAAAGCCAGTCAAGTGATCAAGTCTAAATTATGCTTCAATTTCAAGGCTATAACGTTGGCAATATAGGGCAAAAATTTTGATTAGACAATAGCATTTGACCGCAATGTACATAAAGATAATTAAGTATACCGAACGTTTTTGATTTAAGTAATAAGAAATTATTTAAATGGTATTAACATTTCCAAGTAAGTAGATACTATTCAAATACTTTGTGGCGTTAGTGCTGCGTGCACAGAAGCTCGTGACAGTGTACTACGACTTGACAAGCCAGCAATAAGTTTTAACCATTTAATTTTTCCTCTTATACGATACTATACAAATTACAAAGAAGTTTTTTTTAATTAATGTTACTAAAACTGTAAGAATCCCTACTGTACCGTGGAAACGATTTACAGACAGAAATTACATATGGACAAACACCCAGAATCGGAACATTTACTTATAGATCATAAAACTACTTGTTCTGTGAGGGAATCAGGAATCCACGCAGCTAAACGTTTAGAGCCATTGAGCCAGAAAACAATTCAATTGGGATAAAAAACAAAACTAGGCATGTTCATGAATTTAATATAGTATTGGTCAAAAGGAAACTAGGCTTACTAAATCTATGTTACTATATCAGTCCACATAAATCTTCTAATTGAAATCATATACGGGGTTTTCAAATTACAATCAATCATCTGACTAACCTGATTCAGAAATATTTACTCATTAGAAGTCTATTGGTTGCCTAGTCCTTCCAGTAATTGCTTTAAAGCCGAAAATATACATCTAGAAACAATTCCATTTACAGCATTATCCTCGTCGATCGTCTCGTAGTAACCAAATACGGTTGTGTATTTTATTAAAAAGGAGAAGGTATCAACCTTCCAAGCATAAAATAAAATAAAACAATAATTATATACATATATTTATTTTTATTACAAACAAAATACTCGAGTCGTAAAATATTTTTTTACTGAATGACTAGACATGACTAGAATTTAATAAATTGCACACAATAAATTACTATCAACTACTTTAAATGTGTTTTGTGTAAAGTGAAATACGGTGCTTGCCAAACGTTGGCACTACAAGACGAGCGGCGAGTTCTGCAGCCGATAATTTACGATTAAAAATCTCGCAACAAGTATGACAAAAATTTTTGTTATAAAATCATGCCAAACAATAAAGAAATATCGAAATAAAGTACAATACGACTGTAGCTCGTTCACCTTGGATGTCGACCGGTTTCCATCTTCTCCTGGCGACAGCTCCTGTTCAGGTGGGAGAGAGGCAACTGGTTCTAGGGATAGGTTGGTTAGTTTATCCTCTCGTATGTCGCTACCTAACCGAGGCGTATTATCGCTCAGAAAACCAGTCAAAGAATCGGAAGGCGTCTCTAAACTTAAATAAGAACTTTGATCTTTCCAGCTACAAATACCACCAGGCAGATCCATTGACAAATAGTTAGAATCGAACGGCGAACCGGTAGACTCTCGAGTATCATCGGTTTCGGAAGAATGACCAGATCCTTCACCAGGATCTCTGTCTTTATCTTTTTTGTCCGTAATTTCAAAATCAGTATCTGTAATAACTTGAACTTTTGATTTTTTAGCTATTTGTAAGAAATATTCACATTCCGCGTCGTGGTACAAATATTTCTCAGGCCAATACGGACCGTCTGTTACAAGGTTAATTTTAATGTTATCGTCATCTAAGAATACAGTTTCTAAATAAATTTGACTTTCTGCTTTTAATTTAGGTACCTTCGTCGAAAGTTCAAAGTTACCTAATTTGAGTACATTTTGATTAACAAATAGTTTTTCAGCGTCGTCAGCAGTATCTTTTCCGACCCAGAAAGTATCTAACTTCATATTCAAAAGGTCATTAGTAGTGGCTTTAGATGAAGTGTTAGTAGTTGAAGAACCTACACCTTCTGTATGTACATTATCGGGTTTATTTTGAATCACTAGTGTTTCAATGACGGAAGTGTATTTTGAACAAGGCAGAATATTTGTAAAAGTGTTTTGTGAATCTGACTCTGTACTTAAAAATGAGTTTACGTTGTCATCCAAAGCTACGTCAGTTTCTTTAATGGAGAAGTCAGGTAATGGAAGAATATCTTCTGGTTCAGGTGAGGCAAAAGAAGGCGTAATATTTTCTAACTCTTCATCATTTCGATCATCTAATGACGTTCGGGTATCTGCTAATTCCTTCGGTGTTTCTTCACTTGCTACAGATACGTCATTTTCAGGTAGCAACATTTCCTCTATTTCTCTTTGTAAATCAGCCATCTTACTTTCCAAAGATTGTTCATCAGTAATTTTTTGTTCTACAGATTCTTGAAGTTCTTCCAATATTGGGGAACAAATTTGAATTTTTTCAGTTAATTCTTTTTCGGGGATATAATTAATTTGGCTAATATTACGAGCTTCATCTCTTAGAGTATGGTGAATTTTGGAAACCAAATTTACTTGCTCACTTGTAGCGCATTGATCAACATCTACAGCTAGAATTTCGGACAAGGTCAAAATGTCATCTAAAGTGTTGGGATCATCTTTCCAATACTGAGCTTCCGTGTAAAATCTATCTTTAATAGGAGTTTGTACAGATTCCGGAGTAGAAATTGGCGTTTCAATATATTTTGAAGTTAAAGTAAATCTTTTTTGTTCCGATGTTTCTTTATCAGAAGATGTGATTTCTACAGGCGATGGAGTGTCAGTGGTGTTTTCGATTAGTTTTTTTTCTTTCTTTTTCTTTTTAGATTTCTTTTTATTTTCTTTCGTAGGATCCTGGGAAGGCTGAACAAAATGTTCTTCCATTTTTTGAACAACTGGTTCCGTTTCATCTTCTTCATTGATTTTTTCTGTTGACTCTAATACTTTATTTATCTTTTCTTTGGACTTTGAAGACCTTTTCTTTTTATCTTTTATTAATGGCTGTTTCTCTTCGTCTGATGTACTAGGAGCTATCTGAACGACTTTTTGTTTTACTTCTTTTTCTTTAGATTTCGACTTGCGGCTCCTTCTTCCTCTTTTAACCGTTTCTTTTTCATCATCAGAATGACTACTGCATACTGAATCACAATCGTCGGGGTTCAAAGTGCTTGTGAGTGCATTAAATCTATTTTCTGATTTTTCTCGCGTACTACTTTTTTGTTGAGTTTTAGATACAGATGTTGATCGCTCGTCTCTAGATCTAGATCTAGATCGCCGATTTCGATCAACAGTAATGAAGCCATCAGCGTCAATTTCTATCTCCGGTTTGTGGTGCTCTGAATCAGACTCATCTACCAAAATGATAGGAGCTTTTGATTTAAGACATATTGATTCATCAGGATTAATGCTATTTTTCTGTGTTCTTTCGGGAGATGGTTGATTTGATGCAACTATTTTTGCCCACGAACTGCAAAATTCAAAGGTTTCAACTTCTTCAGAAGCTTGAATAAATTCGACATCTTTTGGAGAATCACGTTGATTTTCTACGTGTTCATTTAAGTTCAATTCTTCACGACACTCTTTATCTTGGACATTCTGTGTATTTTCTTTTAGTTCTATATGCATGAGGCCTTCTGCTAAGACTTTTGCGTAAGATTTACCATCGTCTGTTGTTTTTTCCCAAATGTTCACACTATCCGATAAATTTTTATGATCATCAGATACAGATACAGGTGCATTCATTTTAATAACAGGATCTTCTTTTCGATCTTCCTTTTTCTTTTTCTTTTTGTTACGTTTTGATTTGAGATCCTTGTTTTCCTCAATTGTAGACTCTTCAGTTATTTCACTTTCGGATTTATGACTTTGATTATCTTTAATGACATCGTGAGACTCTATTTTCTCTTTTTTGGAAGATAAAACTGAAGAATAGGTAACAGGCAAATTGGTAGTACTTGGTAAAAGTTCATCTTTTTGTAAAGAAATGTGTTTATCGATTGGTAATAAAGTTTGAGAATTATTATGTTTACACTCTGATAAACTATTATCAGCTGCTTGATACATATAAGAAGGTGTAAATTCAGGAGCATCGGCAGATAATTTTGAATATAGAACTGTATTTGAAACAGATGGTTTAAATTCTGGTATAGAATCAATTTCCGGGAGCAGATCATGTAAATTATGAATTGGAGATTTTTCGGGACGTGTGTTACGTGATGCCGTTTTAGCGTAAGTAGACTGGTCTGAAATACTCGCTGTAGAAACATCTGTAATTGTATATGGTTCCGTACTTATAACGTTACTAGGCTGCCCATGCGTATCATCAGTAAGAGGTTTAAGCTGTTTATGACATAAGGAATGAGAAATGTTGGTGTCAACTAATTTCGCCGAGATAGTTTGAGGCACGTTCTTAGGTTTTGATAAAGATTTTTCTTGATTTTGCTCTTCCTGTTCAGGAAAATCATATTTCGATGGTGAGGCATTATCATATTTTCCGATTAAAGAAGGAATTTTAAGAGTATCTGGAGGTATAATATGTAGATCTTTTATTTCCTGAGAAATGTCTTTGTCGAGATCAACAATTTCAAACGATTGCTCAGAATCTTCTTCTTCCACAAAGCTTTGATCCGTGTCAAGTATTTTATTTTCAATATTTTGAGCTATGTTATCAAAGCTTTCCACGATTACAAAATCTTCTGTAATATTTTCTTGCTCGGCCGTATCAATAGGCTCTTTGTAAGTGTAATCTGTAGTATCTTCGCTACTTACTTCCATTCGGGACTCCTTTGAAGTCCGTTCTCTTTCTAAAATTGCCTGAGTTATTTCCGTTATGTTACCGAATACCACAGGTACAATTGAGTTTGTTAATTCTTGGACTTCTCTATCAATTGTTTGGTTGTTCATGTTGTTTAATTTGATACTTTCATCAGGCATGATTTTTATTTCGTCGCTATTTTTTTCCGAGTTTAGTGGACGATCGTCATCTTTGAAAATATCATCGGTGGAAACCGTTTGTTCGGAGGGATGCTTAGGTAAAACAGTTGAAGTAAGAGCCAGAATGCGTTCAGCTTCATGTAAGTCATTATAATTATAATTCAGTGGTTCATAAATATCCAAATGTGATCTGTATTGCTGCTGTAAATATATTTTACTTAAGGACTCTATTGAAAATGTATGATTCTTATTGTAAGAACATGTTTGAGATTCATTAATGATTTGTCCTGCATTTTTCGTATGTGTTTCACTCAAAATTTTTCCACCATCACGTATAACCGTTAAATTTAATACATCTTTATCAATAGAAGACGTCTTCTTATCATAAGAAGATTCTTTATCACTAGACTTAATTAAAGTAGATGCGTATAAATTCTCTGCATCAGAAATTTCAAAATAGTTTTGCACTGTATTAATTAATGGAGCACTTTCTTTATAATCAGTTTTACTAGAAAAGCAAAATTCATCTTCTGGCGATATTTTCTTGTCCTTGCCATTAGTTTCAGGTAGTACTAATTTCAACTCGTCCGTGTTATTTGAACGGCGCCCAGATATTTCATCGTAATTTTTTTCATTTTCCAGTTTTGTGGTATTTGTGATTACAGCAAGAAGCATCTCGGACATATTAATTTCGTGTTGATCATACTTAGGAATTTCAAAACGAAGCATATCAAAAACGTTAGTCTTTGGTTCTAATAAGATATCACAACCAACAGGTAATTTTTTGGTCTCAATACATTCATTGATATCAGCATTTTTTTGGTCTGATGGACTTATTCTTTGAGATTCACTTATAAGATTTGAATTCTTCACAGAGTTAAGAATATCTGGCGGTTCTAAATTAGAAGCGTTTAAAAGAGAAGGAAAGGTTTTTTCTGCATCGGAAATTTCACGATAGCTGTAACGTGGCACTTCGTGTTGCCAAATGTTTAATGTAGATGTATTCGTATCTTTTATCTTATTATTCAAATCTTCTTGTTTATGTGATGTAACATCTAATGTTTTTTCAACATCCTTTTGAACACTTAATGAAATACTTAATATGTCAACGTGTTTCTGTTTTAGATCATGAGCAGGAACGTCAATTGAAATTAAGGCATTTTGCTTGATTTCTGTATCTGGATATATGTCTGTATTAGTCTCATTCCCCAAGGCAGCATCTACTTGACGATTGCAATTTAATGCTAGGATTTTTTCAGATTCAGCTATTTCATAGTAGCTAAAACGCGGTATTTCGTCTTGTAGTATTTGAAGAATAGTGTAATGATTTTTTATTGGTTCATATTCTTCTGATTTAGAAGTATTTACTGCCAGAGCATTAGCTGTATTTTCATTCATTATTTTTATAGCTTTTACAGAGTCAACAATTTCAAATGAGGTGCTATCTTCGATACACTCAATAGATTTTTGTATAGTAGCTTCAGGAGTTTCATAACGACCAGTATCTATAACAACTTCTAAATTTGAGGTGCGTGGAATTTCTGAATGTTTAGTTTTTGTTATTATGGAATCATCCAGGGAATCATAATGTGTAATAGGAGCTTCCTTTGGATCAACAACAGCGGCAAACAGAGGTGGTTTAGTGCCATAGATTGTTGAAATGCCACTTTCCGAAATATCACTCAAGGTTACATCTTTATTCTCTACTTCTGAAGATGTAACAAGAGACGCAAACAACTTTTCAGGATCAGTTTCATGATAATTGGAGTCAGGTACTTCAACCATAGTCAAAGATGTCAAAGCTGTAGCTTTTGCTAATGATTTTTTATCAGAAGTTTTTGTCGCAATTTGTTGAACCTCGTCTGAATTTATGGGTTCTTGGCTTTGTCCTAGCTTCTTTCCCTCGGTTTCCTTTTCTACACAAGAAAAGTATTTGCCTTCTTTTGTCATTAATTTGTGATAATCGAAGTCCAGTTGATCTATGTCAAGATTTAATGAATAACTTTTAATTTCTTCTACCAACTCTTGGTATGGAATCGAAGTCGTCTTTATAAGAGCTGTTCTATTGCGATCTTGAACTGATCCGAACATAGCAAGTTCTAGAATGTTTTCTGTAAAGTCTTCCGTATTTGAATACTGATTCACGACGTCATCATGCTTTGCATCTAATTGCATATGGTTATCGTTTTCTGTATGAATAATACCAGTGCGATTACAAGCTTCAGTAACGTCTTCACTTTCCTTATCATCAACTATATGAATCAATATTTGATTTTCCAGTTCAATTTTACTGGATTCTGATTTTTCATACTCCAATGTTTCTTTGACAGGATTATTATCCATGACATAGTTAGGTACAATTTTGTCAATTTCTTCTGGATAATGTTTTTCTGGTGACATTTTTGAACTCTTTGTAGACGCCTTGTCGCAATCAGATGAAATTGGTTTCTCTTCTAAAGTAATTGTAACATTTTCTGATATATTGATGGGTATATTTTCATGACTTATTATTATATCATTAGCTGCACAAGTATCATCAGTATTAGGAATACTTTTAATTTCATTCTCATTTTCAAAAGAATTACTCTTAGTACTGAAAACTTTTACCGTCCTTATTGGTGGCAATTTCTTTTCTTCGTGTGTTATCAAATAAATTGTACGTGTTTTTATGTCTTGAGCTATAGGCTCGTAACGCGTAATTTCCTCTACTATGTTAAATGAACTATCTTGTTGTTTAAAACCACCAGACAAAAATATTTTATTATTATTATTCTGTTCATTGGGCGAATTTGTTACACTAGTTGACGTTTGTATTCTTTTTGAAACTTGGTCACTATCAAAGCAATTATCTCTGTTTTTTATGTCTGTCAAACCAATGATCTCAGGAAGTATTGTCACTTCAGTGGCTATCTGTTCACATACTTCGGACGCATCAGTCTCTACACCTGGTTGGTTAATAGGTGCGAGTTCAGATTCAGGGACGTTTTCCTCTTCCGCCATTAGAGTATTCCAATCCATGGTAATAAGATTACTTTGGGCTTTTTGACTTAGTTCGTTCTCTTTATGGGTAACGAAGATGTCTTTTCTTATTATACTTTCATTAATTTGTTGTATAACAACTTCATCATCTATGGAGACCTTATTTTTAGCTTCCATAGATTTTTCTTTTGGCTTGTGTTCAGAACTTACATCTTGCTTAGTTTTATCGTTGTGAATTATTTTATTCTTTATTTTCTTTTTTTGAAGTTTTACCTCTTTGAATTCTTTTTCTAAATTTTCTATATTTTTGTTATCTTCTAAGTTTTCAGATAAAGTCGGTTCAGGTGAAGAGTCTTTGCCATCAACGGGTTTCGACTTCTTTGACTTTGTTTCGAGTTGAATAGATTTCTTCAAATCATCATAAGGTAATAAACCTTTATGTTTATCATTTATGTTAAATGATTTTAGTTGCACTTTAGTTAAATTACAGGTAAGTGATGATTCAGGTTTTAATTCTTCTATCTGATTCGTGACGTTGGAAATACCTTGAACTATCGGCTCAATAGTCTCAATATTTTTCTCTAATGCTGTATCTATAGATTCAGCGGTACTTAACATGACTTGTTCGTATGCAACAGTTTTACTTGGCTTTTTGGTTTTTTTCTTTTTCTTTTGTTTACATGTTTCCATCTCTATTTCAGTACCTAATTTATAAATATCAATATGTTCTTCTTTAGTTCTAGTAACTGCCACAGATTCATCTTCAGCACGCACTTCGTTTTGAATAAACGAATGTACTATGTCTCTAACATCTTTTACTACTTCTTTATCAACCTTTGTGTTTGAAAATGATAAGATCTTCGATAAATCGTAGGTGTTGCCTTCTTCCTTTCCTTCTACTTTCGGATTTTTAATGCAATCCTTATTTTTGGTAGATACTTCCGAAGTTTGTTTAAGACGTTTCTCATTATAATCAACATCCGGTTTCTTTTCCTCTTCGTCATTTATAGTTCCCTTAATTTTTGCCTCACTAGATTGGGCAAAAGCATCCGATTTTTCTTCCTTTGATTTAAACACATGTAAGTCCTTTTGACTTTTCTTTTCTTTTGTTTACATGTTTCCATCTCTATTTCAGTACCTAATTTATAAATATCAATATGTTCTTCTTTAGTTCTAGTAACTGCCACAGATTCATCTTCAGCACGCACTTCGTTTTGAATAAACGAATGTACTATGTCTCTAACATCTTTTACTACTTCTTTATCAACCTTTGTGTTTGAAAATGATAAGATCTTCGATAAATCGTAGGTGTTGCCTTCTTCCTTTCCTTCTACTTTCGGATTTTTAATGCAATCCTTATTTTTGGTAGATACTTCCGAAGTTTGTTTAAGACGTTTCTCATTATAATCAACATCCGGTTTCTTTTCCTCTTCGTCATTTATAGTTCCCTTAATTTTTGCCTCACTAGATTGGGCAAAAGCATCCGATTTTTCTTCCTTTGATTTAAACACATGTAAGTCCTTTTGACTTTTCTTTTTCTTTTGTTTATTAGAAATTTCTTTCGTATCTGACATAGAGTTTATGCTTTTTTTAGTGCCTTCTTTGTTTACTGCAGTGTCTAATTCGGTATTTTTAATAATTTCCTGACTCTTGTCAAGACTATCTTTTATTTTTCTTTTTTTATTTCTGTCCGACTCTTCAATTTCTTTTAAAGCTTTCTCTATTTCGTCATCTGGGTCTTTAGACTTCTTATGTTTATTTTTTTTTTTGCGTTTCTTAAGTTCTACATCTGATCTAACAGGTTCTTGAAGTATGTCTTCTGTGACAGTTTCCACGACAGTTTCGACAACTGTAGCGCTATGCTGAATTTTTTTTGTAATCTCTTTACTACTCTTTTCTGTAAGTGGTTTTACAATATTTTCAATAGACGGGTTTAAGGTGATCACTGTTTCTGCTTCCCGCACTTCTAATTCCGGGGAATCGTCGAAATTCTCAACCTCAATGACCCTTTTAGAAATTTTTTTCTTTTTGATAGTTTGCACGTCATGTGATTTGGTCGATCGTTTTTCAGCTGCACGTCTCTGTCTAGGCATGTCTCTAGAACGACTACGCTGAAATGGTCTTTCCGGCCTATCTGGCTTAAGCTTTAAAGAATCCGTCGATTGAACCCTCGTCTCACACTGTATAATAGGTGGTGCTTTCTCCACTTCCACCACTATTTCCTTTACCAATTCAACCTGCGCCACCTGTGGTTTCGGCAACGAAATAATATTTTGGCTTTTCGACTGCTTTCGTAAGCCTAATGCTAAAATTTCTGCATATGACAAATCTTGAGATGGTAATCTTGATGCGGGGCTTAAAGATCTGTCGTGATATTCAGGAGGACGTAACTCAACATGAATCGAAGCATGTTCGCTCTGCACAGGAGCCTGGCATTCAGAGGTCTGTACTTCTTGCTTCTCCTGATATTCTACAGGCATTTGCGTATAGTACTTCTTTATTTCTGTACTCTGTTCATAGCAAACGTTTGCGTCGGGCTCGTGCGTATCACTTTCACTAAAGTTTTCGTAAATAGGCTCACTGTATCGATCACTGGGCTCATTCGCCACTTCACTTTCGAGACACGGTACGTCTACACAAGTTTCACAGGGGCGTGATTCTTCCTCAGCGGGAATGGGCGACTCGGCCCGGTCGTGAGCGGGCTCTTGGGGCACTCTCTGCGCACTGGGCTGCCTGGAGCCAACTGAACTCGACCGGGAGCCGAAGCCTTTGACTATCTCGGCGTAGGTGGTGCCCCCTGTTGGGGCAAGTGGGGCGAGCGTGGCGGAAGAGGCGGGCGTGGCGGGGCCAGGCGCGCGACGTGCCGGCGAGCGCGGGCGGCGGGCGGCCCGCGCGCGCTCGCCCGACTGCACCAGCAGGCTCAGAGTGCTGGCCGCCTCGTCGCCGCCTGGGAAGTGCGGGTCCAGCTCGTAGATACACCGAGTCAGCTCTTCGATACGCCGGGCGACCTCCTGATACGCAAGTACGGACATACATGATTTACAATGGGTTCGCTGACGTGCGAGCGATGAGGGATGCGGAAAAGAAAACGAGGGTGGCTGCGATGTTTCGAGTATATTTCGTATTAAAAAAAATTATAATAGGAATAGATGACTACGGATCGACTTAAAGCTAGGTTCGACGGCCGCGCCTACGTGTCCCTCAGCGGGTCGGCGTCCGGGCCGCCGCGCTGAATCAGCAGTTTGATGCGTTCGTTCCGCGCCTGAATCTTGCTCTGAAGCGATTTGATTCTCTCTCGACATTCCTAGCAGAGGATATCGATCGACCAGTTAGTAGCGGGGTGAAGGGGGGAGATAACAGAAAGAAAACAGATGAATGCCAGTGGAAATGTACATGGTCGGCGCTCGAGTCGGCCCGCAGGTCGACTCGGAGCCACGGAGTTTAACGATAAACAAAACTAGAACGTTCGCTAGCCACCTACTAGTGTCGGTGCGAGTGTGGTACACGTGCGGCTGTGAATGTGGCTCACCTGTTGCTGGCTGTGGGCGCGCTCGGGCTCGCGCGGGCTGTAGTTGGGCTGCGCGGCATGGCGCAGCTGCTGCTCGGCGTCCAGCAGCTGCGAGCGCAGGCGCGCCAGCTCTGAACAGTATGTCTCCAGCTGCTGCAGCGCCGCGGCCAGCTGGCGTGCTTGCGCGCCGGTCTGCGCGGCTAGCGCGTCCAGAGCTGCGCACAGCGAGTGCGCGCCGCGCTGCACGGCCTCAGGCGCGCGCGACTCCGCCGCCACGCCGTCCGGCCCGAAGTGCACCTAACGCAAACACACCAATTATTACACACCGACATTGTATCAGGGCACCGCCACCAAAATGTAATGAACCCGAATTAAAGCATCGAACGAAAGGTACGGTAGACGCGAACGAAATACGCAAGGCCGAACCGATATTATGCAATAAAAACCGAAATAAAACTGTGAACGTATCACTCACATTCAGCTTCTCGACCGAGTAAGAGATCTTTGTTTTCTGTGTTGATATGTCGTTTATCAATTTCTCTCTCAGAGCGAGCCTGTCTCTGAGCGGTTTCTTAGCGTTCTGTGGCGCCTCGATAGTCCGCGTCGTGGCTTCGAGCCAGTGGCCGACGTCCTTCAATTTCTTTTCGCACCTCTCCCATTCTTCGGCCAACTCTTGTAGTAAACCGTTCTGAAAAAGAAAATTAAGGAACGCCTTTCAGTATACGTCTGATACGGTGACAACAATGGCAGAACACTACGCACAGTTTTCGCCAATTTCTTTTCGACATCGACGGTGGCGTTCTCCGCAGCTTCGAGCCTCGAAGGCAGGTCCCCCGGGCTAGTGACGCGCTCGATGGCCTCTATTTCCTTAGCCATATCCGCGAGATTCTTTGCTTGCTGTTTACAGCTCTTGAGCGCGTTCTGTAACAGTTATAAAAAATATATATTAATTTCACTCTTGATGTGAATACAATCACTACTGAAATAGCTCACCCCATATTCAGTCTGTTTTTGTTGCGCCTCCTGCAAGTCGGCCAATGGGAGTGGCCGCGCGAGGAATGCACGTTGTGTTTCGACCCAAAGCAGGACTTTCTCCAACAAAGCCAGGAATCTGGCTACGGCATCGCAGGCGTCTTCTACAGCCGCCTGGCGAGCCTCGAGCTCGCTGCAGACGGCCGCAAATTGGTCCGAGAGCGCTGTCACCGTTGACTGAACGAGTTGACGCTCCCCGGCATCCCGGCTGCCTTCGACGATGGCGCGAGCGTTGCGCGTCAGCCGCTCCAGGCGGTCGGCGACGCTCGGCACCTCCGCCCTGGTGGCGACCAGGCGCTCCCTGTAAGGCTCGGGCGGCAGGGTGCGATCGCGCGCGGTCAGCTCGGCCGCGCGGACCCACGCTTGCACACTTTCGACATCAGTCGCGTATTCGCTGCGAGCTGTGCGAGCGCGCTTCCACTCCCTCTCCTTCTCTTCCATTGCCGCCGCTAGCGCCTCCGCTGATAATTCTAAAGCGGACAGCTCCTGGGCTACGTCTGCCGGGGCGGAGCCGCCGTATCGCTTCCTGCTCTCCTCCGTGAAGGTCTTTGTCTTCTCGACTAACTCGGACACTTCGT
The DNA here is from genome assembly GCA_029286595.1 of Bhutanitis thaidina. Lineage (NCBI taxonomy): Eukaryota > Metazoa > Arthropoda > Insecta > Lepidoptera > Papilionidae > Bhutanitis > Bhutanitis thaidina. The sequence continues at coordinate 16,813,363 of JAGSMS010000022.1, read as the reverse complement.
CGGTGAGCTCGCGTACACCTTCCGCGTCGTCCTCCCCGAAAACGTAGAAAGTCCCGACTTTGGCGATGAAAACTTCGATCAGTTGCCGGAGCTTCTCGATGTTCTCCGCCACGCGGTCGAATTCGGACACGATGCCGTCGATCTCCGCGAGCCTTGCCGCTAGAGTCTGCCGTAATCTGTGAAAGGAAAACACTGGTTAGTTGCGCGTTCGATTCGGTTCGCGGAATTGGGGCTTCTGGAAGCGCACGCCGGTCGGACCGATGCCAGAGTGCGACGAAAATAATCCGTGAGCGGCATGACGCGACGGCGTGACGCTGCAAGGTCGAGCGCACCTCGTGGTCGGTCGCCAGGGGCCCGCGGCGCTCCGCTCGCGTTGCTTGTCCGTCGCTCAATGAACCGACCGCCGCGTTCAGACCGACGCGTCTATTTCAATTTCACACTATAACGTTTGCACGATGACATCAGAGCGCGATATTTTTTTTTTTGGTGCAGCTGGTGTTTACGTCGCGATCGCACGGCGCCGACGTGACACATCGGAACGCGCTGCCACCGATAATTAGATGGTCTATTGCGCAACGAATGGACATGCGCCGATCGAGCAGCGGCCATAGCCGGCCGGCGGCGCGCCGTGTGGGCGAGGTAAACATTAATGCAGCCGTTGCCAAACTTAACCCAAAAAAACCGACCGAATTCTAATCTAACACGTTGCATGACTCACCGACGACAACGCTTGCACGGTCACATTTATTTCGCGCGATACCTCGAAGCGAAATGCGTCGCGCACTTTAAGAACACGCGAGCGATTCGTCCGCGCTTATCTCGAGACCGGCGCGGCCGTGTTTCGGTTCGTTGCGTGTCGATCCGCTCGCAGCTTCGTCGAGACGTTCACGGCTTCATTGCACATTGCACATTGCATTCGCGTCCGGTATCCTCGACGCCGGGCGCGTCGTTACGTTCATATGGCGTGAGTTCCGAATGTGTCTGCGGGCTCCGGTTCGCGTTGCAGGGCCGTGACCCGTTAACTGCGTAGCGCGCATGCGCCGAGCGCTCCGTAACATCGCACCGCTCGCTCGTAATACGTAACGATTGCACGGACGTCCCCCGTACTGTCTGGAAAAGGGATCGATCGAAAGTGAGCCCTATGTTGCGGTGGTAAGATGTTACATTCGTTTACGTTGCTATGCCACTTAAGGCGTATCCGTCACGGGTTGGACGGAAGATTCTATTCTAGTTGTCTTTGCATTATGACAAAGCGATTTTTTTTTATCATTAATCCGGAAATCTATTAAATATATTATTATGCAGTATTTAGTTTTTCAATTATAACAAACCGTGACTCAAGCGTTCAAGAAATCTGAGCCTTCGTAGATAATGCAATTAAAAAAAATTACTTGTTAATAATTTGATTAAGTATTTCCTTAGTCTGTGACGTGCTACCGTTAAAGAATACAAGCTAACGGTGTCATTATGAAAGTATACAAAAATATTTGCTTTTAATGTTAAAAATCTAAGTACAAATTATATATTTTCCTTGTAACTCACAGACTAACTTTCGCTGTATCTCGGCCAAACATTTTCTTTTAATTCTCTTTTTTTTCAAATAAAACGTCACCTTTCACTGTAGGAATTTCTCTAGTGTTTCTCGGAAGCAGTTTACATACAAAAACATTACTTGTATTTCCATACAAATACTTGTCCCGTTGTGGGGAATCGAACCCGCGATCCGCTGCACCGCAGCCAGACGCGTAGCCACTACGTCACCGAGCCGTCAAAAACTAAATGATAATAAGATATATGTGTGTATATATATATATATATCATCCAGAATTAATCACACAAAAATTGCTACTTAGCAAGATTCGGACCGGCAACCCTTAAGTTTGTATCCATGTTCACTACAAACTAAGCTACCGGGTACATATCACAACTATATAACAAATATGAGTACGTTCTAAACACCACTAACGCAGGGTTTCACCCCGGATTTAACTTGAGGGGTGCTCAAGATGTGGTAGCACTCCCCTTATTAAAATCACCATATTCTTAATCCATATCTATCAATTATTATTATAAACCCGTAAGTAACTCCTTCTGTGTGTTAAGCCGCAGGTAAAGCTAGACAATGATGAACCATGGGAAAGGATGTCAAGACAGGTAGGTTACTTTTTATCCCATCGCGGCCGGAAGTCGGTTCTCAATTTATTTAATTCCTTCACGCCATTTGAAAGACCTTCGAACAAGTATACTGCGTCCTATAATTTTAAGTAGCAATGACGTGTACCCACACTGCTTACGAAAATAACATTGACGTTTGTTCGATAGTATTTTTAATCCTATTACCAGGGGGATAAGGAAGCATTTGCTTAGATAAACATTAGTCAAAGCACGCGAACTTGTTTGCTTGCCATGACATCATCGTCGACAGAATTAAATGATGAGACGGAAAAGTGATGACATAATGACTTAAATATTGTCGTACGATGACGTCATGAATATTAAAAAAAGGTGGTCAGGTGTGAGGTAAGTCAAGCCGTATCAAGGTTCATAACATTGATAATAGTGCCAGCTACGGTCATAAAAGATACAAAATATAGGTGGTCAGGGCGCTCACTTTAGTTTCATAGAGCGCGAGTGACTTGGGTTCGAACCCCAAAGCCGGCACAGCTAAAATTGTTAATACCAATTTGAAGTACTGTATGTACCACGCGCGAACGAACATAAAAAGATTGACAGAAAAAAAAACTAAAAAAAAATTTGGTACGGGGTTCCGTAGAAACCGTTCAACGGTCCGAAGACTAAGTTACCTATAGAAATGTAAAAGCACTTATCTCTTGCACATTTGTATGAAGCATATAAGTTATGCTTAGATAAATGCGTAGAAATATATTTAATTATTTATGCCCATATAAATTTGAAACATAGTAAACCACACACGCCACAGCATTTCACCATGCCATGAGTTGATTAGCAGAGAATGCCAATAGGCATCTAGTTCAGCCTCTATTGACATAGAGGTGTAAACAAAAAATAAAAAAAATAAAAAGTGATTCCATTTTCAATTTACGTTGCGCTATTATCATCTCGACAATAACTTTTTTTGCAAACTTAAATATATTAAAGCATACGACCGTCAGAATACCCGACCATGTGATCGAATATCAATTCTACAACGAAGATCACTCGCCCTTGACCGCACCATGTGTCTGATTGCCGTTTTAAAAAAAAAACCACGTCAGTCCTTAACGCCTGTACATAGAGTTCAAATTCCGATTAAACAAGTAACAGTGACGCGAGAAGTTCAATACGTGGTAGGACTACACAACATTATCATGGTGCTTTATCACAAGGGCATAAGGTTTAAAGTGAATTGTTTACCACTGTAATGGTAAACAATAAACTGGCCAGCGCACCCGGCTATGTCTGCGGAATTTTAACGACAACTGCGTCTCCGGCTCTGCGACGTTTCGACTGGAGACTGCATTGCGGCGTAGCAGTACGTACTTGGCTACGTTGTGTCGAAGGACTTAAAAGGACCAAGTGGAACTTTCACAACGACATTCCATATTTTGCTCAAATTTATGGCGTAAAATTAAATTTTCTATACATTAAAATATTAGTAACTTCACGCCGATTTATAAGTTAAAAGTGAAGTAAAGAACGAAGGGCTCCTTCTCAAATACCCTAGAAGGATTTGAAGCCGGAAAAGGCGTGCCATGCTGTTCCGGTGCTGGTTGGTGAGCTTCACATGTCGACGACATAATATTTTTTATTAGTTCTTAGACAGTAGGTTAGCTATGTTCTCCATCACCGCCGAGCAAGTGATAAATATAACACTTAAAATTGCAATTAATAATTTAAGTGGTGCCGGCATCGGGGATCGAACCCAGGTCACACGCGCTCTATGAAGCTAACGGTAGCTTTTGCTGCTGCTCGAATGGGCCGGCTCGACCGGGTTGGTACCACGACCTCGCAGAATACCGGCGTGAGATAGAGGCATCTTGTGCTTCTGCGTTTCGTTCGGTGTGTGAGGTAACCGGAGGCCCGCTCCCCTCTCCCCCTAACCACTTCCCCATCATCCCTCCCATCCCAAAAGTATCCCTAAAAGCCGGCAACGCACCTGCAGCTTCTCTGATGTTGCATATGTATGTCAGCGACGGCAATCGCTTACGATCGGGTTCGCCGCTCGCACGCATGGTATATTCGTAAAGAGCTTGAATATTTCATACTGTGAATTAGTTCAAGAGACGCATAGATAATATATGAACGCCTACGTCAATAGCAAAATAGGTCACCACCTACAGAGATTACTATTTTTTTTTGTCTAATATGAATCAGTAGCTATATTTATCAAAGATACAGTTCGTAGATTCCTCGTAGAGTAAATATAGCTCTGTAGAGCGGTGAAGAACTTTAGGTTCCGTTGTTTAACACATAAAAGTGGAGAACGAGTGATTATTTGTCGATGCAAATAAGAAAATAAAACAATATTGTGGCATACAGGGGAGCTGCAAAATTATTATTATTGAGATATTTAGACAAGATTTAGGTAAATCTGAGAAAAAGAAACGTTCAAATATGAACACATAAATGAACTAAAAAATACCGTCAAAAGTGTCGCCAAATATTTTGACATTTCTATGACAGTATACGTCAACATATTTTCAACTTTTCAATTTGTGCGCCAAGTGATCGTATCTAAAAAAAATCTAGCGTATGAACATACAAACAACAAAAAAAACTACATTGTATTGGCCTAAACGTTGCGTAGCGATCCACGATCTGTGCCAACAACAACAGAACGGCACGATCCCACAGATCGTTTGACGCCATCTCGCTCCTGGCATATTTCGGGTTCGGGCGGAACAGAAATAAAATAGCCCAACTTGCTGGCTTTCTGCTCGCGAGTCTCTACTGGTAGGTGCGAGCACCTTTCCCCCACTTAAAACTAAAAAAAAAAAGAACGGACCTAGTGTAAAACTTATTGCCTTGTGATAATTAACAAGACAAGCGCGGTTAACTTCTCAGAAAAAATAATTACGTAACGAAACGGTGAAGTGACATATTTGATAATGTGCCAAAAATGTTTTGTTTAGCACTTCCGCATTCTTAAATCAAACATCATATCTATGGTATCATCTATGTTCTCATTGATGCCGTAAATCATCTACTTGAAATAGTTTGAAGTAATAACAAATTAATTGACAAATTGTAAAGAGAAGATCTATAAAAAAAAACATCTGTCCCGTTTCTGGACTGTTATAAAGACTGTCACGGATTTCAGCTGCGAAACTTTTTAGGTATAAATAAGAAGTATCTTTTTACTCGGTAACCGCTTTTGTTCGGAACCGAATGTTTATCTTATTTCGATGCTTTCTCTATTATCAGCAATTATCTATTACTACGCGAAAAGTGTAAGGTTTAGGTTAGTAAGTTTAAGTTGATAGAGACGTCGTTTACGTCACAAGTGCAATAAATAACAATCGAAGGCATAGACACGAGCTAGACATTAAACAATGCGATTTGGCTGAATACACAGATGATAAATAAGACAAAAATAAAATATAACTTCTAAACTTACTAAATAGTAAACTCCTTGAATAACGTTTTCTTTTAATCTTTCTTTCTTTAGCAGCATGTAAGTAGTCCACGACAGTACATAGTCCTCTCCCATAGGGTGGATTGGCTATGATCGCCACGTTCGGCAAGCGGATCGGCTATGGCAGTACCAGACACCTCGCACCTTGGACGCTGCTGTCCGTCATCGGTCCTCGTAATTCTAGTCTGGTATTTTTCGAGATAGCTATCGGCGACCTCTGACGGTAATCATGAGATTTTCAAGGCGACACCCACGGGGAAAAAGGGACGCAGCTATCACCTTTTGGCTTTAATTTAGTGCTATAAAGAATAGCAAGTTTGGTTAAAATTTTTCTAATATTGGTATTTTCCTTGCGGCCATACTGCGCATACGTAATCTGTTGATAAAACTGTGTCTGTGCCAACACCATTACACATAAATTCCCACAAATGCCTCTACCATTTTATGTTTACTCTAAATTTTAATTAGTCTACAGCGCGCACCAACGTTCTAGAAAGAACAGTAATGCGCCTTTGACAACCGGTTCAATGTTACGCTTTACTGTGTAAAATTAAATTCGTTTTTGATAAAAAGTGTGTGAAAAAAATTATTCGAAGGTTATATTAATTCAGATCGACGCTATCGAATTCTTTGTATATAATCCTCTATACATTTTTAAGATAATGCTTTAGATAATTTTTCGTTCATAATGCAATTTTCAGATTTCCCAAGGGACTTATTTGGGACTCATATAATTGTTCATGTTAACGAGGATCGACAGTCTAGAATTAGCTCGAACACGCCACGAATAACGGCCGTAAGCGTTTCATATCGCGTAATAAACAGAAAAATATTTACCTAACCTATTTTAAAAACACTTAATTCGCCTTGAAGTGCTCTCGAGATCGCCGAGGCAACGATGTAGTCGACGCCTTATTTATCGAGTATGACCACGATATTACAGTTTATTGCAAGTCATATGGATACGATTATTCTATACACAAATTGTAATAGGTTGTAGGCTTCTCCTCTGCTTGGGAGTCGTCTGGGTGGGTACCACTCTCACAACCCTTTCTGACACTATACAGCAGTGTAACTGCTGTTGTGTTCCGGTTTGAAAGGTACACGTGGTAGAGCCCAGCTAAAGCTTTTGCTGCTGCTCGAACGCACCGGCTCGTCCGGTTTGGTACTGCGGCCTTGCAGAATACCGGCGTGAATCCTCCACATCCTCCCTCCCATCTCACAAATATCTTTAAAGGACGAAAATACCCCTGCAGCACCTCTGTTGTTGCAGATGTATGTGGGCGACGGTAATCACTTACCAGCAGGTGAACCGCTAGCTCGTTGCCACCTTTTCCATTAAAAAAAAAAGTATGAGCCATTATAATAACGGGCTGCGAGGCAGCCCATCTTAGTTCGCAGGTGTGACAAAGGACCTCTAAGCTCAAGTTTATCTCACCACACCCTTAAAAAAAAACAAAAACTTTTCGATTTGAACAGACACTCCTTTTGAATTTTAATACACTTACCTTGACTGCTGTGGAAATTAATTTACACTTGCAGCTGTGACCAATAGAAATGCAAGAAGGTTAAAAAAAGTGAACGAGTCATTTGAAGGACGCTAATATCATAGATAATATTAGAACCAATTTTAAATAGCTAACGTAGAAAAGAAAATGTTTAGCTAGTTGTGTCATATTAAACAAAACATCGTACGAATTGTTATTTTGATATGATTTTTAAAATGATTCATTTTCATGGATGATCATTTTATTCCCGTAGATATCATAAGAGGTAACTAACGAAAATGCCTTGCCAATGTCATGTTAATTTATAGATGCAATCCCAAACGTTTGGATACGTTGAGTCGTGCCGAATGAAAAATTCAAAATCTCTGTATCCTTTTGTAACTTCGAAACCACTAAAATCCGAGCTAAACACACAAGTAACAAACTAAATCTCATGAACTTACTTCACATATGCTTCCACTGTCTCCTTGACAGACTTCTCGGTTTCCTCCGCGGCTTCCTTGGAGTGTGGTCTGAGGATGTTCACGACGAACTCGGCGTGCTCGAGCAGATCGTCCCTGCTCTCTTCCAATCCAGACACGTCCGCTTGTAGCTCCTTAACAAAGATACCCTTTCATTGTAGATATGTTATGTTTATGTTACAATCGACTATTGTAATGAAGCAGTTATTCTGACCTTTAACTAGTTATCAGTAATTAAAATAAACAAAGTGTGACGTTTATGTACTACAGACTCGTTTTTTCTATACAGTTATCAGAATTGGCCGAACTCAAATCTCACAGACTAGTGGTGGGGAGCGGCATCACCAGGGCGAGGATACCGGCACTGCGCTCACCAAACTGCTCGCCCAGCGTGGTGGGTATAGGCAAACCTACCCCACAGATATATGACGGCTTTTGTAGGCGCCATCTTGGAGAGATTAAGCAGTGGTATAAAATAGGTAGTATAAGTATGTGGTGTTTGAGTGATCAGATATCGAACACAGACTGCTTCGGGTAATATGAATACCCAACACGGCGGTTTCTCTTAACAGTTCACATACTCTGACATATATTAAATATATGTCAGATTACAGATCGGTCTGTTCATTGAACTGGGAGCCTCGTTGGCTGCACACGTTGCAGTGCACTTTGTGCAAGGCATTGTAAATTTACTCAACGAAAACCTGTCTTCGCGAAGTTACGTTTAAAGGTCTCGTTGGACGGCTGTTTATTGTCACTTTGAAGCCGACTTATTGAACGGCTGTCGCGGCATTTATACAGGGACTTAGTAATTGGTTGACTTTTAAATAGTAATTACAACCGGGCCTCAAATACACTTAAATCAATTCTCTGACTATTAATTATCTAGTCTTTGTCAATGTCAAAATTAATATTCTAATACAAGATAGAAAATGCGAGACATTTTTTGTATCCCATTTAAATTTTTAAATCTCAGTACTAACCTTAACAGCTCGTAAATAATCATTTGCCGTAATTGCACGACACTTGGATAGGCGATCACAGCACCAGACACCTCGTACTTTAGACGTTGCTGCCCACCATCGGTCTGTTTAATGTTGGTGTGATATTTTATGAATATCCCGCCATCTATCGGTAACCATAGCGATTTTCAAGACTTTGCCTTTAGTCGCCTCTTTCGACACCCACACAAGAAGAGATTAGGTGGCCGGTTCTTGCGCCAATACGATATATATAAAAATTGAGGACTTCGTTACATTAGTTACATAACCAACCTGCAATGCATGTCTTGCATCGAGCGCGCGACGCCTGGTGCTTGGATTAGCATCCAGCTGGCGCAGGCGGTCCGATGCAGCTGTTATGGCAGCCGCTAGGCTCCGCTGTGTGTCTTGGAGTTGAGTCCAGCGTTGGAGTTGACTGTCCGCTGTGGAAGCGCGTTTGGCCAAACCTATCGGAAAGGAGGAGCGGTGATAATACTCAGATGTATTTTTTATAATATAAAAATTAAATGTGTTCTGTAATTCAACAAGTAGCAATTCAATTATTACAAAAAACTCGACCGCCTTTTTTTATTCCCACTATATTTTTTGACACGCAGATGCCATATTTGATTATTTTACCCCATGTCACTCCCACAATGCAGACGAATCTACCAACATGAATATATGTTGAAATCCATCAAGCCGTTTTGGCTACAGAGCGTGCCGACGAAAACGACATACATGTTTTAGTAAATATACACATACATACACTCGTAAACATTGCCCTCCTTATGGGGTAGTCTGGCAAAAATAACACAAAGAAGAGGTGCGTTGTGGCCTAGACAGATATAGAAAATAGTCTGCACATCGGCAAGATGTGAAAAACTGAGAAATCGAAGCGAAGCAACGAAGCTGACATACCTTCACAGGCCACGTTCCACCAGTCGGCGAGTTCCCTGGTCTTCTGCTCGACTCGCTCTCCACTGGCAGCGTCAGCGCCGCTGCACAGCTCACGAGCACGCTCCCGGACCACGTCAAGGAGCGGCTGTTGGTTCTGATGGAGTAAACGTTGACGGTGAAACTGACTGTTATGAAACTTAGGCCGATGAAAAATCATCTGACGCCCCGCTGTGACTCATACTGAATTAATAAACGATTATAATAGAAATATCTCGAGGCAGTCTCGAACTTACGATGTACGAGCATGAAGAAGTGCAAGCTGATCACGCTAAAAGTCTTACACGGTAAGACATTGAGGATTTTGGCGATTAATTTTTGATAACACTGTTATGGGACTATTATACTTAGTGTCTAATATTGGTCACATAACGTTATCGATTACATATCTTATATAAATACATAGGTTACATGCTTTAATCATAAAGTTTTTGCCCTCAAATTGTAAAAAATTAAGTTTTGCTTTGTCAACTGTGTATAATTAGAAGCAACACATGAATAAACTTTTTAAAATCGTCCAGCATTCATCAATCTATAGAAAGAAAGAAAAAAACACAATAAACATCGGACTACATGCATTCCAACCAAGTACATATTTACAATGTTATCCAGCGCGATGACTGATAGCGGGAGCGAGATAAGAACGAAACGGGTGGTGAAATTGCACACGCAGACTTCTAATTCATACAGTACATTATGACAACTGGTGAAACGGGAACTCCTTTCAAAGCTTTCAACCGCTTTCTATAGTGATCATAAAACACACAACCGATGATATTTGCGATCTGAAAAGCTTTCCTCCGCAAGCTTTCGCTGCATCGATACCTTAACATTGAGAAAGTTAAATCGATAGACCAACGTACGACTGGAGCTACACTTTTTATTACCACGATCAAAGTCTTTTGAACAACACCTCATTACTTGTACATTATTGTTATTTGTAAGAAGTTTATTTAGATTTAACATAAAGCATTATTATAATATTATTATTATAATCGTCGACCCTCCCACAAGACGTTGTGGGAAGTAGATGGATGCAAGAGGCTCAGGAACGAGCTTTGTGGCAATCTTTGGGAGAGACCTATGTTCAGCAGGCGCCTTGTGATAGGCTGAAATGATGAATGCTTCTAAATCTTAAACATTAATGGGAATAAATCTTATGTCCACGATATTTTAACCAAGGCAGACCAAACATTTTTAAACGGAGCTGTATTTAATAAGTTTATCCATTCAGTGTTTACCAAGTAGCTTTGTTTATTACGCTTAATCGTATGACCAATAAGCTGTACGAATATTGTTTACGATAATGCCATGTTGATTTACATTGGGGAAAACTAACTTGCCGCATTCGACATTGACGCAGTCTGACCTTGCGTCGTTACCTCGTCGAGGATATTTATAAACGCGCATCGTTTCGGGAGTCCGCGCCCGAGCGCACTTGTTCGTGCCTGTACTAACATTCTCCATGGTCTGATAACCATAAAATCGTACACGCTATTGTACTTTAACATACACGCAGAGAGACAATCGTTCACAACTAGGTATTGGATTGAGAATAATGTTTTGTATATAAGCAAAACGTTATACCTCAATAAAGTTTAAAATTAAAGCTAAGGAACATATCCTTAACAAAATGGCAGAATCATCTCAATAACAGACTGTTATTTTTATGTATATTTAAGTTATTAATATATTTAAATAAATATAAATGTATGTATGTATTTATTATTGTATGTATGCGTATTGAAATATTGTATCTATAGATAGATTTACATTTATTATATTTTTTTTCCTCTCTTTAGTTCTCTCTATTCTATAACCTACACCTACTTCATTTCATATCTGTATCGTCCAAAGGTTGACTGGTTGAGAATGCTTCTGGCATTAAGTCCACCTATATACATTCTCATGTATATGAAGTTCAATAAATAAATAAATAAATAAAGTTAACTAATCGAAGCAAACGCAGTGTGGGACGACCCCCCACAAGATGGAGTGACGACCTGCGCAGTGTTGCGGGAAGTCGATGGATGCAGGTGGCACAGGACCGAGCTTCGTGGCAATCTTTGGGGGAGGCCTATGTTCAGCAGTGGACTTCTGATAGGCTGAAATGATGATGATGATGACATAGATTAGCTAATGTGTACATGTTTCATTATCATCGTTGCAGACCCTATCACGCAGAGAAACACCGAGCATAGCCCTTTCCATAGCGCGCTGAGCAACTTTGAGCTTCCTCATACGGCCTGCAGTGAAGGACCAAGTCTCGGATCCGTATGTCATCACTGGCAACACGCACTGGTTGTATACTTTGCTCTTGAGGCTTTGGGGGTTACATTATAACCGACAATTGGTAAAATTTCTAAATGAACGTACTAGTGTTAAGACTGTGTAGTGTTGTTAAATTTTTAAAGGTGGTGTTATTAACGGTGTAATTGTCGATTCATCTGACGTCAACAGAACTCAGCAGACGTTCTCTTTTGCGTTTTGACATGGTAGTCCACTTAATTATATAGTATATGAAAGTTTCATTACAAAGTCGATACGTAAAAAAGTATTTAAGAAAGTTTAGTTTGAAAGTCATCATTAATCTTAAAAATATCTTTATTTACGTAAACACAGAGAATACATATAACTATTATCTGGAGACTCCTTTTAAGCAAATAAATGCCTGTCCCAGGAGACGCCGCTCTTCCATATCTTAAATTAACGAAATATATTATCTATATTTACCGAAATATTAATTATAAAGTAACATGCGTGCAGAGTTAGTTTGCATGTTTATATGTGAGTGTGTCTCTCTCTCTCTGTGTGTGTGTGTGGGTGTGTTTGATTGTTTGTGTATGCGTGGGTATGTATGTGTGCGTTAAGGGAGTAAGTGTATATGTGTTAGTGATTTCCAAATTACTTCACGTATTCCAAGAGTTTCTCCGTTTTGATGAAATCAAAAACCATCTTGATATTTCGAGACAAACCGCCAGATTAATCAAATATCGCTGCTCTATTGGATAGCGTACACAACGCAATACCGATTGTGAATACCGAGCACAATGAAATGACAGAAACAAATAAGTACGAAGTCATAATTTTCGCGAATATTCTATGGAGACAATGACCGATTCATGTCGGGTACGGAAAACAAGAGAAGATAAAAATAATTGCATACCAGTTAAAGCCACGTTGTAAAAAGGTATCGCGTCTGCTTGGTTATTTTATATTAGCTCCTACAATGGGGGCTATTTATAAACATTGTCTGATAAAGCCGGCCACCAAGCGCGGATGTACTTCATTCAGTACGTTGCGTTACAGTGGGGTGTTGTTGAAATTATATTGAATAAATCGCAGATTATTTTAAAATGTACTGACTTTTCATTCGTTTAAAGTAATAGTTAAGTATTAACGTGAAAATCTTTTTAGAGTCTAATATATTGAAAACATGACGAATTAGAAGTTGCTCTAGCAACAGCTATAGTTGATGAGGAATACAAATGAGTCAACTGGACCGGGGAAATGACCATGATAACATGAAATATCAACGTAAATCATGACGCGGTTTCGTATAAATGTGATAGTAGCAACCCGTCAGTGACCACTGCTGGGCAAAGGCCTCCCTCCTCAAATATCAGAGATATAGAGAAACAATTTTTTTTTTTTATTTCCCAGACATGCAGGTTTCCTCACGATGTTTTCCTTGACCACCGAGCACGTGGTAAATACAGCACTTAAAATTGCTATTAACAATTCTAGTGGTGCCGGCATCGGGGATCGAATCCAGGTCACTCGCGCTCTACGATACTAAAGTAAGCACCTTGACTACTAGGTTACCACGGCTCCTGCGTATGAGGAGACACAATTACTGGTGAAAGGGAATTTCGGCTTTATTTTATTTCGATTCTTCTTTGAAGATTAATTCGGGGATCTATGATTCGTAGTGAGTACTTATATCTAAAAAAAATATTAATAGTGTTGGATACATTGCTTACAAGTGCTTAGGACAAGCTAGTGTCACATTGATGACTTCTTGACAGTTCTTTTTATGGTTTTTTTTTTATTTCTATTGCTCAAATAAATTTATACAAACGTATACCAACAATTAATACCATTATAAACGTCTTTTTCGAAATCTAATCAAATCAAAACTTGCGTTCCTACTACTACCAGCCGATGATGGTGAGGTTAAAAATATTATTTCATGTTTCATTCTGTTTTTAGCTGCATGGTGGCATTCGTTAAAAATACAACAATTTCACGACAACAAAACGAACGTTTATCCGTGATAAAATCTATGAAATTGTCAGCCTATTCATTGTTTTCTTTCAATAAAGGACAGAAGTGACATTTTTTTATTTGCATAAATAATAATCGTTAATCTAATCTGGTGCTATCTGTAATTACGTCTACATTATCATCACGAAATTGAAATAATAATAAAAAAAAACGTAACGTAGCCTATAGGCATTAGCCCAAACTTTAATGAGCGAACCACAATAACACTGTGGGTTAACCCATTTCACATCTTTTTGTTGCATCGTAGTGTAAAACGATCTAACACTCCACCAGATGGTAAGTTGAAAAAGTTTGCAGCCAATGAACGCCTGCTAACAATCTTCAATTCGACAACAAGCTTCAATCGAAGAAGGTGACAGAAGCGTTGACACCCCTGAGACTAAGACGGAACGTGTCACAGCCCTGGCTCTCTATGCCTTCCAAATAGGAATACAACAGTGGTTGCACTGCTGTTAAGTGACAGAAATGGGTAAGAGTGTGGGTTCATAGGACGAGACCTCCTCTGTCTGTGAACCCACAGCCCACCACACAAAAAGAACCGCCAGTAAGTTCTTCACTTCATGTAAAGTTTACAACACATAAGTTTGAAATGAAACTATTATTTACTGATTTTATAGCGTTCAAATTATCTTTTTATATTCCAGACGTTTCGGGCTACCTTCAGCTATCATTTATGGTCCGTTAGCGAAATAAATAAATGCTGAAGGCAGCCCGAGTTAACTATGACATCTGGACGTCTAACACCGCAGTCCCCCCGTGACCACGGCTGCTTGGCCCTGCCAGCCCAGCAACCGTAACGTCGGGAATATAAAAACAAAATTAAAGACGATTAAATCCGTAAATAATAGTTTCATATCAAATATGTAGTGTTCGCGTAATTACAAGAAATCAACACAAGTTTTTGATTAGTAATTACTACTAATTAAGTAATAAATAATCAATTATGTCTAAAGTAACTATTGTCACTAATTGTAACAAAAATCGATGTTAAGTTAAACTTTACGGAAATTTTGAACTTGACAAAAACACAGCAAAATAAATGGATTTTAGTTTTTTGTTGTTGTTAATTTGTTTTTGCAAAGCAAGTTTTCTATACATGATCAACTTTCCGAGTATATTAAAATTTATTTTTAAAGAATTTGAAAATATGACTTGAATGTAACGAAAATTTAATTAAAAAAGAATAATGTTCATTAAGCATTACTCTATGTAACCCATAACGAAAATGAGCCAGCCAATAAAAAAAAAAAGGAAAAACATTACACAGATATTGTCGTCCAATTCACTTGCCGGCGCCGGCGTTTCGAGAACACGTCAACTCACCTTCCTCTTTCGCGGAATGTTTGTTTATTTACAACACAAAAATTAAAAAAATTTATACAAAATATTATTATTAATCAGAACGTGAAAACTTAAGTAGGCACGTGAATACTGCACTTATACGGTAAGAAAACGATACGATAGAAATTGTTTCGGCTTCGTATGGTTTTCATAGCTGGGTGTACGAACGCAGACTGACGGAGTGGCGGGAAGGCCTTGACTTGAGCCAGTATGACATCACCCGGTTAAGGGGACACGCTATGAGCGATTGTGCAGTGTCGCACTAGTGGACGCTCCCGACGTTACTCGTCATTAATTACGGTTTTAAGTGTTTATACGACGTGATGCAATGGTAAAAATACAAAACATTTGCCAACGACTATGAAAGGTGTTTTTTACGATCTTTCAAAATTTGATATGTTCCGAGGGGAGAAAAATACTGGGGCGCATTGAGAGCCATCGTCACCGGGGGCAACGGTCGTGTGTAAGCGTTCCCGCCGTCCCGACAAATAGCGACTAAAGGAACGTTGCAGAGTTTTTGCCGGTAGGGGTCCGGGCCCCATTCGTTGACTTGGTTTGTATTATTCAAATTCGCAGCAAATAGGCTTGTTGCCGTTGCTTACGTATTCATCGACAATTAAACAATTAAATCTTAGTAGCGGGTCATTCGTCTGTGGTTGTTCTCCGACGTATCCAGTATCCATTATCTAAAGAACACACGTGCAACAATATCAGGTGACTATACCCAACAGTGGCAAACCACAGAAAGCGAGATGTCGATACCGAATGTTACTACGCGTACTTCTCTAATACGATTGATTGTCATACTAAATATGGCTCATTCTCATTTTTTTTTTTAAATAATCAATGTTCCTTACTGACAGCTCACAATTGGCATACCAGTTTTTGGTGGCGCACTCGTGGTGGGACAAGCGGAACTAGTAGAATGTCGAAGAGTATAAATATGATCAACGGTACAGAGGCACTTACAAAACATTCCCTCTAATCATAATTTCCCTCTTAACCGATCTGATCCCAGATGATAAAAAGGAAACACATTCTTTCGTACGCTGTAGCTTGTGTAAAATCTCTTTTTTTTTTTCGCAGTTATGCAGTGCCGGGACCTTCGCACCAGTGATGCTGCTCCTCATCACTGGTCTGTGGGCTTTGTGCTCGGAAGAGGGTTTGGAAGAGCGAGAATCATTTTGGTCACGCACACAGTCTCTAAATTTCAAATAGCTTCTTCATCAGCCTTATCTTACTTTTATACATTTAGTTTCTTTAAGAATATTATTTGTTACGGGGATGCCATTTGTAAATATTAAAGAAAGCTAACACAAAAACAAATAATTTTGACCGGTTTCGAACCACATCGGGTTTAGCAGCATTACTTATAGCTTTAAACCGTGCCGTGGTTTTGGAGAAGACTAATGACTTTAAGAGTTGGCATTGTAAAATTACTAAGTCCGGGTAGTCTGTGGTACCTTAATAAAAGAAAGTGACGCCTGACGTACTACCACAGACAATGATTCAACTTATTAATCCTAAGCATTGTAAATGTAAATGTTCGTATGTATGTACGTTAGTACATTTGTCGTTGAATTACGTCTAGAGCAATAAACTAATTTACATGAAATCTGCATAGAGGTAGGTTACGTTATGATTGTTGATCACTCCCAAGGCGTTACTAACAAAAAAAATATAGTACTATTAAAACGTTTTGTTATTTAAAATAAAACGTCAAAAGAGAAAAGGATACGTACGGAGTTTCTTTCGCCTGTTTTTTCTCCGTCAGAGGAATCTCATCACGAAATCGACGTTACGACAAGTGAAATTTTGTGTTTCTTCTGATGATGACTTAACGACTTTGATCCGATGATTTCGGATACTCGAACTCCCGAATGCAATGTTCTTTAGCGAGACAATTCGAAATCACACGGTCGAAGCCGTCGGGCAGACATTAGCGGATACAAATTTCGTGGTTAATTTTACGTACGCTTTCTCTCTCTCTCTCGTTGATCGAATATACAGGATAATACGTTAATGGTCCCCGTGCAGTTCCCACACTACTAACTGTAAGGACACGCGGTGCTGTTGCCGTGAGCCAGCAGACCACCAGACGTGAACTGCTAATTCTTTCCGGTAGGTCCCAGTAGCAACAATGCCGTGGTGGCCCATTGGTAAGGGCGCTCGCTCTAAAATTGTTAAATAGCCATTTTAGGTGCTGTATTTACCACTTGGCTCGGCGATGGTGAAGGAAAACATCGTGAGGAAACCTGCATGTCTGAGAAATAAAAATAAAAATCGAGGATATGTGAAGCCCGCGAACCCGCACTAGAGCAGCGTGGCGGGCCATTCCCGGCTCTAAAACCATCACAGATATTTGAGGAGGCTTTTGCCCAGCCGTGGGCACAGACTGGTTGCTACTTTACTTTAATTTTCTTTTAGTAGCAATTAATACAGAATTAAACAACATCACGTAAGATAACGATTAAAACACGGAGCGCATAGTTTTTGATGACTAAAACCTGAACGTCATAAATGATTAGGGATCAGTGTAGTCGTTGGTAAAAGTTCATCTTATATTATAATTTTACACACGTATTCGATTATCTAAGTGTGGTTTTGCAATGTGATCTTCGGACCCGGAACTCATGAGGCAATCGGCACCCCATGCCCCATATTTGCAAGATGTCGATCATTTATATGCGGATTGTTCAAAAACACAATAGCGGAATCGTTCTTCTTTCGTTCGTGTTACGTTAAAACAATAATATTTCGTTGATTTTACCTTAAGGTTGGAGCAATTTTGTTGAGGAAGATTCAGAGTTAAATATTACATCACTTTCGCACATAAACAATGAGCATTAACAAAAAAAAAATATGATTAAAATAAAATCTTACGAACGAATTCTACATCTTTAGACAAACAGTTAACAGGCACGACACTCCACAAAAACTAGTGATGTTTTAGGAGCTTTAATTATAATTTTTAATTTTAGAAAAACATCAAAGGAAACTTGACAGTTGGTAAACCTTTTACTGCTTTAACCCTGCGCTTTATTAATATCTAGTAACAGCCAGGGTACGTCTGTAACTGTATGTTTACGATATACGAGTATAAGCTACGCTTACTGGTGTGGACAGAGCTCTAGATGTTTGTCTTTGTCGTTAGCAGCCCAATTTTCACCAGAGCTTATTTGGCACAACGTGGCCGTCTTAGTGTCCTGGCCAACGATGCCATATCGTATTAAGTTTCGAAAAAGTCACGGGTCTTCGGATTCGAAGGACGATATTGTAATCACTCGGTTATTGGGGCGGTTAAATTTGAAGTAAAGTAAAGTATCTGATCTCATCCCATTATTATTTGAGAGCCTCTGTCCTCCAGCGCTGGTCGGTTAGATAAAATCGGTTTAGAAACTGCAGTTTTGTGTTCGAGAAACCAAATTAGAGCGAGCGAAACTTGATAGCGCCTTAAGTGAACAACAATAGGTCAGAGCGGCGCAGGGTAGCCAACTGTACGAAACGAAATTGCAGGAGAAAAAACGCCTGATACCGCTAACAAGCCTTCTTATATAGTTGTATAGTAAATGCAATCGGTGATATTTATACCTTCGCCAATCGCTCAGTCTGGAATGGTTAGTGGACCACGGCTGGACATAGGCCCATGTCGGCTAGATCTGACGTAACGACAGACAGTTTGATCGCACGTTCGATTAGACAATTTTGTCCGTCACCTGGCTGGCTATTTTAATGACACGATGACTCGTATTCACGCGAACACTCTACACGCGTTCAATTAGCTTTTTTAATTACGAGCTTTCGGGTGATGTAACATAGGACACACGACGCCAGTGACCGTAGATCATGGATGGACTGAGGTGTTTGATGTCCTAGTGTCATAGTTAACACGGTTACCGTCAGCTTTGTGATTATGCTCCCGAAACGTCGGGATCTAAAGAAGGTAATTTAAACGCGACAAAATCCGTAATGCTCTTACACAGGCCATATACTTTACTTTATCAAGGTAAGCAGATACCTTAATAGGTTTTTAAACCTAGCTTTAATGAGTTAAAAAAAAACCTTAATATGTCCTGACGTGTTGAAACAATTTCAATTTTTTTTTTTTTTGGAATTAAACATTAACCTTCCACTGTAGGAATTTCTCCTGTGTTGCGGAGGCAGTTTACATACATAAATTGCACACGGACATACACCCAGACCCGGAAAAATTGTCTGTAGTTCATACAAATACTAGTCCGTGCGTGAATTGAACCCGCGACCCACAGCTAGGCGCTTAACCACTACGCCACCGAGCAGTCACTCATTTCTCATTTCAAATTGTATTGTCATGACACCTGTGGGTTTAAGGGAACTTAAGTATCCATTGCATGCCTGTCACGCATTTAATAAGATTTGTCATTTGTTAGAAGAACACATTGCTTGTTTAATTTTATACGATTCTGTTGCATACCTTTAAAGGTCGGGACGTCCCGGTTCTGGCGTGACGCTTGGCGATACTAGCGCAGGGGGAGCAATAACCCAACTGAATGGAAAGCGGACAAAACGAACAAAAGCGAACGGACACCGGACTCGCAAATGGAGCGGCACTGGTCAAGAGCCGCCATCAGCCCGGCGCCCACGCGGGGGCATTGCGTTGCATTTGCATATGTACCGTACCGACGAAATACTATGCAAATGATTTTCTAACTTAATCCTTTTTAACCATGTTTTTGGTTATATATTATCATTTGTCGTTCAGCTCTCAGCTATGTTTAAAGTTTCAAGACTCAATAGCTCATCGGGTTAGTTAGTTTGCAAAATGTATACCGAAAAGACAGACGTACGAGAGAGCTACCTAAAACGTGGTAACAAAATAAAAGTATACGCATTTGACTTGTCAATGAAAAACTATCCAGCGAGCAGGTAGAGATTATGGATTTGATTCACGATCTGAATCTGAATCTTAATCTGTCAGTATCACGCGGTCACTAGACACTGAGCCTAGCGTGTGACGTCACGCCTATTATACAATAAGAAGTATGGAAGGTGTAAAGATATGGCAAAGCTCCAGCGAATCCAAACGCGGTTCCTCGAGCAGACGAATCGATACGCCATCGCCGGGAAACAGAAAGTGACCGCGTGTCACGTGAGAGCGACACGCGGGCCTCGTCTATAAAAGAAAATTTTTAGAGGCTTTTCCTCTCAGTCCTCAGTCGCCCCTTACACTCACAGGAAGAAAGAGAGAGACCTTGGAAAAGATGCCCTAGAAATGCTTCACGCGTAGGCTTCAACTTGATGTTTATGGTCACGTGGATAACAAGGGGTTAAAATTAATCAAACGTTGCGGAAGTAGCTTACTGACGATCGGAACAACGCTTGATGACGCCTCGTTGTGGGGCACAACACGTTCGTCACTTGATAATACCTCGTTGCGGGGCACAGCACGTTAGTCATATGACGATGCCTCGTAGTGGGGCAATACATGATACGAATGAAGTGTTGGATAACGGGTTCTAATTTAACTCTTCTTCTCTTATGGATTTGGCTTATTTGTATTGTTATATAGGTGCGTTCTCGCAGTTAAAGACTATAATAAATATTTGTTGACCTTAAGCTAAAGGTTACAATAGGCGGACTTCATGGCAAGCGGCATTCTCTACCCGTAAACCCTTGTCAAGGTACAAATTAGTTGGCAGGTGCAAACAAATAAAAATATAATAGACTCCAAACCATAAATTAATAAATATACATGTAAACACTGTATATGGCAAATCCTCCTAATGCGAGAGGCCTATGTCCTAATGTATGCTTTAGGGTACAAGTTCTCAATTTGAACATCATAGGTTCTATCCAGCACTTCTTTAAGAATATCTTTTACAATCCTTGTACCACTACATTTGGACCAAACAATCAACCGCCTTCGAATTATGACAAAAGTCGTTACCAGATATTTATATAATACTATAAATAAACACAGCAGTGTAACTAAGCTGTAACATATTTCGTATCAACGAAATCGAATCACTTTTGACATTAAACCAGAGATATAAATAGTCGTTCTGAGAAATAAAAAAAAAAATATTATCTACAGGAAAATTGATAAAAACGATGATTGGGTTGAAGGAATTATAATTTCTAGGCAATACAGAGGCCAAGTTTAAAAATGCTTGTCACAACGTTAACTGTTTTTGTTTTTGGGTAGGTAGAATTCCAGAAGTGTGAAAAAAAATAACAAAGTGGTATTAAGTGTTCAAGAAGTTAAGTACTAGTAGAGACAGTCGTCAACATAGTCCATCGCATGGTGGACGAAGAGAAGCGGACAGACTGCCAAGTATCCTAATAGGCAAGCTTCACTATAGCTCTTGAGCAGGGTGTAGCATAAACATCTTGATTGTTTATCGGTGGTGGATAATATGAATGATTACAGTGTCGTTTAGACACCAGAAAAATCTGGATGTTAAGTAGAATATGTCTAGAAGTTTTCAGAGATATAGGCTAGGTAGGTGTTCATTAATTTCTGGCTTGATTGTGTAATTCTTAATTTATTTTAATCTTTATTTTAATTTTATATATATGTTTGTGTCTATATCTATGTATATTTGTTACCTTAACCCTTGCTCACTGGTTGTTATATCCTCTGCAATATGGTTGCCTGGTAGAGATCGCTTCTAAGCGATAAGGACCCCGAATTGTCCTTTGTGTATTTTATGTTTCTTTTTATTTTTTTTTATTCCTATTTTTGTATGAGAGATGTACAATAAAGTGTTTTTCATTCATCCATTCATAATTCTATTGTATAACTCTAAGTAAAACTTTTTTTTTAATTTTCGTAAATACTATCGGCAGTTGCAAACTTCGCAGAAGGTTTGCGCCAGAAGTGTACGCGCAATCAGAGGCACACCGAGTGAGCGCCTCTCTTCTTTACCTTCATTCCCATATCCGATTTAACGCTTATGCGATGCGATGAGATCGCAAGAAGGGTTCCGTCCGCAATCAGACGACTATAGAATAATTTCTGAACTTGCAAAGGGTTAAAATACCCTAGTTTTTTCTCCAAATATTGACCTCGCCTGCAAACAGTGCACTCTGTGCAAACTGTGTACGTATAGACGAGGCTACCGAATAATGGTGGAACATACCACTCATGCAAAGGTTTTATTTATGCATTACACGTACAGCGCGAGGATGTGTTTGCCGATCCGACCGGCTCCGCGTGGTCTGTCTTGGTCAAGCTTTCTAGAAATTTCCATCTGTAGGCTGGTGAAGATGAAGTACTTTAACCCAAAATGAGTAGTATTTTGAGTTAATACCAAATCCCTTAAGAATAAAACGGTACAGAAATATAAAAACCCTGACCCTTTTACATTTGAAACGCGACGTAATTTTATTTTATAATGCGAGTAAACAGCGCGCTCCGCTCGGTTACCTCTCGAAAGAAAACGCGACGCGTGGCAAGTCAGGCGTTAAAGAAATATCATTGTTTAGGCACTTTCCAGCTTCAACTGTTAAATATATGTATGTATGTACGGATAATACAAAACGCTGCGCTCAGTGAAGAGGATTTTATAACATCGAAGTGACTGTGGAAGTCTATTAACACCTTCAAAGAAAGAAGGTTACAAATGCGTTGTCACCCCTGAGGACTAGAATGGGATGAATAGGAATACAACAGCACGTTGCCAATAAGCGACAGAAATTGATAAGACGATGGTGCATTTCCAGACAGCTCCTAATCAGAAAGAGTTCTACGACCTACCAATTAACAGTTGTTGTAGCGTAAAAGAATTCGCGATGGATAATTTCCTACATCAGAAAAGGTTTAATATTTCAGTGATTTTAAAAACATCCCTATGGGTCTTAGATCATCATCATCATCATCATTTCAGCCTATCAGAAGTCCACTGCTGAACATAGGCCTCCCCCAAAGATTCTCATCATGGGGGGGGGGGGGGGTGCAGGAAGATGCTGCTGCCCATCTTCTAATATAATTTTTACCATTAGTCGCCTTTTAAGACACCCATGGTCACACAGGGTTGGCGCTATTCTTTA
This sequence comes from Bhutanitis thaidina, assembly GCA_029286595.1. Classification (NCBI taxonomy): domain Eukaryota; kingdom Metazoa; phylum Arthropoda; class Insecta; order Lepidoptera; family Papilionidae; genus Bhutanitis; species Bhutanitis thaidina. Next base: position 16,790,202 of record JAGSMS010000022.1, on the reverse strand, counting down.
CTTCCGACAGCCACACAGAATGGGTCTTAGATACGTGACATAAATAAATAAATCATATAAAAATAAGCGCGGCGACTGATCGATTAGTTTAATCACGGATCGTGAGCTTACACTTTAAAATATAAATTATAATTAAGAATTATACTTAAGAACCTGCGATCCTTTCTTTACGGGAGTGTCCGGGAGAAAGCCCGTCGACGAACCTAGCCACTCGCCACGTTTTATCTCTCGGAGGGAGACGCATTTGGCTAAGTTAAGTCATGTCAAATGGAATTCCGAAATCTCTACCTACCCCTATCGCTGATAGATGTGAGCGTACAAAATAACAAAGATTATAGTGAAAGATAGAATAAATATATACAAGCGGCGATTGCTAGAACTGTTAACGTAACATTTCGAAATATTACGCAATAAACCAAAAGAACATGTGCTCTTTTTGAAAGCGTCATTTATCTTATGAAACTTAATCTATAACTAGACAAGGGCAAGTGTAAAAGACTCACCTCTAAATCGTTCTTGGCGTGGTTGAGTTTCTCCAGATGTATACGCAAAGCGTCCACCGACGCGATGTCCTCGTCTTGGATGTCGTTCTTGTCCAGTATAGCCTTGATCTTTTCCACGAGCTGGCAGAAGTCCTTCCAGATTTCCAAATCTTGCTCCAGTTGAGCTTGGCGAGACTTGGCCGAATTCAGCGTGTTCTTCAGAAGTTGATTGTGTTTCTGGTGGTCTTTGGATAATTCTTCCTGCTCAGAGGCAGTCAGGGATGGCCAGATCTTGTCAACAACGTCCTGCATTTTCTTTCCGACTAAGTCTTTCATCTCCGCTTCGGATGTATTGAAGAATGACTTATGTTCTTCGAGGTCTGACTCGATGTTCTCAAAGTCTGTACCGTTTTTACTCATGTCCAGTCTTATGCCGGCTTCATTTACCCAAATATTCAATTTCTCGACCATTTGGAGATACTGCTGCCTGTACTTCTTGTTGTCTTTTAAGTGTTTCTCTCTATTCGCCAACTCTTCTGGCAATGATGTCTTCAAAGAGTTACCCTCTGATACCATTTCGAGTAGAGAACCAGGTACGCCATCATCGTTCTTAATGATATCAGCTATAATAGTAAATTTGTCTAAATATGACTGTATATTTTTGGCTAGAGTTGCATGTTCGATAAGCTTCTTGTCGACGCTAGTGATGTCTCTGCTTAGAAGTGGTCGTGAATGAACAGCAGCCTCGTTGTCGTGAAGCCATTGTAAAATATCAGATAAATCTGCTGCAAGTTTCTTATGCTCGGCAGCGGCCCTTTCGTGTTCCTGTCTCTTTGATTCTACAGTTCTTCTCAAAGTTAAGAGTTGTTGCTTCAACGACTGTAGGAGTTCAGTAATGTTGTTTCTGTCAATAACAGTTCCTTCAGCTGCGATTTGCTGACCCTTGTCCGTAGCAGTCGCTAGGAGTGCTTCGCATCCTTGGATCTTAACAATGATGTCGTCATAACGTTTTATTTTGTCTTCCAATGAGTCATTAGACCGCTCTATTTCGGCTGTAACGTCAGTATATTTAGCAACGAATTCTTCGATTTCTTTGACAAGAGCGAAGAACTGTTCTCGCAGGAGTAGGAGCTGTTTCAGTTTCGAAATTTGATCCTCAATCGTGCTCATTAGATCGTCTTGTGTAGTGAGTATGTCTTGGAGGTCGTGTAGGTTACCTCCTTGCAATTCATTGAGCATCGCTTTATTCTTCTTTAGATCGGTAAGAATGGATTCATAAGCTTGAATAATGGGTTGCACGTCCTCAACTTTAGCGCCTATTGGTTTGTTTAGCGCTTGCAGTTTGTTACGGATTTCGTTCAGGAATTCAAGAGCTGCAGCAATCTTAGACGCGGCATCTTTGAATTCCTTTATGTGTTTAATTAAAATGTTCTTTTTGTCGTTTATAATAGCATTAATTCTTGCGAATTTATCGGAAAGAACGTTCACTTGTTCCTTAAGTTGCAGTTTGTTCGAGTCCGATAACGTTTCCATGATGTCCTTTGATTTATCTTTAATTTTGGTTATATTCTTTTCTACATCTTCGGCTTCTTTGCTAAGCTTCTCAAACTTAGCTAGCTGTTCTTCTAAGAGCTGAAGGCTTGTAGTTCGAAGTTCAGGAGTGGCGGCGACCTCAGCTTCATTCAACCAGCTCTGGCATTTTGCTACCTCGTTTTCAAAATCGTTTCGCCCTTGGAGCAATTTATTCAATGCCGCAAGTTTATCATCGATATCAACTTTAGCCGATGTGTAAGATTTGTTTAGAGCTTCTATAATTGCTTGTAGTTTTGCACGATCTTCGGTTGAGCAGTCCTTGGACACGGCATTTCCTTGACGTATGACCTCAGAAAGAGAATCATTGTGGAAGTCTGATAATTCACTTTGGTGTTTCTTGTGAACAGCGATTTCTTTTTCTACTTTCGCTACTTCCAATGGGACAGGGCCACCAAGCTTCTTGATTTCTGCTAGTTTGGACTTAAGCCAATTCTTCGCCTTTTCAATATCGTTTTCTAACTTCTTCCTAATATCAGCACATCCACTTAACCTTTCGATTTCTTGTTTAATGAGAGAAGCTAGTTGCTTTTGCTTCGATGCCAGTTCGGATAATTCTGACTCTAGTTGCATTTGTTCTGAAGGTTCAAGTTCGGCTTGGATGTTGCTTACCTTCTTTTCGAGAGAGTCTATAACGGTCTTCTTACCGTCAGTTTCTTTCAAAAGATTAGCAATCTTTTTCTGCCTCTCTTTAATCGATTTACTTTCATATCCAAGTGGTTCAGGATGGTGAATATTGTCAATTTCCTTTTGCAACCACTCGTTTTGAGCCTTGACCTCGCTCTTGGTTCCATCGATGGCTTTGTAGGTGATTTCGAGCATCTGGAGCTTGCGCTGTATTCGTTTAGCAATGTCATTGTATCTCCTCTCGACCGACTTCATCTGAAACAAGTTCAATTACAGTTTATATAACAGCAACAGATCCATGTTTGTTTAAAATTTACTTAATATGATTTTTTTTAATTCAAATTTACTTTTGTTTATGTTGGTACTTACTTGTTCTTCCACTTGTTGTGACTCTAAATTGCTAACAATGTTGATAATTTGCGATCCCACGGTCTTGATATTGTCTACTCTATCTTTTCCAGCTTGTCCAAACTCAGCGGAGAGCTCTTTTAAAGCGCTGAGCTTCTGGGGGCATGGAAGACCAGACCCTTTATCTGCAAGACACATCTTTTTCAATACCGAATCAAACCAGTCGTGGATCTCCTGGCATTTGTGGCGGAAATCGTCGATGATGCCTTGGTTCGCCTTTTCTCTTTCAATAGCTTGGAGGATTGTCTTCTCAAGGTTGTCTAGTTCGTCTTCTAGGTTGATCTCGTCTTCCAGCCCTGTAGGAGAATTTATAACGTTATTAAAAAAAAAAATATTGGCAAATAAATTACAAATGGACATTTTTTTTAATTCGCATATTTAATATGATGACGATATTTTGTTATAATAATATATGGCTAAAATTACTCTGATAACGTACACCATTCCAGCTAACAGTAATAACAATAACAATAACACCACTACAGAGCTTTCAATAAGATTGTACGGCCTCATTTTTTATTGAAACCACAATAGAAGAAATAGCCCAATTAAATTATTTTGAACCATAAATACTCAGAATCGTATAAATGACTGTCTTATGAAGATTATGCGATGAGATATGTTCGCTGCAATATTCATGTCCCAACATGTTACTGGCGGTTCGCCAAACATGTAAGCAGCGTTTTAATAATTCTCTTTAGATCCCAATTTGTTGAGATTATATATATTGCATATACAATCAATACGTTATTTGAAATTCAAATTTACTTTTGCTTCGATGCCAGTTCGGATAATTCTGACTCTAGTTGCATTTGTTCTGAAGGTTCAAGTTCGGCTTGGATGTTGCTTACCTTCTTTTCGAGAGAGTCTATAACGGTCTTCTTACCGTCAGTTTCTTTCAAAAGATTAGCAATCTTTTTCTGCCTCTCTTTAATCGATTTACTTTCATATCCAAGTGGTTCAGGATGGTGAATATTGTCAATTTCCTTTTGCAACCACTCGTTTTGAGCCTTGACCTCGCTCTTGGTTCCATCGATGGCTTTGTAGGTGATTTCGAGCATCTGGAGCTTGCGCTGTATTCGTTTAGCAATGTCATTGTATCTCCTCTCGACCGACTTCATCTGAAACAAGTTCAATTACAGTTTATATAACAGCAACAGATCCATGTTTGTTTAAAATTTACTTAATATGATTTTTTTTAATTCAAATTTACTTTTGTTTATGTTGGTACTTACTTGTTCTTCCACTTGTTGTGACTCTAAATTGCTAACAATGTTGATAATTTGCGATCCCACGGTCTTGATATTGTCTACTCTATCTTTTCCAGCTTGTCCAAACTCAGCGGAGAGCTCTTTTAAAGCGCTGAGCTTCTGGGGGCATGGAAGACCAGACCCTTTATCTGCAAGACACATCTTTTTCAATACCGAATCAAACCAGTCGTGGATCTCCTGGCATTTGTGGCGGAAATCGTCGATGATGCCTTGGTTCGCCTTTTCTCTTTCAATAGCTTGGAGGATTGTCTTCTCAAGGTTGTCTAGTTCGTCTTCTAGGTTGATCTCGTCTTCCAGCCCTGTAGGAGAATTTATAACGTTATTAAAAAAAAAATTATTGGCAAATAAATTACAAATGGACATTTTTTTTAATTCGCATATTTAATATGATGACGATATTTTGTTATAATAATATATGGCTAAAATTACTCTGATAACGTACACCATTCCAGCTAACAGTAATAACAATAACAATAACACCACTACAGAGCTTTCAATAAGATTGTACGGCCTCATTTTTTATTGAAACCACAATAGAAGAAATAGCCCAATTAAATTATTTTGAACCATAAATACTCAGAATCGTATAAATGACTGTCTTATGAAGATTATGCGATGAGATATGTTCGCTGCAATATTCATGTCCCAACATGTTACTGGCGGTTCGCCAAACATGTAAGCAGCGTTTTAATAATTCTCTTTAGATCCCAATTTGTTGAGATTATATATATTGCATATACAATCAATACGTTATTTGGAAATTCAATTTATTTTAAACATAGCTGTCAAGTTGTTTTCGAAGTAACAATAACTCCGATTCCAAAATATATTCATAATGAAAGCATAAGTTAATAATAATTTAATTAAAACTATAACTAAAGAAAATATTAACAAGTTAAGGAATCACGTATATATGGAAGGAAGTGGGCCTCCGTTTACCACGCACCGAACGAAACGCAGAAGCACAAGATGCTTCTACTTCACGCCGGTATTCTACGAGGCCGTGGTACTACCCCGGTCGAGACGGTCCATACGAGCAGGAGCAAAAGCCGCCGCTTGGCTCTACCACGTGTGAAACATGTACACATGTACACGCTATGAATGCATCATTGCTGTTGTCGCTTCAGATTGACAGAGTTTTTAAGAATTTTAACCTCAGTCTACGCAAATAAGCAAGTGGGATAGAATTTTAAGGCGCTACCAGTTATCTTTTTTTACTTTCTTATCTATGCGTGCTCGTACAAAATTGTTAGCTGGCTTTGTTCACTTAATTGTATAACAAATGTATGTTAAAAAAAAAATTGTTTACCATCCGTTGGAATTTCAGTGAGAAGGCGATTTCTTTTTTCAGCTAAAGAGGCTAAGGCGTCGTTCATAGCTGATATATCGTTTTTGGCTGCTTCGGGTCTCAATTTCGATGGGTTGGAAAGCCAATCGTGGGCAAGCGCTTTGTGGACATTTATCCATTCTTGGATTTCCAGGACTTGCTTCATGGCCTCGTCCATTCCATGGACGGCATCTCCGAGGGTTTCCAAATGACTTTGCACCTAAGGGGAAAGATTGCTTTAGAAATGATTGGTTCGTAGGTGGGTTTAACAAATTGAACTAAAACCGTAGTGTCCATTGTGTTTCTACTACACATGTACAGACTGTTTAATAAAGCCTTGTAGCCTAAAGATTTCCAAAACTTTAACTAATTTAAAAAAATATAAAGAAATTTTTTTTTTTTATTAAAAGATATCCCAATTTTGTCACATACACTGACAGCATAATTAGTTGCGTTTGAAACATAGTGAAATCTCATAGCTCATGTCGAAAATTCAAAAAGATACTCGATTCATAGTATGACTCCAAAGATGGTCAGTTTATTAAATTAAACAGTTAATTTCTACTGGCAATTTATCCAAATTACGTCCATATCGATGCAGTGCATAGATAACATTTTCGATAGAATATATATTTATCTCTATCTTGAATGGATGCGAGCCTGAATTTAATTCGAGCTTACTTAACTAGCTATTTAAGCTGTGTAAATAAGGTTATTTTTTAATTTTATTCATGGAAATGTAATTATGACCACAATTATTATTAAATATCAATAGCGTTGCATCCATCCTGTATATCTTAATCAAGCTCCGTACCGACAAAATCAGTGTATAGCGTGCACAAGCCTTACCTTCCTCTCAAAAGAGATCAGTTTCTCGCTGAACTCGGGTGCTTCGAGGCTCTTAAGCAAGACATCAACACGTGGCGCCCCGCCCACCTCACTCAAACGTTTCTACGGACAGATCACATGCTCACAGCAACGCAACGCAACAACACCGTGCCTGTTAGTAATGCTTGGTGTTTGATGTCAATGTGGGACAGAAAGCGCGTGTATAAAGATTAGTGTTGGGAATGCTTATGCAATTTTAAAAAGATTGAAGCTGCCAGACCAAATTTAGACCTAGTATATGGTCGTTAAGAAAGATTTTGCTAATCTAATCGGGATGGCAGCAGCGATTTCGTTACACACAGAATCTTTTTAAGACAATAAAGTTACAAACGAGCTAATAGCCCACGTTATGCTAAATGGTTAACAAAGAAGACTTCATATGTTTTGACACAATTTGATATGGCCTCATAGCCTGTAATTATACAGATTCTCTATGCGCTTCAAATCGGAAAATCAAAGTCGTTGCACTACTTGTTGGGGGTAGAAATAGGCAAGAGGGTGATACCTACCCAGATAGCTTAGGAGCTAATAAGCAACGCTTGCTTCTGCTTATTACGAAGGTAAAATTACAGGTGTCGTTTCCTGTGTAAATTAACACTTAAAATGTTATTATCGCATTCACGAAATAAGCTTGCAACATTTCTGTCCCACATAATGTATTGTATCACGTGGTAATGTTAATGTGATGGTATTAAAAGTGGAAAATCAGTGTCACACAGGTGCAAGTGTTTAAATAAAACAAACGCATTGGATTCCATTGTGCTGTGTATAAAGTTGACCGAGTGGAGCCGATTTTGATTATGTTGAATAACTGACGCAGAAGCAAGTAGGCGTAACCTACACAATTTAATAACAACCACCATTTTTAATAAAGTTGTCGCTTCCATTATTTCTAGACAAAAATTGTTGTGTGCAATTCTTTGTCGCTTGTGCTTATCAATGAATAATGACTAGAAGTTACGAATGTAAAAGTTGGCTCCACCCGGTCAATAAGCTTTGCGGCAAATTGAAGCAGACTTTACGTTCCGCTCCAACTTGCCTTCTCAGACAATACCAGGTGCAAAAAATACATTGCCAACGACAAAGCCTGTACTTTTTTACAAACTACTCTATGATCTATCTACCACATCCTCTGGCTATTATTGTAAATATATTACAAATTCTTACTTTATAATTTATATCAACTCGTTGGTTCTGTTTTTTTTCGTACCTGGCAAACTTAAAGCTAATAAATAGCTCAAAGATTAATATTATTTTAAGAACTTATTAGATAGGTCTTAACTATGTCGTCTCATTACAATAATTGTCATGTAAAAAGTTATCTGTCTATCCTTATATACACACAGTTAAAAAAAAATTGATACAAATAAGAAATAATCTTTGGTAGAGAACACTACAACTTTTCACTTACAAACGATATTAAAAGAAACAAAAACACATTCAAGGTCAAAAGTTTAAGATTTTCATACTCGTACATCTCAAATCTCATACATCATGCTTCGCAGTGCGGGGAGTGAGAGGGTAAGTTACAAATGAAGTCACATTTGACATCATATTCAATATTGTTTGGCAATAAAGGCAGTGAATGAATTCTGAATTCGACTAAAATGTGTCATATTAATGAAAAATATTTTGAAATTACAACTTCTTCCATCTCCCCCCGCACACGCAGACACAGAAAACACACAAGCGTCACATGTCAAACTCGTCATACGCGGCACGGTCGTCAGACGTCGGACTCGTCACCGCGACACGGACGACGTCACACGACGGACTCTGCGAGCAGGTCGCAGGCGAGCACGCGAGCGGCTGTGGCCAGTACCTGGTCGATGAGGTCTTCGAGGCGCGCGCGTGCGTGCAGCTCCCGCGGCGGCACGGGCAGCGGCGCGCTGTCGGCGGGCGAGGCGGGCCGCGACACGGACGCGGCGGCGGCCGAGCACGCGGCCACGGCTGCCGACAGCCGCGCCTTCTCCGTCTGCAGCCGGTTGTGCAGCGCCTGCGCAAACCCATCAACGTTATCACGTAACACGTAATAAAGTGAAGTGATGACAAATGAGTACTGCATACTAAATGTTTGAGGAAAGTAGTCTTTTGTTTTAAGTATTTACATACCTAGAGACACGCATCTCTAACAAGGTGCACATGTAACTCCCCCGTTAAATAGCGTTCAATGATAGGGTTTTAAAAATTAGCATGCCGTGAAGGCATTTAGGCCATACTCCCACGCCTGCCAGGCGTAGTAGTGGGCGCATTCCGCATAGGTTATATATTGTAGGTTATTCTGATACTCGTAAAAATCACAGTCTCGAAAAAAGGTGGTGACGATATAAATATCATGTACTCACCCTGGCTTTGTCTAATAAGTCGCGTCCGTGAGACAGTCCATCAACCGGCACGTCGAGCTCAGTAATGGCTGGCTCACACTCGTCCAGATTGTTCAGAATACTCTCCAGCGTATCTTCATATTCCTTAAACTTGGCAAGTCCTTCTCTAAGGCGCCTTTCGATTTGCAGCGCAGTTGCTAGCAAACTCTTGTGACTGTCATTGACATTCTTCAACTGCTTGGCGACGGTATCGCGGATGCTGGGTGTTGTACCCTCATATCGCTCGATCTGTGCACGACCTTTAGCTTCCAGGTCGTCGAGTGTGGATCGATACTTTTGTATGTCGTCCAGTAACACCGCATGTTGAGCCAGCTGCTCCTCAGTTTGCTCTCTATTGGCGATATAAAGCGAATTGTGTGCCATAAGCTGGAACGACACTTGCAAAAGCCATTTCTCTGTATCTTGCAACGACTGATGGTACTGGTTGTAGTCTTTGATTTCGTTTTCTAGCTCCGCCTTTTTCGCACCGCATTTGGCTCTCAATGCGTTGCATTTCTTTTCGATTTCCGTTACAGATTCCTTGACAGCTGGTTTCCTTGCCCATCCGCTAAGTTCGGCTGCCTCGTCTTTGAGTCTGTCCAATTCCGGCTTCTTATTATCGATTTCGTCTTCGATATGCTTGTATTTTTCAAGCAAAGTCTTCATCTCACCCAATTCACCGGCAGTTGGCGGCACTTTATCAAGGGTTTGTTCAGTATTGTTTATCCATTGGTGGAGTTTGTTTTTAGATTCGTCGAAGTCTTCCCATTTACCGATTGCTGCTTTTAGTTGAGCTGTTATAGAATTCAGATCAATCTTCAGCTGATCCCAGCTTTCTTGAAGGACCTGAACATCATTACGTAAACTGTCCTGCTCTTCAGGAGGTGTGTTGTTAAGAGCTTTCTTGAAAGCCTCTTGCAAAACGACTAGAAGATGGTGACCCTCAGTCATTCTATTACTAACGAGTTTAATAGTTTCCAGTTTGTCTTTAGTCGTTTCGATGTCACCAACTCCAATGGAGTCCTGTACTGTGCCATGTGCGGTCTCCAACCACTGTTGTAGTTCTTCCTTGGCTTTGATGAATTCAGTATGATCGGATAAATTCTTCTCGCCGTTGGAAACTAAGCTCTGTATCTTTGTCAATAGGGAGGTGTATTCAGTTTGTAAGTTGACAGTTTTGTCACGGACCCAAGCGCAAGCGCTGAGCTCCATGAGGTTTTCGCATCTGTCATTAAGCTCTTCTAACACGTGTTTGTTTGCAAGTGCTTGAGCGAGCAAGTCCTAAGAAAGGGAACAAGAATATAACATGAAATATACAAAATCAAATAAAAAAATCATTGAAATTTTTGATTTTTTAAAGATGGTTGCAATTAACGATTAAGACGTTCTACATGAATCGAATATTTTATTCCAGACTCGTGACTTTTGAAATTATATCAAATAAATTACTTAATTTACAAAATCGGAGATACTTACGCGGCACTTATCCAGATATTCTGGAGTGATTTTATCAACCTTTTGGACGGTATTTAACTTGCCATCAAATTCTTTAACCCATTTGCTCATCTTCTCTGACGTCTCCAAGAAATCAGACCAAGCAGACAGGCACCTCTCTAACAGCTTCTTGGTATCCTTACATATATGCTGCAAATTCTCCCACTCTATCTTCAATTGCTTTATCTCTTGGTTTATATTGTCTTTGCCTTCATTTCCTGTTGTTTCTAGAACGGCTTCACTGAGTTGTATTGCTTTCTTTAACAAAGCTTCTCCTTTTGGTAGAGTTTCAATAATTTTGTTGACGCTCTTCAATTTCTTCTGCACTTCTTGCTTCTCCCCGTGGGAGTCTGAGCATTGTTGGATTTCAATTTTACAGTTGCGTATCCAATCATAGAAACTGTCGTATGACTCTTTGTATTGTATGTGGGAGTTAACGTAGTCTTCAAGTTTCTGTGGAAACAAAAAAATATTACTTCAAATCACCACAATCTATCTAAAGTAATTTTCCTTTTCATGTCAAGAAATCTTTTAGGAATTAAAATCAAAAAGAACACTTACACCAATCATCTCACTAACAGTCTTCCTAATGGATCCGTATCTCTTCAGCGTGTCTTCAATGTCCTTGGACTTGAGTGACGCATCCTCCTGAAGCTTTTCATTGAGCTTATTGACGAGGTCTTTGTGAGAGTCTATGTCTCTGTTGAAGGTTCTGAACTTCTCTAGCTTGGCCTTCTTTTCTGACAGATCATTGAGAAGAGAGTCATCTGACTGAATCTTTTGATCAATGTCATCAAGCCATTCAACCAGAAGTTTGTGGATCTACGATAAATGAATTAGTTTATTAGACAATAAATTAATTAATAAACGTGTATTAAAGATAATTTATTACAATAACCAAAAACCGAAGTATTATTTTAGAATTATTCCTAAAATTTCTATGTCCTGTCCTATTTTATATTCTTGACTATATGTCAGACTTACTTTACTTTCCATTAATTATAGCAGTAAATTGAACTTTTTTCAAAAATAACTTATTAGAAAGAAAGAAAGAAGCTTTATTCATTACAACACAATTAGTTAACAAGTTATTAATCAAGATTTTAGATTTTTTTTTCTGCGCTACAGTGTGATTCAACAAATGGGTCTACGCTCAGTTCATGTTACGGATTCCTGTAATACTGATTTTCAGCGCTGCCTTATACTACTATTGAGCCGGTAGTGTCTGCGTATATAAAAAAACAAATTAACATGATTTTTGTAGACATATTACAGTCTTCCTTTTACTTAATATAACCAAGATCTGCAAGGCACACTACTCGAACTTTATATAGATAACGAAGGTAACTCTTTTTATTTTAGACCAAAGAAAAAGAAGAAAAAAAAAGAAGGGGGACTCTGACAGTCTCCAAAAATATTTTGTGGTATTGGATAATTAACTTCAGAGAGGTGAAAATAAAAATCGAAAAAGAGAAAAGAATAATAAAAGAAAATAGAAAGTACTATACAAAAGTAAACTACGATCCAAATTTCATGTTTCTAGCTTCAGTAGTTTAGGCATTGCGATAACGAATCAGACTGTCAGTCACGACATTTCTCTTTATAAGTATAGACTATCTAAAAAAATATGCAAAAAAAACCAGATATTTTTTTTTTTAAATAAATAATTTTACCTTAGAAATATCATCGAACTGCGCGGCTCTGCTAGTCAACTTATTGCGAACATCCTGTAAATCTGCAATGAGCTTGTCGAACTCTTGCTTTAAGTTATCCGTATCCTCTTGTATCTTCGCGGCTCCAGCCTGTTCCGTGTTCATCGTCACCTTCTCCTTGAGCTCCAGCAGATATCGCAGCTTGTTTTGACCCTGCTCGAGGGACTGGCGGAGAAGTTTCACCGTGTTAAGTTTGTTGTTGACTTCTTGCAGATTGTTCGGTATGTCAGCGCATTGGTTGAGTTTCTCGCGGGTCCTGTCCAGCCAGTCCTGGCATTCTCCGTAGAGAGCGTTATGTTGTTGGTGTTCCTGCAAATTTTATATTAATTTCACGGTTGGGTGAGCAGAAGACCATAACAGTCTATGTGAGGATTATAATGATGATTATGACTCTTTGGCCGCTGATTTCCGAATTGTGAGCAATATATAGCGCGGCAAATGTAAGCGTTAATGCAGAGGCGTTCAGTGCTCTTCTCTTTCACAGTACCCGTTAGAACAATTATGCGATAATATCGGAGAAAGGATCAGCTGGGTAGTATTCTCAAACAGACTCGAAAACCAATCATTTGTACTCTGCACTAATATTGGCTTCGGCCGGGATTCGAACCCAGGATGTGTGGCTCAGCAGTGAGATACGCGATGCGTTATTACACGAGAAGGAGACTGAATCACAAAAATCTTATCTTAAATTGATTGAAGTTGGGAATTTAAAATTATACTAAGATTCAAATATGGAATGGAAAAATTAAATAATTTATACTTAAAAATGTACCTGGTAGTGGAGTTCAAGTCGCTTCATGACCTCCTTGGCCAGTGATAACAAGGCATTGTACTTGGTGGTAAGCTGAGTGATACCATTAGATATCCTTGTATCAGCGCAGGTTTCCAGGAGTGTCTGCGCCCGCATGTTTAGCTTGTCTAGCTCAGCTTGCCAATCGAATAATGTTTGGAGATGACCCTAAAACATTACGCAATAACGTCAATCTATAAAAGATCGTTTAGAAATGTACTATTGACACTAAGAAGGAATCAAGAGGATTTTAGTTTCGAAATTGTTCAACTGTCATAGAACGCGAACGAGCTAGAGCGCGTGAATTCTAAATTTAAATGCAACAAACGTTTTTATTTTGAAATGAAACCATTTCTTCAATACGTTTTATTAAGTAGTTTCATTGGACTAAATAACACCAGAGTTGTTATAAATTATCTCGAGAAATTATCGTTTTTTTTTTTAATAAATCCAAAAAGTAATTAAAAAAAAATGAGATAACTTATGGTTTCTAAATAATTTATCCAGGGTATACCTGGAATTCCTCGAGAACGACTTTCTTTTGTTCCAGGTTGTTCTGCAACTTGTTGAATGATTGCACAAGATTCTCAGTCTTCGACAACCAATCCGAGGCTTCCTTGTACTGCTCTTCGTATTCTGTCCATTTAACGATACCTCCTTCTATTAAGGCTTTAGTGTTGTTCAGTTGTTCCCTACAACAGAAAAAAAAACAGGGTATTTTTTTTTTATTTCCAGTTTGACTGCTTCGTTAGTGGCTAAGCTTTTAGCTGCTGATTTGTATGACATGTACATTTTCTTTTTCGGGTCTGAAAACTCGGAGAAATTGTGTTTGGTTTTCGGTATTTAGTGGCGACTTTTTAAAACTGATAGTAAGCAAATATACTCACACGTAGGTATCGAACTCTTCTTGCAAAAGAGCCACTTCTTCTTCGATCTCCTCTCTATCATCGTCGTCAGCGAGGCCGCAAGAAATTTCTCCCAATTCAAGAGCTTTCTGCAGCTTTTTCTGTCCCTCGGGTAATTCACTTTCTAAAACTTTGAGTTGTGATATTTTACTGCTTAGCGATTCTTTGTCACCGGTCGCGTCGGAACATTTGCCTAACCTCTCCTTAGCGGCTCTAATCCATTGGACAAAATCTGTACCAGCATCAATAAACGCTTGATGTTGTTCAACAGTTTCCTTCTGCTTTTCATATAAATCTTTAGCTTGCTTCGACAATGTTTCGTACTTGCTGGTGATTTCAGACGCAGGAGCTTGTTGCATCAATTCCGAAGCCTTAGAAGTTACAGACTGAATCATGGGTTCGAACGAAACGATATCTTGGACAATATTGTTTGTTTGACGGAGTGTGGCTTTTCTTTCTCCGAGGCTAAGACCAGTAGTAAGACCAGCAAGGCGATCCTGACCTTTCTTAGACTTGGCGACTTTTTGTTCGCACACTTCTTGTAATTTCGCCTCTCTGTCGGATATCCATTGCTGCAATTGCGAGTAACTAGAACTATAATCAGCCCATTGCAATAATGCTGTTTCTAGATGAACCTTAGCTGTCGTCATTTTCTTAACGAGACGATCCCACTCGTTTTGTAACTCCTTTAATTCAGTGTTAATTCTGTCTTTACCATCAGATCGAGTATTTCTTAGAACTTTCTCTCCACTGTTGACAGTGGCGTGGACAAGATTTTGTCCCTGCTCACGGCGCTTCAGGAGATCTTCAATCTGTTCCAAGCGTTTCTGCAAGGCGTCTTTGCTGCTGTTACTACCAGCCTCGCTGCCGCTACGAGTTATATCCCAAGCATCGTCAATCCATTTCTTAGTTTTTACATAATTGTCATCATAGCTCTGATGCTGTTCATAGTTCGTTTCAACCTTTTTCAAAACGTCATTGGCCATGTTTACCAGAACTTGGTATCGGGAATTCAGATGACGTAATTGGTTGTTAACATAAGTGTCCAGGTGTGAAGACAAAAGGCCAGCAGCTGAAGCATTAAACTTTTCAAATTCGGCCTTGCCTTTTTTTAATTGATCGACTATTTCTTTCACTTCATTGACTTGAGCTCCCTTTTCCTTAGCTGTTCCAAGTAAAGCTAATTTATGATTTTTTATATGAATCTCCTTTTGCTGTAACCAGTCTGAAAGCCTTTCGTATTCATCTTTGTACTCACGCCATTGGTTAATGGTTTCTTCCAATTGATTCTTTTGTTGCCTTATCTCGTTGAATAGATCATCGAAACTTTCCTTGAGAGCTTTCATTTCATTCTTAATTATTGTTTGTCCTTCAGGAGAAGTGCTCGCTAGGACAACTTCGCCGGTATGTTGCAAATGTTCTAAAAGCAACTCTCCTTGGGCTTGTTTATTAATAAGGGCCTCCAGTGGAGCAACAGCATTTTCAATAGCCAACTTGTCGCTTAAAGGCTTTGATTTTAATGAAGGAACTTTTTCTCTCGCTCTGCTCAACCATTGAATGAGTTCATCGTGAGCTTCTTTGTACAACCGATGATCTTTATATTGTTCTTCACGATCAGAGAGTAGTTTCTTGATTTTATCATAAAGAGTGTCAAACTTGCTGAGAGCTTCTTGCGCCCTGACAGCAGCTTGATTTTGTTGTCCACTAGCAATCATTTCGGCCGCCTTGGATTTTAGTGTATCAACATCTAAGCGATCACAGCGTGCTTTTTCTTCAACTTCTTTTAGTTTTTCAAGTTGAGCTCGCTTGTCAGACATAGAACTTTCATGGGGTGTTAATTCTGCAAGCATATTCTCAAGCCAAGTATTACTCTTATCAATAAATTGTATTTGTTCCAAGAATCCAGCCCATTTTGTTACGGAATCGTCTAACGTATTCTTAGTTTCGATCATTCTTGATAGTAAGGCTGACCACTGTTCCTGTAACGTGACTAAGGAGTTATTTATGGCCTCGTGCCCAGCAGGTGCAGTGTTAGCCATTACATTTTGCGCTAACTCGACCAATGATTGTACTTTAGTAAATCCTTCATCTTTTGACAATAACAGGTTTTGAATCAAGACTAATTTTGTTTCTAAGTCGTCCTGGGAACACGAGCTTAAATCAGCACAAAAGTCCAACTTATCTCTCAATTCTTCAATCCATTGCGAACACTCGACAACTTTGCTAGTAAACTCTTGATGTGTCTTTACATACTGCTGCCATCTATTGGTCAAGTCCTTTACTTTTTGAGATAATGTTTGGTATTTTACAGTAAGATCTGATATTTGAGAGCCACGAGGCCCAAGCATACCCGTGTATAGATGTTGAGCCTTTTCTGTAATGTTATCGATTTCTAATTCTTTTGCTCGAACTTCCCCTTGCAGTTCTTGGAACTTATTGTACTGTTCTTGTTTCTCTAACAGCGTTGCCTTAAGATCCACTGCATGGATTTGATTGTCCGTATTCCTTATCCATATCAAGCATTGATCTTTCATGTTCTCGTATTCATTCCATTGCTGAATTTTATTTTCTAAGCTTTCTATAGTTTTGTTAATAAATGACAGCAAGCCTTCCCATTCCTGGTGAGAAGCATCAATTTGATTTCTGATATTAGCCTGTCCGCTGCTCACAGTACCAGGTAAAACTTTCTCACCTAAGGAACGTATTTTATCGATGCGGTTCTTTTCTTCTGGTAAGTTCACTTGCAAAGATTTCAACTTCTCACAGTTACTACTTAACGCTACTCTTTCTAAATTCACATCACCCCAAAGTTGTGCTGTGTTATTAGTTGCCTCTACCCATTCCTGCAAGTCCATAACTGCTTTAGTATATTGCTGATGGTTATTAACAATAGCTTCATATTGTTCAACAAAAGATTTTGCTCTCGCCAAAATAGTGTTATGTCTGTGTTTAAGTTGGTCAATATCTTTTTTAATATTTTTCGTTACGTCAGGCAAACCTTGAGCACGAGTTTCTAAGTCACTTATATCTTGTTGATGAGCAATCGCATCTTGTAGATAGTTTCTATAAACATTTAGTTGATTACGTTTTTCATCTAACGTAGCTTTTAGCTCTATATCTTTCGGTAGGTTTTTTTCAGCAACTGTCAACCATTCCTGGACTGTCTTCAGGTTATCTTCAAACGATGACCACTTGCTAAGTTCGGAATCTAAATCTCTTTCGGCTTTAGTGATACTATCATATAAGTTGTCTACAGCCTGTTGGATATCCTGTAATTGCTGTTCAATCAATTCCTTTCCTTCTGGAGAAGTGGAAGAATATAGTTTCTCTCCAAGCTCAAGTGTGTTGTTTACCAGAAGAGTGGCATTGCGTCGTTGACTCAACAATTCATTTAGACTTTCTCGTTTCGCATTAATTCCTTCTGGAGTATTAGACAAGTTTTTTTGGCACTCCTCAAATTTTTGTTGCGCAGTCTTGATCCAGTCTGAGCACTGGTTATATTTGTCTTGATATGCGGTATGATCGTTAACCGCTTGCTGACACTTCTTGACCAACTCTTTGGCTGTTGAATGCACAGATTGGAAGCGAGATGCCATTTGTTGCAGATTCATTGTAATTCTAGTATCATTGCAGTTTTCGATAAGATCACTAAATTCATCTGACAGTTTGTCTACGTCGTTTTCAGTCTTCTTTAAGTTCGCCAATATTGCCTGTAAGAAAACATTTTATAAATTATATCACACGACTTGCTAACATTTTTTACTTTGCCATTGCATTTAGACTAAACTACAACAACTACAATTAGTATCGTCTATCGAAGATTGTTATTTTTAATGGTTACGTTTGATATTCACTATTTCAAGATATACTATATGGAACCAACTATTACTTTTAGTTAGTCAAAACTTAATAATAAATAAAAAAGTAATAAATTAAATCTAAGTATCAAAATGCCCATCGCAGTTTTCTCACCCTCCAGTTAAAATCTAAATTAATATCGGTGAAATTAGACACACTACTGAAAATTATAACAACTTGTAGAGTGCGAAAATGAGAATTCAATTTTTTTTTCAATCTTACTTGATCCAAGGCTTCACCCAAGCTTATTACCACATTCAAATCGGTCTCGTGATAATCAATTGCTTTACATAATTCCTGTTCAAAATATTTCAGAATTAGATTCAGTGTTATTTACAAGAGGGAAATTAAATTGTAATACATACCTGATATTTGTTTAGTTGATCTATTTTCTCCTCCAAAGTAGCTTTTGGTGTAAATGTTTTTAAGCTCATTTCGGTGTCACTAAGCCAATGCTGAAGACGACCATTGGCGTTATCAAACTCAATCCATTGTTGTATTTTGTCTTCTATGCCCCGCTTCACATCATGAACAGTCGTAGTAAACTTTTCGAGATCAGCTTTAAGAAGACTTAATTCACGCGACATGCTGTCTTTACCCCTGGGTGATAATTTTGCACTGTTACTTTCAATTAGATCTGACAACATTTTTAACTTGTTAGTACCAGTAGGTATGGCGTCCAATAGTTCCTGAATTTTTACCAACTTGCTCTGTAGAGCAGCTTTATTCCCAGTAAAGTCAGATAGGAGATGAAGACGATCCCATAAGTGTTTCTGATAGTCTTGCAACGACTTTTGTTGATCTGCGAAATGTTGATAGATCTCGTACGTATTTTCATGTCTATCGATTATAGTCGACAACCTGGTGGTCAAGGAATTATACCTGTCCCAAACTGATTGAATTATGGATGTCATTTCGTCACTTTCTTCTTTCCCAGAGTGTAAGGTAGATGCTACACTTTTAGCTTTTTCAGTAACAGTTTCAATAACACGTTTATGCGAGTAAATCTCCTGTAGTAAAGTTTTATTTTTCAATAGTTTAGATTTAATCTCTTGAGCGGAATTCAGGACTGCTTTTTCTTCGCTTTCTACTACTTTCTCTTTTTCATCTAACCATGATAAAGTCTGTTGTAACACTTCTTGATAACTTGACCATTGCAATGTTTGAGATTCGTACTCTTTTTGCTGTTGCAATATGCTATCATTTAATCTGTCCCATCTTTCTCTTAAAACTCTGATTTCAGTTCGAATATTTTCTCTACCGTTTGCTGCAGTCTCAGGCAATACTTTATCACCTGCTGTAGACAGAATACCGATTTTGTGTTCACCATTGTCTCTTTCTAGCAAGAAAACTTGCAATTTGTTGCCCTTGCTATCAATTCTTAGTTTATCTTCTTTCATTATCATTTGTGAAAGTTGTTCTTCTAATGGCTTTAACCATGCATCGAATTCATTACGTAACTGAATATATTTCTTATGATCGGCAACGACTTCAGACCAGTGATTAACAATTTCTTTGGAAATGACATGCAGTTGTTGATACCGACTGCTGATCTGTGTCACTAGAGGCTTAAGTCTTTCTACACCACTAATTTGAATAAGGTTATGTGATTCATCAATAAAAGCGTCGATTTCTTTCTCTTTAGCATGGATACCATTACGAAGATCAAGATATCTTTGCAACTGAGTTTCTTTTTCTTGTAATGCAGAACAAAGTGCTTGATCACGACATTTGGTTTCCATGTCTTTAAGCCATTCAGTTATTGCCTCAATAGAAGAATCGAATTTATTCCAAATTTCTAAAGTGTGTTTAAGCTTTTGTTCCGAAGATCCGATAGTGTAAATAGTGTTGCGAAGCTGAGCATGTAAATTATCAATTTCTGTATTGATAGATGAGTTTCCAGCTTCGGACGTACATTTGCTAACTGGAGAGAAAGTAGACCTGATTTCGTCTAATTTACTTGAACCAATTTTTTCAATATCTTTTAAAGCTACGACAGACTGTAATTTTCTTATAATTTCAGGTTTTTCACCAGTAGCATTTTCGCAGTCTAGAAGTTTTTCTGATTGTGAACCTAACCATTCCTTAAATTGTTGGATAAGCCGTACCAGATCTTCGTGACGTTTTACACAGTCTTCTAGGTTGTCTTGTAAGTTTTGCGACTTAGTTACAATGTTCTGGAATAATTGTTTGATTGATTGTAAATATACATTTAAAGATGCATCATGAGTTTGATCAACAAGCTGTTGAGCTTTATCACAAACAGACTCAACTAGTTGCTGATGAGTCATTATTTCTTGGTGCATTAATTTATGGTTTTGTAGCTGCGCCTTCTTCTCTTCTAAAGAAGCTTTTAATTCAGTATGACGCTGCATGGCTCTTTCAACATCTTTTAGCCATTTCGTTAATTGCTCTTGAGCCAAAGAAAAATCAGAAAATTGTAAGAGACATTGATCTAATTTGTTGACCGTCTCTTGGAAACTATCACCGAAGCTATCCCATAGAGTCCTAATTTTACGAATTTTTTGCCGTATTACTTCTCTACCATCGGGACTGGTGTGTGCATACAACTTTTCACCTAAACTGAGAAATTCTTCAAAAGCAGGCGTTTTCTTGTTTCTAGTTTCATAAAGTTCTTTAGCTTTGTTCTGTTTCTCTTGCAAGACAGCATAATCTCCAACTATTTCGTTCAAATCCTGTAATTCACCCAGCATGCCCATCAACCAGTTTTCTATATCATTATAGTCTTTCTCAAAGGCGCTGTGTTCAGACACAAACACTTCATACTTAGAAATAATTTCATTAACAAGGTTTTTCAGGGTATGGTAACGCGTAGCAAATTTAGACGTCTTATTGGTGAGTTCTGACTCACTGGCTACACTTTGTTTGTTACTAGTTAAGGCAACAAAGTCTACGTTTCTTCCAGCTAATTCGCTACGTATTTCTTTAACTTTTTGTAAATGGCCTATTTTAGCCTCAAGATTATTTTTAAGACTTTGATCTCTTAGTTGATTTTCTTTTACTTTGAGCCACTCTTCAAGTTCATCTAGTGTTTTTTGATTTTCATTCCACTGCTTTAACATCTCTTTCAGCTTTTTATCTTGTTCTTCACACTGTGTAGCAAATTGGTCCCAAGTAGCTTTCAACTGTTCATATTCACTAATAAGTACAGGATGTCCATTTTCGCTGGTGTTGTCCAAGACATTATGTAATTGTAATTTAAGATCATCTAGAGCTTTTTGAATATTCTGTGTTTTAGATATTACCTTTTCAATAGCCAGAATTTTGGAGTCCACATCATCTTTCTGCGTTACTACACTATAAGTCAACATGCTATTTTCAGCTACGATATGATTAAGACGGTCACGCGAATCTTCAAATAATTGTACGTATTTCTCATGATCAGCAACATGAGACTCGGAGGCGGCTATTCTCTTCACAAGTTCCTTTGAAATATCCCCATATCTCTCAATTATTTTTGAAAGACTTTTTTCTGCTTCTTCGTCTGGCATCAATTTTATTTTCTCAGTTAATTGAGAAAGCATAGACTGATGTAGTTCGATTTCTTGGAGTAAAATCTTGTTGGAATGAAGTTGAGCCTTCTTTTCAGGTAAAGTAGAACATAACTTGAAGTCCCCTAACTCTTTTTCCTTATCACTTATCCATTTTTGCACTTGGTTAAACGTGTCATCAAACGACGACCTTTTATTTATAGTCGTTTCAATATCTTTAATTACATTATTGAGAGAATCAACAGACACTTCAAAATTATCTCTTAAAGCTCGTAGTTCATTTCTAACTAGTTCACGACCTTCTGGATTAATTCCACTGAATAAAGCTTCACCAGATTCAATAGCATTGTTTAATAATTTTTGACCTAATTCCTTATTTTCACAAAGTTTTTTAACTTGTGCTAAATCAGTGGCCGATGGTTTAGCATGTTTACTCATTGCAGCTAAATCAGAAATTTTTGCATTAGCATCTTGAAGCCAATTTTTGAATTCTGCGATTGATTTTTCATACTTTCCTTTATTATTCTTCAGGTCTTTAAGTCTGTTAAGATGACTATCCATAAACTTGGTAACCGACTCGTATCTACTTACTAAGTGGTTAATATGTTGTAATACTCGTGATTCAGGATTACAAGCTAATATCTCGTCTCCAATTTTTGTAAGTTTATTAACTTCTTGACCATAATTCTTAACATCATTGTTAAGTATTTCAATTTCATCTATTTTTCTGTCAATCGCATCCATTGAAAGAAGACTGGCGGCTTCTTGTCTTACTTTATTTTCTTTGTCTTTTAACCATTCTGAAACATTTTCTAAAAGTGTTTCATATTGTTGCCAAGCTTTAATATTTTCCTGCAATCTATTTTTTATTTCTTCATAGTTAGATGATAGAATGTCTAGATTCTTTTGAGCTTTCTTTGTTTGAAGAGCTGCTTCTTGGGCAGATGCTGGTTCTGCAACGACGCGTAATATTTCACAAGCTTCTTTTAATTCTTTTACCTTTTGATTGCAATCAGCGATACCGTTTTCAACTTCGACAAGAGCTGTAGTTTTTACTTCCAAATTGTATTTATCGCTTGAAACATCTGGCACACACCATATTGTCTTATCATCCAAAATCTTGAGATTTCTATTAAACATACTAAGCTTGTCGGTGAAAAGTTTTTGCAAGAATGTCAAAAGAGTTACTTCAGTTTTGTTAGCATGTACTAACACGCTTTCAAATCTCTTTTGTAATGTACTTAGTTCTTTTGGAACTAAAGATTCGTAAAAACCTGGATAATTTGCATTCATTTCGGAAACATTTTGAGACAGGTTATCAATGTCATCACTAAGATTTTGTAATTCAACTTTGCAAGCTTGACATTTCTTTAGGCGATCCAGAATCTTTGCATTATCTCCAGACATGTCATCGCATTTGATAATATCATCTCTGATTTTGCTAACGCCATCAGAAAGTCTTTTAATATTTTCTTTTAATTTATTTTCTTTAGACTCTAAAGATGACACTGCACTTTCTAAATTATCAGCTAACCTTTGTAATGCCTCAAATTCTTTATCTAGATATTCAATAATAGAAGAAACTTGTCCCGTAGGAATATTTTTATTTAAGTTAGTAATTTGCTCACATTTGGTGTTAATACTATTCTTAAGTCCAGTGTATATAGGTAACTCTTCTTTATATTTTGTGAGATGATTATGCCCAAATCTTATTTCTAAATTATCAGAGGCATTTGACAAGTTTTGTCCAGTTTCACTTAACCAGGTTACTACTTGATTTTTAGTGTCATCTATTTGTCGCCAGACAAGAAGCTGAGATTCTAAATCTTGAATTCTTTTGATAATGGCATCGTTTTCTTTTTCCCAATGCGTCTGAGACTCTAAGAACGCATTTTCTAACGGACTAGTGTCGAAACCTCCAACAGTTGATGCTTGTTTAAGAACAGATTGTTTGATGACGTCCATTTGATCTAATAGGCCTTTGGATCGCTTAAGAATTTCATATGATTTTCTTGCTTTATCCAAGGCTTGTGCAGTTTGTACATAATCGTTCGGAGCATCTTTGCATTCATTATGTAATTGTGCAGCTCTATTCATTTCTCGGTCAAAAGCGACAGTAAAATTCTTCAACTCTTGTAATGTAGACGAAAGTAAAATATATTTATTTTTAGTGTCACGAACAGAATTAACTACTTGATCCCAGTTGTGATCAGCTGCGGATAGTGAATTTTGGATCGTTCCCATGTTGGGTTGATCTTCTCTCATTAAATGTAAGCCCTCTTCCCGTAGTTCTTTTCTGACAGACTGTTTATCTTTAAGTTCCAAGTCCAGGTTATCTAATTGTTCTGATAGATCTTGAATCGCAGTTTCCGTCAATGGCACAGGCTTTTGTGCCATTTCATTCAAAGTCGACTGAACATTATGTAAGACTTCTGAAACTGCCTT
The DNA here is from genome assembly GCA_029286595.1 of Bhutanitis thaidina. Taxonomy (NCBI): domain Eukaryota; kingdom Metazoa; phylum Arthropoda; class Insecta; order Lepidoptera; family Papilionidae; genus Bhutanitis; species Bhutanitis thaidina. The sequence goes on along the minus strand of JAGSMS010000022.1, from coordinate 16,766,530 downwards.
GTGTTGTATGTTAAATTTATCCCATCTAGCACCAACTTTTTGTACCAAATCTCTTTTAGACGTAACTTGATTAAGTAAAGTCTCTGCTTTAACTTCAATTTCCTTTACCAAACTAGTTGGTGAAATTATTCTACCAGTGTTTTGATCTGTTACTTTGACTTTAGATGGCCCATCTAGTAGAACGACATTGCTCTTCCATTCAGGCACCTTTGTAATAACATTGACTAGCTCCTGACGCAATATTTCATAGCTTTCCGGTGTAAGTTTGGGTCCATCTATTTGATATTGAATGTGTCCTAACTGCTGTTTAATGTCTTCATACCAGTTTAGTAAATCTGCCCATTTCTTTAATATAGCCTTATTCTGTTGAATGTTAGATTCCATCAATTGATAATGTTCTGCTATATTTGAATAAGTGTCGCTTAAAGTACGCGATTCGTCTGGATGAGATGTTAGTGTCATATTTTTAACTTCATTGTAAATATCAGCGAATTCTGGTGCTTTAGCTGCATGCTCCTGTAGCAGAACATGCATAGATTGTAACGATTGCTCTACTTTATCAGCACTTATTTGGTCGAAACTTTCTGTCTTTCTTCTAAAGTCCGTAATCCAATTGTCAAAGTTATGTAGCTTACTCATAAATTCCTGGCGAACAATAATTTTATCTGATAGTTCGTTTATTTTAGATCTCACTGTTTCAGCGAGAGTGTTCGTTCGGTCCTTTATTTCGGTTACTTTATTTTTCAATAAAGTGGCACCTTCAGGCTGTATGCTGTGACAAATATTATCACATGTCTGAGATAATGTGATGATTTTAGCCTGCTGCTGGGAGATTTCATTACCAAATGATTTCAGTTTATTTAATTCTCTGTCTAACTTTTCAACTTGTGGTGACTCGACAGTGACATTGCGGCTACTTATAAGTTTTTCTCCATTATCTATCCATGTTTGAAGTTTGTCTGCTTCGCGTTCAAAGTTTTCCCAATTAATGACGAGTTTCTCTAGTTTATTGTTCCACTGATCAGCTTGATCATGAACAACTGCCCATCGAGAATGTATAGCGTCGACTTCGTCAGGGGCACTAGTTTTCCCTGATAACTGATGACTAACACTAGATAGAATCTGCAAATTCATCAGCTGTTTTTCACAATCTGTTATCAAAGCCCGCGACTGTTGTTGTAATTGTTGAGCTTCTGGCAATGTCGTCGGTTTTGGAACGTTGCCCAATTTTATTTCTGTTTCTTCAATCCATGGTTTAATTTCAGCAACGCCTTTTTGATATTTTTGCCAACTCGCTAAGTCATGCTCCACAACTTTGGTCTGGTGTTCAGTAGACCTTTGAAGATCTGCCATCATTTTTTCTAATAAGGCAACTTCCCCTTTTAGTCGGTTGGCATCATGTACACGGTGTTCAACAGCCAACTTTGTTCCTTGGTCAGCAATGTTCTTGATTATGTCTAATTTTTCTGATATTATTTTCTGAAGTCCCTGTGATTTTTCAACCCTTTCTTCCGGAGTAATATTCTCCGATCTTATCTGAGAAATCATTGTTGGGCTTTCCTTCTTTATCCATTCACGCACATGTTCTAACTTACGCTCGATCTTAACCCATTCTTCATTAAACTTTTCCAAATGCTCGACTTTAGTATGTACTTCGTCTTGAACTTTTTCTAATTTGTGTTGTATGGTCTGTAAGTCTTTCTCAATAACAGGTTTTGGCTTGTTGGTTGTAAGTGCTTGTAGTTCAGCATAGGCCTGCTGTAACTGAGGCAATCGTTCTTTTTTGGCTTTTTCGAGATCGTTATTAATTACTTTAGTCTCGTCCAACTCACGGCTGATATTAGTTACTCCCAACTCTAGGCCTGGATGTGCAACATAGCTCTCAATTTTGTCTATATCTGATAACAACTCATCTTTTTGGTAATCATAATTTGACCAAACTTTTTGTGTATCACGGAGTTTATTAAGACGGTCCGTAGAAGACTCGTACGCCACATTCCAACCAGTTTCAAGATTTCGGACGTCCTCTCTTACGAAGGCTGGAGCATTAGCATCCTTAATAAGTTCCTTGCCGCGTTGTAGCATTGACATTACAGATGGTCGATGGCGATCTAGTTTCTGAACAGCAGCTTGTTGCTCAAGAACCAACTGCTCAACTTGTTGGAGGGATTGTGGCTCCGGCACGACCATGGCCTGTTTCTTCGCACTTTCTAATACACATATCACTTCATGGACTTCGCGTCTGTATGTGTAACATCTGGTATATGTTTCAGTCTTTATCATTGTAATTTCAATGGTTGGGATTAAATTTTTATATCTTTGAATCAGGTTCTCAAGTTTTATTTGCTCATCCTGTGCTTCCATATCTGAGCAATGATGAGTGAGCATATCTAATGTTTGGACTAACCACTTCATGTCTTCCCGTTTTCTGTCGGCCTCTCGGCAGATGTTCTACGAAGGAATCAATATAAGTTATCAGTAAATATCATAACATATTTTATAAAAATAATAACAATTTTATTAAATTTTATAACAATTATAATAAAAATAACAAATGTTCATTTTCTAATTTTAAAGTGAACAAAACATATTTACCATCAGCTCCCTCAACTGCATACATAGTAAGCATAAAAAAGTCATCAAATGAAACACTTTTATGATGCATTATTTATTTTAAAAAAATATGAAAACTATTGTCATATAGGTTTGATTAAAGGCATGTCTGTTGGAATAATATTTTGTTCATCAAACATGTTGAACAAACAAAATTAAGGCATGGTTTGAGTGTTGAACATTTTAGTACATCAAACTGTGGTAACTTTCTATTATTATTTAATTAAATATGAAACATACAATCACATTAGAGATATAATTATACACATGGAAATATGGATAACACTTACCTGGAAAATGGTCTTTTCTCTTTCGAAAGCTTCAGCGGAGTCAACCTCTCTCACTATGCTATCCATACTCTTATCAACATGGTTCATCCATTTTTCCATCTCACGGTATTTTTCCCTGTAAGCATCCCATTTAGCCGGGATCCTCTGCAACTGTTGTCTGAAATGTTCCACCCTGTGCACCGTGGATTCCCATAAGTGTTCGCATTTATGGACTGCCTCGTCCAGTGACGTGTCCCCTGTCTGATGCGTGTAGCTTGTAGATATCTTTTGAAGGTTTTGTAGGCAGTGTTCCACTTGCATGATCTTCTCTTGGTTATGGAAATACTCTTCGTTTCTAATAAGAATGCCATCGGCATCGTCACTTTGGTTATAGGCCTGTAAAATAATTTGAGTATCACACAATGTCCAGAAGAGACCTTTGGCCAGCAGTAGACTTGTATATTGAGATGTTGATAATTTTAATTACAAACTTAATTTTAATGGAACTGTAGAGTTGCTTATTTCAGTATTTAATATGAATTTTAAATTGATGTGTTATGCTACTCCTGAAAAAAAGAAAAATCTTGCAGACAGATAGATGGACACCAAAATGTTCTCCTTTTCGCTATAAAACCAACATTAAATAATAAATAATAGTTATTTTGTTGGTATGGCATGTACAAACCTTTTGGATCGTAAATCCCCAAATGTTGCTTAGTGTCCCTAAATAACTTAATAATTAAAATAAATTCAGATATACAAAAATATCTAATGCATAACATAGTAAAGAAGAAGCTTTATAATTTGATAAGTTACTTACTTTTTTTGTATGTCAATAAACAAAATCTAACCTAATTTATTTAGTTGAATATATATATATATATATAAATATATATCTATGTACACAAACAGACAGAAACATTTTTAAAAAGATAATTTGTAGATGGGTACTACTTATTCTATATTAAAATATATTCCAGCAGACCCATAAAGGAAAAGTGATGAATATATTAATAAATATATTTTAAATAAATGCTTTTCATATTAATATTATTCAAAATTAATTATTACATTACCTGTTCCTCATAAACAAGTTCCTTCTCAATGTCCTTGATGCAGTGATGGAAGACAGCCTCGTCGAGGCGGAACTCCAAACGCATGAGGTGTGGAGGTGCACGGTCCAATAGGTCCTTCCAGCGGCGCTGTAAATCTTCTACGGTCTGCACTACACGAGGTCGATCCTCCTGATTCACCAACTGTGGTATGTCACAACAAGGTATGTCAGTTCAAAAATATAATTCTACAACGGATAAAAGGTCACAGCGGTTCCCGATGTAATGATGCGGCGGATAAGCTTACCCGGGGCGGGTCTGGTCGGTGCCATATTGGACTGGACCTGATGGCCTTTAAGCACATTTGCTCAAAAATACGACTAGCTCAAAAACCGCACTAGGAACCTGCATGCGCAACTATGGACAAACCAGGTAGAGTGTAGACAAGCTAGGGAAGCCCTTCCTACGGTTAACAATCGCATAACCAAGATGCTACTACGCCTGAATAAGCCCAAAATTTGGATAGTAACTAGCACCATAACTGAACATTTTTTTTTATGGAAGAGATGGCAACCGAGCATGCGGTTAACCTGATGGTAAGTGATTACCGTTGGGATACCAGCCCGTCATAAGATAACATATCATTCACTAACTGAAAGTGACCATTTACCAAATTATTTGTGTCAGTTATTTTAGTCCCCAGCCAAGAAGTGTTTGAAAAGGCATATAAGCTGGTAAAGTATTGTTTGGCCTAAGAGAATTAACATTTGATTTCCCTAGATGATGGACAGGCTGCAGCACCACTAATAATTTTACAGCGTGAGATTCCAGGGATCTTTGAAACTTTTACAGACAAGTACAGGTACAGGCACACATAGCTCAAATGGCTTCAGAAGGCAGAATATGACAAGCATTGAGCCTTGTCATAGTATATCCCAGATTTTACTCAGATATTTTCAGGATTTATCCCATAGTCGCCTTTAGTAGTTTTTCACCATGAGTGTTACTACACAAACGGGAATGGCAGGTTCTTATGCTGCCATATTGCAAAGAATTTTATATCATTAAAAATCTTAAAACATTGAAAGTAATGAGGTGAATAATTAGTAATTTTTTTTATAAATTCAAAATTCAAGGCCACACAGTGTTAAGTGACACAAAGGCACTATAATTCATTTAAATAATTTTATGAGGCAGCTAATTTTGTTTTGTTTCACTGACTTGCGCTGTTTGGTTTAGTGGATGAATATTTTATAATACATATTATATAGTTAATATTTTGGATAAGAAACTTCTTACCAACAGTAGCAGTTATATACCACCCAACCAGACGAGTATATATGTAAATAACCCAAATATCAATTCTGGGTTTATTATAATGATTGTATCATTATTGATTATAACAGTACCATAAATAATTGTCTATTTACCTCAATTAGCTCTCGTCCGGATCGTACCAGCTCAGATACAGCTCTCTCATCTGCTCCTTGGAAGAATCTCTTATGGAAATCAACGGCCTGCTTTGAATCTACTCTGTTATCAGCCAATAGGGCTTCAGCTCTCGATGCCCATTCCTCCACAACACGTTTTTTAGTCTCAAACTCATCCCAAGCTCGTACAAGGCGTTGCAATTCCGATTCACGGCGTGTGGCTTCCGAGGATACATGGGCAAATCTGGGGACATAATTTAAAAAAATGACGACCCAGATTTATAAAAAAGTAGTAAAATAACAACTATGGCTTATATGCCAGTTATTTAAACTCACATAACAAGTTAATTGCTTATATTATTAGTAAAAGAAAATGTGATCTTTGCGTTTATTATTTAAAGAGAATGTATGTAATCACTAATATATGTAATCACCTCCATTCAATGTCAAAACCATGTGTCTTTGACAGTATAGAACAGTAAAAGCCACAGAATTAGAATTTGTGTATCCATTGGGGTATAATCTGACACCTCACAGAAAACTTTCGATCTTAACAAGTACAGACTATATTTAGAAAATAGTTAGTAGTCTCATCTATTATCTTTTTTATGCAAAAATATTATAATATGATAATCATTTAACACGGTCTGTTTATGAATCATTACCAAAAGTTTTGTTATTCAGTGCAGGTTGCAGGAATTGATTTCTCTAACAATTTCTAGTTAGAAAAATACTAAAAACTAACTACCTTGCAAATGATGTTAAATAACATCCTGCGTTTAGATTTTTACGTTACGCGTATGGCCACGTTTTTCATTGTAAGCTGGCTCATTTCATACAGCTTATACGGACAAACACCCACAGACAAACCCTTTGTAATTATCTGTAAGTAGAAACCCGCAACGTCGTGGCCAATCGCCTGACCAGCCTCCAATAATGAATAACGTTCGAATAAATTTTCAAGTTATACAAAATAAAACACCTATGCCTCTGAGCTTCGCGCATATTTAATAATACACTCACCTATCATTAAGGTCCTTCATTAACCGGACTTGGTCTGTAACATCCGCGCTGCGGTCTACATCTGCCGCTTTGATGATGTTCTGGAAGACTTTGTTCTTGCTCTCCAGCATCGAGCGGTAGTATGTGGTGCGGGAGAAAAATGTGCGGTGGATCTCGTAGGTTTCTTCGATCACCTCACTAATAGCGAAACAAAGAAATGAATCAATTGATAATGATAAAAATCCTACACAACCTCCTTTATATCTGTATCTTATCTATTTTTTGTGTGTCGTGGGGTTTATTCTTAACACTTTTAAACACCTATCTGACACTGAAACCAGTGACTGGTAATGTCTGGATCTGCAATAAGTGCCGGAATGACCCCAACCCACCAAACGGGAAACCCACCAAACGGAGTATTGGTCGCTATCCTTCTCCCGGTGGCCTTCGGCGTTCTGCTTCGGCAGAAGAGCAAAAATGCAATGCAGTGTATTCCAGTATGCCGTATTAAGTTCCGAACAGTTACGACAGAGTAAGGATTATCAGTGTTGCTAGTCCATTCTAATACTATAAACGCGAACGACCATGTCGCTTAGTACTGTCGCTTAGCGAGACCTGTCTGCAGAGCCATGGTTCCTGGGTTCTACTATAGTTTTCGGGTCTGGTTGTGTTGTGGATAACACATGTTCCTGACACTGCATCATCCGATGTATTACATCGGTTATAAGAAGGTACAGACGCGTGAGTTTTAGCGCATACACTTACAGCACTATGAGATCATCTGCGCAGTTGACTACTGACGATGTTATTCGAAAGTTGTCGCCGTTGTCGAAATCGGTCAGGAGTTATCATAAATGCGAAAGTAAATCAGTCTGTCTGTTAAGTTTTCTCGGCTAAACCGCTGAACCGATTTTCATGAGATTTGGTATGGAGACACCTTGAAACACTTTTGAAGAACATAGGCTACATCTTACACCGGAAAAGCTGCCGGAAGCTAATTTTAAATAAATGAATCTCACCGTCTAGTCTCAGTAGTGGTCCTCAGCATCTCGTTAGCTCGGTCCAACCAGTGCCCGATCTCCTTCTGCCCACTTTCGAGGGACTCATGCTGCACCAGCAGCTGCCTGTACTGATGCAGCTTGACAGGGACGGTGGCACGCACTCTGACCAACGCTTCCTTCTGTTGCTTGAGCTTGCTCATGTTCGACTCGACTTCATCGCGGGGCAGGTCCGCGATGGCGTTCTGGAAGGTTCTGTAAAAGTAATAAGAATGTAGCGACATTATCTTTTTTTTTATTTATTTATGTACACACAATAAGGCATGAAAACCTTAAAACATAGTATTTGTACAAGGAGACTACTTATTCCATAGATTGAATTTTTTTCCAGCAGACACTAATAATAAACTAATAATAATATCCTTTATTAGTTTGAGTACAGGTTTAAGTAAATGTTATAAATATGCCACACATTTTGCTTATAATAATATTTAAACAGTGTATAAGGTAAGGTGTGTTTTGTCACTTTCGATCCCTCTACTATTGTATAAAGAAAGAAAAAGACAAAACACTGCTCAACTTCAACAATATTTAAATATTATTATATCCATGTATTAAAATTAATGTTACTAAAAACTTTCTCTGGAATTGCTATTACAAAATATCTCCCCGAGTGAAGGTCCTCGTCGGGCACAAGGCTAGTAGTAAATAAGCCTCTTTACCTGCTGATGGTTTTGAATAGCTCCTCGTGATGTTCTATTTCCGAGTTAATTTGTAGTAGCTGATCGATATAGTTTTGGATGTCCATTGTGTTGGCACGCGGTTGCCTGGACAGTAGATTCTCAGCAGCTGATAGCCAACCGTCTAATTTCTGGATACCGGTGGCGAGCTCACGGCGATGGCGAAGAGCATCTCCTCCTCGTACATACCTAAAAACGAATATTACAAATAAATGGATGCGATCAATGAACAGTTAATTTATTGTATTAGTGAATTATAAATCTTGGATAAATTTGATTCATCATTTTAGCCTATCACAAGTCCACTGCTGAACATAGGCCTCCCCCAAAGATTGCCACAAAGCTCGGTCCAGAGGCACCTGCATCCATTGATTTCCCGCAACACTGCGCAGGTCGTCACTCCATACTGTGGAGGGGTCGTCCCACACAGCGTTTGCCCGTTTGATTACAGACTATTTAATAAAATAGTGTCGGCTGTGTGTGACGAATTTCGATTATAGTGTTTGTAAAGTAACAAAATTCAACTTGTTTTTCAGGTAATCAGATGCTGGCATTTAATTGGTTAAAGCATTTGGCATTAACAAGTCATTTGTTTATTACTTTATTTTACATGGCCTACTGGCAACATACACGCATGATTTTCTTTTTTGTGAACATCTATAGCACAGTATCATTCGAATACTAAAAAAGGTAATTAAATTTTCAATTTTCACGTATTAATATAGTGATCTGTTTTCGTGTTATAGTATTTGAATAGTAGTCAAATCTGTAAATGTATTATGCTTTAGGTTATGTTGCACACTTCTTAACTCAATTGATACCGTTAAACTTACCGCTCAGCTTCATCCCAGACGCGTTCCCAACGTTCTGTGATCTCAACATATTTTCTCTTAATCTCTGAACTTATGTCTTCTGAACTGGTCGCAGCCAGAAACCCAGCTGCGTCACCCAAAAGCTGATGTTTCTCTTTCCATACGGTTAGATCGTGGAAGAATTCCAAGCCCTCGTCTTCAGACACTCTCAACATATGCTGAGCTTTGTCGAGCCACGAAGTAAACTGTTCCACTAAAGTCGTCCATCTTTCCCAATGAGCAATGACTTCTTCAAGAACACTCCTTGCACACCTGACATCGGAGGCGACTCTTCGCCATGTCTCCGAAACCTCTCTTAGGAACGAATCAATTTCTCTCACTTCAGCTCTATCTACTTCACACACTCTCTTATACTCATCTGCTACTTGCCTAATATCTACATACGCTTTATCGAATTCCTGGAAAATTTTGTTCATCGTGACGAAGTTATCGTAGTCATCTAATAAGGCACGAACGTGGTCTACTCTACCGCATTTCGCAGTCCATGTGGCTAATTTCGCTTTCGTCAGTTCTGTAAATGCCACAATGCAACACTTATGCTCTAAATACTTTAATCTGGCTTTCCTCTGCGGAGCTCTGCGGCTTACTGTCTCTAACCGCTCCTTCAAATCTTGCAGTCTTTCTGCGGGTATTCTAGACGCATCGGGGGACCGTAAAGCCGCTTCAAACCTGTCGGCGACCACGGGTAGTTCGGCGAAGAAAGATGTGTGTTCTTCTAATTTCTCACTGACCAAAGCAGCGGTCCGCTCATCTAAATTGTTTGGTATCTCGTCGAAATACAAAAGGTATTCGGCTCTCGCCAGCCATTCGCCGACCGCTCTGAAGTCGGCGGGCAAATCTGAGTCCAAAAGCCAAAGCCATCTTCTGTGTAGTCTCTCCAGTTCGATCCAGAGAGACACAAGCTCGCGCCAGGATTTGGGTGCTATAGCCACTAAGCTCTGTGTGTAAATGAGCTTCTCGAGCTTCTGATATATTGGCTCTCTAGCGAGTCGCTCGTTTTCGGCACGGACGTATTCCTCGTAGTTCCGCGAAAGGGTCCGCGTGTCGTATTGTCTCTGGACTATAGTGACGCGCTCCGTCAGCCACATCCTGAGCGATTCGTACTCCTCTTGGACAGCCGCGACGGCATCCGGTCCTGTCGTCTGTTAAATAGAAATTAATAATAAATATGAAACTAGAGTTTTTGATAAATAAGGATTGAATAGAACTATATTAGAAATATTGTTTATATTAGAAAATCGGCCTGTTATTTTTTACCTTGGGTTCCGGATATTTGTGCAGGAACTGTGCTACGTAGGTCATTATCGATCTCTCGTCAGGTTTCTCTACATCCACATCCTCAGCGTCGAGGAGCCGTGCGATGCCGAGCTCGCACTCTGCCACATCGAAGGCGTGTTCCAAGCGCTGTCGGTTTGTCTTTCTTTTCATCTCAGCTAAATTGATCAGGTTGGCTTTAATCGCATCTATTATGGCCAGGAATGCCACACCGTCCCGCCAGGACGGCCCAAAGTCTGCCACTTGAATGTTTGAATCCCTGTTAAAAAGGTTTGATTTGAAAATGTTTGAAGAAAAGAAATAGACATAGTTCATTAAAATCTTTTATGTATAAGCAGTAAGCACCCACGTCAGTCACCCACGGGCAGTGTTTACGGATCTCTATTTGGCATTACTTAGCGTGGCCAAACGCGCTTTCCGAATCCCACTTTTCGCTTCTCCGAGAGATAGAACGTTATGGTTTGCGAACACAGTCACTGTGTTTGCTCCCGGAGATTTTTAAGGCTCCCTGAGTAGCCATGTACGATACCATGGAAACACGTGGGCGATAGATTATTACACCACACGTACATACCTTACCTCTACAGCCTGTAAACAGTCCACTGCAGGACTCTCCAATAAGGAGGATTTGCCATAAACACCACGATCAGAAAGCGAATTGGCCTTAGACACTGATCTAGACCCGTCATCGGTCTGCTTCATTTTGGTCTGATATATTTCCAGATGGCTTATTCCGCCATTTGTCGGTAGTCATTGTAATTTTTAAGGCTTTTTCTTTAGTCGCTTGTTACGGCACCCACGGTACTTACACTGATTATATAACATTGTACATATAACGAGAGAAATTAATAGTTACCTCCACCCCCTCTCATATTTAATGTATAGAGATCGAAACGTAAGGCAGAGAGAGAGAGAGATTTTACTTTTCTTAATACTAATATATTGTTGTTATAATAATATAAGGAAAACGTAATTAGTTTAAACTTCTAGTTACACCAACAACCAACATCCAAACAAATAGTTTAAACTTTAGGAGACAACTTAACTCACTTGGGTAAGGCGTTCGCCACCCATTGCAGGAGAGTCTTCTTAGCACCTTGCTTCCATCTGTCCTCGGCCCTGTGTGTGGGTGTGGCTGCTCCCGATTCCTGAGACATGACTGAAGCACATCTCGAGCCACCGAGGTACTCTAGAGCTCTGCTGTTCTCCTCGATCTGACAACAAAAAAAAATATTGATGACATAAGAGCATAGATGAAAGCTTGATTTTGTCTATTACTGATTTTATAAATAAATAACATTGTTTGGGAATAAAAGCCCAATGCATTAAGTTGGAAATACGCTCGTGTATTCGGCTACCGATTGTTTGAATAATTATACCTTCTTTCCTTCCTTCCTTACCAGCCAGTAAATAGTCCAGAGCACGACATGGGCTTCTCTCATAAGGACGAGTTTTCCATAATCACCTCGCATCTTAGACGCTGCTGCACGTTATCGGTCTGGTATGGTTATCCCGCCATCTGTCGGCAATCATTGCGATTCGCATGGCTTGACACTTCCAAGAGTAATCATAAAGATTTGTTTTTTTTAACATATTTTTAATCATCGGTGAAAATTCTAGACAACATTCGACTAATTGATTTAATGGAAACTCGGATGAGTGGCGAAACTTGGATCTAGGTAAATGTGAACTCACCGCTTTTAACGGCGCAGGAGTTGCGAGATTGTTTCGTACGTTCAATATGTTAGAATAAGATAAGTGCGGTTATACGATATTAAGATATAAGTTTGGTTTTGATCAAAAGACTGAAATATAAATATATCAAATATATTGAATTTTTTATTTGGAAGAACTACACTGTAACTAGTAATAAGCCTACGAGTGACATGGTTAGCTATCATGTTATTTAAACGACACAGTCATGTTACCAAAATGATAATTTTATTGATTAAAATAAACTAATAATAGTAAAAAGTACAGTAGCAGTCTGTAAATGCCCACTGCTGGACAACGGCCTCCTTCTCAAATATCTGCAGCTCCAGTACGGGTTGGCGGACTTCACATATCCTCGAAACAATATTCTTTTAATATTTCTCAGACATGTAGGTTTCCTCACGATGTTTCACCTTCACCGCCGAGCACGTGGCAAATTCAGCAGTTAAAATTGCTGTTTACAATTTTTAGTGGCCCGGTACCGGGGATCGAACCCAGGTTACACCCACCCTATGAAACTAAAGCCAGCGCCCTAAACCACAACGCCACCATTGTCTAATAATTATATTTAATTTTTTAAATTATAATATATCATACTTTTTAATAATTTTTTTCTAATTTCCTAATTTATTACACTTTCGCTTATCTTTTTTGTTTTTATAGAAAAGGCGGCAAACAAGCAAGGGGCTCTCTTGATGGTAAGTTATTACCGTCTCCCACTTACATCTGTAACCAGAGGAGCTGCAGGTGAGTTTTTAAGCGTGGTAGAGCTAAGCGGCGGCTTTAGCTGCTGCTCGAATGGGCCGGGTCGACCGGATTGATACCATGGCCTCGCAGAATACCGGCGTGAAGTAGAGGCATCTTGTGCTTCTGCGGTTCGTTCGGGTGAGTGAGGTAACCGGAGGCCCACATCCCCTCCCTATTCCCCTCCTCTTCCCTCCCATCTCCCAAATATCCTTAAGGACCGGCAACGCACCTGCAACATCTGTGGTGTTGTAGATGTACGTGGGCGACGGTAATCACTTACCATCAGGTGAACCGCTTGCACGTTTGCCGTCTTTTCCATAAAAAAAAAACAAGTTTCCGGCCGGATATTTGAGGGATGGGAGAGATGACGAGGAGAAAGGAGGAGGGGACTGAGCCTCCGGTTATCTCACTCAGTTCTGCGAGGTCGTGGTACCACCCCAGTCGAGCCTGCCCAATGGAGCCACAGGAAAAGCTGCCGCTTGGCTCTACCGTTTATAAAGTCTAAATCTATAGTAATCTAAATATTAAAAAAATTACCACTATAGCAATAGAATTAACTAATTTGGTGGGGTCAAACTAACTGGTTGCATTTTATGTATGGGCTGAAAGCTTGCACCGTACCCACCTGCGTTCCATTGTCCTGTGATCCCAAAAGATTGAGCGAAGCTTGCGCAAACAAAATATATTCAAGCCAATTAAAACGTTACTATATTATAGATATAATTTAGTTACGCGATTACATAGTTACTAAATATTACTATACTAAATGTGTTGTGCTTTGTTGTAGATACACAACAGCAACAACAAAGTGGGTAATAAAAAGCTATTATGTTGTATTATTTATAATTGCGATTGTTGTGATTTGGTCAAACTTCATTATACTTACAATTATTATTATCTCGTGTACTAGTATCACAGCACATTTTTTGAGCCTTACGGCATCTTCAGGATATTTAAAAATAATGAGATATTCAACTAATTAATAATTAAAGTTTGACCAAGTGACAACAATCGCAAGTATAAATTATACATAATAATCGCTTATTGTATACCCACTTTGTTGTTGCTGTTGTGTATCTACAACAATGTTGTATTTTTAGAGATACTAGCGGTGATTTCTTAATTGTAAACTTTATAATTAGCTTTATTCTCTACAGAAAGACAACACAATTCGCTTTCGGTGCCCCACATAGATGAACAGCTAACCATTAAGTGCAGAGCATTCGGGTGTTACAGCTGTAATTTATGGTTATTTGGTATCGGTGCAGTGCTGCGACGGTTTTACAGATATTGGCGGTGAAAGTACGCGAATGTTCTAAAGGCCTGTTCACACTAAATCTTTAATTTCAATTTCATCACTCATTAAATATTATTTTATTTATATTATATTTTTTATATTTACTGAGGCCGTGGTATCAATCCGGTCGAGCCGGCCCATTCGAGCAGCAGCTGCAGCCGCCGCTTGGCTCCACCACGCTTAGATCTTGAGGTCGTGCAGTGGAATAATATTACTTTCATCCAGTTAAAGGATGTTTAAAATCGGTCCAGTAATTTCGGAGATTGCGTATACATATGAGGGGGGTCCTCATATGTATAAGCAAACACGCGTTCGCTCTTTATAAATCTGTATTATCTATAAAAGAAAACTCGAACTGACGAACGAAAAATTACATATTTTAAAATGGCAGCGTTGTAAAATTTAAAAGTGCCACTTTCTACCTCTTGTAAAGTCAAGTGCGGAACTCTCATGTCATCTCCCTGAACTTGTCACTAACTGCACGTGTTAAGGGTACTCGACTCATTAAATGCCTGAGGGATATGCTCCCTTTCAAACTGACTTCGTTTAACCACAAGTTACGATGCAATTATTTTTATGTTAACGAAAACAAACGAGTGAGCGCTAATTTATGACTTAGCGGTTTCTGTCTTTTATCTTTTTTGTATACTTATCTGCTTTAGCCGCGGTAGCCTAGTGGTCTGAGCGTTCCCTTTATTTCAGAGGAGGTTTTTGCCCAGCAGTGGGCACTTATTGGTTGGTGCTTTACTTAACTTTTACTTAAATTTTTAAGGATCAATTTTGCATATCGCCTTTACCTTTAAGTGATTATGCACTTAAGTTATATCAAATATTCGTATCTTGTTAAGTTACTTCATTAATGTAGATATTAAATAATAGTTGGTGTTCCTGAATATAATTGAATGCTCATTATCGATGAGATTTTCATATTTAAAAGCAGTAATGTCTTTACATTGCTCCTTTGAGCAGCCTGTCAATGTTTCACTGCTGGGAAAAGGCCCCCCTCTTAATATTTGAAACTGTTCTGTAACCGGAACCTGCCCTTCACATATACACTATTAGTTATTATAAGTTGTAAAGCAGATTATAACACTGACATTAAAAAAAACCCTGCTGCTTACCGGTACTTCTTTCAAAAGATCTTTTTTTCGAACTCGTGTAGATTTTTGACGTTCAAACAAGCTTTGAAAAGTTTCAACTCAGTGTAAACACACCTTAACAGAAAGTTTAACTCTTATCGTTTCGCGAGGGAGTAAATATTTAAATAAATATAAATGTAAGTATGTATTACTGTATGTGTATTTAAATATTGTATATATAGATTTTTTTTTCTCTTTTGTACTACTCTCTATTCTATCACCTACACCTACTTCATTTCATCTCTGCATCGTCCCAAGGTTGACTGGTAGAGAATGCTTCCGGCATTAAGTCCGCCTGTATACATTCTCATGTATATGAAGTTTAATAAATAAATAAATATCGTGATTTACAAAGAACGGTACAACTGCTTCGAGTTCAGATTGTTTTGTCTTAAGAAATGGAGTACATTCGTAGCGTCATTATATTTAAGTAGATTATTTAATAATGATCTTCTGTATTTACACGAACACGACACATTCGAAATGAAACTAATTTATTTGATTTGGGAAAGGGGGCAAACGGGAAAACGTCTCCCCTTACGGTAGGTTATTACCGTCGCCCGCGTACATCTACATCACCAGAGGAGCTACAGGTGCGTTTCCGGCCTTTAAGGACATTCGGGGGCTGGGAAGGAGAATGAGAAAGGGGTGGGTGGATGGGGTACGCAGTAGCAACTACCGCTTAGCTCTACCACGTAAAAAAAAACTATTAATTACGGATTTTATCGTAGTGCGTGATCGATCATATTCTGGTTAAACATTATATTAGTATACCATACCGCAAAAATACCGATTCCCGCAAAAGATGATTCGCGAGGATATAGAAATAAAAAAAAAATCCTAATTTCAATAGAGAAGATGGCTGGGTGCTGCTCGGGATCCGGTAATTATTATTTTTTTTTTTATAGAAGAAGGGGACAAACGAGCGTGCGTCTCACCTAAATAATTAATCGAATTAAATCGAATACTAAGCATACCACTGCACGACCTTTAGATACCGTGTGCTAATTCTGCATAGATTGGACCTTAACGTTAATAATTACAAAACTGACGGTAGTTGGGTTAACTATGATCTCACGATGTCAAACACCGCGATCCCCTCGCGGACACGGGTCTAAAGGACCCGAAACGTCAGAATAAAAAAAAAGTTATTGAACGCGATAAAATCCGTAAAAGAAGGTTAAAATATTTTATTATTCAAAGGGTCACAGTGGGATTGATGAGAGCATACAGCCTGACAGCACATGAAGTCACTCTTGACTATGCCAATGCTTCAATGGAGTGACGGGGAGTAGCGTCACTGGTGTGAGAATACCGGTACTGTTCTCACCAACCCGCTTGCCCAGCGTGATGAGTATAGGCAAACCTCGCAAGGAATAATGCTCGCTAGCACTTTCTTGGTCAGACCTATGTTCAGCAGTGGACTCCAAAAATGCTTCGTCTATTAATGATAGAAAGGAATAACAGTGTTTAGCTGGAAGTAAAGGATGATGGTCCAAATCATTGGCATGCTTAGATAAATCGTAAATCTCCATCGCAAATAGAGTTGTTTAGTATTTAGCGGTGTTATAAATGTAACATGTAAGCATTGCTCACCCGGCTCGAAGTGACCGAGTCATCGAGTGAGCCATGTAATGTGGTTGACCTGTTTTAGACCGCCGGCGACCTGAGTTTCATATATCGCGACGATATAATGTTAAACATGAATCCATTAACGCTGACAACTAGCTGCAATTAATTATATTAACGTGCAGTTGCCGAGTGGTAAGGTTTTTTTTTATGGAAAAGGGGGCAGTTGGCATCCGATTACCATACTCAAGCGCCAATAGCCTAATGGGTTTGGGTGCGGACTGCGAAACATGACGTCGCAGGTTCGAGGGTTGTTGGAGGGTTAATAGGAATACTAGTAATGTTAGTTAAATAGCATTCCTAGTATTCCTTTAAAAAAAAACAAAAGAAAAAAAAATACTAACCGAACGAAACGCACGAGCACAAGATGCCTCTACTTCACGCCGGTATTCTCCGAGGTCGCGGTATTAACCCGGTCGTGACGGCACATTCGAGCAGCAGCAAAAGCTGCCGCTTGGCTCTACCACGTGTAGGTGACCTGGCTGCGGATCAGGAAACCTAAGTTCCATTCCCCACAAGGAGGATTCGTGCCAATGCGTATTTCGAAATTTTTTGGATGACTGTCACGCTCCAAATAGGCTAGTGAAAGCGGGTTGAACCGCCTTCACTAGACCTCTGACCATCTTATTACACGGTCAGGGAAGCTAGTTACCTTTTTTCTTATTGAAAGGAAATGCCTTATTGCGGTGGCTTAGTAGGATCTGGCAGCCTAACACACTCCGTGGCTCTTGTGATAGTAGACTGAGGGAATTCGAGACAAATATCTTAGCATTTAAAAGACGGGGCAATGATCATCACAAAACTGTCGGATCTAAAGTAACCAGCATCTAAGTAGCGAAGTGTCTATCTCATTAGAAAAAACCTTAGTCCCGAGACTATTCTATTTAGATGACCACCGCGTGACAGCTGAGCAATGGGTGCTGGGTTCGTATCGAAGCCGAAGCCAATATTTGTGCATAGCACAATTCGTTTGGTTGTATCAGATGAGCGAAGGTAAAAATGAGTGAGCATCCCTTTGTTCGCGCGCACTCTACCAGCACTGTAATGTCACTGCTTATTTGACAGTTGTCAACTTCACTCACGGTTGTCACTTAATTCCGAACCATAAACAAAAAAACTGTGTGTAATGGCTGATGATGAAGTACAAGAAGATAGTCCACACACACGTGCACGGACTACATGTTATTTTTGACAGGGTTCCAGTGCCGGATAGCGGACTTCATAATGGACTTAAGTTATCATACTCGTACAAGGACGATAATCCTTCGAAATTAGTGTTCTCCATCAGCCTTTTCTTATTTAGGTGTTGTTATTATGATTATAGATACCATATGTATATTCAAATACCAAGTTCACCTCGTGGTGCATCCTGCTAACTAACAAAAGAGCACTGGCGACAGAAAACCTATCCAAATTTGCCGAACCCAAATCCTCGGAGTGATGGGAAGTAGCGTCACTAGTGTGAGGGTACCGGTACTGTTCTCACCGACCCGCTAGCCCAGCGTGGTGAGTGTAGGCAAACCTTGCAAGGAATACTGCTCGCTGGCACTTTCTTGGTCAGACCTATGTTCAGCAGTGGTCTCAAAAAATGTTTCATCTATTAATGATAGAAAGGAATAACAGTGTTTACCTGGAAGTAAAGGATGATGGTCCAAATCAGGCCGAGGACGACAGCGGGCCTGCCGTCGACCAGGTCGGCAGCGTTGATGTTGACCAGCTTGATGCGTTTACCGGCGAGGAACCTGAGTGCCGTGTTCGTGTTGGAGAGGAAGTGCGGCCTGCGCAGCACACGCCCACGCTCCATGGGCTAGAGAAAAGAAGAGCCGTGAGAGAAAGGACAAAAGTATCCATAGTCATATAATTTCTTTTTTCAATATTGAATTACTCCTTTCGATTCTTCCGTAATACTAATCATATTATATTGCATATTTCTCAACTTATACAATTGACGTCAAAAACGCGAAAATTCTTTTTTTATTGTATGATTAACCATGATTTTTATTAATATTTATTATTTATTTTGAACCTGCCAACATGTTTTCTTTCTCTCCCAGGGTTGACTGGTAGAGAATGCCAAAAGGCATTAAGTCGGCCCATTATATTCCTTATTTTTAGAAACACAAAAAAGAATAAATAAATAAATAAAAAATAATTATAACGGGATCCAGGCTGATATGCTAGTATGTAATAAAACTACTATTTGATCAGATTAAGATTTAATTTATAACTCAAGTTAGAATTAAATTACTTTCTGGTAACAGCCTGTGAATAGGCTAATGCATACTGAAGGAAGAAACCGGTAATCGGAGGAATGTAATTCCACATTGCATGAAACGGTAAATGTTAACCGCTTTTCCTTATTACAATATTCACGACAAACCATAAGAGAGCGGTAAGTAACGGATTGCAATAAATACAGATTATAAAATTTACTGCTGTTTTAATAATGATTTTAATTTTAAATATCGGGTTGCATTTGATCGTGAAGGAGACAAAACTTGTGTCAGAGAATAATATTGGTAAAGTCTACGTCAGGGGGGAGTACGGTGACCCCGCCTGCATAGTTACTACCTACAGTAAAAATAAAGGAGCAAGGACCACTCTCAATATTTGGTAGCGCTTTGGAGCCGACAAGGGTCCACCACCCTCCTCCAGTGCGGGTTGCCGGGCGCTATGTTTTCCTTCACCGCAGAGGATGTAGTAAATTCAGTATCAATTGCAATTGACAATTAGGGCAACGATATTCGAAACCGGATCGCTTCTTACGAGAACCACCGGAAAAATGAAGGTAGAAATTTACACTCTCCGCCAATAAGGCCCGATTTTTCGTCCCGACATCTAAGTCTTAGTGTTCAAAACAAATCATTTATTTGCTTTTAAGTGTACAATACACATTACATTCACGGCCGTATGAGGAAGCTCAAAGTTGCTCAGCGCGCTATGGAAAGGGCTATGGTCGGTGTTTCTCTGCGTGTTAGAGTCTGCAACGATGATATCCGTTGCAGAACTAAGGTAACCGAACTAAGGTAAGGGCCGGCCACATAGCTCGCAGAACTGACAACCGTTGGGGAAAAAAGATTCTCGAGTGGTAGCCACGTACAGGCAAACGCAGTGTGGGACGACCTCTCGCAAGATGGAGTGACGACCTGCGCAGTATTGCGGGAAGCCGATGGATGCAGGTGGCTCAGTACCGAGCTTCGTGGCGAGCTTTGGGGGAGGCCTATGTTCAATAGTGGACTTGGGATAGGCTGAAATAATGGAGAAAAAGTTACTAAATTGCAATACTAAAAATTGTAACTCACCAGCTTCTCGCCTGATAGCACTTCGAGCAGCGCCAGCAGCTTGGTGCCGTCTCGCAGGTCGTAGATAAGGTCATCGATTCGCAGCGGCGGAATGCGCTGCAACAAAAGTTTAGTATTTTCAAGTACAAGTATTCTCCTAATAGGTAAGTCTCCTGTTTTGCCTAGAAAGTAAGGATCGTCTGGGTGGGCCTATTTCGACCATTGGTCCGCAGTGCAACCACTGTTGCCCTAAGGTTTGATGGGTATAGGGAGCCAGTATAATTATAGACTGTGTGACATTCCATCTTAGTACGCGGTGCAACAACGCATCTGTAATCTTCTTCTATGGAAGCAGTTTGCAGGTGACAAACAGGGTGCAGAAGCCACTTCTAGGGGAGAGGTTTCCTCCGGTTTCCAGCGGCCAAAGTCGTCGCATGGCTCTACCACGTGTTGGCGCTTCTTTTTACCAATTGCGCAGTTGACAACTGCCGATTTTACACGAAAGTTGTCGCCGCGGTCGAAATCGGGCGGCAGGACATAACCATCGTTGCAAGTAATGTTGGCAAAAGTAAAGCAAGCGTTTACCTTTGACAGATGTGAATTGATCCAGTTGACGAAAGTTTTCTTCTGCACCCTTTCTTGTTCATCTGTAACAAGAAAAATAGTGTCTATTAGAAAATCTATTTAAACTTTTGATTTGAACTGAAGAGGGTCTGGTAGGTTTTGTGACATTGTGACAAATTGTGAATAAAAACCTACACCGAGCAGGTCTTTAAATACCTCGGACATTTGGTGACTTGTGACCTGAAAGGCAATAGGGTAGGCAGTTGCAGGGGGTGACAGATATCGAGAAAGAGCACGTGGCGTGGTCTGTGACAGCAAATATGATCGCTCGCCGAATTGCTCGTTGTTCTACTGAAGTCACACCCCTAACCTAACAGCCTGTAAATACTCCACTGCTAGACAAAGGTCTTTCCTCCGATGATTTGCCTAATCGCCACCCTCAGCGAGCGGATCGGCGATTGCATCTATGACGCTGCTGCCTGTCATCGGTCTGCTCTTGGTCTGGTATATTTCGAGATGGTTATATCGTCTCTTACCACACCCACGGGTAGGCAGGGGGTGGTAGTTTCTTACGCTTAAAGAATCAAAGGTAATGCAACACGCTGCGCGTGCAGTAACGCGTTCAGGATACTGATGGACCTTCACCGGTTCTGTAGCGCTAAAGTTCGCTAAGCTTAATTAGTGTTGTCTCCAAGAGTGATGTTAAAAAAAAACGCTAAATTTAACACGTTTGTGTTTATTTATATTCTAAACGTTATATAATACAATTAAAATAAAGAAGACGCAAAACAAAAAACGAATGAAAGATTGAAGACTTCATGAGATCGACGTTCAATCAAAGCGATCAAATCAAAGATTGATGCAGTGCCCTCTACCTCTTTTTCACTGATGGCATTTCTAGATATGCTACTTAACTGCTAAACTGGTATAAATGATAACTAAATCGACTTCTCTAGTTTTTACATGATCAAACGATGATACGTATCGGGTCATATGCCGGCATCCTGACAATGTTCTCCGGCAGGTTTGACTGAGGGTACATGAACCTACTCGTGTGTTGTGTGGTACGTGATGGTGTTATGTATCAGTGATCGGTCTTGTGTGTGTAATAACAAAGTGCTGAGTGATTAGTTACATTTACAAGCCTGCGTTGGATGAAATAAATATATGACATTGTGAAAAATTGTGAATGAAAACCTACACCGAGCAAAGCAGCGGATTAACAGCGAGTGTGATTTTTTTTTATTTGAATATCGAAGTAATTTTTTCGTCACCTTAATTCTTACAAATGCCTCATTGTTTGCTCTTTATAGATGCCAAGTTGCGCCGCTACATGTTTATGTGCCTATTTTTGTAATGACGAGCTCGTTAGGCGAGAGTGTTTCCCGCCAAAAAAAACACACGCCATGCACGTGGATAAATGCACGCTATGCGTCAGTTCTATTAAAATCGGACGCTGTTGCCAAGTTCACTGCTCTGATGCATCGTAAACAATTGCTCGAGATACGAGTGGTGTATTTTAAACGTATCTACGATAATGCTATTTTGAAATAACCGCTGCTCACAGTTGTATTTGTATTCTGTGAATTCGACGCTCGTTAAGAGCAGGCTTAAGATTTTAATAAGGTTCTGAGTTCAGTTGAGAGTGAAAGGGTTGATCCCTTCATCTACATTTTACCCCCAAATGTTAACCTCGCGTGTTCTCAGTTCGCCCTTCTGTCCGGCGCAGGAGGCTCTGTCAGTTGACGAGCATGTCGAACCGGCTTGCTACAGATCGCATTTCACTTTTAATGCTAACCTATTACGTGGAACAATTATCTTTATTTGTTTATTCATGGCCTAAATGGCCTGTTTAAATCTCGTATTAAAATATGACAGTTCGATAAAGAAGACCTTCTCCAAGGGGAGTGGGCAAGAAACTCCGGGTGTCCTTTTTTCAACGTGTTGTTATAACGTCATTTACAAAATTGCAATCTCGATGCTTAATTAAGGATGGATGCAGTCGTCTAAACATCACGGTGACCTCTGTTAGGCGGGTTGCTCTTGCACGCTCACGAACATCTGCAATGCCAGAGGAGCTGGAGTTGCTTCGCCGGCCTTTTAGTATATTCGGGAGATTGAAAGGCGGATGAGGAGAGGGGGATGGAGAGGGGGAGTGGGCCTCCGGTTATCCCACTGACCGAACGAAAAGCACAAGATGCTTTCTACTTCACGCCGGTATTCTGCGAGGTCGCGGTAATGAACCAAGATATAATTAATTGCTTGCTATAATGATTGCAAATCACACCATATAAGTAGACTGGTAATTTCGTTCGTTCTAGATTTATCAGTTTTCTGTTATTATTTATCTTTCATAACAACAAAAAATATTTAAATACGTGAAGGGGACTTAATCTGTATCTCCTTTTCGACAGTTCTTTATCTTCAAAAGCGGGGGAAATTATTTCACAACATATCGACCTAATAACATGATTTGTGATATAATTCTCAGACGCCATTCAAAGATTCAATTATTCTGTCTAGTGATAGTCTGTATACGGACAAATACAAATATGGCGTCGTTTAAACTGTATCTAGATATGCATTGGCCTGTTCCACTTTTGGTATTGATCTAAGAATAAAACAGATCTCGACCCAATATGGCCGCCGGCCCTACTTGTAACCAGTACATTTATAAATATTTCTAAGTCGCATATCGTTGCAATTCGGCTACATTTTAATAACCGCGATGAATGAAATGAAAAGAAGATACAAAAATTAACAAAATAAACTCTCACGCCCGTATTTTCAATGGGGTGGTCAGACCTTAAGACATTGGTTATAGTCGTTTTGGTGCGTGGTAGAGTCAAGCAGTGGTTTCTGCTGCTGCTCGAATGGGCCGGCACGACCGGGTTGGTATCGCGGCCTCGCAGAATACCTGTGCGGAATAGAGACAACTTGTGCTCCTGGGTTTCGTTCGGTGAGTGAGGTTAACGGAGGCTCTCCCTACCCCTCGTCGCATTTATTATAGATTTACGGTATTTTTTTCTTAGTAACAGCAACGCTAATGTGTTTTAATTTACATTCACGGTATTATTTTGCAATGACGTGTCACCTACATATAGAACCCTTGCTGTACGAAGCTGTTTATATGAAAATGAAGCGCTGCTTGTGCTGCCGGTGTCCTATATAAGTAAATAAATAAATAGAATATGCTCTGTGGTGATTGATGGGTAGGCAAATGGGTCTAGTACTGGCGTTCTCGGAAAACACTCGTGAGTTCCTTAGAGGTCCTTGACCAGCAGTGGGCTGTTTACAGCCTGTTAATTATGAATTGAACTTGACGCCGCTATGGTGCTAATGCCTGGTATATTTTTATTAACCAAACGTTAAAATAGTACTTATTAAATCCACCGGTTTCTATTCTTCTGAACTATAGCTTGCTCATTGTTAGTCCGTTTGAATATATAATGTATTCATAAAGACCGGATTGAACGATTCCGTGAAACTTTATATATTTTCTGATGTCATACGTTGAGATCACACTTTTGCGATAGGATCGTCTTATTTTACGTCTGTTATTTATTAATTTTGTGTTTTTGTGGTGGCAAAGATTGCCAGAAACTCGGTCCTGAGCGACCTGCATCCATCGACATCCGGTAACACCGCCGGGGACTGGGGGCCATTGCTTTCTTTTCACCTCTCATCATAGGTTGCCATTTTTTTGTATGGTCTAATGCAGGTAGATGCTCCTGCCATCTCCTAATATATGTTATTCCCTTTGTCGACTTCTACGACACCCACGGGACGAGACGTTATGGCAGATTCTCTTATACCGCCACCACACGGTAGTATCGTACAGATGTTAGACTTTTCGGCCATTACGAATGTCCCCCCTATTATGACACCCATGGCCAGACATGGGTTGATGATATTCTTTACTCCCGACAGCCACACGGAACAATAAAGTATAATTGTATATATTTGTAATTTGTAGATAGCGCTGAAGACGAATTTTGTGGAAATTAAATTAATTAAAATGGTAGAGTCGGGAGAGGAAGACCTAGGCGAACATATCACGATCAAATCGGAGACGTTCTGAAAAAAAGCCAGGACAAGAGCACTCTAAGCCGACGAGTATGCATGCGAAGATTGATGAAAGTGGGAGAAGCGAAAGGCGTCTGTCAGGACCTTAGCAGGTGGAAGAAGATTGTCTCTGCCTACCCTGTTGGGAACAAGGCGTGAATATATACATACGAATCTAGGAATCTGATGACATTTAAAAACGGCACCTGTCCTACCATAGTTTAGCGGCGTTACCCTTGTATATTTTGGGTCATATATCCGTTTTTCCACGAAAAGGAAAACAATAAGCAGATGTAGAGAGAGAAGAGTAATGTAACTCTTTATGGAAATGTGGAAGAAGCTTGTATCTGCCTACCCCGTTGGGAACAAGGCATGAATATATATATACATACATACGAATTTTGTGTTTTTTGATCGTGAAAGATACGTAAGAAGCCGTGTAATGGCGACTACCCTTAGAAAATCTACGACTACCCTTCTATCCGTGGTGATCTATGGTCCATAGTGCTATAAGATGGCGTGCAATCTGTCTGCGACTGGCAGCCTTTGTCGGAGGCGAGGTAGCCTGTTAGTGACATGCTAGAACAAACACTTGCCGGTCCCCGCTTACTTCTAATTAGACCTTTTTTAAATTTATAGTTAATCGTTTCATCATCATCATAATTTCAGCCTATCAGAAGTCCACTGCTGAACATAGGCCTCCCCCAAAGATTGCCATGAAGCTCGGTCCTGAGCCACCTGCATCCATCGACTTCCCGCAACACTGCGCAGGTCGTCACTCCATCTTGTGGGGGGTCGTCCTACACTGCCTTTGCCTGTACGTGGCTGCCACTCGAGAACCTTTTTTCCCCAACGGTTGTCAGTTCTGCGAGCTATGTGGCCGGCCCATTGCCACTTCAGCTTGCTGATCTTTACGGCTATGTCGGTTACCTTAGTTTTGCTGCGGATATCATCGTTGCAGACTCTATCACGCAGAGTAGTTAATCGTTTACTATGTTTATATTATTTTCTTTGAAATATTGTTACCTTGTTAATATATTTCGTTCGCTCTGATCATCAAGTGAAGTTTCTTTCTATCTTTCTAGAGTACCAAGTGGGTCCGTGAAGATCTCATAGTCCTTCTATATGACCACGTTAATCTCAGAAATTACTATACCGATTAAAAAAAAAAATTAGATAGGCTGTTAATTAAGAAAGACTATCGACTTTATTACATTACGCTACGACTAATAAGAGCCGAGCAGTAACCATAAACCATAGTGATGGACCCCATCATGTGTATGAGACTGGCATTTATAATCATAACATAAATCGGGGGTAAAACGGCGATGCACATCTGGGTTATTTCGATTTCAATATTAGCATTAAGTACAAGTATCAAGTTACGTTCATGAATAAAGTCCCCGTAAGCCCGCTCGGGACCTGCGTGTTCTTCCCCAGATATTACTAAAACGAAAACCACAGGACACGCACTCGGTACGACGTGGCACGGACATTGGCCTGTCTCCAGGGTTGCCAGGGATGTTAAATTCAGATATGTTTATTTTTTATTACCGGCGGTCGTGTTCATTTTACTTTTCTGTCATTTTCAAGTGATTAAAACGACAAAAAGCGCGCGAAAATCTGACACGAAACATTATGCTTTTATTGTCATAAAACCAATTTCAGGCAGATGTGTTAGATTCGCAAGCCGAGAGCACTGAATACGCTTAAAGTATGGAAAAGCTCTGCATCTTTTTCTTCATCAGCTATCTAAGCCCACAGCTGAATGTATGCCCCTTCTAAGAATGCGCCAGCGATCCACCGTACGTGTATTTAAGGGTCCATACGCACCGCACTGGCCGGAGGGGTCTGTGAACGCAGTGCCAGACTTGACTAACATTAGAGATGGAATTTGGGTTATGACCACATGTGTCGATGAGTCCATAGCAAGAGTCGCATAGACAGAGGTTAATTAGCAGAGGTGCACTTAGAAGAGGTTCATATTCGCCGGGAAAGTATTAATTTTTACTCAGCTTTAAATAACATGTTATTTAAAAAAAAAAAAAAAGGAGCAGCCTTTAAGTGCCCACTGCATATTCACATATCCTCGAAATAATATTTTAATTATTTCTCAGAAATGCAGGTTTCCTCACGATGTTTTCCTTCAACGCCGAGCACGTGGTAAATACAGCACTTAAAATTGCTATTAACAATTTTAGTGGTGCCGGCACCGGGGATCGAACCCTGGTCACGCGCTCTATTAAACTAAAGTGAGCGTCCTGACCACTAGGCTACCACGGCTCTTATCACGGGTTAATTATAACTTATTATGTGATACGTTATAATTAACCCCTGGGGTTGGCATTCAATGGCATAACCAACTTGTTCGAAAGTGGGTCAGTGACAAGTGGCCTATATGGGTGGTTACATAACTTTAGTAGAAAACATCGCTTATAGAATTAAAACAAAAAAACAACGTATTCAAATATACAAATCGGCAACCCTATCGAATTGTCGATCTATTCATTCAGGTTTAGTTAACTTTAATGATTGCGTGCGATTAAACCTTTTGCAGGGTACAGTTTATTTATCTAATATTCATCTTTTATCATTTTCATTGTTAACGATACCAAATTGAAAGACTTTTACGTAATGAATTTTGCTACAGACAGTCTTTGTTTTAAGTTACACAGAACTTCTTCTGCATTGTATTATCAATTGTTCGACATTGGACACAGACTAAATCAAATCAAATCATTTATTATGAGGACAATAGGTTACAATGATGATGTCATTTATTAATTATATATTTATAAATATAATTTGTGTATATATATAAATATAAAACATTTAAGTAAATTATAACCCGCCAACAGGCAACCAAACCCGAACATTATTTTAATTGGGTATAAGTAAAAGAAATGGACAATGAAATTAATAATTGTCATATTCAATTGGAAAACAAATAGCTTGTCAGCAATAAATCCAACAATTAGCAGAATTTGCACTTAAAAATATAAAAAATAATATTAAAAATTATAAGCTGGTAGCCAACATGAGAATTCAGCATATTTGAAATGAAACCATTATTTACGGATTTTAACGCGTTTAATTTTGGGGGACCTCGAAGCCTTTAAAGCTGCTGCGAATCACTCGAAACGTCGGTATAATAAAAACAAAATTCATTTAAACTATTAAAAACAACAATAAATTTTCGATAAGAAATTCATTAATAGAATAATATGCTTGACTAAATAATAATTTAAAAAGTTTTCTCTTAAATTCATTGACATTTACACAATCTGTAATTTGTTTGGATAATTAGTTCAAAAGTTTCGGTGCCATTGCATACACTTTTTTTTTTATAGAAATATGGTTTTACTAGTTAACAAGGGAAGTTCGTCAGAGCGACATTGACTTTCAAGAGATTTAAATAGATGCATTTTATTTTGACCTCATCCTGATTTGACATAAACGTCACATCCAGGATTTGGCATAAACGTCACGCTTTGCGAGTCGACTTTTTTTTTCTGGGAAAAGCGGTACACGACCAAGCGTTCCACCTGATGGTACCATCGCCCACGTACATCTGCAACACTAGAGTTGCTGCAGGTGCGTTGCCAGCCTTAAAGGATGAGGATGGGTGATGGGCAGGGGGAGGAGGAGTGGGCCTCCGAACGCAGTGGAACGAAACGCAGAAGCACAATATGCCTCTACTTCACGTCGGTATTCTGCGAGGCCGTGGTGTTAAGCCGGTCGAGCCGGCCCATTCGAGCCGACCCATTCGAGCAGCAGCAAAAGCCGTCGCTTGGCTCTAGTACGTACAAAGGTGGCGTATGTTACTGTGATCGTCAATCATACGCCACAAGGCTTAGACACGGCAGTTCGATGTCTGTGTATTTTTGGTTATTCTGCTTATGGTCATTCGCGATCTATCGTAAGCCATGAAATTTTGAAGGCTCTTCCACCATTTATAGAAAATGGGTAGAGCGCTTGGCTCTACCACGTATATTATGTACGAGGTAGAACCAAGCGGCGGCTTTTGCTAGTGTTCGAATGGGCCGGCTCGACCGGGTTAATACCACGGCCTCGCAGAATCTGAGGTAACCGGCTGTCTCTCTCTCCCCCTCCCCAAGTATTCTTAAAGGCCGGCTACGCACGTTGCAGACGTCCATGGTATTAGGTGAGCCGTTAGCATATGCCTCCTTCCCCTAGACCGTGCAGACGTCTTTTATTCGCACGGATAATGAAGTCCCCGGTCGACACGACACAGACAGATGTAGCGATGAAAACTCTTATGGCGATTGCATAGCGTCCATTCCACTACAACCTATTACAGGCCATTATATAAGAAGCGCATGATACCGATCTCCCATTCCTCATATCGGATTACTCTTCCTATTACAGTTAATGTCTGAACCGATATAGTTTTAATGTAAGTCCAGACAAAACAACTAATAATTAGTGTATCGTTTTAGCATGACAGAAGTAATTCGTATATAATTCGCTCGGCACGAATTGTCCGTTTGGGTTGGCTTGACTTATTAGTGCCAAGGTCACCAGAAAGGTGGTTCGAGAATTCACTCTAGAAATAGAACTGGGTACGATTTTAAGTATTAATCAGTGGATTAGTTTATATAATTTTAGAATACAGGTTATCTAAAGATGATTCCGAGATATTCTGAATATGGTTATAGAGATTAAGTTATTTAAACTTTGCTAAGTATTACGCAATCATCGCGCCAGAAAAAGGGAAAAAGATTACAATAATATTTTTATGTTTGTTTATTACATGGGTAATAAACAAGCACAGCAGTGTTACGGGAAGTCGATGGATGCAGGTGGTCGATTCTACCGATACTTAATGGCAATTTTTGTGGGATTCTTATGTTCAGCACTGGACTTGTGATAGGCCGAAACGAAACAAGTAAATAATCCCGACCATGATAAGTGGTGACTGCGGGTCATAGCTACATGCGTCTATCCTGGATAAAGTACAAACTGCAGACGTCCTCTCTGAGGACTAACATGGAATTCCTAGATACTGGTAAACGGATCTCCGGTTTGATCCCATAAACCCGGTTTGATCCCTTAAACCCGGTTTGATCCCTTAAACCCGGTTTTATTCCCTTAAAACCGGTGTTATGCGAGAGTGGGTCGCGCCCCCAGTCGTGCCGCTGCTCTATTACGACTATCATACGATGTAAATCTTATGGCCTTAAAAAAAAAAGTCACGAGATCTGCGTTGAGATCGAAGAGAAACGATGCATTATACTTGGGAGTAAACAAAGTATGTCTGACGAAATCTGTTTGTTATTCCGAACACGTGACGAATTGCAGTGCATCATTCGGCTCACTTTACATATATTTGCGAACACAAACAAACACACACACACACACAGTCCTACACTTGCACAAAAAGCTATGCGCAAAAACAACGACAACCTTGAGACTCGCGGACCTTGAATATTGTTTTCGAACGTCGTTAAGGAAACGATCTAGACGTTGAATTAATAACTCGGTTACCTGCGTTGGCGCAGAAACTTCTCACGGTAGCGTATACTAGAGTTTAAAAAAAGAAGCTGCCTATAAATGACCACTGCTGGACAAAGGTCTCCTCACAATTTTTGTTATAGATTGATTGGAAGTAAGAAAGAAAGGTCCAGGAAGGGTCAGCCACGCTGCTCCAGTGTGTGTTGGCTGACTTCACACGTCCTCGATATAATATATGTTATTATTGGATTTCCTCACGATGTTTTCCTTCACCGCCGAGCACGTGGTTAAATTCAGCACTTTTACTGCTATTAACTATTTTAGTGGTGCCGACCACCGGCTATAGAACCCAGGTCACTAGCGCTCTCTGAAAACTATAGCAAGCGCCCAGATCACTAGGATACCATGGTCACAGTATTAAAATATAATCTAACGAGTCGGACATTCGCAACGAGGCACGGTGCGCATGTCCGACTCGCACTTTGCCGGTTTTTATAACTGTTATATCGTTCAATTCTGATTCAAGAGATAGGATCTATCCCGAGATTAGTAATCCTTATTCCACGCAAGCCTCTCGTTTGTATCGTGGGAAGGTCAAAGTTTCTTTTTTGTTTTAGCGCGGGGAAAAAAGGTGCTCGTCACTGAAGGCAGTGACAGGTTGTTATGTCGGGATCAGCGTTAAGTGCCGGACCGGCTAAAAACCCCGCGACATGGTATACGCTGATGGCCCGGCGGCCTCGACAGATTCGGCGGAAGGGACTCAGAAGGGAGCACGAGGCCTGTAAAAGAAATTATTTAATGAGCAACTAATCTGCCACGCCTGCCTCGAAAAGTGACTTCCGTAAAACTAGTGTTGGGACTGATGGGATGTGTTTAGGTGGTGCGAGACCACGGTTTGATATACCGTCCTATAAGGAGGGGCAAGTCTTGGATACTTTTATAAGTCATTATAAGTATTTTTTTTATATTAAAGGGGGCAAACGAGCAATCGGCTCACCTGGTGGTAAGTGGTTACCGACGCCCACGTACAACTGCAACACCAGAGGAGCTGCGGGTGCGTTGACGATATTTGGGAGATGGGAGGGAGGATTAGTAAGGAGGATGAGATAGGGAGTTGGCCTCTGGTCCAAGGGTTCCTCTGGTTTACTCACCCAACGAAACGCAAAAGCACATAATGCCTCTACCTGACACCGGTATTCTGCGAGGCCGTGGTACTACCCCGGTCCAGGCGGCCCATTCGAAGCAACGGCTGAAGTCGCTACTTGGCTCTGCCACGTCTAAAAGTTTACGAAGACACACGAAACCAGCTTTACGATGACACAGTGGCCTGAGACTGGTGTTGGTCGACGACCGTGACCGTCTCCGTCCGATGGTCTAACACGGTGACCTTGGCTGATCTAACACGGTGACCTGGCACGTAACGCGCTGCTTACTACGCTCCTTATATGCAAATATTTCACTGCGGATTTACGTTAATTATTGAATTTTGTACCGTATGTATGGTAGTACTAATACAATCTATTTTAGTCCACTTGTGAACGAAGGCCTCTCTAAGAAACCGCCAGCAAAAGTTTGGCCACACTCACCATGCTGGGTAAGTGAGTCGGTGAGCGCGATGACGATACCCTCACAACTAGCGATGCTGCTTCCCAGCTGTGCGCCTTGGGTTCGGCAAATTGGAATTATTATTATCTACTTCACGCCATCATTCGGTCACCAGAGCCGCGTTTGTTTGCTGCATCATGTGCAGGTGGATGGTGCATTGCTAATTCCCATTACACCTTTCTGGTGGTGGGTTCAGATACGAGGGACAGACAGGTTCTTACGTGGTAGAGCCAAGCGGTCGCTTTTGCTACTGCTTGAAGGGGCCGGCTCGACCGGGGTAGTACCACGACCTCTCAAAATACGAGCGTGATGTAGAAGCATCTTGCTTTTCTGGGTTTCGTTCGGTGAGTTAGGTAACCGGAGGCCCTCTCCTCCTCCCCATCCCCTTCCTTATCCTCCCTCCCATCTCCCAAATACCGTTAAAGGCCGGCAACGCATCTACAGCACCCCTGGTGTAGCAGATGTACGTGGGGGACGGTAATAACTTACCATCAGGTGAACCGCTTGCTCGTTTGCCGCCTTTACAATAAAACAAAAAAAAATAGTTATTGTACGTGTTAGAGAGCCAAGCTGCTGCTCGTATGGGACGGCCCGACAGGGTCGTATCACGACCACGCAGGCTATCCTGTGCGTTTCGTTCGCTGTGTATGGTAACCCTCCATTCCTCATCCCCTCTCCCATCTCCTGAATATCGTTTAAGGTCGGAAACGCACCTGAAGCTCCACAGGTGCTGTGAGACGCTTGCACATTTGCCACCTTTCCCACCAAAAAAAACAAAAATATATAAACGACCTCTATGCCAAATTACATGTAAATACGTCACAATTCCTCTCCGTCACGATTTCTGTCTCCGGTTTATAATATTTTTTTTTTTAAAAAGCGTATTCATTTATTTATTTATGTTTAATAATATACATGAGAATGTATATAGGCGGATTTAATGCCGGAAGCATTCTCTACCGATCAACCGTTACCAGCGTTACCTTTTACAGTAGAAATCTCTCCTGTCCGTTACAAACAAGTGAGTGAGGTAACCGGAGTCCCAGAACCCTCTTCCCATTCCACTCCTTATCCTCCCTCCCATCTCCCAAATACCGATAAAGGCCGGCAACGCACCCGTAGCTCCTCTGGTGTTGCAGATGTATACGGTTTTCCCAAATAAAAAACCATACTCTATCCGTTGTCTTAAGAGCGGACAACGGAAAAGCCTTGGATATTTCATGGCGTTCGACAGAGGGTGGATTCCGTTAAAAACACCGCACCGAAGTTATACAAACCGGAATGTCGAGCAACAGTTACCAGTATTATGCCATGACCATTCAGTGCCAGTAACCGTTAAGCTGTACAGCAGCAGTACATTAGCAATACGTATTGTTGCAAAAAAAAAAGTAATTAGTACTGTTTGAATGAAACAATTATTTACGGATTTCATAACGTTTATTTTTGTATTTAAATGTTAAACACGATAAAATCCGTAAATGGTAGGTTCATTTCAAATGTGTAGTGTTCGCGTAAATATAAGCATTTAGTACTAAAAGACTTAATAGCTGCAGCAATAAGACATAATTTTGAATGTGTTTAATGGGAAGTCCTTATTGGTTCATTCAAATATTTTAAGTATATGTTGCGTTCAAGAGAGCTTATTTGTTTTATTTTTGATGTGAAACTTCTTTGAACAAAACTTCAAGGTCGAATTTGAGTAAGGCATTTAAGTTATCTGTGCGTGTCCTGCATTTTGAATTGGAAGTGTTTGATATTTATTGATTAATTCATCATCAGCAGTGGACTTGCTGATAAAGCTCGGTCATGAGCCACCTGCATCCATGGACTAGCGACCACACCGCGCACTGCGTTTGTCTGTACATCTGAACCGTTCTTCCCCAACTTCAGCTTGCTGATCCTTACGGCTATGTCGATTACCTTAATTCTGCTGGGGATATCATCGTAGCACACACTATCGCGGAGAGGAACACCGAGCATAGCCTTTTCCATATCGCGCTGAACAACTTTGAGCTTCCTCATAGGGTCAGGTTCCTCATAAGGACCAAATTTCGGTTCCGTAAGTCATCACTGACAACACGCATTGGTTGTATACTTTGCTCTTGAGGTGTTGAGGTATTCTCGACGAGAAGATATGACGTAGTTTCCCGAATTGATTAATTAATAATTATTAATATACTCAACAGTTAATTTCAAGTGAGTAAAAGTTTACACAAACGTTGGGGAAGACCCCACTGCAACGACCTGCACAGTGTTGCGGGAAGTCGGTGGATGCAGGGGGCTCATGGCCGAGATTTGAGGCAATCTTTGGATGCGGCCTATGTTCAGCAGTGGACTTGTGATAGGCTGAAAATAAGTCGATTTGAAGTTTCACTTCCGTCGTGTGTACTGGAGTCACATGCGCCGTTTTTTTTTTTTAATTTTTATATTAACATCAAAACAATGTGCAGCGTTTGCCAGTCGATTCCGAGTAACGATTATAAAAGTCTTTTAATATTTTTAACGTAACGTAACCAATTTTATCGTCGAACATTCCACGGCTTCAATATCGTCAGGTCTTCTGAACCGGTTTCTCATAACAAAATCGAGGAAACATGAGCGCAGTTGGGCTTTATCGCAAATTTATCGGTAAACACTTGCGGAATGTCGCTTGTTCAGTTTCAATACAACTCTAAGTAATAATCTCGCAGAATACCTGCGTGAAGTAGAGGCGTCGTGTGCTTCTGCGTTTCGTTCGGTGAGCGACGAAACCGGAGGTCCTAACCCCAATGCCCCAAATCCCCCCTTCCTGTCGTCTCTGGGATATCCTCATATGCCGGCAACGTACTTCCAACTCGTCTGATATTGCAGATGTACGTGAGCGACGCTAATCACTTACCAGGTGAGAAGTACATATACCACATAGTTGAGCAAAGACTTTCGAGTTAAGAAGCTCCGATGCTGGTCTCCTTTTTATTGAGTTGGGGTGACAGAAGAGTTAACAGTCCACCAGTGATGTAAGTAAGGCTACTCGACCCACTCACACACAAACATCTGAAAACTTCAAAGGTTCCAGATATATTGTCACCCCTGAGGCATTCCGTCCTCACCGTACATCTCTACACCCTTTTCTAAACCGGAACACAACAGTGGTTACACTGCCGGTTAGCGTCAGAAATAGTGAAGAGGGTGGTGTCTACCCGGACGGCTTCTAGGCAGAAAACTTGAATGTAGATATTACGTGTAGCCGTGTACAGGAAGTGCATGATACAACAAACAGGGATTTATTGAACGGTATTAACCTAGTTTGTAGCGAAGCCTTCTTCAGACGGCAAACCTAAGTTTAACTAATATTGCGTTCCGTTTTTTTAACTATTACTACGGAATTTGAGTTTAGTGAACATTTGTACGAAAACGATATAACTCTCCTTAGCATTTAGGTAAATTTATTACAAGCTCTAACAATGACAAACTGAGTTTTTATTTTTTTATGGGAAAGTCGGCAAATGTGCAAGCGGTTCACCTGATGGTAGGTGATTACCATCGCCCACGTACATCATTTTTTATATTTTATCTTACCCTTAACATACCCTTAGTATTTGGGAGATGAGACCGGGGATAAACCCCTTCTCATCCCCGGTCTCATCTCCCCGGGGTGGAGGAGGGGGGCCTCTGGATACCTCATTTGACGAACGAAACGTAGAAGCCTCTACTTCACGCCGGTATTCTGCGAGGCCGTGGTACTACCCCGGGCAAGCCGGCCCATTCGAGCAGCAGCAAAATCCGCCGGTGTTTGTTCTGCTATTTATGTATGATTACATGACATGAGAGATTCCAACAGCGGAAGTAACGTTTTATACTAACTTAATTCGTCAAATTGATTTACGGTATAAAGTTAAATTTCGACCATGTGCGAGTATTAACGATTTCGTTAATTCGAAACGAAATTAATTTTTATTTTTAAATCTCGATGGATTCCGGTTTTTAAATTATACGCCACTGGCATATTTTATTCCGAGGTAGGTTACCTCATCTATTGATACGTGGTGACAACCTTGATTCTTATTCGGGCCCTTTCAGGTCGCTGACTCGTTAAATTTATCAAGCGTTCAAGTATAGTGCATTGTGTTTTAAACGATTGTGAAGTTAACAACGCATTAACCGGTTGCAGTCATCGTTGCCATTGATACGACTTGCGTTATCTAAGAACAGTTTATTGTTACCCGACTGCTCGAAAAGGAGGGTTTTTTTTTTTGTATAGAAGAAGGGGCAAACGAGCGTGCGGCTCACCTGATGGTAAGTGATCACCGACGCCCACGAACATCCACAACACCAGAGGAGCTACAGATGCGCTGCCGGCCTTTAAGGAAGGAATAAGCTCTTTTCTTGAAGGTACCTAAGTCGTAACTGTTCGGAAATACCGCTGGCGACAGCTGATTCCACAAAGTCGAAGTGCGCGGCAGAAAAATGGGTAATGTTTTTTGAGTATACGTACGTTATTTTTATATTTTTGTATATTTCTTTGGCACGCTCTGTAGACTAAACAACTTGATGGATTTCAACATATGAGGAGTCTTTATATACGTCTTTATTGTGTTGTGTTAATGCCAAGGGGTATTATAACATTAAGATATTGCGTCTGCGTATCAAAAAGAGATTATTTCTTAGATAGTTAGGATTACACACTAGGATCAGCATCACTGATGCAAGGGCAACGGAACACCACGCGCCAATCCGCTTGCCCAGCGATGTGAGTGTTGGTTAATATTCCAAGAAATATATCATGTCCTTTGCTGTCCTATGTTCAGCTGTGGACTTACATAGGCTGATAAAGACTGTGTGTAAGATATAAAACAGTAAGGATTTTTGAAATCAGTAACGTAATAATCTTGCTAAAAGGTTAATCCTATCTATATAATACTCCTATATCTCGTATATCTTTTCTACATAATATATCTTATCATTCTTTGTTAGTCGCTTATAGACACGCAAATCACTGGATCGATTTTGATTAAATTTACGGGCAATGTTCGACACGTCATCACAATATAAGCGCCGATAGCCTAATGGGTTAGGTAGTCGTATGTTCGGACATTCGACTATGGTCGTGAACCACTCCAGATACAAGCTGTAATGGTTAGTTGGAGGGTTGACAGGAATATTAGTAATGTTAGTTAAATAGCATTGCTAGAAGAGAAATAAAACACACACGCGAAAGGTTTAGAACAAAAATACATAATAAAATTCTAGTATTTAAGCCAACACTACAAATTTGAAATTATACTTTTATTTACTATAGAGAAGATGGCTGGGTACTACCACCGGCTTCGAATCCAGTAATAACCAAAATTAAATCTAAAACCAAGCATACCACTGCATGAGCTCAAGATACTATGAGCACATTCAGCGTAGTTCGAATCAAAAATTAACAAATGAAAGCTGAAGGTAGCCCGAGTTAACTATGACATCAGGACATCTAACACCTCAGTGCCCCCGAGACCACGGCTGCTGTAAAGCAACCGAATCTTCGGGAATATAAAAACATAATTATAATAGTTACATTTGAAAAATAAAAAAAATATTAAACTCCTTAAGCAGCGCTTACAAAAATAGCCAGAGTGAAGCGAGGCAGGGTTCAGTTAGTTACATTATAAATGTGAAAGATTGTGTTTTCGACTTTTTGGCAATTAATCACGCCTAAAGGAGGGAACGGACTGGCTGAGAGGTCGATTGCTGTCATGGCATACCGTGGGGGACGCCAGACACATTTTATTCCGGGTCGCCTTGAGACTTTTTGAGGTCACGCGGGCGGTGTTGCTTCAATATGTTTAATTTAAATAGTATAAAATATTTATTTGTCTGAATTTTCGCTTATAATTTCTAAACGGTTTTTACTACCTCGTTTTATATGTATAACACATAAACACTTTTGCTTTTAATAATACAGCTCTGACCGTGCGAAGCAGGTGGGGTTCAATAGTAATTTATAAATAGCAGACTAACAGTGGGGACCCCACCCAATGGTGATATCACCGAGTAACTAAAACCCCAGATTAGTATTACACACTACAATGTCAGACCCACGCCCCATCACCGAGGAAGGAAAGGGATTTCTGGGTGCAAACCACGCTTCTAATTACTGTTTTTCTTTTTTTTATGGCATTGAAGTAAAAAACGAGCTAACAGTCTACATGACCTTAAGTAGCTACTGCAGACCGTGTACACCTGGATAACAACTCCAATCGAAGGAGGTTACATATGCGTCGTCACGCCCATTGGGGACTACGATGGAATGCCTGACAGCTCTCTGTACCTTACAAACCGGAACACAACAGTGTTTAGCGGCGGAAAATGAATAAGAGGGTGGTACCTACCCAGGTCAGAGAAGGTGCCCACCACCTACCAGCGGTTGAACATACAGATACAAATACACTTACTGAATAAAAATTAAAAATACTACGCGCATTTGAAGCAGGTAACGTAGATAAAAAAAAGCATCCAATCAAAATATTTACCTCTCGTTATTATGTTTCGCCTTGTGTTTCGTGACGTAATCTCTCAACGGAACCCAAATAATTAGGTTAATGGTTTTTTTTAATACGTTGCGCGGTTGCTTCGCCTTGAGACGTAACGACATAACCTAAAATCTAGACCGATTGGAATGGTAATTGCGAAGTTATCCTCGTTGTTTATGGGTTTTAAGTATTTAATCGTAAAAAAGAAAGCAAAGCTGCAGCTTGTACGTGCTGGACAAAGGCTTCCTTGTCAAATATCTGAGTGGGCTTTGGAGCCGGGAAAGGCCCTCCCCGCCACGCTGCTTCATTGCGTGTTGGCGGGCTTCACATATCCTCAAAATATTTTTTTTATTATTTCTCAGACATGTCGATTTCCTCACGATTTGTTTTCCTTCATCGCCGACCACGTCGTAAATACAGCACTTAAAAACTAAAAACTCCGGCAACGAGGATCGAACCCGAGTCATACGCGCACTATGGAATTAAAGCGAGCGCCCTGAGCAATACGCCACCACGGGCTTTTAAATACTCTTAATAACTTAGGTTAATCGTATTAACCTAAAATTACATTGATAGTATGTATTACAAAGACAATTCAATTTACTTCGCGTAGACAAAATGGACGCCACTTTAATTTTTTTAATTGCACAATCAATACCTACACACGTAGGTACAAGCAAATGATTTTCGCTATTAAACAACTTCCTAAATTCTAACGGATGTTGTCAACTACGAAGAGGCGCAAGTTGAGGCACCGACTTCTCAAAATCTATTTCCCAATTTGTTACTTACCACCCCGCTACATCCTGCCGCTGTCGTAAGAAGAAAAATCTCTTAAAAATTTGAGAACAAAATCGAGTCTATGTCC
This sequence comes from Bhutanitis thaidina, assembly GCA_029286595.1. Lineage (NCBI taxonomy): Eukaryota > Metazoa > Arthropoda > Insecta > Lepidoptera > Papilionidae > Bhutanitis > Bhutanitis thaidina. The sequence continues at coordinate 16,727,402 of JAGSMS010000022.1, read as the reverse complement.
CGTTTCATCTTAATTGTTATCTTCCCACGATTATGGAAGATTGGAGTCTCCTGAGACAGCCATAACATGCACAAATGGATACTTCAGCCACAGATAACTATTAACGTAGACTCTTGGAAAAGAAATAATTAACAGCACTTATTATTATTAATGCGAATAGATTCCGCAAAACGAGATTATAGTATGAGAATTAAAAACGATTTTAAGATTCATTTCAGACCGAACATGTATTCCTTGAATAATTATTAATAACAAAGATTTAATTTGTCCACTAGAAAAAAAAGAGCATACGTTCGGAGTTTCATTCGTCTGTGTCATACAGAGAAACCTCCTTACGAAACGATTATTGAAAAAAAAAACTAAAATACTTTTGACAAGTGACATTTATGGTCTTATGTCAAAGAAAAAAAAATTGGTTTAACTTGTACCTAGCAAAAATACTTCAAGTGGTCTCTGTAAAGCCCTTCCACGGTCGTTCTTATTGTGATTGTTGACAATACTATGATGACCTTATTCAGTTTCTTTTTTTATGATAAAGAGGACAAACGAGCAAGAGGCTCATCTGATGGGAAGTTATTACCACCGCCTACGTACATCTGCAACACCATAGGAGCTGCAGGTGCATTGCTGGTCTTTAAAGTATATTTGGGAGATGGATGGGACGACGGGGAAGAGAAGTGGGCCTCCGGTACCTCACTCACCGAACGAAACGCAGAAGTACAAGATGCCTCTACTTCACGTCAGTACTCTGAGAGTACTTGGCGCTACCCCGGTCGAACAGGCCGTTTCGAGCAGTAGTAAAAGCTGCCGCTTGTCTCTACCTCGTAACAAAATATGATCACGTATGTGATGACTTTACCGAAAACGTTCAGAGTGACATCATTCCAAATTGCTATTTTTTTTAATGTTTGTATTGTCAATGAATGATGCGTTGAACTGCAAAAAACGAAAATTTCTCTGATAAATACATGAATAAATGCTAATGAAATTTTCTTTGCATTCGAATACAAAAATAATTACAAAAAATCTAGTACAACAGTTAGGTACGTGCAACATTATTAAATTTCAACATAGAGATTAGTGTTTATTATTAAATAAAAAAATATTACAGAGACATTTACTGTGATATCGGAAAATTCATTCGAATATTTAGCATAACCAGTGCGAACATATCGAAACGTTCTAATTCCATGGCGACTTGTTGACGCCATCTTGAAAAAGCATGTTCAGTAACGAACTCGGCCTGGCTGACGAAAAAGAAGAAATATGAAAGAGTATAGAATTTGTTCATTTCGGAAATGAAACTACAATAAACAGGACATATCATTCGTTATAATAATATAATATGCAGAAAATATCAATCATATTCAAAACATTGACTTGAAGGCTAATGAATCTCGACACTGGACATAAGCTTGTCGGCCATTAATCTTGGCATATCGTTCGATGTTGAACACCTACGCATGGCCATTGAAATCTTGGTGCGGCCTTGTTTGAACCACATCGAAGGTAATACTTTATTTTTATTATTATTGACAAAAAGGGTTATCATAGAACTTGCTCCTGGGATTTTGAGGCGTTTTACGATTATAACTGGTACGTGGACAACCACCATGTTGAATACCATTTATGAGAGATGAATACCATCTGACAGCGGGTTATTACACGCATTTATTACCCTGACCTGACGTATGTGTGTAATGGAATCTTTCAATAAGAGTTTCACTCGCTTCCAGACGTCAGAATAATTTGAAGTTTTGCACGCGTTTTAAGAATCGACAATACAATAATAATAACATCGAGCTGCACTGATAATGGAGCTGGAAGATGGGTGAAGGAACCCTTGAACGTGTCCGTAAACCCAACGAGTTTCGACAATTCGAATAGTCGAATAGCCAGTGTGGAAGTACCTTTACTGTCTAATGTTTTAGATGTGGTAATAGGTATGAATAATAGGTGCTTGAAGATGAGACTATACCTACTTCAAGCACCATGCATATTACGTAGGTATTATGTTTATTATGGTTCTGTCATAAAAACAGTGAGCTAATAAACGTATATGTATAGTTTGCGTTCGGAAACCAGTTTTCAACTTTGCATATGTGCTCATTAACATAACACCGGTGTGTGGTTGAATTTATGATATTCAATTCTGTACTATGGTCCCGCCCGACTTCTGAGTGACACTTCTCATAGCCGCCGGTAAAAACCGCCAAAAACCTTAGGGTTTTTTAACACCATAAACCATTTAAAAAAAACAATTTATTTTTCGATTTCCATTTTATGATCTATTTTCTAGTAGACCTTTTTAAATTCTCAGTGGCAATCGACGTGTTAGACGAAGATCCCCTTCAAGATGGAGTAACGACCTGCGCAGTGTTACCGGAAGTCGATGGATGCAGGTGGCTCAGGACAGAGCTTTGTGGCAGTCTTTGGGGGAGGCCTATATTCAGCGGTGGACTTGTAATAGTTCATCAGTTCTCTGTGATCTTACTTAACACACATAACAATCTGTGTTTATAAATGTGCATGCACATTGTATTATACGCACATAATTCAATCATAAAAATGGACTAAACAAATAATATCTTCCGTAAAGTAAAGAGCCGTGGTAGCAGAGTCATCACGCTCGCTTTAGTTTCATAGAGCGAGAGTGACCCGGGTTCGATCCCCGGTGCCAGCACCACTGAAATCGTCAATAATTATCTTCATCTTTATAACCTAAAGTCAAAGTAAACTCATAAATAAGCATTAATAACATCTCGAGACGCACAAAATGGGCTTCGAATGAACCGTTATGCATACAATCGGTGTGCAAAAAAAAGACCGTTTCAATTGTTGTCATTTCTGCTCACCTCTCGACGTGCAGTGGGCGTGACTTTATGAATGAATACAGAGACCGCATAGCGTGATAAGAATAACAACAAGAGGTTTTATGTTGCGAAACGTCTATAAGCGAACAAGCGAGCACATCGTTGTGGATAAATGAAAGAATATTACAAATGCAACACCGCAGTTGTTAGAAAAAAAAATTGTGATTCGAATTACAAATAAATTGCAATATATTTTTTTTATGGGAAATGCGGCAAAGGAGCAATAGGTTCACCCGATAGTAAGTGATCACCGTCGCCCGTATACATCTGCAACACCAGAGGAGCTACGGGTGCGTTGCCGGCCTTTATGGGTATTTGGGAGATGGGAGGGAGGATAAGGAGTGGAATGGGAAGAGGGTTCTGGGACTCCGGTTACCTCACTCACTTGTTTGTAACGGACAGGAGAGATTGCTACTGTAAAAGGTAACGCTGGTAACGGTTGATCGGTAGAGAATGCTTCCGGCATTAAATCCGCCTATATACATTCTCATGTATATTATTAAACATAAATAAATAAATGAATACGCTTTTTAAAAAAAAATATTATAAACCGGAGACATAAATCGTGACGGAGAGGAATTGTGACGTATTTACATGTAATTTGGCATAGAGGTCGGTTATATATTTTTGTTTTTTTTGGTGGGAAAGGTGGCAAATGTGCAAGCGTCTCACAGCACCTGTGGAGCTTCAGGTGCGTTTCCGACCTTAAACGATATTCAGGAGATGGGAGAGGGGATGAGGAATGGAGGGTTACCATACACAGCGAACGAAACGCACAGGATAGCCTGCGTGGTCGTGATACGACCCTGTCGGGCCGTCCCATACGAGCAGCAGCTTGGCTCTCTAACACGTACAATAACTATTTTTTTTTGTTTTATTGTAAAGGCGGCAAACGAGCAAGCGGTTCACCTGATGGTAAGTTATTACCGTCCCCCACGTACATCCGCAACACCAGGGTGCTGCAGGTGCGTTGCCGGCCTTTAACGGTATTTGGGAGATGGGAGGGAGGATAAGGAAGGGGATGGGGAGGAGGAGAGGGCCTCCGGTTACCTAACTCACCGAACGAAACGCAGAAGCACAAGGTCCCTCTACTTCACGTCGGTATTCTGCTATGGAATAAAACATATTATACATTTATCTCAATCGCAGTTCCCTTGTGACTAAATTCAAGGTGACGTGGTGATCCGAGCAGTGGCTTCCGATGAATCTCTCATGTATTCATTTCCACATCCACCACGACACTTTAATTAACAGTCCGACGCTACGATTGGGATCGCTTTAAAGAGAATTTATGTTCGCAATAAGAGAACGCACCATATAAGTTACATCTTGTTGCCCCTAGCTTATTTGAACGAGGCACAATAATCTTAAATTACATACGCCACGTGAACAAATTTCTCCTTAAACTCTCTTTACACAAATGCTATTTTTGCATGCACCGTTCGCAGGCTCTGCCTGTATGCAGGATTCAACCATAACACTTTGTGATAAATGTCATTTTGGATTGCTGATAGAACTGAATAACATTCTCCTGTGAGGTCACCTCCCTGTATAACTCTAAGGCAGTGGACACACTAACGTAATGTATAAATTAAGCGCATCAAACGTTTAGTAAAAAAAACGTTAAATTACTTTGATACGTTTTGAATTATCTGACCTACTTCGTTTTCATGGTACGGGGTGGAGCCGAGCGGAGGCTTTTGCTGCTGCTCGAACGGGCCGGCTCGACCGGGTTGGTACCCAGCCTCGCAAAACACCGGCGTGAGGTAGAGTGAGTTAACTGGAGGATCGCTCCTCCCTCCCCCGCTCCCCTCCTACTTCCTCATCCCATATTCAGCTCTTCTGGTGTTGTACATCCGTACGTGGGCGGAGGTAATCACTAACCATCAGGTGAACCGCTTGCCAGTTTGCATCATATGGAATACAAAATTGTAAAAAAAAATCTCTTTCGACCGTGCGCCCAACAATGGGGTGGTCAGAGATCAATCCGCATTTCACCAGAGCTTGTTTGGGTCAATGTGACAATGACACCGTACGTTAGTTTCGAAGAGCTCATCGCTAAGATAGGACAGTACGATGCTGTTAGACCAATAGGGGTCGCAGGTTCGTACCCTGCCAATCCTCTGTTGTCGTGAACCACTCCTGTCCAGATACAAGCTCTAGACCTTAGTTGGAGTGTTTAACAGGAATATTAGTAATCAGTACATTGCTAGAATTCTTTAAAAAACTAAAAACAAAAGGTACATCTGTATTACAAACATGTTTTTCGTTTTTAAATACGTTACCTTCCACTGTAGGCAATTTTTTCTGTGCCGCGAAGGCAGTTTACATACATGAATTGCACATGGACAAACACCCAGACCGGCACCCAACACCCGTGCGGAACCCGCGACCCACAGAGCCGCACCCAAACGCTTAGCCACCACGCCACCGAGCCGTCGAAAAAAATTCATGCACTGTTCGATTTGATTTCATGTTTGTTCGAATTATCGGAAAATTGTTATATTGATATGAGAGAATTATAAACGAGTTAAAGGAATTTCATTGAATGAAAAAAAAACTTATATTAGGTATAGCTCTGTCCGTGCGTCCGTCCGTTAAGTGTAAAGATGGCGGGGTTCGCAAGGTAAAGAAATAAAAAAATATCAACATTGTTAAGACGCAAATACACATTCCTAGATTAGTCAGTGAGGGGCCATGCCGTGGTAGCCGACTGGTTAAAGGCTGGTTTTAATTTCATAGTGACCTGGGTTTCGATCCCCGGTGCCGGCACCACTAAAATTGTTAATGTTCAATTTTAAGTGCTGTATTTACCACGTGCTCGTCGGTGAAGGTAAACATTACGAGGAAGCCTGAATGTCTGAGAAATAATATTTTTATATTATTACGCGGACATGTGAAGTGGCTTCCATGGGTGGTTCCTGGCTACAAAACCAGGAAGCCTTTGCTCAGCAGTGGGCATCCTGCTAATTTGCTTTACTAGATGACATCGGGGGGTATTACACTTTTAAATAGTTGATTAAAAACATAAAATGCTATAACAATGGTAGGGGACGTTTTATACAAAATGTATAAACATTGCGAACCGACGCATATGGTAGAAAATAAAAGTAAAAGAGACTATGACGCAGTTCTTTTGAACAACTGTGCGTCTGTTGAAATGTACTTACAATGTATTAAGTTTATACAATCTGAAGTGAAATTCCTTCTATATCGCTTTTGTATACCAGCTTGTCTTGGACTTTTAAGGAGATATAGTAACAAAACATTCTAACATAAACCTTATCAACACGACAAAAGGTTGATTTCGTAAAATTCTCTATTTATTGTAAAATCCTATTCCTTCTACGTCGCATTGGAATTCCAGTTTGTTTTGGTCTTTAAAGGAGCGATAACAAGGTGACATTCTAAAGTAAACCTTAAGCACGTGACAAAAGGTTGCTTATATGCAATTGATGAATTTCGTTGCTGCGGCTTAGTACATGAAACTTTATTTTAAAAGTATTTAGATGCTTAACAGTTCCTGCCCTTCTATGAGACGAAGTATGTAAAGGAATGTGAGAGGATTTAGGAGATAAAACCACTCGAACATCAGTGTAAGAGTTTTACAAATTAACTATTGTTGATAAAGTGGCGTATGGTGCCGATAGATGGCGTGATAAACATCTCGACCGAAAATTATCAGACAGACCGATGACGTGCAGCAGCGTCGTAAGGTGCAAGGTGTTGCGGATTGTCGAAAATCCTTCTTATTGGATTTGGTGATTATCGCAAATCCTTCTTATTGGAGAGGTCTATGCCCTGCAGTGGACTATTTGCTTATTTTATGTAGGTACACGTATCTAAATAAAATACACTTTTTAATTACAAAAGAGGCATTCTCTCGGTTCAGAAATGGCGGCGATTGAAATTTGTATAATATATAAAAATGTAACAAATGTACAATGAAATACAAAATCTATGCAGTTTAAATTTATTCGTCATTGTAAGTTCATGAGAGTTATTTCAATGAGAAATCGTGTATTTATAACTTGTGACACACTGTCATACTTAAAAATGTTAATTTATACGCCATTGTTTTCTTATCTGTCGTCGTTTTGGAGGGAAAATTCGATCCTTGAAAACGGATTGTTTTTGTCCGTCAATACAATTAGTAATCTGTGGAGAAGTTACGAGCTCACTAATGCGTGTCGAAATTTGTTGCTAAATTACCCAAGCTGCTCAAGGATGGATCGCACACCCGTAATCGATCCTTAGTTTGATTCCTGATTTCGCGATAACAACGTCTGGGAAAAATAGTACTTACAATGTAACAAGGATTACCAACCTATACTATAACATATAGTTGCTAATTATAGAAAGTTAACTCCTTTTTTTTTACATACATTAATTGCACATGAACAAACACCCAGACCGGGAACTATTATTTGTAGTCCATACAAATACTAGTCCCGTGCGGGAATGGAACCCGTGAGTCACAGCGCCGCAGCGAAACGCATAGCCACTACGTCACTGAGTTGTCTAATGTGTACTGTATTTCGGGTCTACGAAGTAGGAGTCAGGATTGATGGTCAGAATGACAGGAGAACAGTTGACACTCAACGCCACCGTTCATCAAAGTTTCGACCAATGAAATGGGAGTGAGAGAGATCTGCTCGAAAATCTTTCTTCTCTTAAACGTATTTATGGTCAACAACAAACATTCCTCAGCCTCCTTATTCATCTGACTTCAGTCCTTGTGACTTTTTCCTCGTCCCAAAATTGAAAATTCATCTGAAGGGACATCGTTTTGGGACAGTCTAGAAACGTACGAACTTTATAACCGACCAGCTAAAGGTGATTTCAATGTCAGAGTGCCGGCACTGCTTTGTGCGGCCGTTTCCAACGCTGTGCGACTTCGCATGTGGGAATTATTTTGATGGAGACGACGTTCAATTTTGTTTATATTCAAATAAAAATATTTAAATAGATCAGTCTCATTACATAATTCAGACACATCGTTGAAGAAATATAAATATTTAAGAAATCACTTGAACCTATCCTTATTTCAATTCGTTTATTGTGATTTTAATTGTGTGTGTTATTATTATTTCACTTGTTGGCTGTTATGTCAATCAAAAATGTATTAGATACGTAATTCATCATCATCATCATTTCAGCCTATCAGAAGTCCACTGCTGAACATAGGCCTCCCCCAAAGATTGCCACGAAGCTCGGTCCGTAATTAAACGACTTCAATGTGAGACTTATAAGTTTACCGAAGAACAATACATTTTATAGTTAAGATCCTTTTCGAATTCATTCAGGGACTGAAGAGAAGACATAGCAACGCATAAAGCAACACCCATTCGAGTATGTTTTATGATCAGAATAAGGAAGCAAATTGTTAAATGTCAGTTAAAGATTAACGAATCTAATAATGTTAAAAGTTTTGCTAATGAAAAAACCAGAAGTCGTTATTTATATGGCGCTAGATTTCCCACCTACATCTGTATAAATAAGCGTACTCCACACTTAGCGGAAACCAATACCCTAGTTGAATTGAAGCCCTTATGGCCTAATAGTATATGGTTCGATACTGACAAATGGCGACGTAGGTTAGAACCCGTCATTCGACGATTGTGTCAGCCACTCCAAACACAAGCTCTTCGGCGTAGTTGGAGTAAAGCAATAGTAAATTAGCAGCCTGTAAATGCCCACTGTTGGGCAAAGGCCTCCTTCTCAAATATCAAATTCACAAGTCCGCGATATTATGTTTCTCAGACATCTAGGTGGAGGAGGAGGATGTGGTAAATTCAGCATTTAAAATTGCTATTAACAATTCTAGTGGTGCCGGCATCGGGATCGAACCCAGGTCACTCGCGCTCTATGAAACTAAAGTGAGCGCCCTCACCACTACGCTAAAACGACTCTTTACTTTACGGAAGATATTGTTTGTTTAGTCCATCTTTATGACTGAGTTATGTGAGTATAATACAATGTGCGTACATACATAAACTTACTTATATGTGTTAACTAAGGTCACAGAGAACTACTGGGCTACCACGGTCGGTGTTAATAAGTGTTGGTGCACGGCTAATTGGAGTGTTTGTTATTTATTTATTTAATAATGTATGTACACACAAGTAAAACCGAATAAAAAGAAATATGATAGGAAGAAATGGTCTGTACAAAGGTACTGCTTATTTCTTAAGAAATTTCTTCCAGCAGACCTGCAACAGGAGAATAGCTAGTCAATGGTAGATTGCGCGCGTACAATACAAAAAAAAACATACATATATGCGAAACGTTCTAAATAAATCTACATACTCCTACTTATACATAAATATATACTTAAATAAATATATAGATAAATACCCAAAATTAAATAAATATATACATAATAGAATAGTGCCAATAGTTCACACTGCCAATGACATATAGTGGTCTTCGACTCTTTTCTTAAACACAGAAATAGTTTTACAGTCACGTATATTTGGTGGGAGAGAATTCCACAATCTAACTGCATGTACAGAGAATGAGTGGGAATATAAAGCGCTTTTATGAGGAGGGAATTTAAGGAGGGATTTAAGATAGGTTCTGCAGGGAGTAAAAGATGGCCGAGCGAAAGAGAATCGCTCGCGCAGGTACGACGGGGATGTTGGGTTACGCAGGATATTAAAAGCATACATAAAATCCTAGTGTCTCTACGAAAACGAATTAGGAGCCACTTGAGATCCTTGCGAAGATGAGAAACATGGTCAAACTTGCGGATACCGAAGATAAATCTTATGCATAGGTTTTGCAAACGCTCAAGTTTATTCAGAAATGTTAATATTATTCAACAGTTAAAATGGATCTTGGGTCCTTTTGTGTAATATGGGGTCTCTGACACAGCATCTGACCCACTTTTCGATCTAATTGCACGAGCGTTAACAAACCAAATGAGTTCCTTGTGGCGACACGAAATACCTGCGCAGTTGACAACTTGCCCATAGTACTCGAAGTTGTCACTGTGGAGGATATCAAAACCCGATTAATATATAGACAATGATTGAAATATTAATATGTCGTGTTATGAAACAAACCATAAACTAAAAAAATCATTGTTGCAGCCTGTTTAAAAATCTTAAACATTACTCGTACATAAATCTGAAAGACATATTTTGTACAAATTTTACATAAAAGTCAATTGAAAAAACACACTAATAATTTTTACAAATCACTGTGGCATAATTAAAACTCGTTTTAAATGCATCGCCGTACAGTAAAACCTTCGTCGACAAATGTCATGTTACTTTAAAAAAAAATCTAAACGGTCGACGCCATCTTGCGCAACGCCGGCGCATGAGGTCATGCGGTATGTGAGCGAAAAGGAAAGTGCGAATTAGGCGCGGTCGGTCACTCCTCGTAATTATCGTGTCCTGGTATTCTGGCATTCAAATCATTGTTCTCGTTAAACAATTTACCGAGGCAGTCTCCATAAACTTAAGTTTAAATTAATAATTTTATTTAAACATTCGCGTTAATCGTCCATAGGGTTAGGCAGAGACTACTGTTTCCCGTTCGTCACGACTCAGCCATAACCAAACTTTTTGACCCTCGACGCCGTGTTTGCTCGTAAAGAATGTCATAAGATTTTCAAGTCCTCATAACACCCCGACGAAAAGAAAAGGGTTTGCTGATTCTTACGTCTTTACTACATATCATAGATAGATAATACTGACTCTTGTTAAAATATGTTATACATTAGCTTCACCTGTGGATAATGTTTATAAAGTAATCTTGAAATTCACTTTCACCTATATCTAACTGCCGCATCGATTTTGAACTCTCCAAATGCATGTGACTTTAACAGGCTGTAACATTCCGTATGGCGAATAAAAAGTACCGAAAACCATAGAGACCCAAACGAACGACAAACGAACAAGCGGTTCACCTGATGGTAAGTGATTACCATCGCCCACGTGTATCTACAACACCATAGGTGCTACATTTGCGTTGCCGGCCTTTAAAGATTATTTGTGGGAAAGGAGGGAGGAATAGGAGGGGGACGGGTAGGCGGAGTGGGCCTCCGGTTACCTCACTCACTACTTCACGGTGGTATTCTGAGATGTCGCGGTACAACTCGGGTCGAGCCAGCCCATTCGAGCAGCAGCAAAAATCGCCGCTTGGCTCTACCACGTATTCCAGAGGTGAATAAGAATGTTAAAATATGTACCTACTCCAAGTACTTAATTTTTTTAATCCATGTAAGTCCTCTTTCTTATTGATTTTATAGAACTTAATTATTAAAAATCTCTGTGTTATCTTGAGTATATTATGGTCTTCAAGAAGACGAAAGTAGGGATGTGGCAAGAAAATGGCAAGACATGAATGATACTCGCAAGTAAATGGCAAACAAAACCACCACAGAACCGCCTCCATTGGTTCTCTCATAGACACTAAAGTGACACAGCAAAACTATTAAACACCAGGAAACCATGTACAAATAAATAGAAGCAGTGAAAATGAACCACTACTACAATGTACCTATCTCTCTACTCGTATATTGAAACTAAAAATAGTCACGGTAATGATTTCAAATGGAGCCTTCCATTAACTCTTTAAAATGCTATTAGTCCGTTGACCGTTACACGTCAGGTTGATCTACAGGCCAGTGCTGGGTTTTTTTTTATGGGAAAGGCGGCAGATCAGCAAGCGGTTCACCTGATGGTAAGTGATTACCGTCGCCCATGCACATCTGCCTCACCAGAGGAGCTGCAGGTGCGTTTCCGGCTTTCAAGGGCACTTGGGAGATGGAAGGGAGGATGAGGATGGAGAGGGGGAGTGGGCCTCCGGTTACCTCACGCACCGAACGAGAAGAACAAGAGGAGTGCTTTGTGATTATTGCCTTGGTGTCGGTTTAGTTTTTAACGCGGCTACCATACAGCTCAAATCAAAATATAATGTAACATAAGTACAAAAGAAATTGACAAATCGCTTTAGCTTGCAACGGTTTGCGATAATGCTTTATTGCGTTATGTATTGTGAGATCGAGCACGTTATGTACTTTTGCTATAAAAAAATACGAAGCGATGTGGAAATACGACCGGAAATTATTTAAAGATTCATAATAGGGCTGTCAAAAATCATGAAACGATAATTGAGCCTTTTTATTCAAATTCAATGCAGCAGCCCTTGGTTAGATACATCTCGATTCTGTATCTCTATCCTCGATTAAGAATCCAGATACAGTTTCATCTCCTCAAGAGTACATCATAGAGCAATGTCTCGTTACCACTATGGGTCGAAATTAATGAATGAAAACCCATTTTGTTTGGACGTAAGAAAGAAAATTACGTTGGACAAGTGTCAAATCTTTTTATATTTTTTTCTTACAATATACCACCGTTTTATAATGACGCTCTTATGACGGAGAAGAAACTGGCGAAAGGAACTTCTTAGGTATCCTCTTTTTTGACATTTTTTTTTACAATTATTGTAATGTCTATCATAAAATAAAAGGTATGGTCCCATACACCACTGAAAGCATGCTACAAGAATACAGTGATCGACTAAACTATAGCACCAGTCCACTGCAAGCTCAAGCAGCAGACCAGCCTCCACAAGCATCTGTTCACAAGTATGACGCATGTGGGCGCCATCGATCTCCTCGACCATATTAAAGGGCAGTGGTCTCCGTAACACAGCAACATTATACAGTTGTTTGACTTTTTTTATTTTGTAACAGTACAGGCAACATTAAACGTTAATGAATGAAAAGATAAACGTGAAATATACAAAGGTAGCCGTGGTAGCTCACTTTAATTCCATAGAGCGCAAGTGACCTGGGTTCGAACGCCGGTGGCGGCACCACTAAAATTTGTTAGTTAATTGGAATTATAAGCGCTGAAATATGGAGAGCCCGCCAACCCGCACTGGAGCAGCGTGGCGAGCTTCCCTACTCCAAAAACCCTCTCAGATATATGAGAAGGAGGCTATGCCCAGCAGTGGGCACTTACAGGCTGGTACTATATATAAAGGTACTATTGGCAACGCTTAGAAGCGATCCTTACCAGGCAACCATGTTGAAAAGTATATAATAACTAGTCAGAAAGGGTTAAGGGTGAGGGTTTTTGAGTAATGATTAAACAAAGGGGTTAAATTAAATAAAGATATGCATGCATGTATGTATATGTATATATATATGTATATACATATATATATATATTTATTTAAATATATCTATGTATATTATTTAATTATATGTAATGTTATTTATTTAATTGTATACATATTATTTATTAGAAATGTACGCACTAAGTTTACCATTTCAATAAAATTTCCTGTTAGGGTCTGCTGGAAGAAATTTCAATGTATGGAATAAGTAGTACCCTTGTACCAATACTAGGTTTTAATGTTTTAATGCCTTTTTGTGTGTACATAAATAAAAAAAAAAAAAGAAAATGAGCAATAATTTTATTCTTACGTTGTAATAAAAATTAATGATTTACGGCTTCATATCAATTGGCAACAGCTAATGATAAAGTATGAAATGATGCGAGGTCTGTTTACGTTTCCATGAAAAGCATCGCATCGTACCAAATATCGGTACATGCCTCGGTCTTGACCCTAGGCGATAATTGATAGCGTCCCCGGCCCGCGTCACCCAATCGCAGCGAAGGTGACATCACCCATGATATCACCATGTTTGAAAGATCGCCGCTAATTTCGAGACCACGTTCTGCGTTCCACTGGGACCGATGAATTACAAATGAAGGAGGAAGGCCGACGCTCGTTGCGAATTCTGTTTACGTATGTTAAGACATGTGCGAATTGAAAGTTAATGTATATTCTGGATACGCGTCAACCCAGTCTACGGTAAGTAAGCACAGGTTGAAACACATAATCTATAAGAGCCGTCTTTAGTACATAGGGGTTCATTTACTGCCAGCTAAAAGTTGTTAAATTATTAAGAAAAACTAGTCTGTAAGTGCCCACAGCTCAAAAAGGAGAGCAAAGACCTCCTTCTCATATATCTGAGAGGGTTTTGGAGCCGGGAATAGGCCGCCACGCTGCTCCAATGCGTGTCCTCGAAATTATATTTCTCAGACATGCATGTTTCCTCACGATGTGGCGGCACCGGGGATCGGACCCAGGTCAATCGCACTGTATGAAACTAAACCGTTCGCCTTCAGCACTAGGCTGCCATGACTCATCAACCCTAAAGACTATGGAATGTCACGTTACCAGTGAACGGTTCTCCGGTATGGATTATCGAGGAAAAGTTTTAGTTTCTTTGAACGAACGAACTGTTTATTTCTCTGTTTATAACAATAGCCGAACCAATCACAAACAAATATAATGATAACTCAATGACAATAGAAATAAAACAAACAAATAGAATATGACTAACATAAAAACGAAACAACTAATTTGTAAAGTACAAGTAAGTTACAGTAATAACAATGGATTAGATTGTTTGTAAGTTTGATTGTCAACTTAACATATTGTTTGCGTGAAGTTTATACGTGATATAACAGTTTTGACAACTTTATAGATAATGCGGGATGGATATAACCTTTAGACAAAGTCAGATGATTGTGTTTATTAATATTTTAAGGTCATGGAGTATCTGCGTGATGGTGGATTTATTAAAATATCTCTTTATCTTTTTGTGTTGTGTTATTAAATTTTACTTATAACTTCAGCGTGCATGACTGCTGAGCCATGGGTTCTGGCTGGATCTGGATTCGAATCCTAGCCGGAGTCAACATTTGTACAAATACACTCTAATTATTAGTTTTATGGTCCGCTTGTGTTTTCACACACACGCTGTTTCTTCCGATTTAATCGCATAACCGTGACATCGCAAAGGCCTCTGTGTTTGTGCGTTCACTCGCGGCACTATAATATCTCCTGCGCAGTTGACAGCTGCCGATTGTATTGGAAAGATGTCGCCGCGGTCGAAATGGACCAGGAGGACATCATGTATTTATACAATACTTCCGCGTCGCAATTTAAAAGTATAGATAAATGTAATTTCATAAAAAAAATTGTCAGGTTGTCATTCCGATATTTACATGTTTTGTTCCTTATTTTAGCTTAAATATAATTAATAATAGATTTTCTTTTTGGGGATCATTATAACCTATACCTCATAGCCCGTTGGCTCTCCATACCCTGCAAACCTTCTGGATAGGGCCCAGGCGACTACTGGACAATAAGGAGTAGGACACCAATTCAGTGTATTCAAATTTCATTGTGTTTCTGGCAAAAATGGAGTATTTTTTTTGTTTTATGTTTAACGGCACCACTGTCTGCCCTGTGCGGGATTAGAGGCTTAAATTTATGTCATGTGTTTCAAGTAAAACTAAATGAGTTACAAATCAAATCAAATCATCAACATAAGAAACATAAGTTTTAATTATCAAACGACATTTTGATCAAATCTACCACCGTTTCGCAATTAGGTTCCTCTGACGGAGAAGAAACAGGCGAAAGAAGCTACGTAGGTATCCTCTGTTTTTGTTTTCGCGTCAAAACGAAGCGTTTTAATGGCACACTGTAACAGTATTTTTTCCTTGTAACGTTTGGGAGCGATCAACAAAAACGTGTAACAGATATTTTTGGATATTTGCAAGAATTGTAAATGAATACCTATACCATATAAATTACAGTGTCGAGTTGTTCTAATGTTATCAAAACCGTGAACCGGGTCGACGTTGATAGTCTCGGTTATCGGTAACGCTTCGTTAACTTACGGTGGGCATGTTTACCGCTGGAATGGTACTGTTCGAAATCTCGTTGAAAATTATTCGTTTTCTAGACGAGAACACGTGGAACATTACGCAGTCCGTCTGTTGGTTAGTGGTTTTTGTTGTTCTTCATCAGCATATTACTAATCCACTGCTGGAAGTAAGCGTCTCCTACGGCGGTTGATGAAAAAAACAATCGGTGAGACAATCTGTTTTCGAACACTATACATTTGAAATGAAACAATTATTTACGGATTTCAACGAGTTTAATTAGCTTTTTTTTTAATCTCAACGTTTCGGGCAAATGTAAAGTAAAATAGCAGCCTATAAGTGCCCACTGCTGGGCAAACGCCTTCTTCACAAATATTTGAGATGGTTTTTGGAGCCGGGAAAGCAGTCTTCATATATCCTCGAAATAATATTCTTTATCATTACTCAGACATGCAGGTTTCCTCACGATGTTTTCCTTCACCGTCCAGCATGTGGTAAATACGATACTTAAAGTTTCTATTAACAATTTTAGTGGTGCCGTCACCAGTGATCGAACCCAGGTCACACGCGCTCTATGAAATTAAAGCGAACCTTACCGAATAACAATCAATTTTATAGTTACAATCCTTTACGAATTCATTTAGGGGCTTAAGAGAAGAACGGTAAGCATAAAGTAACTCTCATTCGAGTAGTAGACCGCTATGCCATGGCTCTTTCGGGTTGCGGGCGGAAGTTTCGGGTGCTTTACATTGTTTATATTCTTTATGGTCACCTTCGCCGGGAGTCCATTGTGACTACCTGTCACATCGGAGCACGTACAAGTGAACAATCTACATACATTGTTCACTTGTACTGATCGTCAGTTTGTATTCTGTAATGATCCATATTATTATTGAAATGTTTTACTCGATATAATTAAGAAGTAGTTATTTTTGGTAGCTCTTTCCATAACACATTAACCCTTGACGTTCTCCTTCACCGCAGACCTTGAATTCTTTATTCAAAAGTTGCTTACTTGCACGTATTTGTTTGTACCACAAATATATTTTTACTTAGTCATTGGACTCTTCTTCTTTTCCTCGGAGTCGTTTGACCAGATTACTCTCTCTCTTACCTATCATCATCATCATTTCAGCCTATCACAAGTCCACTGCTGAACATAGGCCTCCCGCAAAGATTGCCACAGAGCTCGGTCCTGAGCCACCTGAATCCATCGACTTCACGCAACACTGCACAGATCGTCACTCCATCTTGCTGGTGGTCGCCCCACACAGCGTTTGCCTGTACGTGGCTGCCACTCTTACCAATATCTGTCGCTGATCAGCAGTGTTACTACTGTTGTGGTACAAGAGCTAGTACAATTACAGGCTGTCGGGCATGCCATCTTAGTCCTCAGGGATGACGCACTCATCCGTAACCTTTTTCGAATGTTGTTGTTGGTGTCCATGATTTAGTAGCTAACAATCCGTTAGTTCATTAATCCAAATTAGTTATCTCTCTCTAACGTCCACTTTTGGTTGATGACCACAGTCCCAAAACCCTACATAGCCTAAGGTCTAGGGAAAGTTTTTCAACATCGGGACATTTCGACTTCAACAATACCCACGTAAATATGGTGCCCTGGTACCTCACCGGTCACGACGCTTGCTTGTAACTTCATATTATAATTAAACCATACTACAGATATATATTTATATATTGATTGTAAATTTTGCGCTGAACCCACCACGTGCTCGACGATGAAGGAAAACGTTGAGAGAAATAATAATTAAAAAAAAAACAATTTCAAGGTTAAATCAAGTCCGCCATCTTGTACTTTAGTGTTTGACTGATCCATCCCGGCTCCAAAATCTTTTCAGATATTGAGAGAAGACCTTTTAGCGGGACACTTACAGCCTGCTAATTTAGTTTACAACTAAATGATTCATTTCAGATTTAAATTAATGTAAATGACACTGACATTTAATTTGAATTTGCCGCGCATTTACTTGATGTCGTTTCATGTGTAAGTAGATCTATGGAAAGATGACACACAGGTTATGTAACCTGTTGACAGACCAGTGTACTACAAAGAAAACGTTAATATATTACAAGTGAAGGAATTTCTGAAATAATAGTTTTATATGTTGTTTTCCCTTTTCAAGTATGATTTGTAATTAGTTGTTGATACAACAAACATACATAATCTAAATGAGAAATATGTAAAGCATTGTTTTTCAGAGCAACTCAATTTGGTTCTAAAAACGGGGTCTGCGTATAAAGCTACATTATATGAATAAATAAATATACGGCATGTTGTGAAGCAGCAACCAAACATCAACTAAAGAGCCATCAACTGGCAACATTCACAAGCGCTGAACGCTATAACGATGTCAGCGTACACCTAACCGAATCATCGCCTCTCATTAAGGATCGTTTATAATTAGTTCCGATAAGTAGTGGGGCTAAGTGTCCGCTTACGCAGAAGCAGCGTCGCGATGACATCAGGGTGATTAATATTTCCTCACGTGACCAACATGACCGCGACCAGCGCATTAGCACTTAGTGCAAGGAGATATATCAAACTCTATCAACATGCTACCTCTGGCACAGGTGCTATATGTAATATATATGTTAACATACTATTTCACTATATTACTGTATCTCCAACAGAGGAGACCTTATCGTTTCAGCGTATAAAGACTATTCGTACGAAGTCATTCGGTGGTCAAAGTGGCTCACCTGATGGTGAGTTATTACCGTCGCCCGCGTACATCTGCAACCCCAGTGGAGCTACTTGTGTATAGGCAGGATGAGGAGGAGGTTTGGAGAGGTGGAGTGGGCCACCGGTTATCTAACTCACCGAACGAAACGCAGAAGCACAAGATGCCTCTACTTGTATTATCCCGGTCTGGCCGGCCCATACGAACAGTAGCAAAGGTCTCTTTATGGCTATACCACGTACTAAGAATTATTCATTTCGAGAATATTTAAAATCGTGAACAGATTTCGGTTTCCGACATTTTCGGTTTTTAGTGGTGCCGGCACTGGGGATCGAACCCAGGTCACTCGCGCTCTATGCAGCTAAAGTGAGCGCCCTGACCACTAGGCTACCACGAACGATACCCCACAATTAAGCAGACCGAAGATGGTCAGCAGCGGCTGGCAGCGACGTGTCTGGTGCTGTGCGTCCGCTTTTTGGGTTTGATTTTTGTGCATAAGCATAAATCGCTCATGCACCTGATATAAACGTGGGTCCGCGACGTTAAAGATATAGAAACCATACTTTTTGTAACCAATGACTAGATGTATTTATTTTTTATCGAATCTATTGTACAAATAACTTTGACCAAAATGTTATCCTAGCCGATTTTTATTTATTTGCATTGTCAAAATTTAAGGTCACGCCACTCCAACTTAATAGAAAAGCGTAATGATATCGCATATTATAACCTGGAGCGAATTTTAAAATCTTTTAAAATGTTGTAATTGCAGTAAGTAATCGCACTATAGTATACAAGCATGATAAGATATAAATAGTCAATATTGCGCCGCAAGGAACTTTGATCTTTATAATCAAGGTCACAGTGTTTAATAGCCGACGTGGGTTACAATAGTTGTCAAGCGATATAGATATCTTTTCGCAAACTGTGCCATCAGCTTTATATCACTATACTCTACCTCTTAAATAGCTGTACGAGATACCGCTAACGCTTGTAATGTTTTAACCACGTTTAATTTACTTTTTTAATCCCGACGTTTCGGGTGTTTTACAGCAGCCGTGGTCATGGTGGGACGGACGGGTTCCGCGTCCCGATGTCACAGTTGACCCTGCTACCCTCAACTTTACTAATTATTAATTTCCGGTCCGTTTAATAGTAAATAATAGCGCCATTTCAGTGTGTAATATTCAAGGTATAATACAATGAAACATTTTTTTTGGGGTATTTCTATGTATTCTCATAATATTGATATAAAATTAAATAGATAATCAACATCCAACCAGATGGAAGCCTCCGGCAGGGAAGGAGAAAGAAACCGGCGGACAACGCAGTATCTCTCTCAGTAGTCTCAGCCGCCTCAGATGTTCCGGAGAGGTTGACTGGGATTAACCCATTCGCAGAGACGACGATCGGAATAATTTCGGTCGGCATACCACCTCACATGTCGGTTACCTCGTGAGCGAGGAGAGTGTCTCAAGGAATCATTATTATTATAATTAATTATCAATACGCTAAACCTCTTAAAGGTAATTAATAAATTTTAAACTGTCAAGTCTGTCGTAAATTAAAATCGAAACCGGTCGTTGCATCATAAATGCGAATGAACGACAATAAAACCGTTATTTAAGATTTTGCTGAGCATGTACTAAGCCAAGTGTAAGCTTGGTAAAGTCTGAGCTGAGTCAAGTCGAGGTTTTCTTTTTCTATGAGGGCGGCGTACGAGCAACCGGCTCACCTGATGATCAATGATTACCGTCCCCGAGGTTGCCTGCCTTAAAGGATATTTGAAGGATGACAGGGTAGATGGTGACGGGAGTTAGGACTGTGGGAAAGTGAGCCTCCGGTTACCTCACTCGGCGAACGAAATGCGGAAGAGCAAGATGCCTCTAATTCACTCCAGTATTTTGCTAAATCGTGATACTATCTCGGTCGAGCAGAAAAAGCCGTTACTTGGCTCTACCATGTAAAAAAAAAAATATTAAGTTATCAGCATTAGGATTATTTTATTTGTAAGCTTCAAGAAAATGGGAACAGGAACAATTTAACATAGACATACATTTAGCCGGATCTGAACCTATTCCTTAAGTAGACCGACACTGAATGCTATGCGATGCTGCGAAGGTTATATTTAATCCAAGGTCATTAAAGATTACACGTGATTAAATTTCACTCTCGGTGAAGCGATAAATACTGACATAAGTACTTTATCGCGTTAAAAATACTCGCACAATCTGTTTTAATCGATATGCAGGTAAGTTCGTATCAGGTCTCTTTAGTCACAATTCAGCAACCCTGTTGGCAGTGAACCTGCCTTTGAAGCTGTGGGTTGTGACTTTGAATTAAATGGCTTCTGCAGCCTAGAGACAACCGTCAAAAAATTACAGGTACGATGCCATTGAGGACTAAGATGGAATATCTCACAGCATGTAATTATACTTGCTGTCCATACCCATCAAACCCATAAATTACGAAACGTTTCGAACTCCTGATACGGAGTCAGGCTAACCACTGGGCTATCGTGGTTATTTATTACATATATAATGCTTATCTATTTATCTTGATTCAAGTAATAAAGATTATGCGTGGGCGCATTCTTTGACACTATAACAACAGAAGCGATTAGAAAGTTATCTGATGAAAAATATTCTACATCATTTTCCGGTTAGGTAGAAATATAAAAATGTACATATTTAACTTCTGTTTTTTTTTTAACAGACAGTAACTAGTATACAGCTGGACTAGTATTCTGTACATGGTACAGCCGAGTGGCGGCTTTTGCTGCTGCTGGAAAGGGCCGACTCGTAACGTACCATACCGTACTTAAGCGGTAGCCAATCTTTTTCAAAGCAAGTGCGAAGTGAGTTTATAACGAACCGCTTGCCCGTTTGCCGCCCTTACCATAAAAAAAAACTTTAAACTACTGTGTGTAAGCGACGGTATTGCGCATTTAGCACAGCTTCAAAATAAAACCTCAAGCATTCATCAAGTGCGCAGACCATTGAGTCACCAGCTATCAAATGTCATAATTTAATACTAAAGCTATTCGGTGGCTCTCGCTTTCTAGCGAATAACAAATTGTGTAACATCGCACGCAGTCCCAACTTGAATTGGAAGCCAAGGTCGTTTCTGTTTGACATTAAATAACGTGGAGTTAACACATAAAAGCATGTAACTGCTCCGTTTTGTTCGTAAATATTTATTTATGTAGTTAGCATTGTGCATGTGAAGACGCTAATGTGATCTGTTCTTGCGAGTCAGTTGAACGGAAACGTTTTATTTTTGCGACACGGCTTTCATAATTACAACTTAACAATAATACACTGTTAAATATTTACTTCTCAGAGATTGGCAATAGGCAATTCTGAGCAGGGTTTACCGCCTATATAACCATAAGTTTTTCTTCTACCTTCTCAAAATGTTTCATCATCATCATTTCCGCCTAACACAAGTCCACTGCTGAAAACGGGCCTAAGATTGGCACAAAGCTCTGTGCAGGTCGTCACGCCACCTTGGGGGATCGTCGCAGAACTGAAAACCGTCGGGGAGTGAAGTGTGGAACGACCCCCCACCCCACCTCCCCACAAAAATGTTTACGAGGAATATTACGTAACGTCTTTTCAAGAAACAACTGGCAACTTAGTTGTTACGTTTTACAAAGTCGTTCTCCAAGAAACCAACAAACTAGGAATGTCGAAACAGGTTTCCAATAATAACCAAATTAGCAAGTTGCGTATATTTTTCGCATTGCTTTAGATTATCGCTCGTTGTAATTAAAAGAAGCTGTTCCAATGACCAGGACAATAATAAATAATTAGTTAGTTACCTATTCTAACCTACAAGTAAAGTAAGTCTGAAAAAGCAGCCTGAAAGTGCCCATTGCTGAGCAAAAGACTTCTCAAACAACGTAGTAGAACCAAGCAGTTCGAGCAGCGGCAAAAGCCGCTGCTTGGCTTTTGCTGCTGCTCGAATGGGCCGGCTCAACGGGTTGGTACCACGGCCTCGCAGAATACCGGCATGAAGTAGGGGCAATGTTGTGCTTCTGCGTTTCGTTCAGTGCAGTAAAAAAAGGGGAAAGTAAGGTGACAATATTTATTGTTTTTTTTTCTGTTTGAGTAAAATAAATTGTTTGATTGAGTTTATATTCAAAAATGTTAATCATTATAATGCGTTAATTGGATGTATAAGGATTTCTTATGAGGATGGGCAAATAAACATAGCGTTAATTTTAGTTTTATATCTGTCTACGCATAAATATGTTTTACTCGACAGTGGAAAATGTGTTAGCTAATGTAATGACTTCATTGAATGTTATCTTTTGCATTTAAAGATATGCATGTTACCCAATGTAAATAAATAAATAAATACTTATATCGAAATATCCCTGGTAATCGATTAAATTCTGATAATATTTACGCACACCGTCCCTAGAGTTTGATGTCAAATCATGTCTATAACCTATGGTTAGTCTAGATATTCTTTGACAGTAAGTATAACTAATAAATACCTACACACTAGCAGTAAGATTGTAAATGCTTCATTAATAGTTTCATTAGTTCAAAGTTCCAATAGGATTTAGGATAGTTTTAAATATTAAAGTCTACATAGCGTATGTGATTATATTTGTTAGAATCATCGATTGTAACATTGTGTGTTCATATGCTTTCCTTGTCTGTCACCATTAAATGCAACTTAGCAACAAAATTGTAATCAAAGTAATCAAACACTTTATAACATTCGAGTTTCAAATTGTGGCAATTTTGTTTATCAAAAGGATATCAATTAAATGTCAAATTTATTCGAAGCAAACATTGTATTTTGCATATATTTGTATTTAATTGAATAAGAGAATATATAATAGAGCCTGCGTTTGAATATTCAATTCAAACTTCGATATTTAAATGAATAAAGATACGTGTGAGCTAGTTGTACATAAGAGATTCTCAAATGGAGAATCAATTAATTCATCATTTGTCGACATTCGGCGGTATGAGATAAAAAAAATACACTTATTTCCTCGCCTACAAGTTATGAAACTGTTTAACTTTCAAAGCAATAACATCATATGACAGCAATAAGATATTAATTAATAATATTACCTCGTATTTCGGCGATGTGTGAGTCATATTCAGATTTACTGCGCAAGTACTCCTTCTTAGGCGCGGTCTGCAGTGCATGCTGTTTGTACTCGGAGTACCACTCGTGCTGGGGGGAATCCGGCCGCTCCTCGCTCAGAGCCTCGACCGTCCTCTTCAAGGACACCCGCTCGAACTTGACGAAGCGAACACCGGAGGCGAGATCGCCCTCTTCGATCTGCCTCTCGATCCGCTCAATCTCCTCCGCGGGCTCCACGTGCCTCAGCTTCACATTCGGGAAGGTTGTCTCCTGACTCTTGCCAGGTGACAGGGTCTCCCGGGTTTGTTTTAGTGTGACGTCGATTTTAGGCGACTCCGGTCGCCGCTTGCGCTGCTCTATGCGGCGCTCTATATCCTCCACGTTAGCCGTGGAATCTACATTGTCTCTGCTTCCTCTACCTTTCCAAACTCTCTCAAAGAAGCTGACGCGATTGCGTAGTCCGCTGGGCGGCGGCGTATCGCGACCGTCTGACATTGCGACATGACCTCACTCCGCGGAGGTTAGCTCGATACTGGTTGCTATTGCCATCGAGGCAGGGCGGGGACGGACGGACGGCCGGAGGCTCGGAGATCCCCGTGCGCCGCATGCGCCCCTCGTCGCGCTCTAGACGCCCCCCAGACGGAGCTTCATTTCAATCCTTAACCTAGAGTTCTGGAGAGCTTAAATTCCATTTGTCCCCGTAAGTTAACGAGAGCTTTTTGTAGGTTTTATTTTCCATTTTAACAACAAGTGCGCTTAATTTTTATTCAGATACATACTCGTATTGTATAATATGTTCTTAACTCTGTCAAATATAAAAACAACGTAATGTTTTCTATTGAGAATAAAAATATATAATTTATATCCAATTGAGCAGTAGCATTCTGTTACTGAAACGTGAAGTAACTTCTTGAAAATCCAAACGTGAGACTCAAGTAGGTGCGTATTACAGGAAAAATAAAAGCTGACCATGCGCGAGGATTTCCAATTTCCAAATCCAAGTTTCCAAGTTTCCAAGTTGGCAAATTCCAATTTGCCAACTTGTTTAGTTTTCGAAATTACAAAAACGATCAAAAAAACAGACGGTGTGGCCGGAAGCCTAAAAAGTAGCTTCAAAAGTTCATAATTTCCGGGGAAAAAACCCGGTTCACAGGATCCATGGTGCACATTTGTCCGTCCTGGATTTTATTGTATTTTATTCTCTAATCTATTGAAACGGGAAGGTTAAAAAAATATATTTTATTCTCAATAAGTAAAGTAATGAAAAATAATATTTCGAAGTATGTGAAAGAAATATCCTACTCAGATATTTAAGAGGGAGGCCTTTGCCCAGCTGTGGACATTTACACATTATTACCCGTATGTTATGGGTCCGTATCCCAGCAGAAGCATATCAAAGTTTTCTATGTAACGACATTTATGCGCATATATTAGAAGTTTAAAATAAAAATACGTTGGCAAACTTTAACCAGGAAAATAATTCCACTAGATGGCGCTAGCCACAATATATCCTGCTCATACATCCTCCATCCCCTGTGAGAGTTTCTGCGGATCCAAATACATTCGTTTCAATAGGATACTGGTACTGGATGGCATAGGAGGTGTTGCAAGAAACAGGATACCCGCCAGTTCAAGGTTATCGGGCGGGTAGCCTGTTTCCTGTTAATTAGTGATGTTAATAATAGTTAATGAATATCAGCATCGTGTTGGTCTAAATAGATAAATGCCGACGAAGCATTCTATTCCCTGGCTATGCGTGCAAGGAACGACACAGCAAAACGCATCCATTGTACATCAAGTAGGTAACTGACGGATTTATCAGCGCGTAAAGTAAGGTAGCAGCGTATAAATATCCCACAGTCGGGCAAAGGTCTCCTGTATATTATTTGACAGGATTTTAAATACATGAGCAAAATTCACACAAATTCCACGCGGTCTACTCTTCATACAGTAGCGGGAATAGCTTGTTATCATTATAAATAAGCGTTATTTCGACAACTGTAATGACATCGAGATAATTGCATTCCTTAGTGAAGTGTAATCGTGGCTTGGTGACTGCATGTGCGATATGTTTATAAACTTCTAGCGACTGGTGTAATCAGTTTGTACATTCCTTTCCTAATCCATCGCTTTAATAAGATAGAATCATTGTTATCGACTTTGTGGACTTGCCATTTTTGAGCATTTGCTAGGTAGGTGAAATCTTCGTGTAAAGGTAAAGTGAGGCGTTTGGTGTTGGCGTAAGAATCCCCAATTTACTAAACAGATGGCCACCGACAGATGGCGGGATAATCATCACGAAAACTACGAGACCGAAATTAAGAAGACCGATGACAGATGAGCAGCTGGCATCTATGGCGCGGCGTTTATGGCAAATCCTCCTTATGGAGGAGGCCTTTGTCTTGCAGTGGACTATTTACAGGCCGGTGAGGTAAAGTTAGACGTGGAAACGACCTCGCAGAATACCGGCGTGAAGTAGGGGCATCTTGCCTTTCTGTTCGTTTCATTCGATTTGAGGTAATCGGAGGTCCCTTCCGGTCCTAATACCCTAGGCCGGCAACGCATCTGCAGCTCCTCTTGTGTTGTAGATGTATGCGGGGGTCGGTGGTTGTAGATGTAACCTTAAGGTTAGCCACTTGTACATTTGCCTTCTTTCCCATAAAAACAAAATTTCGAAGTACCCGACGCCTCGCTCATTAAGCTACCTTACACTTGTATTGTGATTATAGTGAAAGATGTATAACTTGTTTTCCAAAAGTTGATCTCCCCTACACGCGGTGTAACCTACTGATAGATAATCTACCCCAGCATACCGGACACAAAACATTTTTGTTTCTACGCAGTGCACTGTTACCAGCGAAGCCCCGCATCACAGATTGCTCAATAATTACTACATAATAGTTGGAGCTTTCATTGAAATACTTATGTTCAGCTGAGGATGAAACTAGGCTTTGGTTGCCGCGATATCTTCTCTGACAGGTTAGAGTCATATAGAGAATTGCTCGATAGACACTAGCCTTTTCAGGGGACGCAGTGCTTCATATTAGCAGCCATCGTCCCATCGTCAACCTTTTTTTTTGTTCAACTTGCGGGCCTCCTCCGATGAAGCTGTAAAGGCCACCCGGCCAACAGAAACGTGGAAAGTTTTTTGACGGTATGCTTCCGAGATCCGCTACAGAGATCCGAGTCCGACATAACCGGCTGGATGGCCTCCCAGCCAGCAGCGGGTAGGCTTTAAGCATATTCCTACCACCCCAAAAAAAAAAACACTACCCCATTAGCCTAACCTATAATTTGTTTGTTTGTCAGACGGTTTGGCAACAAGATTATCTCCGAGACCTTTTTTTGAGTAAGTTTATTAAGTAGCACTACAAAGTTTGTGTTTGTTTATAGTTTGTTTGACAAAGACAAAGAGCTCTAACCCAACACGGACAAGACCCTTTGACACCTGCAAATAACTTAAATCGCAGAAGATTACATTATTACGTTATACTCCTGACCCTTCCCAGCGCATTCCTTTGATGTCAGTATAAGAAAATACACAATATAAAACCGTGTATTCACGGTCTCACGAAATCAGTGACTTCCATTTCTGGCTTGCTGTCTGTTGTCTTTGTCTCTTTCTGTGCTATTGTCATCGTATATTTGCGTCTCGTTAAGGGCCAAAGCCCTGTACTGTCCTTGACCACCGTTCGCAATAAGTAGTGTCAATATACATTTTTTTCTTCTTGCGGGACATATATTCAGTAATGTGTAAGTTTTTCTGAATATATCTAAATAATATACAAACTTTGAGTTTTCAACTCTGATCGTAGTTTGACTATCCGATTAGGTGACTTCATTTGACCGTGTAATCATGTACATTCTAAATCCGATACAGAAACGAAAAAATGCGTAAATGCCTCTCTATCAATGTTTAAATAAATATATAAAAACGCATGCTCGTCACACATACAGAGAGTCAAGCAATCTCAACTTGACAAAACTCGAGTGACGAGTGGCGAGTCACGTCACCGAGTTTGTTCTCGTAGTCGTTTCATCATCATCATCATCATCATTTCAGCCTATCAGAAGTCCACTGCTGAACATAGGCCTCCCCCAAAGATTGCCACGACGCTCGGTCCTGAGCCACCTGCATCCATCGAATTCCCGCAACACTGCGTAGTCGTTTACAGCTGGTTAATTAGGCTAGCGGACTATTTGGACCCTTAGGTCAACCAAGTCTTGCGATACTGACGCTATCCTTTAGTGTATATAAGGAAGTGGTAAATTTTATATCATCATAATGAGATGCAACCAGCCTCTAGAATCGTCCAGTAGGACATTATCGTGGCCTGTATTTATCATGCTTAGTTCACTATCACTAATGGTGGGCCTGGTATAAGACTCGGCTCATTAGAATCAGCCACCCCCTTTTTTACGTAGGCGTCGTAAGAGATGACTAAAGGGTGGCTTTAAACATCTTGACAATCACCGGAAGAAACCCGGGGTGAACATTGAGTTGCGAAGAACCGTTCGGCTGCGCTGATTGAATGGAAACACCTAAAATCCGCCTACTCCTATGGTTGCCAGGCATGTGGTCTGTCAACCATATGCGTCACGATTTCCGATAATGCATCCTTTAATTAGTGCAACTGTGACGATTTCCTTCTCTAAAAATAAAAAGGATATTTGAAGTGCAGTCACTGATTTGACACGCGCGCTTGGCTTCGACAGTGGAATGCTGTTCATGTGCTTGAAAAGAAACATAAAAATATAGTGTCTTGTTATTACATGATATTTATGCATTGATTATAAAAAATAAACAGTTAGATTGTTAGTATATGGTGTTTAAGCAGTTGTGTCTGAGTAAGAAATGGAAATAGTATTGATTACAAAAGTTGTTTAAATATATAGTAATTATATAAATTGCTTGTAATTGAATTACTGGTCAGGGGATCTGCTTCTGGATCAGGAGACTCGAGTTCGACCCCTTAAGACGAGGTCTCGTACCAATGAGTTCTTTGAAAATTATGTACGTACGTTTTGTATCATTGGCTTGGGAATTAAAACGGCGACGGCTTCGGCGAAAATGTCTAAACTTCTGTCCATCCCGGTAGTAGTCTCAAGAACCTATATTTATTTCAGTCTATTTCTTCTGATAAATAACATGGTATCCCTACTGTGTAGGTACCATCAGACTGTAACCCACTCGCCACCATAATTCCCCACCCACGTGCGTCTGGTTCGCGTAATTTCTTTAACGGTTTTATGTTAATTTGAACAATTTGAAGATCACCGGAGCGTGACGTGAGCACTATATAGCAGTGTAAAGGGGCAATAAAATTTGTGTCTGAATAAATTTTGATTTCACGGTCGACGGTCGAGTGGCTTGAGATCGACGCATAAAGTCCGAGGTTCAAACTCCTACGAGATCCAATGCCATTTCTCTTGGGTCAGGGATGGTACCACTACGATTTCGACCTGTTCAGTCTGGGTATACGTAATCACCGGATCCTGGCACGGGAGTCAGATGGATGCACCGCGTGGAAGTGATGACTTCTATTAGTTATTTATCTTCTTCATTTGTTCTTTTTTTTTTTTTTAATAAAACGTTACCTTCCGCCGTAGGAATTTCTCCTGTGTCGCGGAGGCAGTTTACACGAACGAAATTGAGGCGTGCTCTCTGTCCCTGAGCTACCACAGTTAGCCCAGTGGTTGGGGGCCTCCGTATGAGGAGACCTGAGTTCGATCCCCAATGTAAACGGCTCGTACCCATTGAGCTTTTCGAAACTTTGACACCATTTTTTTCGTCGGCCTAAGACGGCGACGCGCTTACCACTTGTCACGTTGTTCCCAATTAGCTCTGGTGAGCTCGGGCGGTTAATGAGTTCTTGGGTGACGTAAGAAGCGACTAAGGGTAAAGCTTTGAAATCCCAAAGGCTACCGACAGATGTGCGGGATAACCAATCTCGAAATTTACCAGACCAAAATTAAACAGACCGATGACGGGCAGCAGAGTCTCAGATGCCAAGTGTCTGGTACCGCGATCCCCAATCGCCCTGCCGAGCGTGGCGATTCTAGCAAATCCTCCTTATGAAAGAGGTCCATGTCCTACAGCGGATCATTTACAGGATTTTTTTCTGAAATTAATATTGTATATCTAATACGTTGCTCGGGTGACACTGATTATGAACTAGAAAGAGCGTCTGGGGCCAACAACGATCATAAAAGGGTTACCATTTTTTTGTTTTAAGTTTCTTCAATCAGTCCATATTTTCGTTTCCGATTGGGGCCACTTTGCGAGACGCCTAATTCAATTAACCTACTTTTTCAATTGTTATACGAGTAGAACGTTTTCAGTTTGCCAATCGGAGCGATACGGCATTTAATTACACAAATACTCTAATCATCGATGCTTAATTATTTCTTGTATTTAACTAAGACCTACTAATAATTGGAAATGGAACTATTATGACTACCATTGTGGAACAGCAGACTACCCGGAGCGTCGACGTTTCACATCAGCTATGTGTTCATTCACGCGGGTCCCAAGATATCTTTTAGTTTGCCCTATGCAAGAGAGTGAACACATTCACAATGAAGCTGGTACACTCCTGCATCTTGTAGAGGGATATTGCATTTGACAGATGGTAAAACTACTTATCGTGCACGGGGCGAATGCCACGTGAACGGCTATATAAAGCACTCGAAACATCGGGAGTAAAGTAAGCAGCCTATAACTGTCCAATAATATGTCCAATGCTGGGCCAAAGCCTCCTCCTTCTTAAATATTTTGAAGTGGTTTTGCAGCCGGGAAGAGCCCGCCACGCTGCTCCCAAGCTCGACAATCTGAGCTTCACATATCCTCGAAACAATATTTTTTATTATTTCTCAGACATGCAGGTTTCCTCACGATGTTTTCCTTCTTTATTGTTTTGAAAGTAACATTATGCGTCTTCATAATTTTTTCCGTTGACTCGAAAGACATTCATAACGCGTTGGAGCCGAGCGACGGCTTCTGCTGTTGCTCGAAAGGGCCCGCTCTACCAGGGTACGAACGGTTTGACCACTAGGCTAACATGGGTTCGAGGTATTCGGATGGCTTATTGATTTCCGGCATCACTCAGTCGCAAGATACGCTCGTCCGTTATATAACACGATGCAACGTCTACCGGAGGCTGGACATTTGGAGAATATATTGGTATATTAGCATTCCTCAATTAGCTGGTTATTAATAACCTGTTACACCCACATCATACGGCTTTCGCGATGCAAATGGAGCCGGACCGTGGTTGTGAGTCGAATATTCTCGCACTAATTTACTATTTAGAAAATAGAATACACAGACGACGCGTTCAGCGACGCCATTTGCAATTGAGATTTTAAAGCTTAACGTGCCGGCTAGTTACGACGAATCTATCGTAATCACGAGATTCTTAAAGAAGTTGTAATCACTTAAATTTTTTTCTTTAGCTCTGTGATATTAGAACGTGATGTTGCTGCTGTGTGTCAAGTGATTCGCTTTACCGTTCAATAATGGAAAAGACAATCTATTTAAAATTTTAAAGATCAATGTTATTACATCTGAGATATAAAAACACTTGCCTTTACCTTTACCCTCTTAAAACTGAGGGGAAATCCCGGTAAAAACAGGAGAACATATTCTCATATTAGTTACTTGGCTTCTAAGATTATTGTAGAAAAATAAAAACATTACTGTAACATTTATAAGAGAATATAGTCGTTTGTTTATAAGAGCGTCAATCTCGCCTGCACGAGGTGCGAGCTTGGGTTTAACGAATAAGGCTCCGGCGACCTGTTCTAATGGCAGAAAATCTATACCATACCATAGACTAACGATGGGGAGGAGCATCAGCACTGCGTTCAGGAACCCGCCGGCCCCGCGTGGTCGAAACGGGCAAATATTCCAAGTGCCTCGCATGCTGGCTATCGATTGGCCTGCGCCCAGCAGTGCACTCTAGCGTTCGATATAGCACGTAAAGTAGCTCTTTTATACACACATTCATATTGAGCATGTCATCTTTTTTTTTGGGGGTATTTCTATATTTACTCACCTGGTTGGGTTGTATAACTTTAATTTGTTTATGTATGTATTATATGTTTATGTATAGT
This sequence comes from Bhutanitis thaidina, assembly GCA_029286595.1. Taxonomy (NCBI): domain Eukaryota; kingdom Metazoa; phylum Arthropoda; class Insecta; order Lepidoptera; family Papilionidae; genus Bhutanitis; species Bhutanitis thaidina. The sequence goes on along the minus strand of JAGSMS010000022.1, from coordinate 16,695,890 downwards.
GTATTATGTATGTTATATTATAAGTATGTAAGTATATTACAAAGGTTATATATTTAATATTTATATTTAATTTATATGTATTATTTATTTTGTACCTGCCAACATGTTTTCTTTCTCACCCAGGGTTGACTGGTAGAGAATGCCAAAAGGCATTAAGTCCGCCCATTGTATTCCTTTCTTTTTTTTAAGGGACACAATAAAGAATAAATAAATAAAAAATAAATAAATAAATATATATAAATACGATAATAATACCTTTAATCTCGCACCTTAGATGTCGCTGCCCGTCCCGATTTGTTTAATTTGTGTCTGTCGTACGCGAATATACAAACAAATGCATATTTTAATTATTATTATAAGATTAATTTTCAAAGGAATTAATAACGGCCTCGCAGACACTTTTCTTATACATTTGAAAAATCACAATTATTTCACTGTTAAATGAATTATTGAAAATTCACCGCATGCCGTCAGCATTTACTTTAATAGCATCTCTTCAGGTCTTTGAACTTAACTAAGCCATGTTTATCGTGACAAGTTAATACACTACCTTATTTTAAAAAACTACTTACTTCAATTGATTTTGGAATAAAATAGCAAAAAAAGTAAAAAACTGCGAATGCGATAACGGAAACGCGTTTTAAGAAAATAAATAGTAGTAATATTTATTTACACTTTTCCCTTCATCGTTTTCATCAGGTGAAATGGATAGGACTCGTTACGGCATTTCTCATGAGCCCAAACTCGATGTGTTCACTTGTAACCCCTCGAGGGTTCCGTTACCCACCTTCCAGCTACATCATTACAACAGCTCGATGGCACCATATTGTTAAATCGTCATCGATTCTTAATACGCGTGCGAAATTTCAAATTAATCGGACGTCTGGAAGTGGGTGAAAATTTAACTTAAACATTCCATTACCTACATACATACATACGTACATACTGGTCATGCTAATAAAAACATCATAATTATTGCAAACACTGTTTCTTACTTTACAACTATTTCGCATCTCGTGTCTCTATTTCGTGTCTTACCTGAAACAAAAATGCATGACGTTTATAAAAAAGAAATTATATGTTCCATTAACAAGTTAACAAAAGATTAAAAGCACAGTAATGAGTTTAAAAATGACTATCAATTTCAAGGAAGAAGGAAAGTTTGTTTGTCAAACCACCATTTCCAAAGTTTTGAAGCAGCCCCGGGAGATATAGCGAAAGAAATTTCTCAAATATGTTATTTTTAACAATACAATTTATAATGATTTCTTGTATCTACGCGAACACTACACATTTGCAATGAAAGTATTATTTACGGATTTTTACACGTTTAATTAGACCTTTTAAATCCCGATATTTCGGGTCACGGTCACGGGGGGATAGATACTGGGACTCATTCTGCGTAGATCGGTCCCAAAACTACATCTAATTTAGAATCATATATCACCAGAATAGTGTGATGGGTAATAGGTAGTGAGAAAAGTGCGCATGTGAAATTTATGTATCGGAAATCGGATGAAAGGCCATCACCGTATTCCGAAGCCCTACCACCTTCATTTCTAAAGGGCTGGCTAACGGACGCGGCTCTGACGGCCGACTGTGAGCGGAAAATACATCTAGATTTACCTTTGGAAGTGGACCTCCAGTTACCTCACTCACCGAACGAAACGCAGAAGCACAAGATGCCTCTACTTCACGCCGGCATTCAGCGAGACCGTGGTACTGACTTGTTTATTTATACACACAATTTTAATAGTTTATACAATTCTCGTATATTTAATATTTAGTTTTTATGTAACATGTACAGTAGTGCTTCTTGTTTTTTTTTTGTTTTTATAAAGATAAAGCGTGGTAGAGCCAAGCGGCGGCTTTAGCTGCTGCTCGAATGGGCCGGCTCGACCGGATTGATACCACGGCCTCGCAGAATACCGGCGTGAAGTAGAGGCATCTTGTGCTTCTGCGTTACGTTCGGTGATTAAGGGAACCTCAGCCCAACACCCAACCTTGTCCTCTCACCCATCACCCAAATATCCTTTAAGGCCGGCAACGCACCTTCTGCTCGCGAGTCTCTACCGCTGAAGCTGTAAAGGCCACCGGGCCAATAGCATATCTACCGTGGGGGGCTTTAGTCGGTCCGGCATCTACAATGTTGATCCCGACATAACCAGTCACCGGAGACGGTGATGGGACGGTGCAAGCACCTTTCGCCCACGTTAAACAATTAAAAATATTTGTGAATTCACAATCCCAAAGCATCCATACACGGCATGCCAGCTTGTTTTAGCATAAGGGTGATAATAAAGCCAAAAATTAATGGACGCATAATATTTGAAATGAACTAATATTTACAGATTTTATCGCGTTTAATTTTGTTTTTATATTCCTGAAGATTTGAGTGCTTTACAGCAGCCGTAGTCACGGCGGAACTGAGGTGTTAGACTTCCAGATGTCATAGTTAACTCGGGCCACCTTCAGCTTATATTTATTAATTTTGGTCCGATCTACGCAGAATGTCTTCACAGTATCTTTAATTTCTAATACGTGGTAGAGCCAAGCTGCGGCTTTACTGCTGCTCGAGCAGGCAGGCTCGTGAGGCATCTTGTGCTTCTGCGTTTCGTTCGGTGAGTGAGTTAACTGGAGGCCCATACCCCCTTCCGATCCCCCTCTTCATCCTCCCTCTCATCTCCCTAATACCCTTAAAGGCCGGCAACGCACCAGCAGCACCTCTGGTGTTGCGGATGTACGCGGGGGACGGTAATCACTTACCATCAGGTGAATCGCTTGCTCGTTTGCCGACCCTCCCATAAAGCAATTATATCCTGTAGGTATGCTTTAATTACATTAAAAAAAAAATTAAACTCGATAAAGTCCGTAAAAAATTGTTACATTTCTAACGTGTAGTGTCCGAGTTGTTAACGCATTTTGTTATAATATGAGGTAATATTACAGGCAAGTTTATGCAGAGCGTCCAGCCGGATAAACTGGTATTGTTCATAGCGTCTTATTGTATCCTCCGAGGTTAGCCATCTCGAATGTAACCTTGAGGCAGTCTCAGAGTCGCCCGACAAGAAGGACAACGGAGAGCGCGTTGTTTTACTTTACGATCACTTGGATTATCGGCCATTGTACTATGCTTAGTCTCGGGTTTTTATTATACAGATAAGCATAACATAAAAGTGTGTAAATGCCCACAACTGGGCAAAGGTCTCCTCTCATATATTTTAGATGTTTTGCCCTGGAAATAATATTATTTATTCGTTCTCAGACATGCCGGTTTCCACACAATGGTCACCATCATCACCGGCCACAATTTCTTTCAACGATTCAAGCGGTGCCTGCAAAGAGGATCGACACCAAGGTCACGCGCGTGCTATGAAATTAAAGCGAGCTCTTATCCGCTATTTCACAATAATTCCGTGTGAAGTCATTCCTAGATAAAACCATGTTTTGTATAAATGAGATCATGTTCAAATATAATAAGGTGTGATTCTAACGGGGAATAATATCACAAGGATTACTTGTGAATTTTTTGGGTGATATCTGTTAAATATCCTTTGTTATGTGCTCGCGTAACACACGAGCCAAGTTCAGACAATTCTCGTTTAACTTTTACTTGCGGCTCGAATATAATGGGCCAGATCGATCAGAAAGTACCACGACCTCGAAGAATACCGGCGTGAAGTAGAGACATCCTGTGCTTCCGCGTTACCTTCGGTGAGTGAGGTAACCGGAGGCCCTCTCCCTCCTTCCCCCTTCTCTCTCCTCCACGCTGGCTTTTGCTGCTGCTCGAAGAGGCCGGCTCAACCAGAATGTACCACGACCTCGCAGAATACCGGCGTGAAGTAGAGACATCTTGTGCTTCCGCGTTACGTTCGGTGATCAAGGGAACCTCAGCCCAACACCCAACCTTGTCCTCTCACCCATCACCCAAATATCCTTTAAGGCCGGCAACGCACCTGCAGCTGCTCTGGTGTCACAGATGTACCTGAGCAACGGTAATCACTTACAATCAGATGAGCGACTTGCTCGTTTGCCCCCTCTGAGGACCGTGACGGACTGCCTCGTCACCAGTAAATGGGTCTCTGGTACAAACTTTCACCATAAGAAACACAGTATTCACAACAGTATGCATTTTACATTGCAAAACTTATTTCTTTCGAAACCTTAACATGTGTATTTAAATACAATACAATGACAAATGACAATAATAAAACGGTGGTAATCTACAGACGGACAGAGTTCAAGATCGAAATCTCTACAGGCTCGTCTGACCTTATAGATACGAAATTCAAAAACTACAAACCCTTTAATCTCTAATCTACCACTGCATATTTGTTATATTTTTTTTAATGGACCATCGACAATCTCGCCACAACCAATACAGAGACAATAAGGTATAGCTTCTCAATTCGTAGCACTCATAAATAATGCCTTCACGTGCGGGAGGGGGGGGGATATAATGATGTGCGTCGCGGCGCCCACGCTGCGGCATGCCCAGGACAAGAGCGGGTCGCCGGTTCCAAACCGGTCCGACGAAGGCGCTAGAAATCTGAGGAGCCATTGTGCTAGACTGGAACCTTCTAGGTCAGCCGAGTGCACGACCAAACGGAGCTGCAACTAGGAATGTAAACGTTAGTCGACTTTCACGTGATATCGCTGGTATCGGCGAAAGAGAATATTCGTCGATAGGAAACATTGATTTGTCGGTTTTTAAATTTTAGAGTTTATTTTTTGTTGAGAGTATATGACTAAATTTAAATATAAGTGATTTCAAACTTTTCAATAACATGTCTACTTATTATAAATGAAAATAGATGTTTTATTTAATATTATCTAACAGTTTGGCTAAAGATTTATTACCTTATATTTTAGTTAATAGTAGGAATTGGTGTGGATTTCATTTTGTACGAAAATTAGAGAAGGGCATTGTACAGTAGTTATTTTTGCGTGTTTAGGTATTATCCTCTCGCCTATTACTGTCGATATTCCACAGAGATAGAAAGATATAAACAGCTGTATAATTACTGGGTGCGAGGGCATTAAATCTTATTCCTCAATGGGCCGGCCACATAGCTCGCAGCACTGACAACCGTTGGGAAAAAAAGGTTCTCGAGTGGCAGCCGCGTACAGGCAAACGCAGTGCCACAAGATGGAGTGACGACCTGCGCAGTGTTGCGGGAAGTCGATGGATGCAGGTGGCTCAGGACCGAGCTTCGTTGCAATCTTTGGGGGAGGCCTTCAGCAGTGGACTTCTGATAGGCTGAAATGATGATGATGATGATGATGAGAGGTGACAAAGCATGTGTAACCTCCTTTGGTTTAAGTTGTTTGTAGGTGTCCATGGACAGCAGTAGCCATTAAATGGACTTAAATATCGTTTGTCATCTTCCATTAAAAAAAAAAACGTGTTTAAATAAGATGAAAATTTTCGAACATTATATTATTGCATTAGGTACTGATCGGTAAGAGATCTGCAATGAGTTCAATTCACTATGGAGCCTGTTTAACCATGACACACATGCAGCGATTAGCTGCATGTCCAAACAATCCAAAACATCTCGTTTACCTTTAAAATTAACTGGTCAGATGTTAAATACGAACTTCGAGGTTGAAATCTTTTGAAATTAATAAACCGATTTTAATGAAACATGGTACGCATAACAAGTATACATGGGTCTAAAAAGTTAGTAAAGAACATTTTGATCAATGAAAAAATTCTTGAAAATCATTTTGAAAAATTCAGAAAAAACGTTTTATATACATCTATATATATATATATATATAAATATTATATACTATATTACTATGTTTGTAAATATAAATATATTCGCGCTCGGAAACTAGTATGATTACTAGTATTTTAGAGCCGTGGTAGCCTAGTGGTCAGGACGCTCACTGTAGTGTCATAGAGCGCGAGTGACCTGGGTTCGACCCCCGGTGCCGGCACCACTATAATTGTTAATAGCAATTATAAGTGCTGTATTTACCACGTGGTCGGCGGTGAAAGAAAACATCGTGAGGAAACCTGCATGTCTGAGAAATAATAAAAATATTATTTCGAGGTTATATGAAGCCCGCCAACCCGCACTAGAGCAACGTGGCGGGCCCTTCCCGGATCCTAAACCGTGTGATACTCGTATTTGAGAAGGAGGCCTTTGCCCAGCCGTGGGAACTTATAGGCTGCTACTTTACTTTACTTTCTTTTTACTTGTACTTACGCGAACACAGACCAAAATTAATGATTAAAAATTAATGAATACAAATAGAATGATAAAATTGAAATAGCTGAAGGCAGCCCGAGTTAACTATGACATCAAAACGTCCAACACGTCAATTCCCCCGTGACCACGGGTGTTTAGGAAAACACTCTAAAATTCGGGAACAATAAACCAAAAATTGAACGCCATAAAATCCGTAAATAATAGTTTCAATTGATTACAAAACGCCTTCCTTTTTTAAATAGCACGTAAAAAGTCTGCTGCAACATTGTCATAGATAAACTGCTTGTTAATATCATTCTCGGCGATAGAAGGGTTCGTTTTTAATGATTCGTGATGATAAAAATGATTAACAACCATTTCATAAATTGCATGTGACCTGGGGTCGAGTCCCGATGCCTCACATTGTAGTGTCTACAGCTACAGAATTAACCTGAGTATAGTCAGTATCGTTTGTATAAATGTTTTTAAATGTTGCTGTATTGCAATCTGTTTTAATGTTTGTGGCCCCACCATTTTCCTTTTGTACAGTTATAAAAAATAAGTACTATATATAAAATAGGCAATTAAACATGTTTCGATTATTGGACGAGGAAAACAAAATACCGTGAATAATGGGAAGGCCCTGGTCGAAAATGACCGCGCCTAGCTCCAATGGGACCGGTCAGCATCATTCATGCGAACAAGTCTGATATCGTGCTGATGGACCGGGCGCAGTTGAGGATATTTTTGGTCGACATCACCTCACCATTACACATGACGAGAGCCTCGTCAACAACGGGCAGGAGGACACAATATCTGGACCTGGCTCGCGAGGTGACCGATATGCGGGATGGTATGCCGACCGAAATTATTCCGATTGTTCTCTCTGCGAACGGGTGAATCTCAGTCTGTCTCCCGGGATATCTGAGGCGACTGGGACTCCGAGTTGTTGTCCGCCGGTTTCTTTCTCTTTCCCCCTAACCCTCGGGAGTCTGGTCTCCTCTGCCGAGAGCTTTTTTAAACGTGGTAGAGCCAAACGGCGGCTTTTGCTGCTGCTCGAATGGGCCGGCTCGACCGGATTGGTACTACTACCTCGCAGAATACCAGCGTGAAGTAGAGGCATCTTATGCTTCTTGCGTTTCGTTCGGTGAGTGAGGTATCTGGAGGCCCACTCCCCCTCCCCATCTCCCTCCTGATTCTCCCTTCCATCTCCCAAATACCCTCTAAGGGTAAGTAAAAGTTAAGGTTGCCGGCCTCTAAGGCCGGCAACGCACCTGCAGCACCTCTGGTGTTGCAGATGTACGTGGGCGACGGTACTCACTTACCATCAGCTGATCTAAGTATCTCCATACCAAATTTCATCCAAAGCTATTTAGCGGATGTACCGTGAAAACGTGACAGACGGACAGTTACTTTCGTATTTATAATATAGCTATGTAACCTTGGTACTCCAAGAGAGTATCACACACACACATATATATACGTGTGTGTGAGTGGCGTTAAAATTAACATTTTAAGTTAGGTAAGCCAGTACTGGCAACACAAAATGCGGAATGTTTCCGCATCCCAACAGGACGTTTTTAATTAACACAGACGCCTAGCAAGGAAGATTAACATGGCTTTTCATGTTTATGTTACTGTGCAATTAAAGTAAGTAAAGTGGCAGCCTGTAAGTACCCACTCTACCGTGGGCAAAGGCCTCCTCTCAAATATCTAAGACTGCAATTAATCGACTCATTTTGTAATTATTCTGTATTTACTATATAGTTTACCGTACATATAATATAACTCCTGTTTCAATATGTTAGCTACTCAACAACAGATGGCACTGTCTTACATCTTTGGCGTGTTTATAATAGAAGACCGAACGTGCGAAGCTCTGTCACCCTGGTACTCTTTGTAAAATACCATAATAACCATACACTTGTGATTGCGACCCAAGAAACTGGCCAATCACTTTCTTATCGCAGGCATCATTAGAGACGACTGAGAAAATCGTTGGACAATTTTTTGGCAAGCCCTGTGACGTGTGCTTACCACTCGTCACCGTCTATCTCCCGGAGGAGCGATAAGTGGGTTGAGGAAGGACGTGGCTACGCTAAGTCGTGTTAAATAGAAATGTGTAACGTCTGGCTGACCCTATGGGTGGGTGCATGGAAATTAAAATAGATTGATTAAGTACAGTGAAAAATGTAAATCAGAATGTCACATATGTGTTTTTCGATACATATCTTTACACATAATATTTTCACAATAAACTTATTGAATATCCATCGTTGTGATTTCTTGTATTTATGCGAACACTTCACGTTTGATATGAAACTATTATTAACGGATTTTTTCGCGTTTAATTTTTGTTTTTATGGGATAAAATCCGTTTAATTTAGTTGAATTCTCAAATCCATCTTAGTGTTACATTTTTAAATAAGTTTGTCTGTAGTATTCACACTAAGCGATCATGAGGAATGGGCATTAAATTACTTTAAATAAATCTGTATTTTCTAATATGAACACTGGCTTCACCATAAAATTTTCTTAAAACGAGGACTAGTAACAACCTATAAACGCCCATTGCTGGACAAAGTATCTGTGAGGGTATGTGAGCTGAGAATGGCCTGCTCCGGTGCAGATTGGCGCGCTTCACATCCTCGAAATAATAATTGTTATATCTCAGACATGCAGGTTTCCTCACGATGTTTTCCTTCACCGCCGAGCACGTGGTAAATACAGCACTTAAAATTGTTATTAACAATTTTAGTGGTGCCGGCACCAGGGATCGAACCCGGGTCAACCACGCTCTATGACACTAAATGCTGCCACGGCTCTTTTTTTTAGATAGTATAGATGTAGATCCAGAGAACAAAGAGAAGTTTTATTACGCAACTCATGCACGGGAATGAATGAAGGAATCAAAATCTAAAGATACTATGAGCATTATTACATTATCAACAAACTAAATATAAACACGCCTACGTTTTCTATAAATAAAACTGAACGCAAAGGTCAAATCTAGTACTCGAGTACTTACCGACTTGTTATTCAAAGGATTGCAATCAGTGGTTAAATACATAGTTCGAGAAGCGTGAATAATACTTAATGAGAAGTGAAAGTGGCGCAAGGGGGATATGCCGGCTCTTTCTCCAAATGGAAACCTCACCGGCAGGTGGTGCGCCCGGCTGCCCAACAAACGTGGCTCGAGCGATCAAATGATGACGGAAAATCCGGAAGATCGAATGTGCCGAACCCAACAGACTACTGATGGGGAGCAGCGTCACCAGCGAGAGTACCGGCGCTGCGCTCACCGATCCGCTTGCCCAGCGCGGTGGGCAAACCTTCCGAGAAATATATGCTGGCTTTTTCTGATGGTTTCTTGGAGTGGCCTATGTTCAGCAGTGAACTAAAATAGGCCTATGTAACAGAGGAGTTCAGTAGATAGGTAAATTTACACCACGCAAAAGTTACAAGAAATATAATTATACAGAAAAAACAATAAATATGTAAAAACAAAAAAAGATAATTTAAGAGAAGCTGAGGCTTAAGAGGCGTCGACTGAGGTCCACTTTATAATTTAAAACCCGTGCCGTGTCAAATGAAACGGTGCTGACTCAGCATGGTGTCGCGGGGTCAACCGCAACGCTGATCTTCAGTCAGCACCGACCCTAATGCGCGATGTACTTCGCATACTGTCTCATAATCGCAGTACGCAACGTATGTTTGCTGTAAACGCACTGCTCTTCCATGATTCACCTTCCATATACAGGCATAACTAAGTTACTTTTAACAAATCAGTATAAAACCAACAGTTAATGTACAAAACGAAAAAGTCTCGTAAGTAATGAGATGTTAAAAATTGTGTCGTGTAGGCGGCCTGCCAATCCCCATCCCCCCTCCCAACCCCTCCATAAATTCTTTCGTTTCAGGGGACGCAGCGCTTCATAGCAGCAGTTATCATCGACCCTTGTTCAACTTGCCGTTCTCGCAAGTCTCTCTAGATGAAGCTGTAAAGGCCTCCGGGCCGACAGCAACGTGGATAGGTTTTTAGTCGGTATGTTTTTCTTTCCGAGATCTGAGTCCGAAATAACCCGTTGGGAGGTCCCCCGGCCAACAACGGCTATGATTAAATCATTTTCCCTCCACCAAAAAAATAAAAAGCGGCCTGTCAAAATCTACAACCTTGTTAGCTCTGTGGTTAATAATACGCGCGGTTAGAATGGCGGTGGTGGCACCACTAAATTTGTTAATGGTCGTTTAAGTGCTAAGTTCACCACGTGTTGAAGGACAATATCGCGAGGAAACCTGCACGACCTGCATAAATAAAATCATTTCGAGGACATGCGAAGTTCACCAAGAGCATGGTGGCGGACTCTTCCCGGCTCCAAAACCGTCTCAAAATGAGAGGAAGCCTTTGTCCAGTTGTGGGATAGTCATTAATGCTTTACTTTTTATCTTATCAGTGGTATACTGTTATGAGTGATTAAATACAATGCCAGAAAAACTCGTGGCATCCGATAGATGGCGGACAAACCGAAACAAATGTAACAAACGTTAGTCCAAAATACAAACACACAGACAGCTACGAGGTGATATGCCAATCGCCTACCAGACATTACCTCAATGCACCAGACACTACGATCCTTAGTTTTTATATATATACTGGTGACAAACGAGCTAATGGTCCACCTGATGATAGTTGTAAGTGGATACTGCAGTCCATGGACTTTCAACAACTTCAATCGAAGAAGATTGATCACCCTTGAGGACCAAGATGGAACGCCACGTCATTATCATTACACTTCTCTCTGTACCCTTCAAACCGGAACACAAAAGTGTGTCACAGTGATTTTGCTGTACGTCGGTCTAAGTGACGAAAGACTAATATTTTGGGATGGTTGACCATGTCGTAGTCGACGAGATGTTTCTGTCATTTCACTTAATGGACTTTAACGACATCCCTACTTAAAGTAGCTGCCTACAATTCGGAACCCGGAAGAGATCACTACTCTGCTGCAATGAGGAGTGACGGCTTGCTCAGTTCACGAGATATCTTCTCATTTAACTCGGCTCTGCACCGGTATTCGACACCTGGTCTTTCTTCTAAGTCCTGCGCAGTTCAGGTAGCACCTGTCAGCTGGAGCCGGGAAAGAAGCAGCCTGTAACGGCTGAGCAAAGGCCTCCTACTCAAATATCTGAGTGTGTTTTGGGGAGGGGAACATTATCATATTTGAATAAGTTTCCACAACTAGCGCGCCAATAGCCTAATGGGTTAGGGTGCGGATGCCATTCGATTATTGTCGTGAACCATTCCAGATACAAGCTCTAAAGCTTAGTTGGAGGTTTAACAGGAATATATGCTTAATATGATTTTTTTTACTAGTAATTACACAATAGGTTTAGTGGATAGCGCCTATAGCCTAAGAGGTTAGGTTGCGGACTGTGAAATATGACGTCGTCTGCTCGAGCCCGTCATCCGACTATTGTCGTGAACCACTCCAGATACAAGTTCTAATGCTTAGTTGGAGGGTTAAGAGGAATATTAGTAATGTTAAATTAAATAGCATTGCTAGTATTCTTTTTAAAATAAAAAAATAACAACTCAGCGACTCACTACAAATGCGCAAACGGATGTAAATGAATGTAAACAATTTAATTGTAATTTACAACGACAAGCCAACTAAAGGTCTAGGTCGGTATTGTGTGGGACAACATTGATAATTGCGCGGTGTGATGTCACCAAATGAACATGGCGCGCATTGTACAGTAGCTTTTCAAATGTATTCATTGCGCAGTCTGACACTGAATGTATAGATCATTTAAGGAATAATTAAATGGCACGGCGTGACGTGACAAAACTGTCGTTAACCACGGCACTGTTAACTCTACTAATATTCACGGCTTGTTCCCAACGGGGTAGGCAGAGACAATCTTCTTCAACTTGCTACGGTCCTGATATACGTCTTTCGCTTCTACCACTTTCATCAATCTTCGCATGCGTACTCGTCGGTTTAGAGTACTCTCGACCTGGCCTAATATTAAGGACTATTATTCAGGAGTGATTAACTCCAAGAGGGCAGTATGTTTGTGTCATTGATGTGCCGCAAGGGATCGCGCAACACTGACACACGGCGCTATAAACGATACGGTATGGCTAGTACGGGCGAACATCTCGAAGAAATGCTTGGGGTAATACTTAGTCTATGGCCCGTGTATGAGCCGATTGCACGTTTGCTCCCATTCCCATAAAAAAAAAAGACATTCAATCTTAGTCTTCAGGACTGATAACGCGCTTGTAACCAGTTGACAATGGTTCGCAGCAGGTATTCACCATTAAGTTGACCGTTGGCTTCTCCCGTTATAAAAAAACAAAAACATCAAATGATACAAAATCGAAATACAATATGTCACTAATGATCTCTGGTACTGACATTGTATGCACGAAACCGACATATTTTTCGGTCATTGAACCAGTAACCATTAAACCAGGGCCTCGTAAGCGATTCCCTAAATATCTCGAGTACTTGTGACCCGAGGTCAATGTTCGCGATGAGACGTCTAATTCGAGAGCGTTTTGAGAAAAGTACGCTGGAAACCAGCCCCGAGTGATTGGCTAGACTATGAAACGTCCACACCTTACGACTGCTGCCTAGTACGACCTTACACGGAAACTTACGAGTTTAAAAAGTTACATGCCGTTATTACTAGTGTTCATAGTAATTTCCGAAAAACTCGAAAAAAAAAAACAAAGCGCTTTTTGTAATGCATAGTTACCCTTCCTCGGTAAGATCGTTTTTGCCGAGGTGACTTAGAAAGTCAGAACTCTGTCTTACAGGCAACGTGAACCATGATCGCAAATATATTTGAGTCAAAGTAACAAAAAACTAAAAAAAGTAACCTGTGATTAAACTACTGCATTTATTACATTGATATTTAGTGTACGACTTAGATATGGCATGTTAAATATTAGGTTTAATTTAATGTTGTAAATTCGCATCCAACCTGTACATTATATACGCACGTGTCGATACACATAAAACATATTTTAAACAATTATATGTCAGGTTTAATTTAATCTCCGCCACTAGTATCCTTTATTATTTGAAGGATTCGGAGCAGTTAATAAAACGCGTTGAACAGTACAACCACCATTTATTGACTCCTCATAAATCAGGGGTACTTCTAGAAAACATTATTTGACATCTACCAACATACATATGTTACATCGCTCCACAATTCAATTAATAATTATGTTGTACGAATTTATGTAATGAGTAGACAAATGATACACGGCATAAAAACATTCGGATACACAGTGCATATAACAAGCATACATTATATTAAGTATTACTTAGAAATGTTGTACATTTTGTATAATAACAAATGTTCAGGAATATGCGTTCAACACAACACTACTTCTCCTCAATATACTCGTAGATACAACCTGTATATGATACGGACGTACGATTGGTATCGTTGGCCTGAACACTAAGATGGCGATAGGCCGCGGTAGGCGACAGGTGGCAGAACCTGTCACGTTGCTCCAAAAGACATCGGTTGAGGAGTGGGTCGAAACGTCTAAAATAAATATCGAGACATTTGCCCAACCCTGTACTGCTTATATGGACGAGTGTTTTTTTTTTCATTTTGTTTTAGGTGAATGGAAGCAAACGATCACGCGGCTCATCTGCAATACCAGAGGTGTTGTAGAGGCGGATATTTGAGAGTCTGAGGGTCTCCGGTACCTCATTCACCTAACGAAACGCAGAAGCACAAGATGCTACTTCACACCGGTATTCTGCGAGACCGTGGTACTAACCCGGTCGAGCCAGCCCATTCGAGCTGTAGCAAAAGCTGCCGCTTGACTCCACCACGTAAACTTTAATTGTTAGTGTGAGGTTGTAGCGAACTTGAAGGTTATGCATCTACCATATGTATATTTTCAAATTCAAGAAACGGTAATTTTTCGGTGTTTTTTAAAGTCAGTTCCAGCTCAAAAATACCGGACACAGATAATAAATTCCCATCATACGTGACTCGGCCAATCCATCGGTGCACACGGATTGAAGTTTGTATGTTTTAAATAGAGATGAGTTGAGTCTAAATATAATGTTTTTAATATAGAAACGTATCGGCGCGCGGGGAAGCGAACGTGGCATACGTAGCGTCTATTTTTGTTTGTGTTCGCGATACACGGTTCGATTCTGGGCTTTAGTCGAGAGCTCGTTCACATCAAAGGCACGCTCTTGAGCTCCGTTTCAAAGACGTTCGGCGTTTGTTAGGAACAAAACGTAAACCAATCATTGTAACTGCTTCGGGGCTCTTGCAACGATCCGACCGTGGTCTACGTCGATTATGATGTGAGTGAGGTGCCACGAATGGGTCCTTATTTATTCTTATGAATATATCTTTACTAGCTTCAAATAGTTTGGTACAACCCTAACGCACATTTGTTTTTTTTTTTTTTGGGAAAGGCGGCAATCTTGCACGCGGCTCACCTGTGAGTGATTACCATCGCACACGTATATCTGCAACACCAGACGAGGCTGGAGGTGCGTTGCCGGTCTTCAAGGATATTTTGGAGTTGGGATGGAGATGAGATTTTTAGATGGATATTTGAGAGTCTGAGTGCCTCCGGTTACCTCGCTCACCGAACGAAACGCAGAAGCACAAGATGCTTCGACTTGACGCCGGTATTCTGCGAGGTCGTGGTTCGGTCCATTCGAGCAGTAGCAAAAACTACCGCTTGGCTCTACCACAAAGAATATTTAATGTTAATTAGCATTTTAAAAAAAAGTTACAAAAAAATTAGAGGATTCCTACGGAGTCTCTTCTCCGTCAGAGGAACCTCATTTCGAAATGGGGGTAGATTTAAAAAGAAATTACGTTTGACAAGTGAAATGTGTCTCTTAAATTGATGAATAAATTGATTTGATTGACTGAAAATGTTATAAATAAACTAGAAGGATTAGAGTAGTGTTATTTTAAAGGGCTTTGCTTGCAAAAAACAACAGACAGAGCAATTATTATTTTTTCCATATCAATCTAAAGCATCAGGTATGTTAATTATAGTGTTCTCAAAATAAAGGTACATTTGTACATAATGCTGTATACGATGACCTCTAAAAGTCGGTATGCCCTTCTGATGTCATAAGCACTGACATAAATCATAACAATAGTATTTCAGTTAGTAGAAAGAGAGAAGGAGGGCCAATGCACTCCCGCAAACGCTTTCACATACAAAACGCGCAAGCAGTGTAACCACCGAGTTTTGTATTGCAAGTTATTGTTTCAACGGGACGTTCACTGGTAACGAAACATTCCAACTTACCCCTCGGGAGTGACGAACGCCTCTGTATTTATATTCTTAGTCGTGGATTGTTGGTGTCTCGGGGGCGCGGCAATCCCTTACCTACGGGTATTGTCGCGAATGCGAAGCAGTTTGTCATTTAATTATAATAAAAGAGGTAGTTGCATATATTAACTTGAAAAATAGCGAACTACACGAGGGTAGAAAATACCTCGGGGAAGATATAAAAAGTGCGTCGGCACAAATCATGAGGGCCTAACGTCAACAAATACTCTCCGATTATAAACGCAACAGTGCGCCACCGTCGCCCGCGTAACGTACTGGACGACCCAGAAGACGCAACAGCACCGACAGACCGACAAACCGACCCAGTTTCGGTTAACACTACTCAAGAACACACTGTACACACAGTTAGGAGTAGAGACACTTTCACAATCCCCCGCCGACGCATAAGAGCATATCGTGCAAACAGAACACCCGCGTACACACCGTACACCCGGGATTCAGGGCGGTCCTTACCGCCCGCTGCTATCGAAACACCACGACCGTCCGAGACGAGGCCCGAACCTCCCTCGGACGGTCCTTAGATTGCTTACCATAAAGAGGTAAGCAGTAGATGTACTCTTGCACATCTACTTAAAGCACAAAGCGTCCTTGAGGCCGCAGGCGCAAACCTATGAAGCTGTAAAAGCCAAAACGGCTAACAGCAATAACTTCATCGAATACATATATCATGAGGGCGTTTTTTGGAGTGGTTGTCGGACGGAGCGGAGGAGAGGCTGTATCAGTGAGTCAGTTATGTGTGTATGTATGTACCTATCTCAGTGTATCAGATTTACCAGTGTAATGTAAATATATATGTGTGTACGAGTATATACCAGTAACCGAGGCGCCCGGGCTGTCTGCGGAAAGTGGTAACCAGACCATGCTGAGATGAGATCAGCTTGAGGTGGCTATAGGGGAGGTTGGAGGCCACTGCGGGGTTAATCCCCGCATATTACCAGACCAGTTATTAGCGTATAGTATGTAATCAGTAAACAGTGAAGAATTGTTATCGTGTTAACTGTACATACTGGTATCATATATTCCTGTTGGTGCCGATTATTTGTTTAGATATTCGCCATTTGTGTTGGGTTGAAATAAATGGCGACAGGTATACTGCAATCCTTAATTATTTTTATTTATTTATTTAATAATTTATGAACACACAAGTAAAACCGAATAAAAGAAATATGATAGGAAGAAATGGTCTGTACAAAGGTACTGCTTATTTCTTAAGAAATTTCTTCCAGCAGACCTGCGATAGGAGAATAGCTAGTCAATGGTAGATTGCGCGCGTACAATACAAAAAAAAACATACATATATGCGAAACGTTCTAAATATATCTACATACACCAACTTAAACATAAATATATACTTAAATAAATATGTAGATAAATACTCAAAATTAAATAAATATATACATAATAGAATAGTGCCAATAGTTCATACTGCCAATGACGTATAGTGGTCTTTGAAATAGTTTTGCAGTCACGTATATTTGGTGGGAGAGAATTCCGCAATCTAACTGCATGCACAGAGAATGAGTGGGAATATGAAGCGCTTTTATGAGGAGGGAATTTAAGGACCTTACCACTGTCTACCATCAGGTGTACCTGTTAGTTACCATCCTCTTACAATGTAATATCCGACGTCCGCTTGGAATTCTGACATGCCTCTTTGTGGCTTGTTGTCACGCTTTCACGTCAAAAAGGAGCAAATTATTGACGTGATTTTTTTGCACAGCGACAGTTGGCGAATCGGAGATTGGGAGGGAACAGCATACTAGTTCTAAGCGAACGAAGTCGCGGGAAAAAGCTACTGTCATATACATTTCATCGCATAAAAAAAAACCAAGTAGAGCTGATTTCGAACGCATGCGTTCATCCATTCCTACCGCATTTTCACAAAGCGTGCTGCTTTTTTGAATACCTATGAAAGTATATAATATCCATCTCATAAAATATCATGAAATTGTCTACAATTTTTAACCTTTCTTAGATTATCCTGATTATTCTCTTAAATCGTTATTCCTTCATTTCTGGAGTTATTAAATAGTCAGGTCTTGTCTCTATTTTAGTTCATGTTTCAAAAATAATCGTCATTATATTTTAAAGACAGCCGCCGCATTTTAACAATATAGTTTTAAACTTTTAAATTTTCAACGTCGACTTCTTGTTTTATTTCAATTATCTATTACAAAATTCACATTATTTGGTCGTATGACACTTCGTGACATAATCATGGAGTTATCGACCATATAATGAGCTGGCGGCATAACATGCCTTCAAAGATCATTAATGCTCTAAGTTTATGGCGAACTAGTACTGGACATATAGACTAGTCTTCCCACGTTTGGACGTAACATGTATATAGGATGCCCATAAAGGGAAAGTCTGTATGTTTGTTGTTCAATCATCCTGGACTGAACAGATGTGAACGAATATAGGCAAATATGTGAATTATGTGGAGGAATAGGATATTGGATACCTATTGTCAAACTCAACTTACTGTCAACAACAACAAAACAAAGTTTTTAAGGCATGTTTAAAGCTCTAATGAACGTCAAAACGTCAACTGGTTCGCAAAAGATGCGAAGGCATTGTCTTAGAGAAGAACCGGCAAAAACTTGGGGGGAGGATTTTAAGTGCTGTATTTACCACGTGCTCAACGGTGAAGGAAATCATAGTATGGAAACCTGCATGCCGGAGAAATAATAAAAATATTATTTCGTGGATATGTGAAGCCCGCCAACCCGCACTGGAGCAGCGTGGCGGGCCCTTCCCGGGTCCTAGACCCTCTCTGATACTAGTATTTGAGGCCTTTTCCCAGCAGTGGGCACTTACAGGCTGTTACTTTACTTTTTTTTTTACGATTTATATATCAATAAAATTAATACAATGTCTAATAGATCTGAATGTTTTTTTTTTCAACTGTTATTCTCTACAATACATCTGTGGCCAGGGTACACGCAAGACACATCATCATTTCAGCCTATTACAAGTCCACTGCTGAACATAGGCCTCCCCCAAAGATTGCCACGAAGCTCGGTCCTGAGCCATCTGCATCCATCGACTTCCCGCAACACAGCGCAGGTCGTCACTCCATCTTGTGGGGGGTCGTCCTACACTGCATTTGCCTGAACGCGGCTGCCACTCGAGAACATTTTTTCCCCAATGGTTATCAGTTCTGCGTGCTATGTGGCCGGTCCATTGCCACTTCAGCTTGCCGCTTTACTGCTATGTCGGTTACATCACAAACACATCACAGTCACATCATTATCCTCAATATATTGATCTATTTTATAGCAGGCCTTTTCTAACGAACTTTCTTTAACAAGTTTTATTTTTCATCCCTGTTCCTAAATTTGTAGCCCACGCAGACGAAGCCGCGTGCATCGGCTTGTTGTAGTATAATGATAATTATAGAGTACAATCGACGACGTATTCAGAACACATAAAATTGTACAGTCCGTATATCAACAGATTAAACAGCTGTGCTGACGTCTGTCTTCTATGCAAACCGTTAATATTGTCTCACAACGATATCCGAATTCACGGAATAATTTTACGTATCGTGCTCAATTACTTCGTACGTGGTGGAAGTCAAGCTGGGGCTTTTGCTGCTGCTCGAATGGACCGACCGAACCCGGGTACCCGTGAAGTAGACGCATCTTGTGCTTCTGCGTTACGTTCGGTGAGTGAGGTAACCAATTAATAAGTAATGCGAAAAGCGGCAAACGACCAAGCGGTTAACCCGATGGTAAGTGATTACCGTCCCCCACGAATATTTGCAACAGAGGTGCCGGAGATGCTGCAGGCGCGTTGCCGGTATTTTGGGAGATGGAAGAGTTGGATGAGGAGGATTGGGGAGGGGAAGTGGGCCTCCGGTTACCTCACTCACCGAACGAAATGCTAAATTTTCTGCGAGGCCGTGGTAGTACACCTCGGTCGAGCCAGCCCATTCGAGCAACGGCAAAAGCTGCTGCTTGGCTCTACCACGTACAAGAATTTCTTCCTTCATTCTCATTCCTCCTGATCGAATTTGACCACGGTTGACATATTTCATTAATTTGCATTAAACGTCAAAACCAGTACAGTACATTGTAATATACTTTACATATTAACCAATCGGTCACAGAGAAGCCACTGATCAGATCAATGGAGAAACTTATCGAGTCGGTTATAAGCCGGTGATCAAAACTATAAGAGAAGTCAATAAAGCCTTGTTGAATGTTAATACACCACATCAAATAAGGAACAGCGCCGAACCGAACAGCGCCTGTGCCCCTAAACTTCCATCGTTTAAATGTCTATTCGATTTTTGTTAACATATGTGTATAATAACCAAGCGCTGGACGTTAAAAGATCAAACATTGTGTTTTTAATTTTTTTCATAACAACTGAGAAACAAGCGTTGCGGGAAGTCGATGGATGCAGGTCAGGACCGAGCTTCGTAGCAATCTCTGGGGAGGCCTATGTTCAGCAGTGGACTTGTGATAGGCTGAAATGATGATGATGATGATGATGACCTAACAACTCGATACGTCGCTTGCGTTCGTATCGTCGCCGGTGGCTGTAATAGCATCGGATCACGTCCCAGATTTGCGTTTGACGTCACACGCCTCCGTGCTCAGCTCGCGTCATTACAACCATAATAAATGTGGCGAAACTGCACAGTGCTCAGCGGAGACAGTCTCGGCGCATGGTTAAGATGCTTGTAATAGATTACATAATTATGGTTTTATATTTTCATTTTTAACTTCAACTTGTAAAACGTTTTGCGAAACGTTAAACACTGTTTAAAGATTTATAACCTCTCACGACCCATGTATTAAATACCGGGGTGGTCAGAGCCCTTTTATTACTATCCGTCTCGACACAGTTTTCTGCAAATCTTATTTGGAGCAACGTGACAGATGGCGTGCTTGTCTTCGTTGTCTTAGTATTCAAGCCAACGATACAAATCGTAGATTAGTTTCAAAAACTCGGATCTATTGATTTCCCCATCACCCCCCTCCACCTCCCTCTAACATCCTAGGCCGGCAACGCACCTGCAGCTCCTCTGGTGTTGCAGATGTACGTGGGCGACGGTAATCTCATACCATCAGGTGAACCGCTTGCTGCTTTGCCCTCTTTCTTATATAAAAAAAGAATCTCTGTTCAGCAACGCTTGTTGATTCCAAACAAAATAGATCTGACACCATCGTCAAGGTGCGCTTCGGAAATAAACAATGCTCTAACGTCTGTCCGACGATGCGTTTGTATGTATATAAGCAAGTCGTAACACTGAACCACTGAGATCATCCACCTTGTGCCAGATCCGGGCGCGCTCGTGCAACGTGCGTTTCCTGTTGCGAAACGGCACGTGCTATTCTCGTAACGCATCGGTATGGGAAATCAGCGTAATCGGCGGAAAAAGATCGCCGAACAAGAAGGTTGTTGTTACGAAACGTTCGAGATTCCAAACAACATCGCAGCCGGGTGTGATACTTTGTATCATTTATATTTCCGACTTTGCGAAACTTGCTAATGCTGCATTCAACTCGTTTCAGCACCACCGAGTTGCTTAATGGCTGGTGTACCTGACTGTTGAGTCATGGGTTCTGGTTCGAATCCCAGCGTTGATTAAAATGTACATTATAGACAACGTTACTGGTTTTTGGGTCTGGTTGTATTGTGTTAGGTTCCGTGTCTCTAACAATGCTGGATCAACCAAAATCTAACCTTCAAATATACCTATCCTCCGATCTAGTCGTATGAGCGTTACATCGGCCCTGACTGAGTGCCTCAAGGTTTACATGTACATTTGTGGTTTGTGGCTCTTTAACAGTTTTTTATATTTGATTGGGGTGAAGCTAATAGTCCGCCTGATGGTAATATATTAATATATGTATGTTAACCTGCAGCGCACGGACAGCTTTTTTTTTATAGGAGAAGGGGGCAAACTAGCGTGCGGCTCACCTGATGGTAAGTGATCACCGACGCCCACGAACACCAGAGGAGCTACGGAAGCGCAGCCGGCCTTTAAGGAAGGAATAGGGTCTTTTCTTGAAGGTCCCTAAGTCGTAACTGTTCGGAAATACCGCTGGCGACAGCTGATTCCACAAAGTCCAAGTGCGTGACTGAAAACTTCGATTAAAACGCACTGTGGTGGAATGACAACCATCTAGGTGGTATCGATGGAACATCGAATTCTGTCGCGATGTACGATGTGTTTCATACATCGAACAGGCTTTTAGTGCACGCTAAAGTTAAGCTATATAAGATTGATCTACGCGATACGCCTCTACCTGTTTAATAAATATTTACACTGATAGAGAAGAATACGGATTGAAAAGTAAACAAGTGTAAGTAGTTATTAAATAGAGTGCTCGATGAATCGTTGGCTGAAACAAACAATCACGTCACTCATCGAGGGCGGACAACGAATTCGACCAGTAGGCCGACCGACAGACTGGCAAGGTTACTATAGCTTCGCGGAATCGTTGAGCTCCCGGTCAGGAGTTTCTAAAGATATGTCAGTTGCTGTATAGCTCATTTCTTATTATTCATTTTGTAAGTTTATGGTTTACAAACGTTCAAAGTTTTTTTAGTAGAAATTCGTCTCTGTCACAATTACATTTTTTGAATTGAATCGGGGTGAGTGAGAAGCTTAAGCGTTACATCAGATTTGTGTAACTGCCTCAAATTCTTTTTTTGTGGCACTTTGACCCTTTTTGTTTATTAGATTGGGGTTGAAGCTAACAGTTCATCTGGCAGCAAGTGATTGCTGCAGCCCATCGACACCTGCAAACGACTTCGATCGAAGATGCTTACAGATGCGTTGGACCAAGATGGGGTATCTATGGGCAACAAGACAACATTGCACTGCTTATTTAACAATTTTATTATTTACAAGTATTTCACTAAAATTACGAGTATAATATAGTAAACAAAGTGGTTAACCTCGCAAGTACAAGCCAAGTTTGATTTAGTTATCCTCAGTAAGCGCCACAGCTTATAAGCGTGGTAGAGCCAAGCGGCGGCTTTAGCTGCTGCTCGAATGGGCCGGCTCGACCGGATTGATACCACGGCCTCGCAGAATACCGGCGTGAAGTAGAGGCATCTTGTCCTTCTGCGTTTCGTTCGGTGAGTGAGGTAACCGGAGGCCCACATCCCCTCCCTATTCCCCTCCTCTTCCCTCCCATCTCCCAAATATCCTTAAAGACCGGCAACGCACCTGCAGCATCTATGGTGTTGCAGATGTATGTAGGCGACGGTAATCACTTACCATCAGGTGAACCGCTTGCTCGTTTGCCGTCTTTTCCATAAAAAAAAAAAAAAAAAAAAAAGCTAGATTCACGATTTAACATACAATTTTTTGTGTGTTGAATCTCTTTGTCTTTATCGAGAACTTTGTCTGTTAATTGTTCATTACAAAGCTCAATCTTCTGTTTTAATTTATTCTGATATTACCCTTAGCCTTTTTTTATTATAACTTTTAACTTCTTACGTGAATTAGTTTTTTTTATATATAAAATAGGCTTACGTTTGACCTCAATCTCGCTTGATGCCACACGTTTGCCTAGAAGGTGTCTGTTCACTTTGGCCTTAGTAAAGTGTGGTGGTGGAAAAATATTTTTTTTTTTGTAACCTTTAAGCGGTAAAGAAGCTACCCGTCCATCTGTCTGTAAGAGGCTACCGCAGCCCTATGAACGTCTGCAAACAACTTTAATCGAAGAAGGTTACAGCAACATTGTCACACTTCATGTCTTAGATGGAATGATTCACAACCTGTAATTATATTGACTCTCTAAGTGTACCCTTCAAACCGGAACAAAACAGTAGCTTCACTGGTGCTAGGCGCCAGAAATAGGTCAGAAGATGGTAGCTACCACGACTACCTCTGGGCAAAAAAGAAGTCCTGCCGCCTAGTAACAATCTCCCATGTCAATTGTCAGTGGTTATATTATATTTATTGCCCTTACTTCCCGTGGGTGCTGAAAAACTGAAGAGGAAAGCTTTGAAAATCCGACAGATGACTGATTGAAACAAAAAAATCTCCGAGAGAAGATCTGGCGTCGAGGCTCGCCAACTGTTAATTTTAATCTCCCGGTGAGGGGAAAAGAGGTTTGCGAAAGCCTGTTTAGCTACGCTACGTTCTAAGTGTAGGCACGGACAACAAATGAAACCGAACAATGAAACGGAATATTTTCTATTACTTCCCCTTTAATGCTGGTAGTGAGGTGGATGTTTCCATCTGTTTTGTGGGCCCCATAAGGGAATTATTCTTTAAGATTTTATGTCCCTAATTTAAAAGTTTGTAGTTTAATTTTCGACATATTATGTTTCCTATCTTTAACAGGGTCTTCGAAGTCCCTGTTTCTTTCTTTTTTTTTTATTTAAGTTTAAATTTTTTGCTATAAGTATCAAGTACGTTACCATGCGATATTCACGCTGGGTCTATATTCATCAGAATACAAATGTGTTATGTTATCTGTAAGTATTCAGTTTAGTGGGCCTGATTTAAAAAAAAAACTGTACAGAAGTACCGTAGCTGTAGGTATGTCTAATTTGTAGCTCAAATTGTTTAACTATGCACCATTCGAATTGGGATCAGTGTGCCAAATGTTTCTAAATGAAATTTGAAACTTCAAGCATTAAATGGGGTCGCGTTGCCGTGATTTCGCCGCAGCTGGCTTAATGGACATATTGGTTTGTAAAACATTTGTCGGCTTGTTGACGCTTTCTTGGACAGGCCTACGTTGAGCAGTGGACTTGTGACAGGCTGCAATGATGATGGTGATTCGAAAAAACGAAGCATAGCGATACCTACGTCTGTACGAGTACGTAACGCTAGGTATATCAACATACCGTTTAATGACAATAATTACATGTTTATGGCCATCTCGTTTCATGTCCAAGTTAATGAAATTTGATAAGCTTAAAATGATGCCGGTCTTTTCCTTATATATACTATAGATAACATCCACAAACGATTATTACTTTATAATAGTTTGAATAACTTCCCGGAAGAGGTGTTCGATAACAGCTGTGCTCAAATATTAAGTCAACGATGTTATTGGCGATCAAGTTGAACCAAAATTATTACAAACCAATACATTTTTAACGTGGTAGAGCCAAGCGGCGGTGCTGCTCGTATAGGCCGTCTTGACCGGATTAATACGCACGACCTCGCAGAATACCGGCGTGAAGTAGAGGTGTTTTGTGCTTCTGCGTTTCGTTCGGTGAGTGAGGTAACCGGAGGCCCACTCCCCCTCCCCATTCCACTCCTTATCCTCCTTCCCATCTCCCAAATACCCTTAAAGGCCGGCAACGCACCTGTAGCTCCTCTGGTGTTGCAGATGTATGTGGGCGATGGTAATCACTTACCATCAGGTACCTATCGCTCGTTTGCCGCCTTTCCCATAAAAAAAAAATTGGCTATAAGTTTTTCCGATGCAAAGAACTATCAGAAAATCTATGGTGTGACGAATTGATTGATGACTCAATATTAGAGTTTGGTAAAACTGGATTTACAGTGCATGACTGACATCTCGAACAGATTCCGCTTGATCTCGTCGCGTCTTAAGCGGCTGACTGAGGTGTGTCCGCTGCAATAATGACGCCAGAGAAATTAGCGCTTTTGGCTCAGCACCAAATTCGCTGAACTGTAGACTATTCGATTACTGTATTCATAATGTGTATTTTGTCGCACATAATTCTATAGGAGGACGAACCGTAACCAGAAGCAGCTGTAATAGAGAGGAGTTGTGATGCTACTGTCTGCTGTAACTGTACTGGAAGCGAAGAACTTTATTTAATAGGCGCCATATAATGTTCTTTAATTATTAAATGAAACCATAGGTATGGTATAGTAACCACTGCAGGTATTTCTCCTGTTGATTGGAGGCAGTTTACATACTATTAAATTTTACTATAATAATCATTTATTAAAGTTTACATATATATATATTAAATTGCATATGGACAAACACCTAGACTCGGAACAGTTCTTTTTGTAGTCCATACAAATACTATTGCGAGGGCTACTGCTGGCGGACTGTATGGGAAAGAAGTGACTCTTTATGATGAACTCCTGCTTCCAGAAGAGGCCCCTCAGAAACTGGGCCTGGATGATCCCGGATGGTGCCACAAAAAAAGAGATACATCATGGTGACCAAACGACAAGTTCAGTGACGTCTCTGTGAAATGTATTACAAAGTTTCAGACGATATTATTTATGTTCCTTGAAATTTAACGAAATTTGATAAAATTAACCCTTAAAGAAATTAACCAATATTAAGAAGGGGTCATATAATAATTTATTATAGGTTTGATGGTAAGTGATCACCGACGCTCACGAACATCCACAACACCAGAGGAGCTACAGATGCGCTGCCGGCTTTTAGGGACGGAATAAGCTCTTTTCTTGAAGGTCCCTAAGTCGTAACTGTTCCGAAATACTGCTGGCGACAGCTGATTCCACAAAGTCGAAGTGCGTGGCAGAAAACTAAGAAAACTATTTAAACAAAGTGTTGGCTCTCTCAAGTAGTTGTCACTCAACAATTCTTGCTATTCTTATGATCTGATTAATATATATAAACATAACGCTAAAAACAAAAAAAAACTATACACATTTGAATATTAAATTGTATCGATTTAATAGTAAACTGTAAATATCATTTGTAACGTGGCAGAGAGGAAAAAAATTAACCTGGATTTGAATTGCAATCTGTACACGATACAATCTGTCTCAATTTAATCGAGTGCCTTTGAAACTACTGTTGCCTTGGTAGGATCAGAAAATATGAACCGCAAAATAAATAAAACAGACATCAGTAGTGAATACGCATTATAGAAGTCAGGATACACCGAAGCTTTCTGATCTGTTAGACATTATTATCAAGATCGACTAAGGGTTGCTGCATTAAAAGAATTAAATCTAAAATCGCGTAAATACAAGAAAAAATTATAAGTTAACGAGTCAACACAAACTTACCTTGGAGAAGTTGAATAGTAGCTTGGTATTCAGCGAGTTTCTCATCCACGTAGCCCTCTTGCGACTGACTGGCAATGATCTCCGCGGTGGAGGGTCCTCGATCCTCCTCCTCCTCGTAAATCATGGGGCGTGGCGGCGGCTGAGGCTCGTGAGGCGGACCGGCATAATCGTACTCCCGAATCGGTTCGTATGGCGTCGAATAATAATACTCCGGATTTTGTCCCAAAGTGGGTGACATTGAGTACGGCGAGATGGAGAAGTGGGAACTTGGAGATGGAGAATGGGGGCGGAAGGAGTGCGGGGAGTGGAGGGGCCTAAACGGTTTTGGGGACGGTTGGACAGGTGGCGGGGAGACTAGTGCGGTAGAGTGACGTGGGCCGGAAATTAGCGGGGGCGGACTGGGTGCCCACGGCGATGGGGGGCGGTAGTGGAGAGAAGAGGGGGAGGGCGCGCGCGCGCGTCCGCGCCCCGGAGGAGGCTGCGACATCTCGCGGATTGATACGCGTCAACCCGGTGTGTCACGCCTTTGTCGGCATCGCTGAAACAATGAAAACTGTGTGATGAAAAATGTTTTCTCTGAAACTAGAAAGGTTCAATAGTTTTAAGTTGGTAATCTACATAGAGTAAAGAAATAAGTATTTTGCAGTGACTCAGGGCCATCGCTTTAAAAATAATAATGCATGCTACGTGAAAATGAGATAGATCTGCATCATAATTTATAGTGGAAAATATGATTTTTACACCAATGATTATTTCGCTCAAAAAAACATTTTGACCGCCGGTCCCAGTTTAACTGCTGAACGTCGCAAATTCGAAGCGATGAAGAATATGTCATGAAGAAACCGGCAAGTATTAAAAGTAAAATAAAATAGTTATTTCTCGAGCCGCAGGTTATTAATTTCATAGGACGATGGTTCTATATCCGCGGTGCAAGCGCCACTGCAATTGTATGCATTTAATTGTTATTTTAAGTCCTCAATCTACCACGTGCTCCGTGGTGAAGACCAACATCGAAAGGATACCAGCACTTCGGAGATATAATAAAAAATATCGATTCCTTTACCATGAAAGAAAAATAAAGCAGCAAGGTCAAAAGTTGAAGTGACGCCATAAAAAATAGAAATTTCCCTGTTCTCTTTACTTTTCTCCCCAATTCATCACACGGGTGTGCTAGAACCCGATTAATGCCTGACCGAATATACACAGACAGGTGGTCGAATATACAAGGTAGTGAGAGATTTTTTTTTTTTTTAATTTTTAATCCTTAAAATCTTTTCATCTCTATTTCTTTGGAACTCCAGTCTCCTGTTTCGAAGTTAGATACCTTAACCAGTAGGCTATCGTGGCTTTATAATGAAAGAAAAAAGACGAAAACTAAATCCATAATTAATCTAGCCGGTTATTCGTTCGTTCTTACCATCAAGAAACATAAATGACATTAACAAGCGTCAAAAGTAGACGCGATCTATTTGAAGCGTTTCTTGCAAAAGGGTTACGTGTGTTCAGTGTTGGATTGCTGCTTGTGACGAGGACCAGATGGCTGCGTTTTATTAGGTTCGAATCGGCTTTTAAGTGTATTGCTGTATGAAATAACGTCAGGTTATCGGAATAGGTCATTATTATATTATTTTATTACAGTTCTATAACATGTTTCAATGCTATGATTATTCCGAGCTTAATATCGAGTCAACATTCTTTAGGCCTGCGGTAATCATTTTATTTATAAATATGATCGGACACCCGTGTGGCTTAATGGCGTACCTGACTGTTGAGCCATGTGTGCTGACCGCGATTCCTAGCTGAAGTCAATATTTGTGCAATACAAAAATATCCGCCAACAACGGAAACGCGACACGTGTTTTGCCTCACAACAAGGCCTCTCTTGCCTAATGCCAAACGTCTCCAATCACCAACATTGCAACAAACCCGACACTAGGCGAGCCACACCACGAACGACGGAAGAGCGACGTGTGTCGCCTTACAACGAGGCAATACCTTTTTTTATAGTTATTTTAAAATAATTTTATTAGTTAGTTAATTTACTAAATAAATACACCTGCTACGGCTATCTCACCAACCCATGGGTTGACTGGCAGAGAATGCCAATAGGCATTAAGTTCGCCCTTTGTCACCTCAAATTATAAATGGCGTAAGCAATAAAGTTTAAAAAAAAATACAAAGCGTCTCCAATCACCAACATTGCAACAATCCCGACACTAGGGGATCCACACACTGCTTCCCAAACTAAGCCAAATACCTAGCACTGCAGCGGAACTAACTGGAACAGCATCACTAGTCTGTACCCCTTGGGTATCGGCACCACACTCACTCGCCAGGCCACCGAGGCGAATGTGGGAGAAATCATCTATGTTCTAGTGCCAAGTGTTGCTGGCGCCTTTTGGAATTGCCCGCAGTCAACTCCGAAAAGCTGATAAAGAAGAAGATAAATTGACAGAGCATATTAGGTGAGCACTCTTTCATAGAATTCCACCTAGAAGACTTCGGATAATTTCCACTACGCTGAGGAAATAATTAGGAATCTCGCACACGCATTAAGAACATAAGGAAAGAAGAGAAAAATAAAATAAATAATACAAACATCTAAAATTAAAATAAAGTTCAAAAAAATTTTCACTACAACATTAGACGACGAAGCCGAGATAATCCCGACAATTATTTGCAGACCAACCCACACTTTACGGTAAGGTTATATATATAATAATAGGTTAATTAGTTAATTATGGTGATGTATGTAGAGAGATGTAAAAAATCATCATCAAATCGTGCAGTCACGTGAAGTCATATGAAGTCATGTGGAGTTACGTAAAGTCACATGTCTGCATTCGACTAAAAGTGAGCAGTAACTTTTAAAATTTTCTTCTATATTTATTTGGAATTTGTAAATGCTTTCGTATACTACCGTTGACCTTGACGGTAGCTACTCTGTAAATGGAGTCGATTGAACCAAAAAACACAACTCTAAGACATGGCTAAACCGGAAACTTACAAAAAAAAATTGATTCAAATTGTAAAAATAAACTGTTCCAGCTAAAGAGCGACTAATTACCTAGTTACCTAATGTATATTCGCTAAATTTATTTGCAGAAGACCTAAATAATGAACATAGCCTTGACGCGCCTGCACACCCGCTGCACCTTACGATATTTTGAAAGACATAACTGTTAAACAAATTATTTTGGATGGCCGCCAGAGGACGCTAAAAATTAGGTTTAGACGCCATGTCGCTTTTCCTACAGATGGCGCGAATTAACATAACTGGCACAGATAACATAATTCTGAAATTCTAGTTGACTTTCGAATTTTTTATTACCAATTTATAACACTGCCAGCCAGTTACGTAGAGTAATAATAATTATAATAATTAAAAATAAATACCAGTGCTAGACTTTTGGTAAGAAATAGGAAACCATTAAATAAAATTCTGGACACGATAAAAAAAACCCGGTCTCGATATGACAACTTTTTCGGGAGTTATCGTAACCACATCCCTAAAAAAAATCCGGACGTACACGTAAATTTTTTTTTAAAACAGTTTTTATTTAAAGTAGCAATATTAGATGAATTTTCAAAATAGTTTTATTGAACTAATTAAAGTGTTTTCTTAATATGTGTCTATTCAAATTAGCATATAAGATAATTGTGATAGAGGCATTTGAAGACGCAGAATCGCATGACCTTGACATGTCAGATATAATATAAAACACTACCTCCCGCCGCTTGACGCCATGAGACGTGCAAAAGAAAGGACTTACACCAATTTCTTTACATAAGAAAGAATTTCAAAAATTATGTATACATTAGCTCGAAACTTTCTTATCGTGGGTGTGAGCAATAAGCTAGAAGCTTTGAAAATCCACATTCTATCTAACGGCGAGTAGAAAAGTGGGTTGCGGAAACTTGCTGTGGTGAGGCGTGCCAAATGGGAATCCGTAATTTCTGCCTACACACAGAGACTCAACTTTTCCATAAATTTTATAACATCCTTAAAAATTTCAATCGACAAGAATGAAGTCAAGAAATTTATAATATTTTATTTAGGTACGAGAAATCAAGACATGAAACCAATTTCACGGAATATTTCGGGTTTAATTTTATGAGGAGAATAAAAAAAACGTAATTATTTATACCCGTGACAATTGGTGAAACTACGTAACGTGGTGGAGTCAAGCGGCGGCTTTTGCTGCTGCTCGAATGGGACGACTCGAGCGGGGTAGTACTATGACCTCGCAGAATACAGGCGCGAAGTAGAGTCATCGTGTGCTTTCGTTTGGTGAGTGAGGTAACCGGAGGCGCTCTCCCACCCCCTTTCCCCATCCCCAAAATATTCCTGAAGGCCGGCAACGCACCTGCAGGTCCTCTAGTGTTGCAGACGTACGAGAGCGTCGATGAACACTTTCCATCAGTTGCGTCGCTTGTTTCGTTTGCCCCCTTTCCATTCCCATAAAAAAAAGTGGGTCGACCTGGGAAGGACGACCTCCTCACATCATAACAGCTTCGAAGAATATAATAAGCCATGAATAGAATTTACTATCCAAGTAAAGAATGTATTTTGTATTACTTAGTACGGAGGCATGACGCGGTAGATCTGATTTGATCGATCAATTCAGATTGAAAGTTATTACGTTTCTTCTTCTTTATCAGGTCTAAGTCCGCTATAGGACATTGGCCTTTCCATTAAAGCGGCCACAAAAGTAACTTGTACAGTCTAATTTATCACAAACCTCGCACCTTAGACTTTCGAGATAGTAAGTCCGCCATCTTTCGGTAGCCATTATGATTTTCAAGGCTATTCCCTTAGTCGCTCCCATGACTCCCCTCTTACGACACCCATGGCAAGAACACCTTAGTAGAAGATTTCGAAGAAACCTAGTTTTGTTTAAAAGTTACCAGTAATATTTGCTTTTTGCTTTTGCTTGCCCTTTTTGAAAGCCTATAGCTTACTGAAAGCCTTTTTGGCAGCTTACCCCATTACAGTAAAACAACGGAGCATATTATACGAATTATAATTATTGTGAACATATAAATCATATATTATATTTGGCACCACTTACGTTTTGACAACCAATTCAAATGCCGTTCTAAAGCAAAATCAAAATCTTTGTTCTTCGGTAAGTGAACATAAATTTCTCTTGTCAAAAAGTCTTTCTTTTTTTTTAATCTACCACTGTTCGTAATGAGTGAATGGTACAATAAATTGTTTTAGAACGCACTAGGGAGCGATCAACTCATTCCCGGGGGTTATTATCATCCGTGTATTCCTTATTTCACACCGTCCCCCTCCTAGTCAACGACCCGTCATTGTACGACAACAAAATGGCCGCCGGCCAGACGGCTGTAAGTCTCGCAAAAAATTACAGTTCGGGACATGCACGTTTCCCTGGCCTAGCTCCAAGCGTGCCAATTCTAGATAGGGCGGCCACGAGGCGCCGTGCCGCCGGAATTTCCGCATTTTTAGTTTATTTAGTTTTAGTTTTCGTGTGCTTAAGTATTATTTCAAAGACTGCATTCACTCGTATTCCCTAGTAAGATCTACTTAAATATTTATGCTTAAACTCTCATGCATGTGTTCCATAGGGGTCGACAGGGACTACGGATTTCCATTTGGTCTGTACATCTAAACATGGCCAAACGGTCTTCCGCATTCCACTTTTCGTCTCTAACAAAACTTCATTTCACAACACGTTCAGATCCAAAATTAGTTTCGATTCGGAATATATTTCTATTCGGGGTTCTTGTATAGTTCGAAGGTTACCCTATATATTTTACTCGATGTGTCACACGGTATAAAGTAATATTTTGATAAACGGTTAACGAATAAATATAGCAAAAGGGTAAAGGGTAATAATATTTGCATAACTTTGTTAAACACGCTTCGTGCTTTATTACCACCATTACATATGTACAGTTTGACGGTATGTTTGAGCAAATTTCAGTTAATAGAGCAGTGAGGAATTTAATTTAGAAAACAACTGAAAATGAAAAAGATTTGCGCATAGTGCCGCATTGCGTCAAACCAAGCAAGAAGAAAGAAGTCGTCGTTAAATTGTGTCATTGGCTGTAACTCGGGAGGACTAACTTGTGAACAAGTGATAAATAAAAACTGACTTTAAAATAAATTATAAAATAACCTACGCTTGCTAAAATAAAATAAATATTATGTATTAAATTGAAATAAATGCGCACATCTATTGCGCGCACTAGCCATACAGTAACGCGACTAAGGGTCATATAGAGACCTTCTATCCAAATCAAGAAATCGAAACCTTTAGTTGCTTGATGCGGTAAAAATTAGTTATTAACTTTTCTAAGTCTATTTGACGTAGACCGTCGCCGTGTGCTAATAGTAGGTGTGGTTTTGTCTCCCTCGGTGAACTAAGAGGAGCCTGCGTGGCCGACCTGCCTTTGAGGAGGGCCTGACCCGAGTTGGCCACACCGAGTGGGCTTGGCTCCGGATGCGGTTTGGTGAACAGTGGGGGTAGAGTTTGGGTCGTTGCTCTGCACCGCACTCCTTGTACTCAACCTCTACAGCCGAAGTAGAGTCGCGGGGTCCTACAAATATAACACGTACGCAACATAATATTACCAGACTACTGTAAACCAATATTTTTACATGATGTTTAGATATTTTCTTCGGATAGGACAGTGCTCAACCCGAGCGGGACAATAATGGTAATTGGCCTAATGATTGATGATATAATTTTGCAAACGTATATTTATATGGTTACCCTAGCAAAAGTTCGTTAGTTTTGTTATGCAATCTTGCGATTATGAAGCTTACACGGAAAAAAAGACTGGTGCCAAATTGATTATAAGGGTTTGACTAAACTGGCGTAAGCATGTGCCTTATGTCATTTTTTATGAAGTTATATTGAAACGTTGTTACTAATAAAGAAATGTATCGATTGTAATGGAAAATAAAATTATTAAAATTTTACGATAAGGCAATAATGGATGGACAGCTTAATGTTCACTGATTCGAAGTTTGCCGATATTCTCGCATGTAAAATACAATTTGGAATGTTTTACTCAAGTGTATCATTGCCCTTATATTTATGATGTAGACGCGGCAGCTGACACACATAATAATAGCCCAAGAACAGATCCGTCACGTGATAAAATAAAAAGAAATTTGTTATGTTCATTACCGTCCTGACGTCAGCATTCGAAATTCCATTGATAATACTTGAGTCTTAAAGTAGCTAAAGTATAAACTGAATTCACAGTTTTGTGAAGAATACCAAAGGTCAAAATAAATAATAATCACGAACTTTTCGCTAGATTTAAAAAAAAACACCTTGCACTTATGTTTCTGAAATACATTGTTAGGGCAACATATTATATTTACAAAGACCTCCAAAGAGTTCACTAGTTTTAAAAATCAAATTATAAACGCTGCTCTGCACAGAACACGGTCCGGCGCCATCTGCATTCATCGACTTCCCGCAACACTTTGCAGGTCGTTACTCCTGGTGGCTACTGGAGATCCTATCTACCTATCTTCATCAGCACTTATCAGTTCTACGAAATATGTGACTGCGTGGCCCTTATCCTTCTATTGCCAGTATCATCGTTGCAGATTCTTCTGAAGAAACACCGAGCATTTTAATTTCCATAGACAGCTGTGCAACTATGAGCTTATAAGGAAGCTATGAACCACCTCACGATTCTGTGACGCACTGTTTAAATGCCTTTTGAAGTATTTTCGACTAGAATATATATCGTGGCTTCCTCAACCCTGCCCGGTCACGCACTGTTTAAATACTTCCTCAACCCTCGCTGGGTCGAGTTGGATACCAAGGTCGACATCTTGGTCAAACTTGAACTCTTACGAGGATCGTTGCAAGATGTGGCGATGGATGTACTCCACCACCGCGTGGCTTCGGCCAATGTTTTCAGTAATAATATTTACGTCTATAATAATCATTATAAATGTTGGCGCCCGTCGTTTAAAACAGGATGTCACATCAAGCACTACCCAATAGTGCCAGGGTTGGAGCTACAAATTTTATTGCATGTCACTCGCTAGTTATAATAAATTATATTTTCCTAGAATACGACCCTGTGATCAGAGAGCGAGATTTAGTTGTCATGTAAAAATGTTTTAGTTGTGTTATAACTACTATCATAACACGCGGTATAACACTAGCCACTGTGTGTGTACATGTAACACATGTACATGTTATGTACATGTTATACTTATATAAGTAAAGGAATATAAAAAAAAGTATATCAGGACTTCTAACACCTCAGTCCCCCGTGACTACATATGTCGGGTACATAGAAACAACAATTCGACACTATAAAATCCGTGAATAAATAATTTCAATTCTTTTTTTTTTCATATAATAAAAATCTTACCGATAAATAACAGGTTAGGTTGTCACCTTATAGGGATTACCCTATAAGGAGATTCTTACTTTTAGTATGGCAATACCGATCTCGACAGTACCTTAAAACCTAATACACGAATATTCCGCCCCCGGACGGCAGTAAAGAGCGAACAGGGATAACTGTAATTCAAAAAAAAAAACTACTAAATTAACTATACATCATGCTCCTCTCCGACTGGAGTGATTTTTCGATCTAATTCGGTTGCTTATATCACAGCAGAGTCATCCGAGAATAGCGAACGGTCGTGTATTTAATCCAGTGCGCGCACAATTGACAACGTCTAGAAACATCGAAACGATGGTGTATTGAATTTGAACCGATTCTAATAGTGGTAATACTTCACAGTAATTTTATTTTGTTGTATTAAATTTCGAATGATTTTATTATGTAAGAAATTTCAATCGTCGTAGAAGCCTAAATGCGACGTAACCCTAAAAGAAACAAAAAAAAATTCGCCTGAAATAAAAGATTACCGCTTACCCTGTCACGAATTATTGAACAGGACTTTAAGTTAGATGCTTACGGTCAATATAGGGGTGACATATATCAGCCCCTGTAGCTTAAAAGAGTGGAACTTTACAAATTAAAAAAATATTACGATAGATGCAAAAAGCAAAACGTCGAAGTGTATTCTCACAGCCCTAAAGAAATAATCATCCTGCAGTGACTGTTGGACGGTGTCCTACCGAAGAGTCAGGGAGTTTGATATTTCTGAAAAATTTGTAAAGACTTCGGTCGGAGGAGTTTAGCAATAGACTGCCATGGAGTTTCCAGCAAGACTCTGCTCCCGGTCACAATGCACGAACAACTCAAAACTGGCTCGAGAACAATGTTCCGGACTTCATAAGAGCTGACGTCTTGGCCTCGTCTAGTACAGAGTATATGGTCTGCTCGAAACGTTACTCCGCCATAGAGCCTCTCAAGAAATCTTTAAAGCTAGCAGTGATGAACAGATTCGAGGTCAGATATCATAGGCCTCAATCAAAGCCACATTGAAATAACGAATTAATTAATCGCTTCATCATCATCATCATCATTTCAGCCTATCAGAAGTCCACTGCTGAACATAGGCCTCCCCCAAAGATTGCCACGAAGCTCGGTCCTGAGCCACCTGCATCCATCGACTTAATCGCTTACATTTCCATAAATATGTTCACAAAAGTTTTATTATTACTACGCTGTTTCTTTAAAAAAAAATTATTCATTTTTATGAGTATAAGAACTTATGACCGTAATGGATACCTATATGATATGACCTGATCGTGGAAAGTGGAAAAGTACATAGGGAACGGGCTCGATAATATGGCTATTAAACATACTATAGTGAAATGAAATGAAATGAAAATACACTTTATTGTACACCAATAGCAAAAATAGGAAAAAAAATAAAATAAAAAGAAACATTAGATACACAAAGGTACAATTGGCGGTCTTATCGCTTAGAAGCGATCTCTACCAGGCAAGCATTTTGCAGAGGAAATAATGACCAGTGAGCAAGGGTTAAGGGTGTACGCAAGTTACAAACAAGTGAAAATATTATATAATAAATATATATTGATATATACACAAACATATATATATACACTAACATATACTGATATATCTAAATAAATACACAATATATACCCATACATATACAGGAACATAAAGAGTAAAGAATAAATAATATAATATAAGTGCCGTAAGTGTTCATGCAAACACAGAGGCATTCACCATTCTCAACCTTTCCGCACCCGATGATGGATCGAAGGAAGAGTCCGACGCAATGCGAAACACAGGTTATGAAACACAACATAATCAGATCTGATAGCAACAATTTATCTCTCATATATTGACTATTTTAATTACTTTATGTACGTGTACTGGAATTCTTATGTTCAGGCGTACAAAGTACCACATGCTTTTTAGTGTTTTGTGTAGAGTTCTATTACTAAGCCTACGCCGTCTGTCCGTACGTCTGTCCTACCTACCTAACCTTTAAGGGGTTGTATATCATGAACCTTAATAGTAAAACAGTTGAAATTTTACACAGAATAGGCAAATAAGTATCAAACTTGTTGTGATTATATTGCAAACTCTGAAGTAAAACAACAAATACTAAAAATCGGTCAAGTTTGAGTCGGGCTTGACTTTTATGAGAAAAGTTTTAGAGAAAAAAACTGTCAGGGCAATCTGTGAAAACGCGTTATCATATACTTTAGAGTTTGCAATACTTTTGAATTAAAATATACGTTGCATAGATAAAAATTGTTTTTAATAACAGTGACGAAAAGTAATCGAAGGTTATTAAGCGACTGTCATTATCCATTGTGTACCTTGGCGCCGATTATTAAATTCGCAGCCAAATGCACGCAGTGTTTGCGTTCATTTAAAAAGCCTGACTCATAGGTAGTACGTAAAAAACAAACAGCTATGATTACTCTCATGATATCATCTGATATCATGAAATGGATTCCCAAACTGTTTTGGACAAGAGACCCCTTTTCCAAAATGAACTGATAACTCAGACCCCCCTAGCCAAAATACTTTAAGAATCCTGTCTCTAGTTTTTTCATATCGATACAAAATAATTAACAATTTAAAAACTTTGCGGTTGGTTAAGTGAGTAAACTTGACGTCATTTTCTCATCAAAATTAACAAAATAAATAGACATAAAATTCAGCAAATATCAAGTGTAATTAATAATTATTAATACAAATTACGTAAACATTTAAAAGTACAACAATGATACTTCCTACTAAAATATTAGTCATTCTTATAACAAATTGGTACACGTGACACAACTTATACAGTATTTTGAAAGTTTCAAATAAGAACTTGTGTTAATTATTAGGAGTCGATTTTTAGACGTCGACCCGCAAAATTAGTTTGGGAATCCCTGATGTAAAGGGCCTTAGCTGAATCAATACAAAAACGTTATGCGATATATCTGTCTGTCCGAACGGATTTGACTCAAAAACCTACTAAGGTCATTGACATGAATGATGGAGTTGCAAAGATGAAGATGCAGAAGCAATCCCAGGACGATTTGGAGCAGGTGCCAGCTGCGCAGGAGACGGTAGAGAGTCGCAAGCAGGCACAGACGTCTTTACCTTCCCGTGTCAGATGTGACGTATATTTTTTTTAATTAGGTCTACTAAAGTGAAGACAATGTACATACATGCTTACACATAACATAAAAAAAGAAAACCCTTTAAATTGCATTCTGATAAATGTAGACAAATAGCGCGCCATATCGCATGATAACTTATTTGATACTCAAAGCGTAACCTTTAATAAAAATAAAAAAAGGGGCAAAAAAGAAATAGGAACTCGGTTAAATAACTCAGATAAAAATGCAATAAGATCAGAAGATGAATCCGATGCAAACGTCAGGGGACACTGGTCCCAACACGATACAACCAGACTGGTAAAACAATAACTGGGCTTCGAACGCAGAAACGAATGAGTACAGAAACATTTGTCGAGGCAACCGCTACCTGGTCGATATTGGCTAGAACATGCACACAGTGTAGATATAAGTTTAGTATCGTCATTAATATCTTCAAATTAACCGGAGTGGCATGGATTCTAAAGTACAGACGTCACTAGATCTATAATGATAATAGAAATGTCATAACGCATCATATAATATTAACATCTGGACGCGATACGTCTGCCAAAAGCATCCAATCATCATTATTATTGTAATTTCTGAACGTTTTGGAGGTCTGAAGCAACAAGCAGTTGTACGATCGATTCTCTTATCCGATCGGTACGGTAGATATTCGCATCTGTTTGGTTTTTTTTTCTTCTTTTCATCTGTCTATCCGAGTCCACTAATAGCACCAAGAAAGCATCGGCTGACGAAAGGTTAGCTAGCTCTCACATCGCCGGGCAAGCGGGTCGGTGAGCGAAGCGCCGGCACCCTCCCACGTATGATAATGCTTCCCATCACACCCACCCTGAGGGATACGCGTGAATTTTCTACAATCATTCGATCGCCTTTGTGAAATATCAGTTTCATCTATCCGGTATAGGGTTTCCATAATACGTGGTAAACGTGGTTAAACGCGGTGGAGCCAAGCGGCTGCTTTTGCTGCTGCTCGAATGGGCCGGCTCGACCGGATTGGTACCACGGCCTCGCGGAGAAGTAGGGGGCATCCTTTGCTTCTGCGTTTCGTTCGGTGAGTGAGGTAACCGGCCCACACCCCCCCTCTATTCCCCTCCTCTTCCCTCCCATCTCCCAAATATCCTTAACGACCGCCAACGCACCTGCTGCATCTATAGTGTTGCAGATGTACGTGGGCGACGGTAATCACTAATCACTTACCATCAGGTGAACCGCTTGCTCGTTTGTCGCCTTTCCCATTAAAAAAAAAATAGATATCTCCGCGTTAATAAAAAGCACAGTGCGTTTTGTTATGTGTGCCCATCGGTTGACCTGTGAAGCGCTGGGAGTAATGATCGTGATAGTAACGTCCGAGTATAAACTCACTATCTATCTAATTATCCACGTCGCGAACTATCTTATTATGCCAATGTATTTCACGAGAATTGCGAGATGTTCTGTTAGGTTTGCGGCGACTTGTGCTATTCGGGGAACGTCATGCCGGCCGCGCCGCCACGTCGGTGTACGGACAGCTTGTCGGACTCGGTGTTGCCGGCTTTTCAAGAGCTAACCAACGAATCTTACGCGGAAATATAACTTTTTTTTTTTTTTGTAAGCAAATGCCCAGATAGTTTACGTGACGTCACCGTGAAAACCACCAAACTTTATTCTTGTGGGTGAACGAACTAAGAGTCAATAAGGGAAAAGGTGTCTGTTTATCAGCGTTTGCCAATTCGTTATTCAAACGTGGCGATTATAACAAAAAACAAAAAAACATTCCGTTATTAAATGAGAGATATGGTCAATCGTCAGAGTCGACTAAGGGAATAATATAACCATTTAAAAATACCAGAACTGTAGAATACAGACTGATCGTGGATACCAGTATCTAAGATGGAAAGCATTTAATACAGCGTCCGCCAATCCGACAGCCAAACGTGGTCACTATTTATATATATAATAGTTCTATTTGAAAAGGAAGTCCTACATTTGACATATATAATAAATAAACCCAAGCGCTTGCCACTCAAGACGTTCCTCCTTCCTTATCTTTCTATATTATTATACATGTAGATAGATAAAAAAATATAAATCAGATGCAAATAGAAATTAAAGAATAATGTAACATACATTATTTATATAATGATTATTACTTTTGATATAGTGATTATTGATATAGTATTTACGCGAATACTACACATTTGAAATTAAACTATTATTTACGGATTTTATCGTGTTGGCTTAGTTTATTTATATCCCGAAGTTTCGATTGCTTTACAGCAGCCGTAGTCACGGGGGGACTGAGGTGTTAGACGTTCAGATTTCATAGTTAACACGGGCTACCTTGAGCTTTTATTAATTCATTTTTGGTCCGATCTACGCATGCGTATAACATACTTAAACGCGATAAAATCCGTAAACAATAGTTTCATTACCAATGTATGTAATAAATAAAACAAATGTTACATTCTTTGTGTATGTTATAGATGAAACGATACATTGCAGAATAAAGTCCATATTCAGCAGTGGAAAAAAGGTTGATGATTATTTGTAGGTTTTCAATATCACAAAGTAACTTCCAGAAATTGAAAGCAAGTCATAGACTCAAGAGTTCAGACCGGCAAGATTGTGTCCAGCTTTAAAGCACCCACATACAACTGTCTACTTGTAAGAGAGTTCAGTGAACACAGGGATTGTATCTGGGATGTGTCGTCTGCCAGAATAGGACAGGCATTGATATGGACTGCTTCCGCTGGTTAGACATACAAGTAAAAATAAATAAATATATGCAAACTTGTCACCTCATCCTCCTCTAGAATACGAACTGCTAAGGATCACATGCAGTGTCAGAGACATACCAACATAACAACGCAAGCAGAGCAGACCGGAATACCATTAACTTGTATATTACACAAATATTGCGCCAGGAATTCTTGCCCAGAATCCATGGGTTAACAGTTAGGCACGCATACAGGTAATCCATCTTCAATGAAGGAACTATAAATATCTTCAAGGCCAAAGTGAACAGACATCTAGGCAAGCGTGTACCATCCTAGGCCTCATCTTCGCTTTCCATCGGGCAAGATTGAGGTCAAACGCAGGCCTATTTTTTCATAAAAAAAAAAAAACTAGCTACAGGAGCGAGTATTTTGTCCCTCTTTGAATTAAAATGGAATGCCACGGTGTACGTCACGGGGTCCGGTTTTCACTTTCACTTTACGAAACGCATTTGACCTCGGTGGGTCGCCCTTCAACTGCTCCTACCATATCAGCCTATTCTAGCCCACCGCTCAACATAGGCCTATCGAAGTAATCGTCAGCGCATTCTTGCTCGCCGCGCTGGTACCCTCTCACTAGTGATGTTGCTCTCCATCACCAGTCTATGGATCATCACAGTTGGTCGCCAGAGCTTCGTTTCTTAGCTAGCAGGGTGCACTCCCTCTTACACCCCGGGTCTTCCACTTCCCTTCCCTACTTAAATATGATTTGAAAAGAGTGATGAGAGACAAGCACAAGCATTATACTTGTAAACAGGTGACTGTACGCTCGTGTTTCCAATCCATTTTTCATGATTCAGCAGTAGATTTTTATGAAGAGATTATTTATATTAGTATTTTATAGAGCATGCCTCATTCGCGACTCCCCTTCATTTCTTTTTCTTACTCTTAATTTATATTGTGGTTTACAATCTTTATCATGATCTCAATGTACGTATAAAATCTATTTAGAAATTGAAATTAGCCAACTAGGTTCCTCGCAGCTCTTAAGAAACCTCTCAAGTTATCGAAAAAGTTCAACGCGATCATCGTCCCGGTTTGGTTGGGGGATGTCCTACCAAGGAGACACGAAGCTCCGGAAGCAAGGAGCACGGAGAAGTAAGGATTTCGACCACAGTGAAAGCTAAATCATGTAGTGAAGTCTGTCAGTGATACACTTTACAAAAACGACTTAATAAGAGTTGATAGGTGGTCCTCGTAGTATCCAGATCTAAACTCGTTAGACCAAAATTTGTGGTAAGGACCAGGGAACATGGTCTGCTCAAAACGTTACTGCGTCATCGAGTCTCTCAAGAAATCTTTAGAGCCGGCGGTGGCTAGATTCCCTATGGCGACGTAAAACTACATATTCTTGGTGAGAGAGATAAAAGACCTGCACCAATGGCGGCCACTTAATATAAAATTGTGTTTAATGAAACGCTAAGTGTTAATCGATACCAGATATGTTTTTTTTATTACTCTTTTATATATAAAATATATGCATTTTATGTGTAACGGTACTTATAGCCTTACTATTTATATATATCATCATCATCATCATCATTTCAGCCTATCAGAAGTCCACTGCTGAACATAGGCCTCCCCCAAAGATTGCCACGAAGCTCGGTCCTGAGCCACCTGCATCCATCGACTTCCCGCAACACTCCGCAGGTCGTCACTCCATCTTGTGGGGGGTCGTCCTACACTGCGTTTGCCTGTACGCGGCTGCCACTCGAGAACCTTTTTTCCCCAACGGATGTCAGTTCTGCGAGTTATGTGGCCGGCCCATTGCCACTTCAGAATATATTTATATATATATATAATCCATGCGCCTTTTCTTTCCACTATCCTTATCTCGACAACGAATTACCTTATCATAAACCTTATCTATCTCATAGAGACTTGAAATTTGAAATGTGGACTGTCAACCCATGCTGTTGATGACAAACTGAGAAAACCATATTTTACAATAAAATAACCATTTTGTTTATAAATAATTTTTTGGTTACTTTGTTAAAAAAATATATTATGATAGCTTAAATATATTTTTTGTCAAATTTAATTTCGCTATTCAATTCGATTATAAAATAC
This sequence comes from Bhutanitis thaidina, assembly GCA_029286595.1. Classification (NCBI taxonomy): domain Eukaryota; kingdom Metazoa; phylum Arthropoda; class Insecta; order Lepidoptera; family Papilionidae; genus Bhutanitis; species Bhutanitis thaidina. The sequence goes on along the minus strand of JAGSMS010000022.1, from coordinate 16,653,015 downwards.
CTTAGAGAACATATTATATAATTCTACGCAATATCTACGAAACTGTTTCATTATAACAAATCTGCAAACAATAATTATACAACAAAACGTGGAGACTCGAAATGCGACATGAATATTTCTGTACTATGTTTTTTTCTTCTACAACTCTTATCGTGACAAATAAATAAGATCAATGTTTAAAATTTGACACGTGTGCTTCTGAAACCGTCCGGTTGATGACGAAATTGCGTAAAATGTATATTTCAATTAAATAAACGTTTTCATTCCATTAATTTAATTATTTTAACTAATAGCCGAAACAAAATTGCTGATTACATCATTCGATTTTAAAAAATAACAAAGGCAAACTCGTATTATATTACTTTGATACGGTTTTTTTAAAAAGTATGTCAATTAAAAAAAAAAATTCCATCCACTCAACAAACAAAATAGAGTGTAACGAGTCTTGGAATTTGCTCTGTTCATTTCTTAACCTGTGCACGTGATGACAATCTAGGGAAAATACTTATTTTTAATCGTAAGAAATATTTGTTCTATTATCTTTATTTTATATCATATTTAAGGATCAGCAAGCTGAAATGGCAATGGGCCGGCCACAGAACAACCGTTGGGGAAAAAAGGTTCTCGGGTGGCAGCCACGTACAGGCCAACGCAGTGTAGGACAAGATGGAGTGACGACCTGCGCAGTGTTGCGGGAAGTCGATGGATGCAGGTGGTTCAGGACCGAGCTTCGTGGCAATCTTTGGAGGAGGCCTATGTTCAGCAGTGGACTTGTGATAGGCTGAAATGATGATGATGATGATGATCTTTAATTCTGTTAAATAATGATGATGATTATGAACTACGGCTTAGTATCGGTCGTTTTATGTCACGCACATTTCCAATACTCTCCTGTTGGTGTCCGGAATATTTACCCAATAGAACTGGCAACCCCGCCAGCACACTGTTCAATGGTCGATCGCCAAACTCTAAGCGCCTTGGCCAAGGGCGTTTTGTAACTTTTATTTTTAGCCATCTCTTTTTACAACAACGACGCGGTGCGAGGTTCGCTTTATATTTCGCCTGTCAAAACAAATTATAAGCCCAGCCGTTGTCGAGATATATTGTTGCGTCGTGTGATCGTCGTGCATTAATAGTAGGTGATTAAAGTACGTACGTACGTAACACCATCACATGCACGGTCCGAGAGTATTGGGATCTTGTGAAATCAACAGAGTTATTACAGCAATAACCATCTCAAGGTGTAAGGGGGATTAAACTATCTTTTTCACCGAGGGTTAACCTCTCCTGCGCGCGATGCTTGCAGTCGACAAATGGACGGACAGCTGATAGCGGAAAATCCATCCAAATATCTTACCCTAAACCCACAGACTAGTGAGTGGTGTGAGGGGAAAGATTTTTCTCCAAATGCGTAGCTTGCACCACTTGCATGAGGCACACCTGGCTAAGGAACGTGCCTCTAAAGATCTTATCGCTAAGGAAGTGACGGGAACCGGCGCCTCTTGTGCGAGGGATGGTCACCTACTTCGTTGGTGAGCGCAGTACCTAGTGTGTTGTAAAGCTAAGTGTGGACAGCAGTGGACTCATACAAACTAACAGAGATGCAGGAGAAGTATCTCAATTACCTGGCGGTGGCGGCTTAAGTGAATCGCCCCCCTGTCTAATGACAGACGGCGTTTTGAAAAAGAAATATAAGCTCTCTATATTCTATACCTAATACTGGGTTGGTCAAAGATCTTAACAATCTAGTCCTACCAATCTTGTTTTCACCAGAGCTGTTCACTATTTCAGGACAACGTGACAGTTGGTGAGCATGTGGCCGCATAGTGTCCAAGCACAAGTTCATTGGTGCGAGCCCTCCACATGGGTGATCGAACCCGAGTCTCCTGATTCGGAAGCTGATACCCTAACCACTCGGCTAACGAAAATACAAATAGAATTATTTAAAAAGAATATCATTAACAACGGGCAGTTCGCAGAAATAGTGTCACACTATTTCGTTATTTTTTATCAAAACTATTTAATGCTATTTAGTAATCTGCAGAATTTAACAAGCCCATAGAGAAGCGCAATTTTTTTTTTAATAATAAAACAGTTCGAACATAGCGAAACGTAAGCCGTTTAGAAAACTCGTAGTTGCAAAGCAATCATAGTCAAACAATTTTTTTTTTTATATGGAAAGACGGCAAACGAGCAAGCGGTTCACCTGATAGTAAGTGATTACCGTCGCCCACGTACATCTGCAACACCATAGATGCTACAGGTGCGTTGCCGGTCTTTAAGGATATTTGGGAGATGGGAGGGAAGAGGAGAGGAATAGGGAGGGAGAGTGGGCCTCCGGTTACCTTACTCACCGAACGAAACGCAGAAGCACAAGATGCCTCTACTTCACGCCGGTATTCTGCGAGGCCGTGGTATCAATCCGGTCGAGCCGGCCCGTTCGAGCAGCAGCTAAAGCCGCCGCTTGGCTCTACCACGCTCTTAAAAAACTATTATAATTAAGCTGTTATTATATAGTAGCTGTTACTGGCCGATACTATCCGTTACTCGCGAAGTACGCGTGGACTTTGAAATTTGCATATCGTTTTCGTTGTATTCGAAAATCAAATCAAATGCATTTTGAAGAGTTAAGTTTATTAAACTATAAAAAAAGTATATTCTAACTTTATCCCCTATTCTACATCTAAAATTTGCTTAAAAGTGTTAACCTAAATGCCTTTAATGTCTCTTACTTCAAAAATGTAGACGTCCACACTGATTACTGACTCCCATTTACCTTTAATTGTCTTTTTTTTTAATTACTTTCTTAGCGGACACCTACCTTTCCTGCCCTGCCCTGGAAAGAACAAACCTGTCTAATTACAAGTTTGTAGGATTTATAAAGTTCCTGAGATTTTGAGGTCGAATTTAGCTTTTATATATAGAGATTAATACAAGTATTAAACTGACCTGTCTATCGTGATATTCATAAAGTTCGGAACCTAAAGGGATGTTACTCACCCAGAAAACCAAATTCTGACCATTATTGCTAATTTAATTAGCTGAAAACAAATTAACATTATCAAGAAAAATGTCTGAGATGGTGATCGAAAATCTATCGAACGGAGTATATTGTATTAACAGAAAACGAATATTTAAAAATATATTATTATTAATCTTCTTCATCAGGAAAACCCAGAGCATTGATTTTTGTAGTGCTTGTAGTTGTATTAACTCTGGCCATGTTTAGATTTAAATGTATTAATTATTTTTTCACCGCTCTATACTATTTTGTACTACGTACAACATAGTATAGTTCCTGCGTTTTACGTAGTGGCAATTCCTTTACTCAGACGAGGCCAATATCCAACAAGATTTTTTTTTTCAATTAGGCTACAGAAATGAAACGTCGCGTAAGACATTACGGGGGCGCAATCTACATTCGCTACATGCGCCATTCCTTAATGCGTTTGTTTTTTAATTTGGCATTCAGCCAGAGATAAACCGAAACTTGTGAACTTCAGTTCCAGTTAAAAAGTAATAGACCTTCAAACACGCGCGTCACTAGTTATTTCAGATTTTTTTATACTCTATGATTTTTACGCATTAAAATGACATTAGTCATAACATAAATAGGAGGATGTATCTAATATACGAAAAAATAAATGATGAAATTATAAATGAATTGTGGAATATTCAAAACTATCTTAATGTTTTATAGGATAACTAATTAAAAAAATTATGTTTCGAAATGAAACTATTATTAACGGATTTTATCGCATTCAATTTTATTTTTATATTTCCTATCTTTCGAGTGCTTTACACCGTGGTGACGGATGGACTGAAACTGACGCGATCAAATCCGTAAATAATAGTTTCATTTCTAATGTGCAGTGTTCGCGTAAATACAAGAAATCTTGTAAGTTTCGAAATTGAAATTGAATTTGCCATTAAGTAACTTTAGTGTCTATAAACAAGTTGTTTATTTATACGCGGTAAACAACCTGTAACTCGCACTTAAAATCGAATAAAATTGATTTTTATCAAGGGCAATATTGCAGCGGACTCTCGAGTCCATTACCCGCGTGGAGCTCGCTGATACGTTACCGTTTCCGTGGCCCTACTGAGGTGCAGGTTTGTTTTACGTGGTAGAGCCAAGCTGCCACCGCTTTTGCTGCTGCTCGTATGGGCCGGCTCGACCGGGTTGCTAGCACGGACTCGCAGAATACCGTCGTAAAGTAGAGGCATCTTGGGCTTCTGCGTTTCGTTCGGTGAGTGAATTAACCGGAAGCCCACATCCTCCTCCTCATACTCCCTCCCATCTCCTTAATACCCTTCAAGGCCGGCAACGCACCTGCAGCACCTCTGGATGTACGTGAGCGACGGTAATCACTTACCATCAGGTGAACCGCTTGCTCGTTTGCCGTCTTTCCAATAAAAAAAAAATTCAGCGAAGGAACACCGAGATGTTTTAGTTTTCCAACATAACTAAGATTACGATGGCGAAGTCGAATCGGTCGAACTGACCCATTCGTGTGCTGCGACCAGTACGCAACTGCACCGACGTAATGGCGTATTAAAAGCTTTCAATCGATACTAGTGACCCGCCCGGCTTCACACCGTTAGTTATACATATCTCATGCAACCTCATATAATAATAATTGTCTATGATAGCGAAGACTCGAATAGGTACCGCTAAACTTAATGTTACAAAATTAGGTATACATATCTCGTTGTACATAACCTCCAGAACTTTCCTTTCCTAAATTTCTTCCAGGCGCAATGCAGAACTAGAGATAGGTAAATAGAATTAATTGCTGACAGCACATTACTGTCGTTCATCGACACCTTAGCTCCGTAAGCAAAATCACTTTATAATATGAGCATTAAAAATGTTCGCCACAAGAAATTTTAGAGAAACCCTAGCTAATTAAATGTAATTTCATTGCAATCGAATCACCTATTGGTTTGTAGTTTAACAAGTTTACTCAGTATTTTAATATCAATAAACAAAACGTTTCAACACTATTAAGCACTCAATTTATTAACATAATTTTAATGAGTCAAATACTATTACTCTTACCAGATACGCTTAATATAACAGAAAATATTTACTTTTATAATATCGATATTATATCGACATTAGTAAGACATTGTCAACAGTTTTTGAGGTTAGAAAAATCATTGAAGGCACAATATAAACAAAAATACTCCGTAAAGGTTAAATCTATGCGCTCTATATACACTGAATTATTCTGGAACAGCAGGCAGACATGTTGAAATTTAACACTCGTGACTCCAGCACGTGTCAATCAATCATAATGTTATGTTAGCGCTTAAGCTTTTAATCTTTAACGAAAAGCACAGATAAAAAAGCGGGAAAATCATTAAAAAATATATAATTACCGGTATCACGGAATAAAACTCGAAAATCCACCACGCACTGTCACTTTGGCACGAGAAAAAAAAATCGAGTTTCACTTAAGTTAACACGAACGTTTTCCCAAATTTGGAATTTGTTCCTTTTTTTCTGAATTTTGGACGTTGCTTGCCAAGTTAGTTTAGGTACCGCGCGTTCTGTTGCGATGTTTTCGGGAATGTCGGTGCGGCAGTTGGCGATGGACTGAGGCGGGCGGGCGGATTCGGGGAGTTTCGGCTCCGTTCGGCCTTTAAATTTAGATTTTGGCTCTCACTCAGGTTTTATATAGCAGTGAGTACATCGTATAAAACGTACCTATTAGAGATGCGGTCGCCGGCCGCGTATGTATAGGGGTAACAGTCTTTATCGAGTCGATTGGGAATTTTTGCATTCCACACGGTTTCGCTCGTGAGGTTTTTGGCTGATGCGACTTTGTTTGGTGATATTATAGTCCGAAAATGATTTCAATCGCCACGTCATGAAACATAAATTCGTCGCGAAACGATCTTTGAAACAGAGACGAATGTTTACTTGGCCTGTTTAAAGGAAACGTTTACGTAATCGAGCCACACTAGGCGTCGCACGTACTCGTAAGTGGGAGGGCTCTACCGGGGAACGACTGAATAATAACAGTGTGCAGTAGTCGGCAGTAGTATGCCGCTCCTAGGTTTCGTAAACTTAGTGGCAGGTGCCGGAGACCTAATTACTGAAAGTGGTCCAGCTACAGCTTCATTCTTCATCTCAGATGAATACTATGAGGTCGTGCGTCAGTTAGTTATTCTTAATTTTTGTGATGTGTCACAAAAATTATGTTTGAAATTTCGACAAATTTGGCAGTTAAATTACAATCACAATTTTAGTGATGCCGCCACCGGAGTCGAACTGAGATCACTCGCATACTAAAGAGGCGCACGGCCTACCATATCTCAGTACTGTATAATATTTAAAAAATTATATCTACGCGATCATTTACGTGAAATTCACAATTATTTAAATTTAATTATTTAGGTGTTTGCATTTATAATATTCGTAAACTAAAGACACTAATCTTAAAAATACGAAAGTAAGGAGTACGAAGTTCTGTCTGTCTGTTGCGTTTCCACGGATAAACCGCTGAAGCAATTTTGATAAATATACAATACCTATTATAATTATAACATTATAATATATGACATTAAACGATTATTGCAAAGAATAAATGTGACGTAATACAACTTTCGCACATACGAGGTAGGTATGCCATAGATAAATTAGCAAAGACTAACTAGTAAGATAAATTAACCTGCCTCATGAAAATGAGGTAATAAAAACTAAATGGTTTCACAACCAACAAGAACTTCATGAATTAACGTATGTTGGTTAAGGTTAAAAATATGTCTAAGATAGATCAGAATGAGAATGTAAGGGAGAATATATGACCGCTTCTCCAAATACCAACCTCACATGGAAGTGCTAGCTAATAAAAATTCTTATCGCTCTCATTCATACCAGTTTGAAAAACCCTAGTCTATTTCGATTTGGCTTCGGCAAAGTCGGATGGATGTTCCGCCATCGTTCGATCTACAGAGCCTCTATTGTTTGCTAGAAGGGTGCACCACGTGCAGGTGAGATTGGCATTTGGAGAGATTTGCAGGTAACCACGTAAATTGAACTATCATCTACCTACCTTTTTTCTTTTTGGAAAGGCGGCAAACTAGCTAGAAGCTCACCTGATTGTAAGTGATCACCGTAGCCCACGAACATCTGCAAGACCAGACGAGCTCCAAGTGCGTTGCCGCTCTTTAAGGATATTTGAGAGATAGAAAGAAGGATGAGGAGAGGAAGTGGCCCTCTGGTTAGCTCACCCGCCGAACGAAACACAGGGCGTTGTACTTCCCCGGTCGAGCCGGCCCTTTCGAGCAGCAACTAACGCCGCTGCTTGGCTCTGCCGCGTCACAATAATGCCAATGTTTGTTGGCATTATTGTGACGCGGCAAATATCTGAAAAGGTTTTTGTAGCCAGGAAGGGCCTGCCATGCTGCTGTAGTACGGATCGGAAGGCTTCACATATCCTCGAAATTTATTTTTTATTATTTCTCAGATTACCAGATTTCCTCACGATGTTTTCCTTCATCGGCGAGCGCCTGGTTATTTACCAGGCACTTAAAATCAGCGTCCCGCTTTGTGAAATTAAAATCAGCGTCTCGACCACAAGGCTACCACGGTAACCACGTCTAAAATAAACGAAACCAAAATAATACCGTGATATTTTTTATCGAGGAATGTCCTTTGACGGAATTTTTGTGTAATTTTCGTGGCAAGTCGGATAAGGCCCCTATATTTATGGAAAAGACTTCGATAAATATATACACATAAGTTTCAATGCATTACATTATTTCACAGTTTCTTTAAAGAAACATATGCATTTTAATGTGTAAAAGAACTTATGGTTAAGGCTATACGAGATGACACAAAAGTTTATACCAAATACTAATGCATATGCTTGTATTGCAGTTAAGTGCTAAATTAGAACATAGTAGTAAATACCTAGGTTGCTTGTGAACAGTTACTAAAATAGAGAACCTACCTATCTTTTAATATTACAAAGGCAATGTTTCAAAATTATGAGACATCCTGCCGCACTGCGTCTGGAACGGCAGGCGTCCAAACGTCTGACTAGTAATGGAGGCCCATTTCCAAGTAATGTTTATTTTATGCTTTCATACTGCAGTAGAATACTAGAGTACAAAATGGCGAATGCGCTAAAGCCAATATACTGTATACGTCGACATGTATACGACTACATACATAACTAAGATACTTTAAACGCGATTATACTCATGTACTTAAAACAAGCCGCTGTTCGAACGTTTTTGTCCTTTTTTTTAATTTTTGTATAATACTACATTAGCATTTACAAGTAATTTTATACGTGTAATTTGAAATCCGTAAACAATTTTTCATTTAAATAAAACTATTATTTACGGATTTTATCGCGTTTATTTATACCATTTAATTATGATAATAATAATGTTTTTTATTCACTTTGACGTTCTAATGAATATTCTCTGAATAAAAGTAAAACGTAGGGGTTATATACTCTTTGTCAAGTATTACTCTATGTGACATATCAAATTGGTCCGATCTACGTAAAAAGAAAGGAAGAAAGAAAAAAAATTACTTTATTCGTTGCCACAACTCAAGTAATACATAATGAAACTTAATTAACATTACAAAAAATTGGATTTATTGATTTACACCAACAAAACCACATCCGACTCAGCATAATGCTCAATTAATAGCCACAACTACAGTATTCTGTTAGCACCATCGATATTTTCGCGCGCAGTCGTCAGGCTTTACCTTTCTGTAATCAATGAGGTATATTATTATTAGGATATAGGGATATAATTAGGATCAAAATATAAATAACAAAAAAAAGACATTGACATTAGTAATAATACGAAAAAAAAAAAAACGAAATTATTAAAACAATTAAGGGTAAGTTGTTGAACTATTATGTACTACTAAGCAAGTACCAGTTCCACAACGATGACCCTTGATGTTAAAAACAGTACGATGTCGTACCACAATTTAAAAGTACCTAAATTTTGCTTTTTTCTCTCCTTATCTATAAATAGTACAATAAAGGTGCAAACCGGGTTTTATGTGTATTTCGATTATAACCTCTAAGGCATTTTCAATCGTCAAATCATGTTCCAAGTTTTATAATTACGAATCTAAAAGACAAATTAGAAATTTAGTGATCAATAATAATATTTTTTATTTTATTTCAAATCTCTTTTAGCTAGCCTTATTAGCCGCAGGTACCTAAAACAACAGTGGACGATAAATCAAAAATTTCCTTTTCCTCTTGTCTGTTTGTCGTTTGTCGCGTGTTCTTGTTTAGAAGGCTTTAACATAGGCCATTCTTAACACTGTGCAAAATGCTTTCATTTTATTACGAAGGCTCCCCTACAGTTGCGACATTGTTTTACGATACATATCACATGAAATAAAAGTACTATTTACACAATGTACAACCACATACAGAAGGACATGGGTCTAAGACTTCTACGGATGGGACAGAAAAAAGGCTCTTAGTTGAGTTCTAGGATATCGGTTCGGAATTTTTAATGACAAATATTTGGATTTGTCGCTGATCGTGTCGTATCGGCGTACGTGTCTGCCACCGCCTTTCTTACCGTGGATGTCGTAAGAGGCGACTATGTGTAAAAGCTTTAAAAATACTAACACCCTCAGATGGCGTGATAACCATTTCGAAAAATAACAGATCAAAAATACTGAGATTACCAATACCGACCCTAGCGACTAAAGTAGTAAAGCTTTTTAATGAAGAGGCGTATGTACTGCACTGGACTATTTACAGGCTGTTGAGGTAACTTTATGTGGACACCATTTTAATGATTTAATAATACAAACTTATTTTTTTATTATATTGATTACGCTTAGCAGTCGCATGGTTAGACGTTGTTATCTGTTTTGTTGTGAAACAACACAGGCACCCATGCTTACACATATTTCAGAATAATCAAGTGGATTTCAAGTACGTCAGACGTTAATTATTGAAAAGTCGATGGTGAAATATCTGGTACTGCGATTGCCTACCCAACTTATATACATACTTTTATTTATAATTATTACTTTACAATTACAAATTTTAAAAAACAGTTTAAACAGTTTGACTGTGAGTTCTGATGAGTTTCTTATATTTAAACTACATAAAATAAGAATAAAAAATTATATTTAACTTAATTAAATATTATGTTAATCAAAAAATGGTCTTTCGTCAGTTTTCCAAGTCTGACCTTTGTGGTCTCCTAAATTATATCCGCGGGCAACCAATTGAGAATGTGGGGTAGACGGATCTTTAAGTAGCTAACCTTTTGTCAAGATTATGGATTACACGTGCTGTTCTTGTTTGGCATGTTGATTTACTGCTTTTAAATATATTTATGCCACAAATCAATCGTAAGTTACAAATTTTAAATAATTTTCTATAATATATTTTATACTTCATTTTGCCCTATGAATGAGGCTAATGAATCCAGCAGTGGATTATCTAGATGCAGTTATGGAAGTAAGAAGGTGGCAAAATCATACAAAACCGAAATAAATATCGTATTTTAATTCCCGAACGTTACGTACGTCAATGTCAAGTTGTCATTTGTGGTCATATAGAACCGATTATTTTGTTGATATTTACTTTTAGTGCCTATTTTAGAAAAAAAAACATACAATTATTTTGAAAAATGTTCTTTTAACTGTTTAGTTTAAATCCGAAACTAACAGATTATTTATTGCAGTATTTTTATTGCGGAGTTAAAAGATTTTTATCTTGCCTTGAAATGTTTAATCCCGATATCAATGATTACCAATTAACTTCTATCATAGCAGAGTGTTGTGGAGGAGTGGCTGTGGTTTATTCAGCATTGTACAAACCAAATAATCAAAATGTGGCAATCAAAAGGTATTTTGTTGACAAAAGTAAGGAGAAAGCCAATTTGATACAGGTACCATTGTCGAGAATTTCATTACACTTTGTATTTATCTTTTACAAACGCATATTTCATTATCAGTATTAATGTGATTATACCACACAATATTTTATAAGGAAAATGGTTTACATAGCATGCTTCTTGTTATACTATTTTCCCTCATATATTAGATGTTGTTGGTACTTGTGCATAATGTGGTTGATACCAGAGTTTAGTATTGAGAAATAAACTCGCGTATTTTGTACTACTTTTTAAATAAGAATTAAAAGCATAAAATACTATTTAAGGAAATTTCATTTCAAACAATATTTATAATCTGTTTAATTTTGTAACCAAATTTTTCTTTCTTTCAGCAAGATATTCTCACAAGAAAAGAGTTGCAGCATCCCAATATCTTATCATACTTGACATCTTTTGTCAATGGTCGAGAATTGTATGTGGTATCTCCCTTAATGAGCCTAGGGTCATGTAGAGATGTGCTCGACCGCTACTTCCATGAAGGTGTGCCGGAGCTTGCCTGTGCAATAATTCTGAAGGATGTCTTACTTGCTTTACAATATTTGCATAAGCAGTTATATATTCACAGGTATTGTAGCTATAGCTGAAATAGAAGCATCATGAGCTCCTGTGTTTCGTTTGATAAATGAGGAAACTTGAGGCTCACTACCCCTCTCCATCTCCCAAATACCCTTAAAGGCTGGCAATGCACCTGCTGCTCCTCTGGTGTTGTAGGTGTACATGGCCGACAGTAATCACTTACCATGAGTGAACCACTTGCTCATGCCGCCATACCCATAAAAAAATAAATATCCAAACAAATTTAGATGTCTTTGAAACTTGACAATGTTTCTCTAAGGTTGTATTAATTAATGTAGTCTAATTTAGACATAAAAAGATATTATAAATGCATATGTTTCTAGATATAATTGTAAATTATAACTACAAACTGTTAGTTTAATATAAATGTTAATAAAGGTACAAAATTTTAGGAGTGTCCGTGCTAGTCATGTTCTTCTGGATGCAAATGGTAGTGTGAAGTTATCGGGACTTCGCAGTGCCGCCTCGATGATGGTGCGTGGCAAACGCCAGCGTCTGCTGCATAGCTTGCCTCCGCCTGATCATGATAATGCAAACTTGATGTGGCTAAGTCCGGAATTATTGGAACAGGTAAGCATGTTAGTTTAATTTTGAATATGGATATTCATCATCATTTCAGCCAGTCACAAGTCTACTGCTGTAAGCATGTCCACGAAGGTTACACCATTGTCATGTTTTATCACATGCTCTGTTGGTAAAGGAAATCATCACAATGAAATTTGATTTATTACAAACTAAGCCTGATCATAACCATCATCATCACTGTCTTTCCTAAATATTCCCTCAGGATGGCTCATCCTACAGTGCATTTACCAATGATTGTCAGCTCTGCAAGTTATATAGACAGCGCATTGTCACTTCAGCTTCCTGGTCCTTTATTAAAAAATAAAAATCTATTAGAAAAATACAACTACATGCTTTTCTCAATGTAATTTCATTGGGTGTAATGAATAGGTCTCATTAAGGCTAACCTTATTAGCCCAATGTATCATGGGTTTACTCCTAGTCTTTTAAGGGTTCCGTTACCCATATCCCAACTCCAACATCAGCGCAGCTCGATGGTATCATAATCTTAATATGTGTACAAAATGCAAACATCAGTAAGTGATCGAAAGTTTCATGGAAAGATTCCATAACATACATACAGCGAATAAAAAGCGTGGCAAATGCTTATTGTTTGTCAGAATTTCTACTAATATGTTGTGTATCTGCTTTTTCTCATTCCAGAACTTGAAAGGATACGACGCACGCTCGGACATTTATTCTCTGGGCGTGCTGTGCTGTGAATTGGCCAACGGTGCGGTTCCGTTCGCCGAAGTGCCAACTACCCTCATGTTCACGGAGAAAGTACGTGGCAGCAGGCCTCAGCTCCTTGACTGCTCATCATTCCCAGAGCCACTGGATGATGGTGAGATGAAGAGTAAGTGTCGCCGATCGATGATAAATCTACACTTTTTGAATGCAAGTTACTATGCCCGTTCTACCCCCTTTACTGTAACAAAAATAAACCAATCCTCGTGCCCGCGTGGGCAAAATCAGAGCAAACAATATTGCCTAGTACTTGAATCTGATCAACTAAAACTGGGAATCTATTGTGTGACTCTGATAATGGCAATCGTGATCGGTTTCATTTTGACATTTCAACTGTTTGACAGATCGCGTCGTAAAGACCGCAGCAAGAAAGCATCAAAAAAAAGATCAGAAATTACCATTACCGCCAGAGTTATGCAATAGGGACGCAGTTTTTGGAGTGATACTTGTCATTGCTTATGACATTTCTATTTTTCAGTGTCGCCAGTGTATGTTTTTTTATTATACTAGAAATTGTTCTAATAATCACGTACAACCTTGATCAAATAATATAAATAAAAATTCAGTTTTATTTTCATTCGGTTACGTGACGTGTAACGTGAGCCCAACTCACACTTGGCCGGTTTTAATTATTTTCAGTATATATAGGCGCTTGAGATTATATTAAAAGATAAAAACAAAAAAGTCTATATTTTTTTAAGGATGTTCACTGAAGTTACATATTCGGTCAAATTTTCAATCGGCAACCTATTACGGTTCTACAAACGGATAGAAGGCTTACTAATAGGCCTCCGTACGGAACCCTACAAACGAAGCGAACCTTCACATGTCACAACGAAAGAAGATTTTCTACGGCTCCAACAGGTCAAGAATGATAGAGATGGTTCATGGCCAAAGTAGTTGATAGTGACATACTTTAAAACTAACAGCTGTAAATAAATAATATTTGTAGGTATGTACAACACAGACAGCGGGGTGGGAGACAGCGCCGATGGTGTCTCCCGGCTGCGGCAAGTGTACGCTAGCAGGAAACTGTCCGACACCTTCCACCACATCAGCGAGCTGGCGCTGCAGAGGTCAGTCATGTTCACAGGGTGACTGCGGGAAGTGTTAGAGAAAGATAGTGTTAGTACTAACTGTTAAACTGCAGCAAGTGTACGTTGCAGTAAACTTTTCGAAACCTTTTTTTTAGGGATCAATCGTGCAAGCTGCTCACCTGATGGTAGTGATTACCGTCGCTCACTGACATCAGCAACATCAGGAGCGACAGGTGTGCTGTGGGCCTTTGAGGATATTTGGTGCTACCCCGGTCTAGCTGGCCCATTCGAGCAGCATTAAAAGCCACCAGCTTCCTCACGGATCGGAGCATCAAGGTTGTTGTCGACGGTGCATGCTCGGACCCCAAACCCGTGAATGCTGGTGTTCCACAAGGCTGTGTGCTATCTCCCACTCTGTTCCTTCTGCATATCAACGACATGCTACAAATCAGTAGTATTCATTGCTATGCAGACGACAGCACGGGTGATGCCCTATATACAGGCCGTGCGAATATTTCTCGGGAACACGTCGACGAGTGCCGGAACAAACTTGTGTCTGAAGTCGAGACCTTGTTATTCAAAGTCTCGGATTGGGGTCGACGTAATTTGGTCCTATTCAACCCCAAAAGACACAGGTTTGCGCGTTCACCGCTAAAAGAATCCCTTTGTCGTTTCTCCTCTTTTGAGAACATTCCCTTATTGCCTCAGCCAGTATCAGAATCCTTGGCGTTGACATATCGAGCGACGTTCAGTTCCGTGGTCACTTGGAGGAAAGGCCAAATTGGCCTCCAAAAGCTTGGTGTGCTCTGTAGAGCGGGACAGTATTTCATGCCGGTCCACCGTTTGCAACTTTATAAGGCGCAAGTTCGGCCCCACATGGAATACTGTTCTCATCTCTGGGCAGGGGCACCCCAGTACCAACTCCTTCCATTTGACCGCATCCAACGTCGAGCGGCTCGAATTGTCGGCGACCAAGCTCTCTCTGATCGGCTTGATCCTTTGGCCTTGCGAAGAGATGTTGCTTCTCTTTGCATTTTTACAAAATTTTCCACGGGGAATGTTCTGAGGAACTGTTCGGATTGATCCCAGCTGCTGAGTTTCACCATCGTACATCGCGACTGAATTCGAAGTTCCACCGATACCACCTAGATGGTTGGCATTCCACCACAGTGCGTTTTAATCGAAGTTTTCTGCCACGCACTTCGACTTTGTGGAATCAGCTGTCGCCAGCAGTATTTCCGAATAGTTACGACTTAGGGACCTTCAAGAAAAGAGCTTATTCCTTCCTTAAAGGCCGGCAGCGCATCTGTAGCTCCTCTGGTGTTGTGGATGTTCGTGGGCGTCGATAATCACTTACCATCAGGTGAGCCGCACGCTCGTTTGCCCCCTTCTTCTATAAAAAAAAAAAAAAGCCACCGCTTGGCTCTTTCCACTATCGGAATCTATCACACAGCTGAACATAGGCCTCTCCCAAAGGTTCAATCGATATCCCGCCATCTTGTGCAGGTTTCCGACCAATTATTACACTGGAAGGAAGCCAAGAGCTTATAAAAAGCGTGGCAGTGTTTTGTATGTAAATACAATATATTTTTTGGATTTTGATGAATGCACCATGACAACTGTAATGTAATATGTACTGTAAATGTTAATTTTTAATGTTTATCGATTTACGGGAAAAAACAATGGCAGTGGCGTCAAGGTATAGGGTAGTGCTACCCGCCAGATCGGGTGTTCGTGACCAGGGGAGGAAGTCTCCTCCTCCAGGGTGTTATTTGGATCTTTTATATGTGTAATGACCCGTAGCTTTCATTGTGTGATGATGGATTATATGCGCAGTGGCGCCATCTTGAAAAATGGTTTCCCTGAAATGAAGAATGTCTGCCATTCTCGACCTTCTCAAGTGAAAATAAATGCCGTTAAAAATACAATAATTGTAAAAAGACTTTCCAATGAAATGACTATTCTGGATTCACAAAATTTCCAACCAATACCCAATATTGCAATGTTTTTACCGAGTTTTTCACATACTGGCATGAATTACACTTACAGTGCGAAGTTGTCAATCCTACTTGGTTTCTTTTTGTCCCACTAAAGTCGCGAGAATTTTCTTGAGCGGGAGCTTCTTATTTATAATTTAAATTTTCTTTATATCTCCAGAGATCCAGAGCGGCGCCCATCCGCAACGCAACTCCTGAACCATCCGTTCTTCAAGCAGATAAGGAAGACGGACTTCTTGCCAAGTCTCATCGGTCGCGTCAAACCGATCAAACCCGATCCTAGTGAGTGTGGCTTCAGACGAGTAGTACTGCCCACCAGTTGGTCCCGGGTTCGAAAATGAATTAAAAAATATATTCGTACCAGTTGGTAGTTATACATTGTTTTGGGTAACATATCCGTGCCGTCGCGCTATTGGTTCGTCAGACGACCTTTGCTTCTGTCTGTCGCCCGAATGTTGCGCGAACGCATCGCTCACATTGTATTTCGGCTGTCTTTTTACGTGATGCATAATTATGTATGGTGCCCGTTGTATGAATAATAAAATTGTAGAGAGATAAGTATTGAGGGTAGAAAGCAAAAATGCGTATCAAAAGTTGTTATTTATTTATAACACATATGGATGCAAGGAAAATACATAACATAGAAATATTTAAAATTTCCAGATGACATGTCAGCACTATTATTACAAGAGAAGTTATCGGAGATGGAGATCGAGAAGCAGACAGAGTGGGACTTTTAGTACAAATCCTGTTAAATATTTATTAACTGTGTAACATTAAGGACAAAATAAAGTTGGCTTAGAGGTCAGTTTTCTTTAAAATGCGACGATAGAGCATAATTTTTTTTTTAATACTGGCCGAGCCATATTTCACCAAATACGAAATAAGACAATTTTTTTTCTATAGTAAAGAAAACCATTTCGTACATGTAGCGCGAAATTCATAATGTATAGATGTCAATTACATAATACATCTCATCTGAAAGTATAAGAAAGCATGATTGTAGAAAAAGATTAGTGTCAAGTATTTTGAAAAAGCGACCACACTGTGTTGGAAAGAGACCGAGCCGTATTTTATAATCTGTCTTCCATATTATGGTTTTTTATTTATACGAAAACAAAATAATCTATACTTCAAGTTTTACATGGGCAAAAATGGAACTAGCGCCGCCATTTTATATAACCTCACTGTATGACAGTTCGCTACTTCTTTTTGAATAAAAATTTTTTTCTTAATAATGTAATTCTTATTAATATTTATATCATATTTAATTTCACGCCCTGTCATTTCATCCAGTTGTTAAAAGATCCTTGTCGATTCAAAGCTTGTCGCCCTTCAATTGTCTCTTTCTATTGATGAACTTTTTAACGAAAAAGGACAAAAGCTAACGTGACTTTCATCCAAACATGTTTAGTGTAACAAAACTTGTTTAGTGAAAAAGAACATATATCTTAAAATTCTTATTTAACTTATACTGTTACCTGTTTTTACTTCTTCTCCACTAATCTAAACACCTTATTGTTACAAAAATAAACTGAATTATATTAATATTTGGTACAATGGCTTTGATTTTAGATGTACAATACTAAAATATGCACCAAGAAACTGTCAACTTTTGCACATGTATATCCATCCCACAAGTTGTTGCGGAACCCAAATTTCACAATGTAATGATGACAGCATCCCTAGTGTGCGGAAGTCGCTCCCGCGCTCACCAGCCCGCCAGCGCTACCGTGATGAGTATGAGAAAACTCTCTAAGGAATTTATGTAGGCTTTATGGCGTTTTCTTGGCTTGTATTCGATGATTATAATCATCATCATCATCATTTCAGCCTATCACAAGTCCACTGCTGAACATTGGCCACCCCCAAAGATTACCACAGAGCTCGTTCCTGAGCCACCTGCATCCATCGACTTCCCGCAACACTGCGCAGGTCATCACTCCATCTTGTCCCACACTCCGTTTGCCTGTACGTGGCTGCCACTCGAGAACCTTTTTTCCCCAAAGGTTGTTAGTTCTGCGAGCTATGTTCTACGATTATAATAATAATATAAAATGAACTGCACGTAAATCTTGTTACCTTGGTAATAAAATTGCGAAGCGCCAATAGCCTACAAAAGCTAAAGGACTGCGAAACATGACGTCACTGGCTCAAGCCCGCCATTCGACTGTTGTCGGGAACCACTCCAGATACTAGCTTAGGCTCAGTTGGAATGGTTAACATGGAATATTATGTTAATGGGATTGTATGAGACAACATTCGTGGTCATGCATGCGAATTGCAATACGCTAAGTACGTCTTTCATGTAAACTGAAACTAGCTAACGTTACGTTACGTTCGAAACATAGGTTATATTTTGTAATTATATATTACAAGGAATATGGGTAAAAATATAAATAGTAGATAACACAGATTTATTTCTTAATAAACAAAGTATCGCTAGATAACACATTAGTGCAATCCGTATCTAATAGTTATCAGCAATAAAGTTCAAAATAGCCTGCAGCCAGACGGCGGCGGCGCGTGCGCCCGCGTCCTGGTCGTGCACGTAGCCGCTCGCCACGTACGAGGCGCGCCCGGCCCTGCGGACGAATGGCTTTCGTCTTAAATCTTCACATATTCAAGATGATTACTAAAATCAGGCGTTACTTTGCGTACTAATTCAGGCATTAACAATATCTTTTTGCGTGGTGGTGAAAATCACGTAGTGTGGGATGGAGTGGAGGCGCATAAAGTGGAAGAAGTAGCGCGCGCATTTATGGAAGGTAGGGTTCTTCTCTACGAGCTGAGCTATACAATTTTATTTAATGCATGCGATATTGTCCCAAGTAGTCTTTTTTTTTCAACATTTACATCTTCAGCAGAAGCAGTCCAGTGTCAGCCGCCAAATGGCAGAAGCTTTCTTACAGTACTGCACAACGACATAGGCCTTTCCAAAAGCTGGCAGCAGTGTAAGGAATATTTGCCCATACTCACTACGCTGGGTAAGCGCGTTGGTGTGTGGGTTGTGAGATGCTGCTCCCCATAACTGGTCTGTAAAAATTGGTTTCAGCAAGTTCGAATGCATTTTCCACCATCGGTCGATCACTTGAGCCTCTTCCATTAATCCTTAAAGCGTACCACGTGCAGAGGAGATAGACATTTGAAGAAAAAATATATTCACCTGGCACCTGTACCTTTTCACGCCATAGTAAAGCCGGTCAATTCTTATGTTAAGGCATTTTGGTGATATATAACATTACCTGGCCGTCATGGCGGCGGTTGCCTTGGAGCCCTCCTCCGCTGCCTCAACAGTCTTCCGGAGTAGAGTTTTCAGATCCTGTTTGAGATTGGCTTTGAACGCATCTGCAGCCGCGTGTAAAGTGTCCAGCTGTAAATAAAAATGGCAGGTGAGTTCGTTATCTAGAAACTATTCGAAAGTGTGCGTGAAAATAAACACAAGGCTCAGCTAGGTTGCATGCGGCCCAACTATAGAGTACTGTTCTATGTACCATGATGATTATACAGACAAATTAAGACAGCATAAAGTGGATAGTGACACTGGGGTGGGACGTGTGTAGGTTTCATAGATCTACACGTGTCCTATGCAACATAACTTTGGCTACAGTTTCTTTGTTATGATTCACAGTGTAAGATAAGGTGGGTACTTAACATGACTCATGTCTCTTGTGTTTAAATAGTCTGTAGGACTCCATTACTGTCTAGCAGACGTCTGGGTAAGTACCGCTCTCCTACCTATAGCTGGTCATCAGCAGTGCAATCAATGTTGTGTTCTGCTTTCAAGGATATAGGGACCCAGTATAATCACATGCTGTGAAGCATTCCGTCTTATTCCTCACCAGCAGGATGCGTAGACAACCATGACAACTTGTTTGCATGTGTCTATGGGCTGCACTAACCACTTACCGCAGGTGGACTGTTTTCAATTAATCCGTATATATGCACTTACGCCCTGGGGGTATGCAGAGATCACATTTCTGCTAACTGCTGCAACTAACTTTTCGCATTTCCAGAACGGCAGACCGTGACGGCGTTTATTCCCGAAGATCCTACTACTTCAACAACAGGAAGAAAGGGGATATCAGTTTCTTACCACGCTACCACACGGCAAGCTTTCGTTACATGTGCAAAGAGAAAAAGTATTCATAAAATACCTAACATGATTTAATCTACCAGCTCGTCCCTTCATTTCATCATCATCGTCGTTTCAGCCTACTACAAGTCCACTGCTGAACATAGGCCTCCCCCAAAGATTGCCATGAAGCTCGGTCCTGTGCCACCTGCATCCAACGACTCTTTCCCTTCATTTGCTAATTAAAAAAGTCAGTACAAAAATGATATTACAGTCATCTACTCTCGCTGACTGTTGATAATCAGTGGTTTTCACTAACATCTATTATGGTCTACTGGAGACATTGAACAGTATAAATGTAAAGGAGAATAAGATATCAAAGATTTCACAAGGACCGACAGACAGAAATGAGAGCAGAGGTTTCTGTTACTTTCCCGTCTGGATCAATGATCAGCATCTGGTCTTCGGAGTTCGCTTTACAGAAATTACTGGAATAGGAATACAATAGGTACCATAGTCCTGTCGCCCGGTTCCGCCCCTCCGTACTTCGCGATGGCCTGCATCGCTTTCTGCCAAGAGGACAGCCAAGCGGCCGGCTCACTTGATTTTGAGCTGTGAAAAAAAAATGAATAAAATTTCATCAGCAAGCATTTTCACCAACCCAGGAAGAAAATACAAATACAGCCACCATAGACGAGCGGTAAGGGATCTGAATGAGGAGGGATCTGAATTATATTTTGTTCCCTAGTTTTTCAAACTAATATAAGATTTGAATTCGTTGGCCGGCACACTAAGACTCAGGATCACCACATGCCATGTTGTTCCAAGTTGGATGTAGTGTAAACCGGGCTGTAAAAACTAAAATAAATGTCAACCTCTAGCTACTCCAGAATTATTTTCGTTCTTATTTATCCGATAGTTTTAGAGAAGTTGACGTTCTCTTGTTAAATTTCGTGCACAGCTACAGCTTACGAATACAACCGGTAACTGATAACGAGATGAGAAAGAGGCGATGGTATAATTGTAGATTCTAGAAGGTCGTCGTATCGAAATAGGTCTATGTTTTGTGCAGCAGGGGGGCAAACCTGGCTAGTTCAGCCGCGGCGGCGGCCAGCCCCAGGCTGTAGAGCCCGCCGGACGTGCCGCCCATGTCGGTCTCCGCGCGCTCCGCCAGCTGCCACAGAACGTCGGACGGGTACTCCAAACGCGCGGTCTCCAAGTATGAGAGCGTTGCTAAGGAATAACTTGTATTATAATATATTTAAGAAGTCTTATCTACTAAATATATACAATGCTTAATAAGTACATCTTAAATTAGATCATAATATACAAAAATAGACAGAAAATTAGGCGTGCCGACAAAAGAAACAGTTTAGTAGGGCTGGGCAGAGATCACGGGTGCATATTAAAACCAAAATTTTCGCTTCCACGTCATACAGAACACTTGTGCGAAGTGATGTAGCGTCGCATTGGGTTTGGCTCTGACCCTTCTTCTAATCTTCCAAAAGTGTTACATCAGGTAGGGGAAGGTACTTCTCCGAAAGGGGTTGCTGCTTTGTCGCGCCAGGGGGCTTAGCAACCGTAGCTTGTTCCCCCACAGTGCACGAACGACCAAGCACGAAAAAACACTTTAAGAAGTTCTGTCCTTAACATGATATTACGAGCTCTAAAGCACGTGGTAAACTTAACAGTTTTTCTTGCAGTTAAAAATTGTGATGCTGGAACCTAGAAACTGAAACCAGGTACTATGAAACAATTAAACAAATATACACCGGCTCCACTATAAATATTTGCAAACCTTGTGCAAACTTCTTAAGAGTGATTCCGCAATCACCATCCCCACAGCCGGAGTCGAGGCGGTTAAGCAACTCCTCGCTCTGCACCAGCTGGTTGGCTGCGGCTGTCAAGCTTCCCCTTAGAATTTCCTGCTGCTTGGCTGTTAGTGATGGCCCTGACGGCATCTGACAGAAGAGCGATCAAACGTCATAGTCTAATAATATTTCACAGGAAATAGATCTCTACCAATTAAGGACCAGAGTCCAAAATGAGCTTGGCGGACGGATTATATATATATTTAGTAATGAAAGCAGCATCACTTGAACGTGGGGAACGACACTGATCACAGGCTGAGTACAAGTCTTTCATGTGAGATGATTGACCAACTGTATTTGGCGTTTTCTTGGAGAGAACCTGCGCGAGAGAAGATAGGCAACACGGGAAGAATGTTATTTCCTCTAATAGTGAACATTTCCGTGGCTTAGTGCTAAGCGTGTCGTCCTGAGCCATGGGGTCTAGGCTCGATCCAAGCCAATACTTGTACGATACTCAATTGTTTGGCATCTCTGACCCTTCTTCTAATCTGCCACAGTGTTACATCAGGTGGGGGAAGATACCTCTCCGAAAGGGGTTGCAGCTTTGTCGTGGCAGGGGGCTTAGTAACCGTTGCTTGTTCGGCCACAGTGAACCAAGGGGAGCAACCTGCAGAGCTGGCCCGCCAGAGGTGGCCGCTTCGAGTGAGCCAGCCTACTTCGGATGCGGGCTTGTGGACTGATAGGAGTGGAGTGTCTTGTTTCCAATTAAATTGTTTGCTGGTGGCCATGGACTGCGGTAGCCACTTACCATCAGGTGAACTGTTAGCTCTATGTTCACTCCAATCCATTAAAAAAATAAGCACCGCGATTTCCCTACGAGTATTTATAACGTCGGAAGTAAAGAATAGCGCCAACCCTGTCTGACCATGGGTGTCGTAAAAGGCGACTAATGGTAAAAATGTATATTAGGGCATGCAGATGGGCAGCAGCATCTTCCTGCACTAGAACAAAAAAAAAACTGAGGTTGCCATCCAGCTCGCCAGGCGTGGCAACTAAGGCAAACTCCCCCATGATGAGTAATCTTTGGGTGAGGACTATGTTCAGCAGTGGACTTCTGATAGGCTGAAATGATGATGATGATGATGATTTATAACTTAATTTCTGATGTGATGATGCCCTCCCAACATCCTTTGTATTTCTGTTAGTACTGGTTGAGCCTAAACCCAAATCCTAAAAGAGCGGGTTACGAGTGGCAAACGCGGAAGATCTGCAGTGTGGCAATGAGTTCGCAGGAGACTCGGGACCGTGCTCTGTGGCAATCTTTGGGGGAGGCCTATGTTCTGCAGTGGACTTGTGACACGCTGTAATGATGATGATGATGATGAAATGTAAATATCAGCCGAAGCCCAATACAATCGGAACGTATGCTCTTATGTCAAAATACAAAGGACTAGTTTCAAAGCGATAAAAATTTAGAGTGGCATCTTGCCTTTTTTCCGTCGCTCTGCAGCAGAGTCTCATCGTCGCCGTGATCATCATTCCCTCTCTTGGATGCTTCCCCACCCGTCCATCCTAGAGCCTCGGTGGGAGCGTCCAGTAAGTCCAACCAAAGGTCTCCATGTTCCTCGTTTAAATGTAATGCGCAAATTTGGAAACCATGCATTTCTAAGGAGGTCTTCAAGTGACCAGCGAAGATACGCTCCACTCTTATCTGTTGGGATTCTGTAAATAAATTTGTTATTTTTTTAAGTTTTTATGCAATGCGGGGCAAAGAGCAAGCGGCTCGCCTGATGGTAAGTGATTACCGTCGCCCATGTACATCTGCAACACCAGAGGAGCTGCTGGTGCGTTGCAGGCTTTTAAGGGCATTTATGGCATGGGCGAAGTTCTACCGCCAGTCGGCAGTGCAAACTGTTGTTTCAGCTTGAATGCTATAGAGAGCTAGTATAACTATAAGCTTTGAGGATTCCCCAGTTCTCAAAGACGACAACGGATCTAGGCTTTGAGCTTTTCCAGCGTAATCCTTTGACAACGTATCCGTAACCTCCTTCGACTGAAATTCTTTGCAGGTGCCCATGGACTTCAGTAGCCATTTACCGTAAGGTGGACTCTTAGTTCATCACCTCAATCCATTAAAAAAGATCAAGAATGTGTGCCGTAGTTGGTGGTACTGACCGAAGCATTCCTTGGTTTCAGCGCTGATTATGTTCATCTCTAGGGTCGAGGTGCCGCCCAGGTTGTCGACGGTTACCGCTAACCTGTCGCCGGCTTTCAGTTTCAGATGATCTATGATCTTAAACAAACTTCCTAATTAAAAATCGTACTGACATGTTGTGGCAGTTCAAAATATTTGTATGTATGTGTGGGAAATATATAATATATATATGTATATGTATGTATGTTTGTAAGAAGGAACTTAGTGTACCTTGTATAAAGTCATACCCGATTGTTATGTATTTCACATATTATATACGCTCATGATTTTATATCAGGTGGTTTAAGAAGTCTTTTTCTTTCTTTCTAATCAGTATATCTTTTTTAATTCTTTATCAACCAGTTCAGAAGAAAAAAATAAAGTTTGTTCGTGGCTCAAACACAAGACTCGTAACAGCTTATACAATCTATATTATAATTCATGCTTGCGATTGTTGTAACTCGATGAAAGTTCATCATATTGACAATTATTATTACGTCTTGTACCAATTTCACAACACATTTTATTTAATTATCTAACAAACCGACCGGTTTCGCCCTACGGCATCTTAATGTCTTGTCTTACCGATTGTCTATAATCTATATTAGGCACGAGTTAAAAAAAAACATGAACGATCTACGACGATATACGAGGATTGCAGCAACGAAAAGTCCTCCGACTCAGCGCTGCAGTAACACTGTTGTATCACAACTCTTCCATCGAAATATTTGCCAAATCTCACGAGCAGTCATCACACGTATTTAAGAGACGAATAAACACGTTAAAAAAATCATTACAATCTGATAAGTATAAAATAGCTCAATGAATAAAAGTAATAAAAATAAAAACTGCGAAATATCAATACAATTATGCAATATACAATGACAAACATAGGCCAGAAGAAAGCGCCAGGGAAGCATTCCTTGAAAGGTTTGTCCGTGAGTATAGCAGCGATTCTGCTCCCGTCAAAATTCTCGTGAACAAAATGGCTGCCTGCAGAGTAAGTTTGTTGCATTGATTCCCAATATCTGTGCAAAGACTGTGAATTTTTATAATACACGACAACGTGACGACTGAGTGATAAAATACCACAATATCATTATATTTACGCTCTCCAATCTATCTAACCGGTATATTAAATGCATATAAACGGCTCGACCGGATTGGTACCAGGGCCTCACAGAATACCGGCGTGAAGTAGACGCATCTTGTGCTTCTGCGTTTCGTTTGGTGAGTGAGGTAACCGGAGGCCCACATCCCATCTCTATTCCCCTCCTCTTCCCTCCCATCTCCCATATATCCTTAGACCGGCAACGCACCTGCAGCATCTTGGTGTTGCAGATGTATGTGGGCGACGGTAATCACTTACCATCAGGTGAACCGCTTGCTCGTTTGCCGTCTTTTCCATAAAAAAAATCTATGAAAGGCAATTCCAGCTCTTGTTGGAGCTTGGGAATGCTGGTTCACTTCTCTTTAATATGGTCGAGGAGGGCGATGGCTGCCACTCGCCGTCATACTTGTGAAAAGTTGACTAAGGAGTTCCTTTCGCCTGCTTATTCTCCGTGTGGGGAAACCTCATTACGAAATGGTAGTTGATTGTAAAAAAATTGTTATATTTAAGAATTAAGAATTTTCATTTTGATTTTTTCAAGAGTACTCTAAATCAACGAATGTGCGTATCTCAGGACCGTAGCAAGTGGATGTAGATTGTCTCTGCCTACCCTGTTACATTTTCATTTCCATATGTGCAGCGGA
This sequence comes from Bhutanitis thaidina, assembly GCA_029286595.1. Classification (NCBI taxonomy): domain Eukaryota; kingdom Metazoa; phylum Arthropoda; class Insecta; order Lepidoptera; family Papilionidae; genus Bhutanitis; species Bhutanitis thaidina. The sequence goes on along the minus strand of JAGSMS010000022.1, from coordinate 16,627,342 downwards.
GAACTTTCTCAGTCTGAAGAAAACTAGAAGCAGAATTCATTGGCAAACTTATGTTAGTCTCATCACTTTCTAATTACCACCGAACAATGTTTTTTTAGGTAATAGAGACTTAGTTTTGTAGGTTACCTAACATTAAGCCCTCATAAATGGCACCCTAACGCACACATGAATAACGTAATACTGTAATGTCACACTATATTATACACGTGTAAGTAGGACGGCATGATTATAATTATCGGGAGTAAAAGAGAGGCAGCAACGTATATGTTGCTGTGTGATAATGATATCTATCTCTATCGCACATGATCACAGGGAGTATTTCTTGTTAAGACTGACATTTTCTGACCCAGTATCGTACTGACAACAGATTTGATTAAATAATTCTTAGAAATAACTTACTTACGAATGATTCGTGCAATATCCCATTTGTCAAACCATTTTCGTTTGTTTTGGAACACTTTATTGGAACGCTCGGTACACGTCACGCGACACACATTCGTTGACGCCCGAAATGATAATGCGATCATGGTGAAGCTAATTAGCTAAGTTTCGACGTGCCCCTCGCGGAGCGCTTACAACATGAGTGCACCATTTTTAATTATAATACCGTTGGCTCTCCGATTAAACCGAATAAATTGCACCAGGAAGGCTATTCAAACATGCAAGAGAAGAAACTACACGAGGAAAGTATAGTATAAAATTAAACGTTCCTAATGTCGGCATCAACTACCTGATCGATGATCATCTTCACGACCTCTTTGGCCGTGCCGAGATTCATTTTCTTTATGCCAGCTTCGCCGTGTACCCCGGCTCCAAGTTCCATCTCATCATCCGATATCTCAAACAACGGGGGCTGACCTGAAATAAGTTCATCCCGTTGTAATAAACTACATCTATCTACTCGTGTCTATTTATTTTTTATTTATTTATTTAAACTTTATTTGAATACCTTTAAATAAAAGTATTACAAAGGGCGGACTTAATGACTCTTGGCATTCATCATTACAATGACCGATGATATCAATTCCGCTAAGTGGGAACGGATGTCTTGATGAGGTGTTCACGTACCAGTCTCTTGAACGTTAACTAACTGGACACTTTCCTAATGTCTTCAGGCAAGGAATTCCAGAGTAGTGCAGCCTGAACAGTAAAGGAGTTGCCAAAACGGTGAAGTGTTGCGGAATGCTAATCTTATGATTAGATGAAGAGCGAAGGACCCGGTCATGAGTTGAAAACACAAACTTATATGTATCCTTTAGGTAAGAAGGAAAAGTAGCATCATTTAAGATAAAAAAGAGAATAAGCAGGGATCTAGAGTTACGCCTTTGTTGAACAGGGAGCCATTTAAGGCGAGAACGGTATTGTGAAATATGGTCATACTTTCAAAGGTTGAAAATATACCTGATACAGATCAACAAGGCGCTCTAGCTTATAAAGAAGATCTTTGTTCAAGTCAGAGTAACACACATCTGCATAATCAATCTATTTTTATTTATTTATTTAAACTTTATTTGAATACCTTTAAATAAAAGTATTACAAAGGGCGGACTTAATGACTCTTGGCATTCATCATTACAATGACCGATGATATCAATTCCGCTAAGTGGGAACGGATGTCTTGATGAGGTGTTCACGTACCAGTCTCTTGAACGTTAACTAACTGGACACTTTCCTAATGTCTTCAGGCAAGGAATTCCAGAGTAGTGCAGCCTGAACAGTAAAGGAGTTGCCAAAACGGTGAAGTGTTGCGGAATGCTAATCTTATGATTAGATGAAGAGCGAAGGACCCGGTCATGAGTTGAAAACACAAACTTATATGTATCCTTTAGGTAAGAAGGAAAAGTAGCATCATTTAAGATAAAAAAGAGAATAAGCAGGGATCTAGAGTTACGCCTTTGTTGAACAGGGAGCCATTTAAGGCGAGAACGGTATTGTGAAATATGGTCATACTTTCAAAGGTTGAAAATATACCTGATACAGATCAACAAGGCGCTCTAGCTTGTAAAGAAGATCTTTGTTCAAGTCAGAGTAACACACATCTGCATAATCAATCTATTTTTATTTATTTATTTAAACTTTATTTGAATACCTTTAAATAAAAGTATTACAAAGGGCGGACTTAATGACTCTTGGCATTCATCATTACAATGACCGATGATATCAATTCCGCTAAGTGGGAACGGATGTCTTGATGAGGTGTTCACGTACCAGTCTCTTGAACGTTAACTAACTGGACACTTTCCTAATGTCTTCAGGCAAGGAATTCCAGAGTAGTGCAGCCTGAACAGTAAAGGAGTTGCCAAAACGGTGAAGTGTTGCGGAATGCTAATCTTATGATTAGATGAAGAGCGAAGGACCCGGTCATGAGTTGAAAACACAAACTTATATGTATCCTTTAGGTAAGAAGGAAAAGTAGCATCATTTAAGATAAAAAAGAGAATAAGCAGGGATCTAGAGTTACGCCTTTGTTGAACAGGGAGCCATTTAAGGCGAGAACGGTATTGTGAAATATGGTCATACTTTCAAAGGTTGAAAATATACCTGATACAGATCAACAAGGCGCTCTAGCTTGTAAAGAAGATCTTTGTTCAAGTCAGAGTAACACACATCTGCATAATCAATCTATTTTTATTTATTTTTCTATTTATTTTAAAAAACTTTATTGCTTACACCCCTTATAATCTCAGATGACAAAGGGCGGACTTAATGCCAATTGGCATTCTCTGCCAGTCAACCCATGGGTTGGTGAAATAGCCGTAGCAGGTGTATTTATTTATTTAATTAACTAAGTAATAAAATTATTTTAAAATAACTATAAACAAATATAAATAGATATAATAAAATTAATGAATAAAAATTTGATATAATATACATGATATACATAATAATATACTATTATATATGTAGATAGATAAATAAATATAAATAAGAAACACAATAATAACTAAATAAGTCCATTTAAAATTAAATAATGCTCTTTAAGTAATTTTTTAAAAGTAAAAGTAAAAGTTTAAAAATCAATCTATATCAGCCAACATGGCGTGCACCATACATGAAAGATTTTACCATACTCGCGGATAGGCGGATTGGCGAGAGCCAATAGTGCTGGTAGTGCCACTCACTGCAGATGCTGCTCCATCACCAGCGTTAGGTATTCGGGTTCAGTAGGTTCGGATGGTTTTTCCTATCAATCGGTCGGCAGTGTCTCGTTTGTTAATATTTAAAGCGCACCACGTGAGATTGACATGAAGTGAATAGAATATATCACATCACAAAGACACACTTTTGGATGTAAATATATCAATACCTATATAGTAATATCTTTTGATTTATATAATCTTTGTAATAAATAGATGCGTGTTGTAGCATTAGCTGGGGGACACTTTAGACCATAGACCTAAGACCTACGTCAGTGCGTAGCGAACATGACCACTGTGCCATGGGTTCTGTCGGGTTTCAAATCTTCACCGAAGTCAATGTTTTTACAGCACACAAATAATTGGTTTTTGTGTTTTGTTGTGTTGCTCCGTGTCTACGTTCTTATCGGATACGGAAACGTAAAGACTAGTGTGTGCTTCTGTTTTGCTGACACTTGTGACATTTTGATATATACCGCCCAATCGACAACAGACGATGGTGGAAGTTGTCGTCGTGGTCGATATTGGGCAGGACGACGTAATTAGCACAAGATTTTTTTTTTTGTTTTATGGGAAAGGCACAGCAATGGACGAGCAAGGGGTTCACCTGGTGGTAAGTGATTAACGTCGCCCACGATACATCTGCAACACCAGAGGTGCAGCAGGTGCGTTGCCGGCCTTTAAGAGTGTTTGGCCTCCGGTTACCTCACTCACCGGACGAAAAGGAGAAGTTCAAGGTGGCTCTACTTCACGCTGGTATTCTGCGAGGCCGTGGTACCAACCCGGTCGACCCGGTCCATTCGAGCAGCCGCGAAAGCCGCCGCTTTGCTCTACCACGTCAAGAGTGGAGTAATTAAATGTAACACTTGCCTGGTAGAGAGCATGCGCTCAAACAAACCCCGAGCGTCGCCATGTATTTGTTAGCTTCTGCCGCGATGTTGCGGATTGCAGCCAGATCATAATCCCTTTGGGCCATCGCACCGCACAACTGAAACATGGGAACATTTTTTTAAATGTGATTTGGGACCTTCGATGCGAGGAGACTCCTGTCACATTATTCCCAGAATATTCGAGATATGGAGGCGATATTTAGTTTGCGTTAGCCCGTTTGGCTACCCTTGTGTCTTTACTTCACGTGCTTGTAACCTGATCATCATCATCATCATTTCAGCCTATCACAAGTCCACTGCTGAACATATGCCTCCCCCAAAGATTGCCACGAAGCTCGGTCCTTACCCACCTGCGTCCATCGACTTCCCGCAACACTGCGCAGGTCGTCACTCCATCTTGTGGGGGGTCGTCCTACACTGCGTTTGCCTGTACGTGGCTGCCACTCAAGAACCTTTAATCCGGTGGTCAGTTCTGCGAGCTATGTGCCCGGCCTATTGCCACTTCAGGTCGCTAATCCTTACGGCGTGTAACCTACTGCCTCAAAATCTGTTTTTTTTTTGGTGTTTGAGTAAAGTAGAGAAGAGAGAGAGAGACTAATTGATTAGTCCTTAGATGGATTTCACCGTATTCTTCACCAAATATCAACCTATACAGCACACGTATAAAATGTATCCGAATTTATCGAATACACATCCAAGATTTAAGCTTCTAATATTATCCGAAATATTTTTTGGACGAAATCAACAGAAAGTAGTAAAGAAGGTGTCTACGAATGCTCCACTGCTGGGCAAGTCCTCTTACATTTGAGAGGGCTATTGGTGACTCGAATAATCGCACGCTGTTGTGATGACGGACGGCAGACTTCCGTACGTGGTACATAGAAAGAATACGCTTTATTGCAGACCAAAGAAAAAACATAGAAAAAAAATAATGTGGTATGGCACTTAAAATTATCGAACATCTTTACTCGTGTTCTGTAAAATTTGAAGCACGCATTCCACCTCTTAATGTACAATAAGTTACAACAACAATTTCTGATCATCACTTACCTTATAGAAGATTACCTCTCCGACCATACTTCTGCCACCGGTTTTGTTGTGACTAGACGCGATGTCTTCGCCCACGATCAGACCTTCCACCTGTGGTAGTAGTGGTAGTGGTTAACATATCTAATTGCTGAGCTACACAGGTCCGGGGTTCTAAACCCAGTTAACGCAAAGGTTTATGCATAACACAAATTACTGAGTAAGTTATCGTTGCCTCCCGTGTCTCTGACGCTGCATCTAATCTATCCGTCCGATCCTATCGCGTAAGAGTACGAGAGAAGTATAACAAGTATTGTTAAGCGTGGGGGACCCCTGTCGGAACTAAAACTCTCTTAAAGATAATGTGAAAAGGCTTTTGTAGTTGTATATTCCTCCGCCAGCCAATATTTGTAGTAAAGTGAAGTAGCAGCATTTAAGGGCCCACTGCTGAACAAAGGCCTCCTTCTCAAATATCTTCGAGGGTTTTGGAGGTGATAAGGGCCCGCCACCTTGCTCCAGTGCGGCTTGGTGGACTTCACAGGGCCACGAAAAAATATTTTTTATTATTTCTCAAACATGCAGGTTTCCTATGCATGTTTTCCTTCTCCGCCGAGCTCGTAGTGAATTCAGCGCTTAAAATTGTTATTAACAATCTGATTCGGTGGCGGCATCACTTAAAATTTCTATAGCGGCTTTTGCTGCTGCACGAAAGGGCCGGCTCGACCGGGATGGTACCACGGCCTCGAAGAGCACAGGCGTGTGGTCAGGTAACCGGTGTCCCACCTCCCCCCATCGTCTCCAAAAATATCCATAAAAGGCCGCCAATGCACCTGCAGCTCCAATAATGTTGCAGATGTATGCGGGTGACGATAATCACTTACTCCAGCCGCTCGTTAGCCGCTATTCCCAAATAAAAAATAAAATAAAAAATCTCACTTTAATGCCAGCTATCTTCGCTTTCTCAATTGCCTTCCCGAAGTTGAGACGGTCCCCGGTATAGTTTCCGATAATAACAATTACTCCACCTGGCAATGTAAGATCAACTTGGCAGAAATCGAAAATGTATATATACATATATGTATCTAATACATATAAACCAAAAAAACTATATGAAAAATATATGTATAGCTATTTTGGTCGTTTCAAAATTATTGAATATAGATAAAATAAATAATGTCCTCAGAGCAGTAAAGAAGCAGCTTACAAATGCCCACTGCTGGGTAAAGGCCTCCTTCTCAAATATCTGTGAGGGTTTTGGATCCGGGAGCAGTTCGCCACGCTGCTCCAGCTGCGGTTTGGACTTCACATGTCGTCGAAATAATATTTTATATTATCTCTCAGACATGCTCTCAGGTTTCTTCACGATGTTTTCCTTCGCCGGCGGGAAAGTGATAAATACAGCACTTAAAAATGCTATTGACTATTTTAGTGGTGCCGGCACCGGTAATCGAACCCTGGTCACACGCGCTCTATGAAACTTAAGCGAGCCCCTTGACCACTGGCCTACCATGACTCCTTTTTTCTCATTGATAAAATAAAACTAATTTTCCCAGCTGTGGTATAAATCATAATCATATTTGTACTTATATACCCCGATACCTGAGTTATATTTGTACAGATGCGCGATCCCGTACAGAACGTGACCGGTGGGGGGAGACGCGAACACTCCCCCCGCGACCGCGCCGTCCAGCATCCCCGATCCCACGAGACCTGCAGGAGAACCCAGAAGTTCTACAATTCTATAGTCGTTGCTCATCGTTAAACTGGAGCTAAAAAGAGGGAACTCCATTTTATATTTGCTGTTTCTTATTTATGTATAAAATAAAATGTCTTAAAAAAAGTTCACCTTTATTTACACTATATTTACTTCAAACAAAACCATATTAATTAGTACAAAAGTATATTTACCCAACATTTAAAAACTTTAAAATGTGTACAACATTTGTCCAAGATATAAAGTATCTAATATAAGTGCGATTAAGGCTTATAGAAAGTAATGAAGCCAAACTTTAAATGTCACATTGCCGAGTAAAATCCTGTCGCCCCTCATTTTTGTCAGGGTTTTTAAAGCTCTCTCACTCTCTCCGCTGTAAGACTTCAGTGTCAACAGATAAACAATCCACGAAATATGTTTTATTTCTCAGAAATATATGTTTCTTCATGCATCCCTTCACTAATCCTGTGATGAATACGCGCTCTTAGTGCTCAAACCCGGCTCATTCGCGTGCTGAACGTTCTGCCTCTGACAGACAGCGGCACCGTGGCCATTTCATTTGAACTAAACGAAATAACGTTATAACTATTGCTTACCCGCAGCAAAGGGTTCGTGACCTGATCCTCCACCACCGAGGACTGCTACTCTTCCGGAATCGACCTAGAAAAGAATAGAGGTTGTTCGGAAATTTTACAAGACTTGATCGATAAGAAGATTATAATTTAAAACATTATATGTATGCATTGGAATTTCCCTCAATTAACACACGCGCACAAATCACCAGGTTATCAAAGTACACGGCTGGACATTGGAGCTGGAGATTGGACGTTTGGAATAAACATTGCATATTCCCCCTTACACACCTTACTAACCTTAACCATAAACCATGCAGAACTCCATAGCGAAACACAAGCTGAGTGCAATCATAAATAACGCTTATACAGAGATTCGCCATTAATTCACATATTAAGTCAACTTCAACCTTTCAACGGGCAGTTTGTGAACTTTCCCAATTGAGCAGAGCCGCCCCGGCTTTCTATTCCTTACGCTTGCTTCCTATGCACTTGACAACCAGATTAGTAATTAAGCACAGCTGGTACCCAAACACCTTGTATTTCAGACGCTTCTGGTGGTCGTGCTGATCATATATTTCAGATGCTAGCACCGCTGACTATCGAATACCACTACTGAACTTTCACAGTATCACAAAGCATAGTGCTGAGCTTCCAGCATACAACGATTTCCTTCGAAACCTGAGCTATTTACTTTAATCTCATGTGCTTTCACAATCTAGTAATATTATAGTACGACTTCTTTTCAACGTGGTAGAGCCGGCGATGGCTATGCTGCTGCTCGAATGGGCCGGTTCGCAGGATACCGGTGTGATGTAGAAACGTCTTGTACTTCTGCGTTTCGTTCGGTGAGTGGGGTAACCGGAGGCCCATTCCCCTCCTAATGGTCCCTCCCATCTCTCAAATACCGTTGTAGGCCGGCAACGGATCTGCAGCACCTCTGGTGTTGCAGATGTAAGTGAACGACGGTAATCACTTACCATCAGGCGAACCGCTTGCTCGTTTGTCGACTTTAACATAAAAGAAAAAAAACTACCTTTGCTCTCAAGGTGATGACTCGATGCTTCGGGTGCAGGTGAAGACTCGGGTACACGGCCACAACGCCGCGTAAGTTGTCATCCACACATGTTTCTGGAGAATTGATTATTTTCTTCGTCACAGGTTCACGGGCGGCCATAATTCAACAAAAGTAATAGTGACACGATTCTGAAATAATACATGAATGCTTTAGAATAAAGATAAAATTTTAATCTCTATTTCTTCTTACTTAAATACACTAGATGGTAGCCTTCTCTGCTTAGTAGCCACCTGGATAGGTAACAATCCTGGCGTATTTCTGACACTAAGCATGTTACGTTCATTTTGAAAGGTATAGAGAGCCAGGGCAATTCCAGGCCGTGACGCATTCCATCTCAGACCTCAGGGCTGACCACGCGTCTGTAACCTTATTCGATTGAAGTAGTTTGCAGGTGTCCGTATGCTGCAGCAGCTATTTACCATCAGGTGGACGTGTAACGCGTTCTTAACTCGCTTGTGAATTCGTTCTATTTAAAAAAGCCTGACCCTTGAATTAAATACAAAGAGAATTATTCCAGCACTCACGTGATACATATTAAAAATAATAATAAAAGGAATAAAAAAATATGGTTACGTACATATAACATACCTACTAAAGACATGTTATGTTTATGTTATGTTTATTTATCTATCTACATATGTAATAGTATATTATTATGTATATTATTCATTAATTTTATTAAATCTATTTATATTTGTTTATAGTTATTTTAAAATCATTTTATTACTTAATTAATTTAACTAAATGAATACATCTGCTACGGCTATCTCACCAACCCATGGGTTGACTGGCAGAGAATGCCAATAGGCATTAAGTCCGCCCTTTGTAACCTCAAATTGGGGTGTATGCAATAAAGTACTTTAAATAAATAAAGACAAAGTCAAAATTACTTTAGTCAATAGATTAAAGCCTAGATGTTTTTTCCAAGTTCTTGTGGGGGGGGGGGACATTCTATACTACTATTACATATACGATGTCGCCATTCAAGACCGTACGTTCCACTACGGTTGTCAATTTTGCAGAGCGTTCTAGATTCTACCATGCAGAGAAACACCGAGCATATCGCATTCCATAGCCCGCTGACCAACTTTGAACTTCCTCATATAGCCTATAGGAGCACGTCTCCTGGGGATGGGAGCTGGATTTGAAGGGGTAGTGGGCCTCCGTTTACCTCACTCACCGAACGAAACGCAGAAGCACAAGATGCCTCCACTTCACGGCGGTATTCTGCAAGGCCATGGTACCAATCCGGTCGAGCCGGCCCATTCGAGCAGCAGCAAAAGCTGCCGCTTGGCTCTACCACGTTTAAAATCCTATCAACATACCTTGGAAATCCTGTAGATTGACTTGATTGATTTGTTGTCACTCGTTTAGCGCACGTCAAATGAATATAACAAACTTACCCGCGTAGCAGACCGATAATGGCGGGGCCCAAGAAATGTAATTCCGAATATAATCTTATCGTATTACGCAGCTGATTGTTCCGTCGCTTGCGAGTTCAAAGTTGACGACCCCTGACCGGCTAAATATCTTTTTACGGTGATGTGTTCTATGTCTATAGTCGTATGTTGTACAACAAATGTGATTTCCGCGCCATATTGTACCGATGCCTCGTAAAAAAGTTAAATAAGATCTCACGACGCTATACCCGACACTCAGACGGTTACAGGTCATTTACATTTACATTTTAGTCCTTTAAACCATCGTTCAACCAGAGCTTATTTGGGACAATGTGACTGGTGGTGAGCCTAGGGTTGCCAACCGTACTATAATATATTATTGTACTGAATGAATGAAATTAATGAATGAAAATTTTCTTTATACGTTGACGTCAGAAAAATAATTTCATATGATATTAGTCACATATTATTATTTTTGTACAATCTACCACCACTTCGTAATGAGTTTCCTGTGATGGAGAAGAAACAGGCGAAAGAAACTCCCCTGTTTTAGTTTTTTTTTTTCAATAATTGTAATGCATATCGTTGATGAAAGGTTTGGGGTCCCGTAGGCAACTGAGAGCATGCCACAAGAATATAGTGATCCACAAAATTAAAGCACAAGTTCACTACAAACACAGGAGCTGTCTGTGGAGGCTAAAACAGCCTGTTCACAAGTATGACGCATGTTGCAGTCATCTCTCGAAGTGGATCGTCCACCACACGACGCCGCCACAAACAGAGGCCTCTAAGCCGAGCAACATATAATGTTGAAAAAATATATAGTACGCATAAATACTATATTTCAATTGAGTGGATTAAATTTATTTTTGTAACATACCTCTTTGTAAACACATATATAAGTAACAAACATAGCTTTATCTTTAATACTCTTTCCATAACATAGTATATTTTTTCAAAGTTATTTTTATAACTTATAATGAAAAAATACTATAATGAACCGAAACAATTTTGTCAACCCTAGATGAGCCTTTCGCCGAAAGATGTTAACCCAATAAATGTACACGAGTAATACTGTCTGATGATGGTAGTGGCGTAAGCAAAACTGCTGAAAAGGCTTTGAAAGCCCTAAAGCATCGGTCAAGCGGTGGGTTAAACAACAACAAAAAAACACTAAAAATACTTACATTGTACACGCTCGGCTAACGTGGCATAAAACCTTTTAATGCTACTCAGTGTATAGCACTTTTTCTCAAAATTGGTTGACACATCACGCGATGCCAGTACTAAAGTGCGAGACCCTGGCGACTAATTATGGCGATCCCAAATCCCACAGACTAGTGATGGTGAGCAACGAAAACGGTGGATACAATGCCACGCAGTTATGAGTAATTTTATACGGGGCTGATAGAAGAAATACAAGACATAGTTAAAAAAAAATAGGAATATTTTCACAATTGCCTAATGTTGCTCTTTTTATTTGTTACTTAGTAATAATCTTGTAACTGTAATGAAGTCCATTAATGGCGTTTAAATGTATTTTAGCTAATCTGTATCATTTGTATCAAGTGTGACTTTGTTTTCAATAAAAAAAAACCGAAAACATAATTACTCCTTAATTACGAACATATTAACTTATTCCTACTTACTTGCTTTAGTAATTAGAGTCAAGTAGTTGTTCCAAAATAATACACAGAATTATTACATGTTAAAAACACAAAGTACTTAATTAAACACCACAATAACAACCGGTAATGAGGTTTTAAATAGAACTTTAATTTTAATCAAAATCGTTGCTTTTTTAATCTAAAATTTAGAAATTATTGTCCGCGACACAGTGCTATTACGCTAATGTCTGAAACACAAATACAAAAGGAAAACTAAAGATTAAAATATCACATCTATAGACTACATCGTCGTTTACGACCATCTAACATCAAAGTACAACGTGCTAAGGATGTGTAGACCTTGGACACCAGATTTGCTTTAACAATCGATATGCAAAGTTGTTGTACAACGTCGATATCGATTTTTGCATTTTACGCGCATTACTAAACAATTATATCTTCATTGTTCAGTTTTACGCGGGGAAAACGTGCTAACACCTTCCAGTCACCGAATGCAGTGTCCGGTTATGAGATACACTGTTCCGGTTATGAGAAACCGGCGGACAAAGCGAGCAGTATCGAGCAGCACCGGCTTCTGCCTTTGAGCTGGGAGCGGTCCGTCACGGAGTCCCAGCTGCCTCAGATGATCCGAGAGGCTGACTGGGATTAACCCATTATTTAAAAAGAAAATATTATTTATTATTATTATTTATATTTTAATATTGATACTCCGACACCGGTCGGAGCGTTTCTTTCACTACCCAGAAAAAGGTGTGCCTAAAGAAGTTTTCACTTCTAAAAAAGTATTTTACCCTTTACATCTCATTATTAGTAGAAGGGTTCTTTCAATTTCGTACTGTAAAATCGAATATTTCGAAACAGTCTTGTGATATTTATGAACTCCGCGTGTAACATCACTCGGTACGAACAAGATAGATCAATTCTATTTATGGTCACTTGAGTACTAACTGTTCTGTTTGTTTGTAACGCTAGCCTTGAAGACGTGCAATATAATACGAAAGATCACACTTAACGAAGCCACAATTTTTTTTTGTCTTATCTCTCTTATCTTTGTAAGAATCTGCCCCCCCCCCCCCTCCCCTCGACCTTTTTCCCACGGGTGACGTAAGAGGTAACTAAGGGAAAAACCTTCAAATTCAACAAGCAATGGCTATAACCGTTAAAAAATGGCAAACCTAATTTAAGCATACCGATGATAGGCACCTGTGTCTCAGATGCTGAGTGTCTGGTACTGCGATTGCCAATTCGCTTGCCACGCCTGGCGATTGCACTTTTCCGGCGATCCCTTTTGGATAAATTGCACCAGGATAACGTGACACCTTAAGTATCCAAGATCAACGGGAACTAACTCATTTTGCGTGAAGCGTGCGAAGCGCCCGCCCGGCCGCCATGGCGGTGCCCGGAGGCTTCGGCTCCGGCACTATACCAGGCAGCCATAACAACGCGTTCGCCATAAACATAGAAGAAAAGTACAGTGTTCACTAATCACAAGTCAATTCAGTGCCGTTTCATAAACTATAAATATAAGAAGTGTAATCGAAAAGGAAAATAAGAAGAAGAAGAATGTGAACGTTTGAGGGTAAAATTAAATTCGCAGAGGAAGGTTATGTGGATGACGGAGAAGATGGTCAGCTGCTGTATAATATTAGGTATAGGGTATCGGTGATCTGCTATTGGAATTCGAAATAGTTATTGGTTAAAAAAAAAGATTTTTTTTTAAATTAATTTTTATTAATAAAAGCAGGTACTTAAGATAAATTATATACAACTAAGTCAGTCCTCCACTTGGAAGGTGTTCGAGTGGCCGGTGAACTGAGTGATGAAGCCGACCAGGCTGCGCGCGGCGCCGCGGTACGCGAGCCGGTGTTGCGCGCGCGCAGCGTCCGCAGGCACGTGCCACGTGAACCGCGCGCGGCTCGTGCCGAACAACGTGGACACGCGCTCCCAATAGAATCTGACAAAAAAATTATACATTTGAACTTGTAAAGAAGAAACCGACTTTAGTTTTAAATATACACAGCAAGAATATAGCTATTTGTTTAGTCATTTGGTGCTGTGAACTCGTAGAAGCATAAGATTTTTTTCTGCGAGGCTGAGGTACTACCCCGCTTTGGATTTAAAAAATGTAAATTGTACGCGATAAAATCCGTAAATTATAGTTTCCTTACAAATGTATTGTATTTGCGTCAATTCAAGAAATCATTATGTGACCTATTGGATATTGGAGTATTTCCGCTGTATCGGAAGGATCAAACTAAGCTGTTGATGATGAAGAAAAAGTGTATTATATATAGTCCATTATCTCGTAATACAAACTCATAATATAAGCTTAGGCTTATACCTTCTATTGTCAAGGTGAAGGAGAAGGTTTTGCATAATCTTAGAATTAAAAAAGTTTAAATGGGATCTCACTTGGTGTCCCAGTCGGCGTCTGTGGCGACGATGGTCCAATTACCCGCGTCGTATCTTTCCACCGCTGCGTGGGTGGACTCCTGGCGGATATCATTACGAGGGTTGGCAGCGACCTGCGTTATTCAACACACCTTAAGTAACTAGACAAGATATTTAATATTTAGCCTACCGATATTAACTATAAACTAAAACTTGTGGAATATAACGGGATATGTCAATTTCTCCGGCACACGGTGTTAGACTGACTGATAAGGAAGGTTTTGACTATGTAAGTGGTGCCAATAAGGTTAGAACTCAGGGCACATCTACTATGAAATCAAGGCGAGTTGAGCTAACACGGATCTAAGATCTAGAAACAAAACAAAAATAATCTTACAAATTACTTGCATAATCCTATGCCCTTGTAAAAGTCTTTTTTTATATAGAAAAAGGAGCAAACGAGCAAGCGGTTCACCTCATGTTAAGTGATTACCGTCGCCCACGTACATCTGCAACACCAGAGGTGCTGTAGGTGCGTTGCCGGCCTTTAAGGGTATTTGGGTGATGGGAGGGAGGATCAGGAAGGGGATGGAGAGGAGGAGAAGGCCTCCGGTTACCTCACTCACCGAACGAAACGCAGAAGCAAAACGTGCCTCTACTTCACGCCGGTATTCTGCGAGGCTGTGGTACCAGGCCCATCCGAGCAGCAGCAAAAGTCACAAACAGAAGAGTGGTACCACATCTGATTAAGGACAGAAGAGAGTCCCGCACCTACCCAGACGACTCTGACAGTTAAGCAGTAAAGGAAATCACTTTTCACTTACCATCAAAAGGATTGTGAAGACTTACTAATGTGATAAAATTAAAAAATATATTCTGCAGCAAAAACAATATCTTACAACACAGTATAGACAGATTAAAACATGTTTAGGTGTAGGATTAAAACAAGTTAGCTGTGATATAATAAATTATTTTAAAATACATTAAAATAATTCATTTGTGTATATACATAAAAAATAAATCACTTGACGCTTGACGCAGCAAAAGCCGCTACTTGGCTCTACTACATTTAAAAGACACAGTCTATTAGACATTAATTTGGATTGGAAAAACTGTACTCACAAATGTAGCACTAACAACGTCTCCAACTCTGACCGTGGACGGTGGTTGTTCCAGGACATGCCCGAAACTGCTTGCGATGGGCGTGCCGTCCAGCAGCACGGGCATGACCAGGGAAATTGTGTCCGCTCTGTGGTCTTCCGGCACCGGACCAGGAATTACATCGCCGCCCTGAGATAACAAGTACACGATGAAAATCCTTTTATTAATCATCAATTCAGCGTATCACAAGTCTACTGGTGAACGTAGGCCTCTTCCAAAGATTACCACAAAGCTCTGTCCAGAGCCACCTGAATCCATCGACTTCCCGTAACACTGCGCAGGTCGTCATTCCACCTATGGGCGGTCGTCCCACGCTGCGTTTGCCTGTACATAGCTGCCACTCGAGAACCCCAACGGTTGTCAGTTCTGCGAGCTATGTAGCCGTCCCATTGCCACTTCAGCTCACTGATCCTAACTGCTATATCATCGTAGCAGACTATCGCCCAGAGAAACACCGAGCATAGCTCTTTCCATAGCACACTAAGCAACTTTGAGCTTTCTCATACGGCATAAGCCGTAAGTCATCACTTTAAAGGGATATAATAATAAGGACAAAGTGAACAGACATCTAGGCAAGCGTGTACCATCCTAGGCCTCATCTTCGCTTTCCATCGGGCAAGATTGAGGTCAAACGCAAGCCTATTTTTCATAAAAAAAAAAAATATATATTTAAATTTAGTTTATAAACGTCATTTGTGAATCACACAAATTAGGTATTGGTTTTCAGTGTCTCAGTTGTGTCCCGTGTCTATGTAACTGAGCTTTCCATACCTATTATCGCGTAATTAATAGTGTCCGTACCGAGAATCGAACCTACTCAGCTCGAGTTTGCAAAAACTGCATTAGTTTTGTTAATACCTATGTTATTTTTTTATTTTATTTTATCCGAGAATTTTCCTGTGACATTCGTTTCTTTTAATATTATTTTAAATTTGTTGGTTGGTACGTTGGTATTTATTACGTCAAATAAAGATTTATTTATTCATTCATTCACTCTCTTACTATGAAATTCAAGATGATCTAATCCCAGAGGTGCTATGGCTCTAGTTGACGAAAGGATAGTTCATAACTAAAGAGAGGCAAATGACAAAGATGAAATTATATGAGTTAAGTTATATACAAATTACTACGTGGCTTATAAAAATTGCTGATAATATTATTCAACTTTTTAAATTTCGTCAACCGCACCGACAGAAAAACAGCGCTGTAAATGCCCACGTCTGGGCAAAGGCTCCTTCTCAAATATCTAGGTGCGCGTTGGCGGTCTTCAATTATCCATGAAATATATATTTTTTTAATTTCTCAGACATGCACCCACAGCTGAGCACGGAGTAAATTCGGCACTAAAATTGCCGTTAACAATTTTAATGGTGCCGGCACCGGGGATAGATGGCAGGTCAATGGCAGTCTATGCAACTAAAGCGAGCGTCCTAGCAACTGGGCTACCACGGCCCTCTGTGCAGCATAGACAGTGAGGACGTCTTTTCATTGCTGCAATGCAACATTTGCTACTTCTTTTTCTATTCTTACAGTTAAACTCATCTGAAATCTGCTTTATAGATGGTAGACTCCTTCTATGCCCAGGAGTCGTACAGGTTCCCTTGCCTGCTGTTTGGCAACAGAAATGGGTAAGGTTTGAAAGGTATAGAGAGCCAGTACAATGATGAGCTCGGAGGCATTCCATCTTAGTTCTCTAGGGTGAAAAACGCATCTGTAAACCTTCTTTTTGAAGTTGTTTGCAAGTATCCACTGGCGGAAGTAGTCACATAACACCAGGCGGACTGTAAGCTCGTTTTTAAACACACACAGCCCAGAAAAAAAAACTACAACATATGTTTCTTGGAATGTTTGCCCACGCTCGCAAGCGCAGTGGCGGCACCCTCGCACTGGTGACGCTGCTCCTCGGCAATAGTCTGTGACTTAATGCTTGTACTTAATTTTATAAAAAACACTTTATGAGAGACTAGTCTAAAAGCTTTTCTACGCAACACTCACATCTATGGCGACAGCCGTGAACTCGGCGAATTTGTTAAGATATATATCAAGCGTATGCGGTCCGTAGATCGTGGAAGCGGCTTCGTAACGCTGGACCTGGCAAAAATTAAGAAGTTAATTCCATTCATTCATTCATTCGCATCTGTAACCATCTTCCTGACGTCAGGCGATGGGGATAATCGCTTATTGCGAAATACATAATTATAGCTCAGATTCCTGGCAGAGGCTCGTGTACAAGAATATATTCTAAATTCGAATTCCGAAGATGAAGGCCAAAACCTGCGGTCCTGTGACACTTAGAACGAAAGGCGTTTCGCTCGCAACAGGTGCGAAGGATATCAAACAGGAACATAACGATTTGAAGACACGCACAGTGTCCAATATTCATAATTAAGACATTTAAAGACATAAAGACATTTATTCCTACACTTACATCTACACACAGTACATGATATGGTGATACATAATAATTATAAAAATAATTTATTATATTTATAATTTATAAAATATTATTTATATTATGGTATTTATTTAAACAACCCAACCAGATGAGTAAATATAGAAATACCCCAAATAATAAAAATAACATATCAAGAAAAAAAAAGATAAAAATAAGAAAGAAAAAAAAAAGTTCGACGATTGCTCGAAAACCCCCGGTGCGTCTTGAATCATTCGACATAACACAGACAGCCAGACTGGCGTGTCCAATTCCATTCCATTTCATCAATTTAACGGTTAACCACACGTCTGTCATCTCAAACCAGTAAAAAAAAAACTGAAATACCTGATACTCCTCGAAGGTGCTAACATAGTGCATGTATTCGTTGGTCAATCCGGAGACTTCCACCCGCGGCACGAAGCCGCGATCTCGCATGACGTCACCGATCACGTCCCTCATTCTCCTGCCGGCCATGGTGGTGGGTTCTCCGGGAACACCGGCGATGGCGAACCCGCCGAGCCAGATCAGAGTGCCCGATACAACGTACGGATGCCACGGCACTGGAGAAGACGCCTGAAACAAAATATTATTCTTTATCTTGGACAGGCTAGAAAATACTTTCTGGTCTATTCATCAGATCAATCTAAACAGTTAGCGATAGTTTCGAGTCATTGAATTATGTGTCTCGACGCATTTTCTTTCTAATTAATAAAATATAAGCTGTTGCTTGTTGCTCAAAGTTGCTCAGCGCCCTATGGAAAGGGCTATGCTCGGTGTTTCTCTGCGTGATAGAGTCTGCAACGATGATATCCGCAGCAGAACTAAGGTAACCGACATAGCCGTAAAGATCAGCAAGCTGAAGTGACAATGGGCCGGCCACATAGCTCGCAGAACTGACAACCGTTGGGGAAAAAAGGTTCTCGAGTGGCAGCCACGTACAGGCAAACGCAGTGTAGGACGACCCGACTTCTGATAGGCTGAAATGATGATGATGATGATGAAGCTGGCACGGTAGATTAATGACTTTTTTATATATTTGAGAAAAAGGCCTTTGCCCAGCAGTGGGCACTTACAGTCTGTTACTTTACCATGGCCACCATACCACACTACGAACATAAGCATTACGTTATAAAACCAGAGTCCCTTCCCGGGTAAATTCCTAGACGGAGGATTCCAACTCCTTGTTAAGCTCGTTTCGACTATATTGTCAATATGAATGTCGAATTGCAGTTTAGAATCCAACGTCCCTAATCAAAGGTACACGTGTTATATTATTGTTAGCTGGACTTTCCGGCAACTCCTCTGCTCCTGGTCACAATTCGCAAACATGTGCTTTTTACCGATACGTAGTATTCTAGTTTATCGATAGACTATCGATATACCTAGAGCGCCATCACTATGCAGACTACTGACTGATTGCAATACACAATCTACCTCCGAATTAGCTACTAAGAATATACATTTGACAGAAACTCCGTACGAGTTATGTTAAATGTTTAACTTCTACTACCATCATGGTTTAATCGATCAATAAAACCCGTCATAAGATGGTGTGCTTCGTTAACAATAATTGTGTATTTAGTTATCGTAATTCACGATACGCTTCGTAATTTATCTAAGGCTAGTTTTAAAATTAGGTATATGTCACTTCTTTTACATGGCAATTAGGTTAATAGTGGTTAAAATTTGTTAGTCCTCGTTGCGGAATTATATTATTATTATTATTGTTGTATGGGGTATTTCTATATTTATTATTATTATTATTATTACGTCTTTTGTTGTTATTTATATATTCATCATGTAGTACATAAAGCCTGACGACTGCTCGCGAAGAAAAGAAAAAAAAAAAAAACAAAAAAAAAAAAAAGGTTTTCGACAGAATACCAGCGCTGTAGTTGTGGTTTAGCATTGCTACAGCATTACGCTGAGTCGGACACCGTTTTGTTGCTGCAACCCAATAAATTTTTTTTTTTTTTTTTGTTATGTTAATTAAGTTAACTTATGTGTTACTGATGAGTTGTGGCAATGAATAAAGTACTTTCTTTCTTTCTAATTTACGATGAAGCATGTTGTACTTCCTGCTTACCCATCTATGTGCTACATGGATAGACAGTTCAACGTAACTAAACGTGAAATAATACCGAGCTTCAACTATGTTTATGTCCAGTTTACGCTTACCCTTCCCGTTGCTAACAGAATTGGCTTCGGATGGTGACATTCCACGTCTTCTTCAGTAGGTCCAGCTAGAACGCCGGCTATCGCGTCCAAGTTAGGATTCCCAGTTAACGTGCCCTGAGAGAAAAATAAAATTGGTGTTATTTTTAAGATCTTTTCACATCAAAATATATAATTTTATATTTCATAGCATACTTTTCGATCTCCTTTAGCAGCCCTTTAAGTCCACTGCCGGGCCTAGCAGCCGCCATCTTTCCACGAAAACACCAATAAAAGCTGGCGTGCTAGATTTTCCTCTGCTCACCACGGTGAATGAGAGCAGCGGCAGTAACTGCACTAGATATGCAGCTCCCCATCAGTTGTCGTTAGAGTAAGACTTTTACTTACAAAAAATGTGCAATGAAAGCATTTTCTTGACAAACATACAAGCTACTAAAAAAACTTAGTAGCAAGTGATACATAAGTAGGCTGAAGCAATGACATTTAGAAAGATCTCTCGCCTGAGTGATGTTGAGTAAGTTAGCGCCGTCGACGGTCCCGGACGCGAAGCTGTAGCCCAGCGCAGGCGCACAGCCCTGCACCAGTTCGTTCTGCGGAACAGAAATAAACGTTATGAAGTTTTTGTACATTAAAATAACAGCTTACACTCATTTTAAGGTAATTAAACGAAGATGAGTTAGTTAGACAAAGTTGCACAGCGCGCTATGGAAAGGGCTATGCTCGGTGTTTCTCTGCGTGTTAGAGTCTGCAACGATGATATCCGCAGCAGAACTAAGGTAACCGACATAGCCGTAAGGATCAACAAGCTGAAGTGGCAATGGGCCGGGCATATAGCTCGCAGAACTGATAACCGTCGGAGAAAGTGTGGGACGAACCCCCCCCCCCCACACACAAGATGGAATGACGACCTGCGAAGTGTTGCGGGAAGTCGATGGGGGCAGGTGGCTCAGGACCGAAATGTGTGGTAATCTTTGGAAGAGGCCTATGTTCAGCAGTAGACTTGTGATAGGCTGCAATGATGAATGTTTTGTTTTTTTTGATTGATGCCTATATATTCAATCCTGTGGCCAGAATCTAGTCTTTTTAACCATTTTTTTATCATGGAGATGGTCATCGATGATTGAAATAGTACAGGAGTTTTGAAAAACTCATTGGTATGAAACCTTTCACGTCTTCGATGATACACAGACAGAATGATAAAAGTTATACATATACTAGTAGGTACCAATGTTTAAATGTCTCACACATTCATCAATACCCGAACATAAATTATTAGAATAACGTTAACATGTTTGTTACAAAACCTTTTTTGAAAAGAAGTCTTCGGTTTCTTTTTACTGGCAGTCCCCTTTCAGTTTCGCTTTTCGTTGAATTACGGCTTACCCTATGTACTGGATGTCAGCCAGTTTTAATAAATAATTAAACATCTCTCTTCCTGTATTTTAACTTAGCAAGCTGCTGTTACCAACATGACCACTTACGGAAACAAATCTTCTAGCGACCGGGTCGTACCTCGCGACCACTTCCTGAGACATGTTCATGAACTGATGAACAACTGCCAGCTCCCCCCTCAGCTCTGTCCCAGGGTTGTTGAGTACTTCCTGGTGAAATAAAAAAAAATACTAATATCCGAAATTCAAAAACTATGAGACTGGAAAGAAATTTAATCAAAACTGTATTTCAATCTCTCCCTGAAGTCCGGGTGTTTGTCCGTGTGCAATTTATATATGTTACCTACCACCGCGACACGACAATTTCATACAGCGGGAAAAGACGTTTCAAAAAAAAAACCTCAGTAG
Organism: Bhutanitis thaidina; assembly: GCA_029286595.1. Taxonomy (NCBI): domain Eukaryota; kingdom Metazoa; phylum Arthropoda; class Insecta; order Lepidoptera; family Papilionidae; genus Bhutanitis; species Bhutanitis thaidina. The sequence continues at coordinate 16,605,937 of JAGSMS010000022.1, read as the reverse complement.
GCGGTGCAGTAGACTTGCAGATTATGTAATCTGGAAGTACTGTGGGGAAGTCGGTTTTTGATTAGATGTAATATTGACCTTCAAGGATTCTATCTACCTTGAAAAGCAATTGCATGTATATATTTGCCAAAATGTATGAGTTTGTTATAAATTACCAAAGCAGCTTCAAATACAGCCGTTCCAATAATCTTAGTGCTCTCGAACATGTCCTCTCCGGGCCCGGAGGAGAAGCATCTCTCCTGATCCTCACACAGCTGGAACTGGTTGTCACATGGGTCGCCGCTGAACTCGCAACGAGCTCCCTTGGTGTTGGGGGACACGTCTCCCAAGTTTGATGAGAAGAAGCCCGCGACTATTTGTGGCTGAAAGTAATAAAAAGTAACGGCTTGATGAATGTGTTACTGTAGGGTAAAACCTTTCTCTGATTTTTGACAGGGTTTTGCAGCTGAAATTTGTCTTGAAGCTGCCCTAGTGCAGGTTGGAGAACTTCGTCCGCTTTCCTCTATTGTGGTTGAGGAGGGCGATGGCAGCTATATGCGACATGCTTTTGAACGATTGTAAGTAAAGGAAATGAACGTGCAAACTTCGATAAACAACCCACATGCTCAGTTTGACAATTAAGAGTGAACCCGTTTGAACAACCAGCCAGCGATGACCCATCTTGAGAGAGGCCTGCCTGGTGACTTTTATACGGTGAAGATGAACACAGATCTGCCGAGCCCGGAAAGTGTTTGGGCTTCACGCACACCGACAGTCGCCAACGAAATGTAGTATACGAAATGGGACAGGCAGAAATTACTGATCTCTATTTGGGCGCAGGCCTAGCCGAACGAGTTTCCCCAATCCTCGAAGGAAATAGAACGTGCCTCGTCGCCGGGTTTCCTCCCAGATAATGCTAGGAAATCTTCCGTAGCCGTCTATGGACGATACACACGTGGCAAATTATTTCACTGTGAGAAAATTATAATCCAAAATTAGAACACAGTATTCCATTTCGCCATAGTTTGACTAGTTGAGAATGCTAACGGGCTTTCATTTCCACCTTTGCTACCTTATGGTTACGTATACAACAAAGATTTAAAAAAAAAACTGGCCTATTTTGTACAGTTGACGTTTCTGCGGCGACTAATAAATGGTTAAAATATTTCACCCACCTTACCGGTCAGACTGGCCGGGTTCAACTCCTTCTCCAGCCGCAGAGCCGCGTAGCCCAAGTTGTCGGAGGAGATCAGCTGATTGCTCATGTTCATGCTGGTGGTGTGCACCGGGAACCAGCTCATAACCCCGTGTAGACTGCCATTCTCTTTCACGATGCGCACTTGGGTCAACGTGTCGTCAGTGTTGCTATCGTATCTGGAGGTAAATGGGTGAGGTATATTATATTTAAGTGTGGCATCGGTGTAAGAATCTGCCAACCTATTTAATCATGCAGGTGTCCCGAGAATCGACTAAGGTTAAAGCCTCGAAAACAGCAATGGCTACCGAGAGATGGTGAGTACGCTATCTCGAAAAATAACAGCAGTTTTGATCCGCTTGACTGGATCGATCATAAATACCTTCGACCACCTACCGTTCTCTTTCTTCCGCCGGGTTGTAGTCGTAGGAGTAAGGCGAGCGATTGATGTGCACGTTCCTAACACGCGTCTGCCCGAAGAACAGCCTCGCCGGCACTATGTTCTCGTGGGCGCGGACTATGCTCTGAAAGGTTTTAATGAAACGCGTCACACTTGCGAACAGGTGCTGGATGTGTTGGTTGGTTATATTCTGCGGCATGATTCAGTTCCCTAATTCATTCAGGATTCAGAGATTCAGGTCTATTCTTTCCTTTTCTAATTAGCTAACAAAAGTCGGTACGCTATGCATGGAAGATTTGGGTATCGTTGGGCGCGGTACCGGTACCCTTGCACCAGAGATGCTGCTCTCCGTTGCTAGACTGAGAGATTTAGGTTCGGGTCGATTGAGTCTCGTCCGCGTTGGAGTAGTCAGTGCACTCTGCACCGCAGCAGTGCAGGTGAGGTTGACATTTGGAAAAGAGAAATTTAAATTTAATTCTACCTACGCCACGTACAGCCTTGGATTTAAAAGGCTGAAAATGAGACCCTGCTTCCCACCGCAGCTCTGCATACTATTATCTTGATCAGCTTATTTTATTCCACTGCTAGCGCTTTTTTCTTGGTGCCCATTTCCAAGAAAGCGCCAACAAAACCCGGTAAGTATTTTTTTAAAGTTTCGCTCATACTCATCAGGCTGGTCAGGCGGATCGGTGAATATACTGCCGTTACCCACGCTCGGGAGATGCTGCTCACTATCACTAGTCCGAGGGTTTTGAGTTTGGCATGTACGGATGTCGGTTAACCTATTTCTGCTGGGGATATCATCGTTGCAGACTCTGTCGCGCTGAGAAACACCGAGCATTGCCCTTTCCATAGCGTAATCGACTGTTAGGCTCAGCAAGTGGCAATGGGCCGGCCACGTAGCTCGCAGAACTGACAACCGTAGAGGTGGAAAGGCTCTCGACTGGCAGCCACGTACAGGCAAACGCAGTGTGGGACAGCCCCTCTTCAGATGGAGTGACGACCTGCGCAGTGTTGCGAGAAGTCGATGGCGGCAGGTGGCTCAGGACCGAGCTTTGTGACAATCTTTTGGGGGAGGATATAGGCCTTGTCATCAGCAGTGGACTTGTTATAGGCTGAAATGATAATATACGGATGGATTTTCCGTCATAACTTAGTCATCAGAGCTTTGTCAGAGATCAGAGCACAGCGAGAAGGTGAGATTGAGTTTGTTGAGTACGGAGATAAGAGTATTCTCCATTTGGGCCCTTTCTTTTAGTTTGTGGCTTTAATTAGTTAAGTCTTCGTTTAATTCGCACTCACTCTCGTAATTCCCGCGACGTACGCGTTGAAAGTTTCCTCCGAGAAGCCGAGGATGGTGATGTCCAGTAAGAAGTCGACGAGGTGCCCGCCGGGCGCGCTGTGCGTATGAGTGCCCGTCAGGATCACGTTGCGAAGAGAGTACACCTGCCCGTACAGCTCTTGAAGGTTCTTTACCACCTACAAATAAAAGAAAAGTGGAAACAGATGTTTATTTATAAGAAATTGCGCTGGGTTACGTGGCGTGTCAAGGTACGGTGATTACCGTCGCCCACGTACATCCGCAACACCAGAGGTGCTGCAGGTGCGTTGCCGGCCTTTAAGGGTATTTGGGAGATGGGAGGGAGGATGGGGAGGGAGGATGAGGAGGGAGATGGGAAGGGGTGATGGGCCTCCGGTTACCTCACTCACCGAACGAAACGCAGAAGCACAAGATGCCTCTACTTCACGCCGGTATTCTGCGAGGCCGTAGTACCACTCGCCACTACCATCGTCCACTTATAGTATTACATACATACTTATTTTAGAGTGAGTTGAGTTGTTTCTTACGGCATTTGTTTTTCATCTTGGACCTTAACCTTAACTCGATATTAGCATATCAAGATTAAAATTTTAGAGAAACCAAAATAAGTTTTCTTCTCAACCATTCATATACTACATAACTATTTTAAGCCTTATTGATACTTCAGGCTATATTGGTTACTTCTATGGTTCTGTGCGACCCTATCTATACCTACCGCACCCCACCCTCCACAGAACTATCTCAATCAAATCAGAATTGCGTTTCAACATTTGCAATGCGAACTAAAGAGCCTTTGTCTTCAAAGATTTATAAAGAGAAGCAATGATGAAATTATCGGAATGCCTGATTTATTTGAAATAATTGCTAAAACATTTGCAGTATGGGACGAACACAGGGATGTTAAAATATTGCAACATATATTTTAGATAGAAGAAGAATTAGTAATAATATTTTCGGAATACTGGACTGAAGTTGAAATATTTGCTCAAATAATTGCATTATTGGAAACTTTGTTTTCCGATACTGCAAATATGGATATTAAAATATTTGAACAACATGGGATCATGGGGGAATATACCACCGTTTTCCCTAAACGTGATTTACCATACTCATTGGCACGCGGTGCACCCGGTTCGTTAACTAACAGAGAGTCTGCCAACCCACTGATAGGAGAAAACCCATCCGAATGTACCGCAGCATTAGCGTCACCCAGCGTGGTGGGCATGGGTGAAGGTGGTGGTCTTCGATGCTTGGTCTACTATGTTCTGGTTAGCATAACTGACTGCTGAGCCATGGATCCTGGGAACCTATGAATACCAGCCGAATTCGATAATTGTGCAAAACACAAGTTATCATGTCTAGTCGTGTAGTCTGTCGCTGCTCACATCGAATATGGGTAGATAAAGACGACTCGCTCGTCAGCCAGATTGCGCGTACACTTACGGCACTATAATATCTCCTGCGCGGTTAGTGCACGGCACTGAGGCCTGGCTTATTGCGCAATAAGCCAGGTTGACATAACCACCATGCCACTGCTGGACTTTTACAGGACTGATGAAGAAATTAAAAATAACTTTTACCTCTCGCCTGACCGCTATACCCACTGACATCACCTCGGCAGTTACGAGAACTATCCTGGTGTCGCCCTTCACGAAGATAAACGCCCTGGAGAACTGGCGAAGATGAATGCCGCGACCCGATTGACTGAGGTCCGCATAACCCATCTGAAAAAAAAATCATTGTAACGGTCTCTGACCGTTGTGTTAACACTCGGAGAAGAACCTACGGAGTTTCTTTCGTCGGCTTCTTCTCAGTAAGAGGATTCTTTGAATGGTTTGATTTGATTTAATTTGGAGAAACAACTTATTTTATTTACATAACTATATACATAAGGTTAAGCATATAGTAAAGAATATATAATAGAGTATATATAGTATAGACAGCCTATTAATAGGAAGAAGCGTCTCTAGTGCGAAGTTATCGGTATTGCTCTTCCATGGAAAGGTTTACGTCCAGCTGTGGGCTTTAACATGCAGATAAAGATATGTAGGCAGAGGTTATGGACAGAGACACAAAGGACTCGGCGTAACCCGTCGAGCTTCCACGGCCCACTTGCCGCAAGAGATTTTCAAGGCTTGCCCCCCGACTCTTACTATTCCCACCTGCCACGGGATGTAGAGTGGTGGCAGATTTACTCACACCACCACCCCCACGGCCATATTTAATTAGGCAAACAGAAACATGCACTAAGAACCAGTAGAATATAAACTAAACTTTTGTATATGAAATTAGACTGATGCTTACGGATTTTATAGCTTTCAATCTTTATTTTTATGTTCCCGAAATTTCGTACATACGTTTCTACAGAAAAGATTGCTGGATGACTAACACCGACTTGGGATCCAGTAATAAATAAAATTATATCTAAAACCAAGCATACCACTGCACTATCTTAAGATACCGTGAGCGAGAGATCGGACACAAATTAATTATTAAAAGCTGAAGATAGCTCGAGTTGACTATGACTTCTGGACGTCTCTCTCCCCGGAGCCACGGGTTGTGTAAAGCAATGTAAAGTAGGAGCATGTGAGTGTCCAATGCTGGGCAAAGGCCTCCTTCTCAAATACGAGTATCAGAGAGGGTTTTAGGAGCTGGAAAGGGCCCGCCACGCTGCTCTAGTGGCGGGTTGGCGGGCTTCACATATCCTTGAAATAATATTTTTTATTATTTCTCAGATATGCAAGTTTCCTCACGATGTTTTCCTTCACCGCTGAGCACGTGCTAAATGAGTAAAGCCATGGAAACATCGAAAACAATATAAAACAAAAAAAAAAAACTAAACTCACAAAATTAATCTCAACGCAGGGCCCGGTCATGTCGGCTATACCGACGCCCACTGAGTATACAACGCTCGGGTCGATCGACGCCTCGGTGGTCGTCGAAGTTGTGGAGGCGGTGGTCGTGCTACCGCCAGGTGGAGCGCTGACGGTCGTCGTCATTGGACTGGTGGCCGTGGCATCGGTCGCATCCGTTGCGCCGGTCGTGGTGGTCGAGGTGCCAGCGGACGGAGTTGTTGGCGGGGAGGACGTTGACGTGCTCTCCGGCGTCGCTGTGCTCACGTCATTGACCATGATGACTATGAGCGCGGTCATGGCGCCCGCGACGGCCAACGTCACTATGGGTATGACGATTTTTCCGGTTAGCGAAATCGCCATTATCTGTAAAAACGTGTTCAAGTTTACTTAAAGTAATGATAACATCAATCTTTCTTTCGTGTCAAATAAATAATGTCGCGATAGGTCAGGTCGCACGTTTATATTTTATAGTGGGCGAGTTAGTGACCAGGGTTCGAATTCCGGTGCCGGTACCACTCAAATCGTTAAGATCAATTTGCCACTTACTGCCAGGCGAGGGCAAACATCGTAAGGAAACCTGTATGTCTGTCGAAGATATGGGAACCGGCACTGGCGCAGCGTGGCGGACCGATCCGCTCCAAGACCATCTCAAATATAGCGAAGACATATATATATATTTATACAAGAGTTAATACATTATAAGGAGCACAAACACGGTTGAAGCTATGTGCGTTAGCTTTGTTAAAGAATCTTCCACAACGTCTTCATCGTGTGAGTGTTGCGGAAGTCGACTAACTCGGGGTTTTATATCGTGGTTAATAATAGATGGCGGAATAACGTACTTCAATATATCAGATATAATTGGACAGAAGCAACAATAAATGCAGCGTGTAAGTTTCTGGCTGCATGGCGACTATCCTATCACCTGTTATAGGCTAAACAAAAAAAAACACCTGTTGGCGGGCTTCGGATAAATATTACAATCGAAATTCCTCATGAAATACATTATCAACATAAATCACTAAATCAAGGTCGTGTTGATAAAGTTACATTAGTGAAGTACAATACGCATCAAAATAAAATTGTTGGCACGTCTTTAGTATACTTAGTAGGTTTATACCAGGAATATAGGAATGTAGATATCAAGTCTGACTACTATATAAAAGTCTCCTCGCTGCTAATTTCGGGTCCCTTCGTTATGGCCAGATAAAGTGGCGTGAAGTCAGAGAAGGATCTAACAGGAGTAATAGGCACTAATACTTCACGTGATCTACTCGTCTTGATTTAAATGTCATATTCATTTTTTCCATGCGTTCCTAAATGGAATAAGGATGAAAAACTTAAATTTTTCTCTATTTTATCTCATATATATATGAGGCGAGTGTAAATGGTAGAGTTGGGAGAGGAAGACCCAGGCGAACATTTCACGATCAAATCAGAGACGTTCTGGAAAAAGGCCAGGTCAAGAGTACTCTAAACCAACGAGCACGCATGCGAAGATTAATGAAAGTGGCAGAAGCGAAAAACGTATGTCAGGACCGTAGCAAGTGGAAGAAGATTGTCTCTGCCTGCCCCGTTGGGAACATGGCGTGAATTATACATACATACATTATCTCAATTTCCAACATCTAAATGTAACTGAATCGACGGTAAGCTAAAAGATAGCATTGAATAAATTCACCGAAACTCAAGGATAGAAACCGAGTGAAATTATCGTTATAAAACGGTAATTAATGTATATATTACTAAATAATTTAATTATATCTACTTCAAATATAAAAAAAAACATAATACCGGTCAAAAATAGAAACTGGTCACTGCTTATTTGGGCTCCTCCAATCTTTAGTATCAGACGTAATTAAAACTAAATGAATACGAATTAATAGTACAAAATAAACATGGCTGCGCACCACCACCGGCAAATTAAACACTAAGTAGAAAAGTGACCAAATTTTTGTTAACAAAATACACTTAATCGATAATTTACTGATAATGTATTCATAATCTTATCGAGATTATTGTATTAATTTACTTGATTGTTGGCGGTGAAATAAATTTGCGATTTATTATTATTTTTTTTATCATTTCGGCCTATGGCGAGTCCGCTGCTGAAATGCCTTCTCCGCTTCTCCTTCTGTCACGTTACGTCACTTCTGTAATTGCCACCGTTGCCACCTTCGGTAGAGAAGTTCTTTACACAAAGAAAGAACAAAAAATAAGACGTCACGACCCCATACATCACATATTACCATATAACGGCTATAGAAAGGGCTGTGCTCGGTGTTTCCCTGCGCAATAGAGTCTGCAACGACGATGTCCGCAGCAGGACTAGGGGAAACGACATAGCCGTTAGGATCAGCAAGTCGAAATGGCAATGGACCGGCATAGCTCGCAGAACTGACAACCGTTGGGGAACTGGCCTTCAATACTATTTGGGAGAGGGGAGGGAAGATTAGGAGGAGATGGGGAGCGGGAGGGAGCCTCCGGTCATCTCACTCACCGAACGAAACGCAGAAGCATAAAATTGCCTCTACTTCACGCCGGTATTCTGCGAGGCTGTGGTAGCAACCCGGTCCAGCCGGCCCATTCGAGCAGCAGCAATCGCCGCCGCTTGGCTCTGTCACGTACAAAAATATGTACAGTAGTAGTAATTAATCTATGTCCCATTTCATGGCATAATCCTTTGCCAAATGTGAATGACAAACATATGTATGTCTATTTCATTTGTTTGACTGTCGTTCTATTTTTTTAAATAATTTTATTATTGTTGAGAATATGATTTTGTGCTATATATTGCGCCACAGTGTAACTTCTACACTAAGTTACACTGTGGCACAATATATAGTACACAAATACATCTATAGTCTTTACTTGATAATGTGAAGAACGTGGAGTAAGATATGTCGTGTTGAACCTAGTTTAAAGTAAATAGTTAAGAATTGCTTATATAATATAGCAAATTAATAAAGAATACATATTGATTGCTTAATGTCCTTGAATCGAAACAATTATAAAAAAAAGTTAATTAGGATTGAAAGGAGATAATTTTCACTTTATTTCAAAACCATAATTCGATATACTTACTTTATACAGGTAATACTAGCGAACGGTGCCAGCTTCACACGGACAGATCCGTAATATGTATATAAAATAAAAGTGTGTGCGTTATACACATATTCATCACTTTCCATGTGAAATATCCTAAATGTTGAAAACCGCATTTAAATTCACTTAAAAGTCCAGAAGTTATAAGCGAACACACGGATGGACACGGATTGCTATTTTTTTTTAAATATTTGTATGTCTAAATGAAGAGCCGTGGTAGCCTCAAGAACCGTGGTAGCCTAGTGGTCAGGGCGCTCAATTTAGTATCATAGAGCGCAAGTGACCTGGGTTCGATCCCCGGTGCCAGCACCACTAAAATTGTTAACAGCAATTTTAAGTGCTATATTTACCAATTGCTCGGCGATAAAGAAAAACATCGTGGGGTAACCTGCATATCTGAAAAATAATAAAATGAAAATATGTGAAGCCCGCCAACCCGCAATGGAGCAGCGTGGCAGGCCATTCCCGGCTCCTACACCCTCTCAGATATTTGAGGAGGCCTTTGCCCAGCAGTGGGCACTTACAGGCTGCTACTTTACTACTTTTATGTCTCGATATTTATTTTCAATAAAAAAAAATGTTAATTACACAGAACAGCAACCTCAAATAATCGATTAACCACCGACCCCCGAGGATCGATAAGATATGCTGTAATTGATATCATTACGTAAACATCCAAAAATCGCTAGATTAACGGGACACGTGTTAGAATTTGGTTATCAAAATAAGTACTTACTATACTATACTATATTTACATATATATATATATATATATATATATATAATTTTCTATACGTGGCAGAGACAAGCGGCAGCGGCTGTTGCTGCTGATCGAATGAGCCGGCTCACCCTGGGTGAAGTAGAGGCATCTTTTGCTACTGCGTTACGTTCGGTGAGTGAAGTGGGTTACTTCACTCCACAAATATCCTTAAAGACCGGCGACGCCAGTTGCGCCTCCTCTGGTGTTGCTGATGTACGTGGAGAGACGGTAATCACTTACTAGCAGGTGAGCCCTTTGATCGTGTGCCCCCTTTCCCATAAAAAAATTTCAGGCCTAAAATTATGAGATTAACATGCTCTGAGTTCTGAGCAATGAGAAAATTTTGAACATAGTTTTATTGAATGAAATACACTTTATGGTACACCAATTAGCAAAAATAGAAAACAAATAAATAAAAAGATACATAAAATACACAAGGCGGCCTTATCGCTTAGAAGCGATCTCAACCAGGCAACCATGTTGCAGAGGATATAATGACCAGTGAGCACGGGTTAAGGGTGTACGCAAGTTAATAAGAAATTATAATATAATATAATAAATATGCATTGATATATACACAAACATATATATATACTCTCACATATTTATCTAAATAAATACACAATATATACCTATACATTCATCAGCCTACATAAGTTTCCTGTTGAACTATGACGTTCACTACGAGCCTCTTAAAGAAAGCGCCAATAAAAGTCTGCATACATTTCTTAAAAGCCTCGTCCACACTCACCACGTCGGGGGAGCGGTTTCGTGAACACCGCGCAACAGTGGTGCTGCTCCCGCTCACCAGTCTGTGGGGTTTGGTGGTGGAGCCAAGCAGTGGCTTTTGCTGCTGCTCGAATGGGCCGACTCGACCGGATTGGTATCACGTCCTCGCAGAATACCGGCGTGAAGTAGAAGCATCTTGTGCTTCTGCGTTTCGTTCGGTGAGTGAGATAACCGGATGCCCACATACCCTTCCAATCCTCCTCCTCATCCTCCCACCCCATCTCCCTGATATCCTTAAAGGCCGGCAACGCATCTGCAGTACCTATGGTGTTGTGCATGTACGTTGGCGACGGTAATCACTTACCATCAGGTGAACCGCTTGCTCGTTTGCCGCCTTTTCCATAAAAAAAAAAATTCTACCGGACATAAGTTTTTAACAGTTGGTGGGAAAAAAAATGCAGATAAAGAAAAGATAATATGAATATACACAAGTACGTCACTGCGAAATCTGGCGACGATTATTCAAGCCCGGCATTCGAAAATTGACAAGAGCAGTTCATCAAGAAACAAGCTCTAATGTTAATAACAAAAAAGTGACAAGTGAAACGATGTTTTAATTAGGTAACATGTATTTCAGTCTGGGGAATATGAATGATCTCATCCAAACGTCATTCATAGCATCTCTTTTTCTCTATAACTCGCCAATTTTTTGTATAGAAGATCGAAATCAAGATAAGAACAAGTAAACAAAAGGTCTGAAATAATATGTAACATATTTATTTATTTATTGAAACTTTATTTGCACTAATGTGAGAACAAAAAGACGGACTGGCTTTGCCAGGAGACATTCCCTACGAGGTCGAGGGTGCATAATGCAGACGCGGCAATACTCAAATAATTACTACTACAGTAGAATACTTATATATGACTATATATATATTACATAGATGTTATTTTTATTCTTTCTTTTCTTTTTTCTTTTTGAAAAAGAATACTAGCAATGCTATTTAACTAACATTACTAATATTATAGGTATACGAGTATATAATGTTTATATCAGGGATTCCCATCTCTAGTTTTTTTCCTATCGATACAAAATACTTACCAATTTAAAAACTTTGCGGTTGATTAAGTGAGTAAAATTAACATAATTTTCTCATCAGAATATGATAAAATAAATAGACATAAAATTCAGCAAATATCAAGTGTAATTAATAATTATTAATACAAATTACGTAAACATTTAAAAGTACAACAATGATACTTCCTACTAAAATATTAGTCATTCTTATAACAAGTTGGTACACGTGACACAACTTATACAGTATCTTGAATGTTTCCACCTTTGGGAACCTCTGATCTCGACGGTTATCAATCCATCACAGTGCGTTTCTTGCAGAATTTTCTACCCCTTGTGTCGATTTTTAATAGAGGTCGACTTTTAGACCTCGTCGACCCCAAAATCAGTTTTCGCTTATGTCGACCCCTGGGCAACCGATATCGACCCCCAGGGGTACCTCTTGTGTTAACTTTTGGTGGTGGTTTAAGTCGGTCCGTCACTTATTGGTGATCCCGACATAACCGACCGAGTGACAGGTAGGGGGTTAACCGGGAAAAAAGTTTCGCATTGGGTCGAATTAATATAAAAAAAAGATCTTTGTAAACAACTTTTATTTACTCATTGTCAAAACGGCTTAGAATGTAAACCGTTTTTTAAAACATATTTCGAAATGTAATAGTGATTATTGGGGTTACCATAATGAATATACATATTATGCTGTCGTGAACTTTTAAGAACTTTTTGAGAGCTTTTCATAACACGTACATGAACATTGTACGTTGTACATTGTATGTACATTAATTTGTAGCATCTTTTATGGTTCAGTCAACGTAACCATTAGACCTCAGAGGTGACGACGCATCTGTAACGTCCAACTTCGATTGAAGTTGTTTGCAGGTGTTCAAGTGCAGCAGTGGCCACTTACCATCAGGTGGACTGTACCAGATGACTGTGAGACCCGCATAGAAATCCATTTAGAAGTTATATGCGAATAGACAAAAAGCGGATTGTGGCTGTGTTTTATGGCATATGGCATTTATTATTATTAATATACAATTTTTCTTTAAACATCGCTTTTAATTAACAATTAACTTATACAACGTATATACATAAATATTTCACTCGCTTAACAAATTAAACATATTACAAATACTTTTCACATTGAACTTTCATTTCAAACATGATCAATATTTGAAATTAAACAAATTTTACAGCGTTTTAATTTACTTATTTAAATTTCGACGTAGCAGGTGCTTTATAGCCTCCATGGTCACGGAGCCTCTACCGTCGAAGCTGTCAAGAGCACTGTTAAAGATGTAGGTCCTTAAATGTGTGAACATCTTTAAAAGCAGTTCCCGATATAACCGGTCACCCTCCTAGGTGAGTGGCAGGTGTTAGCACCTTTCCCCCACGTTAAACTAAAAAAGGGGGGCTGAGATGTTTGGCATCCTGTTGCCATAGTTAACAACGGTTACCGTAAGTTTTATAATTATTAATTTTTGTATTTTTTTTTGGTAAATAATAGTTGGTAAACAAATGTGTAGTTTTAGAGCCAAGCGGCTGCTTGAATGGATTGTTACCACGGCCTCGCTGAATACCGGCGTGAAGTAGAGACATCTTGTGCTCCTGCGTTTCGTTCGCTGAGTGAGGTAACCGGAGGCTCACTTTCTCACATCTCCCTCCTCATCCCTCCCATCGCCCAAATACCCTTAAAGCCCGGCAACTACCTGCAGGACCTCTGCTGTTGCAGATGTACGCGGGCGACGGTAATCACTTACCATTAGGTTAACCGCTTGCTCGTTTGCCGCGTTTCCCATAAAAAAAAGAGTATTCGCGAAAAACAAGCATTCATTGATGATCACAGGTGTGTTTAATTTAAATAAAACTATGAAACTCATTTATTAAAAATAATATTTCAATGGATATAATCTTTTAGCAAGCGATCGACTAGTAATGTTTCTAATCTTAGGTATGCAGTACAAATAAAATATAAAACTTACACAAAATGTAAAATTAATCACACACATACACAGTTTACTTTTAAACAATATCCTATCTCGCATCTTTATAATTTGCACAAAGACCACCCCGCGAAAGGTTTGAAAAGATGTTCGCCAAGTTTTCACATACAGTAGGAAATAACAATAATCCTTCTTACACGGCTCCGTCGAAGCCGGAACATACAAATGTGCAATGTCAATGAATATACTATACTTCGAGCGTGGTAGAAGCCAAGCGGCGGCTTTAGCTGCTGCTCGAATGGGCCGGCTCGACCGGATTGGTACCGCGGCCTCGCAGAATACCGGCGTGAAGTAGACGCATCTTGTGCTTCTGCGTTTCGTTCGGTGAGTCTATTCCCCTCCTCTTCCCTCCCGTCTCCCAAATATCCTTAAAGACCGGCAACGCACCTGCAGCGTCTATGGTGTTGCAGATGTATGTGGGCGACGGTAATCACTTACCATCAGGTGAACCGCTTGGTCTTAAACTTAGCAAACATCATTTTTTACGTATTTAATATTAAAACACATCGATATATATTTTAAGGTTAAAAGTATGGCTAAGTGAGACACATCCAATGTAACAATAAACCTTAGGTGACTTCGAAACTGTCACTGAACCCATGGTAAGGATAAATACCACCCAGGATATACTTGTAGTTCCCGTAGTGGTGGAGGCGGTAAGTCCCGGGTGGTGTTCCCACGGGTATCTCCCATTCGATCGCCGCGTAACTAGTGCCAAGGATTTTGGAGTTCCGTTTCCAGATAAATCTGTGAAAGTTTAATTAAATTAATAATGAAAGGCATCCGACGCCGCGCCCTTGTTGACGTCCGCGTGGCTCAGCAGTTATCGCAGCTGACTGGGGTTCGAATTACCGTCGAAGCCAATATTTTTGTAAGATACAAACTTCGCGTCTGATTGTGTTGTGTTGTCTTTGAAATTACATCCGACCTTTTCTCCGATCTTATCGCATGTACGTTTCATCGGATAAAGGCAGGTACAGTGGGGCAAGTGCAGAAGCATAGTAATGTTAATTTCTCATCTTCTTCTCCTTTCATTCGTTTCATTCAATTCATTCGTTTTAATTCGTTTCATTCACGCCATTCATTTCATTAATTCTTTTCATTAATTTCGATAATTTCGATCCTTTCATTCTTTGCTGGATGTAGAATTTTCCATGAAGGAGCCAATGAAAGCAGGCAACCCATGAATACTGGAAAAACTGGATTGGTGATCGCAGTGGGTGGCCTAGGAATCAGAGACGCTGCTCCCCATCACTAGCCTGTTCGAAATCAACGAATGGATGATTTGTTCGGGGCTACGATGAACCATCAGCTGGACCGTGGTGTGCTCCTTCTCCAGCCGTTGCTAGAATAAAAAGAAAAAAAAACAAAAGCAGGTGTTCGTCACTCACTTGGTCTCCCAGTCCGCGTCGGTGGCGACAACAGTCCAGGAGTCGTCCTCCGCGGCCTGCAGCCGCTCCACGGCGGCGAACCAGCGCCCGTGCCTCATGCTGTTGCGCGGGTGCCCCGACACCTGCGGCCGACCGCTGCGTTACATCTAACCCATCGTGCCCATTATTACCTGCACGGGGCCACAGGTTGTTGCCGCTCCCGTACAAAGCTAAAGCCCAACTAGGTATTGTTGTCTCTGTCAATCTCTCGGAGAGTCAGTACGAGTAAAAGAGACAAAGAGGCATGCGTGACCAAAGATTGCGTCAAAACATTGCGGTTTTGTGAAGAAGTGGAAAACATTACAGTATTTGAGAACAATTTTATCATCAACTACTGTGACTTTTTGGCCGTACCAGTAGAGCCCTGGTAGCCTAGTGGTCGGGGCGCTCACTTTAGTGTCATAGAGCGTGAGTGACCCGGGTTCGATCCCCGGTGCCGGCACCACTAAAATTGTTATTAACAATTTTAAGTGCTGTATTTACCACGTGCACGGCGGTGAAGGAAAAGATCGTGAGAAAACCTGCACGTCTGAGTAATAATAAAAATATTATTTCGAGGATATGTGAAGCTCGCCAGCCCGCACGGGAGTAGCGTGGCGGGCCCTTCCCGGCTCCCAAACCCTCTGTGATACTCGTATTTGAGAAGGAGGCCTGTGCCCAGCTGTGGGCACTTACAGGCTCTTACTTTACTTTTTTACTTTTCATCAGTATGCTTGTCTCATG
This sequence comes from Bhutanitis thaidina, assembly GCA_029286595.1. Taxonomy (NCBI): domain Eukaryota; kingdom Metazoa; phylum Arthropoda; class Insecta; order Lepidoptera; family Papilionidae; genus Bhutanitis; species Bhutanitis thaidina. The sequence goes on along the minus strand of JAGSMS010000022.1, from coordinate 16,590,359 downwards.
TAATAAAAAAATCGGTTTTCTTTTAATTCGAAATTGTGTACCTGAAACTTTGCATCAAAAGTCTTATAGCGTAAACGCTCATCAAATTCCCGGATTTGCGGGAGACAAATTACCTCTTTTAGGGGGTCAAGTATTGTCCCCCCTCAAATTGTTTTAGCACGTAGAGGCTGCATAGCGCAAACTTCCGTGGAATGTCGCTGTGGTATGTTGCGATATTAAAAGGACTTTTATGTTTTAATATACTTAATTTATTAATTATATTACCATACATAGTGCATAATGGTACAAAAGTAATTTGAGGATTTTTTTTTCTTTTATTGGAAAGGAGGCAAACGAGTACGGGACAAGTGATTACTGTCGCCCACGTACGTATCTGCAACTCCTGAGGGGCTGCAGGTGCGTTGCCGGCCTTTCAAGGATATTTGGGAGTTAGGAGGGAGGATGTGGATGTGGATGGGGAATGGGGAGGTGGCCTTCGTTTACCTCGCTCACCGAACGAAACGCAGAGGCACGCCGGTATTACGCGAGACCGTGGTACTGGTGGCCCGGTCGAGCCGGTCCATTCGAGCTGCAGCATAAGCTACTGCTTGGCTCCGCCACGTTCAGTTTAGAAAATCCACAAGAACTACGCTTGGTTGCTACGGCGCTGAAAGTGACAGATTAATTTCCAGACACATATATGCCTGCTAAAATCCGACAGTGGCCTTTCTTTATATACAAAGAAGAAAAGAAAAAGTCATTCTTATATCACACCCGCACAACACATCCACAGAGTACGAGCAGAGACTTACAAATGTGGCGGTGGCGATGTCACCGTAGCTGTAGTACTTATGCGGCTGGCTGACGCAGTCGCCGAACTCCTTGTGCCAGGGCGCCGCGTCCCACAGCACGGGCGGCACCAGCGTGATCAGCTGCTCGCTGAAGTCCGGCGGCTGCGGCCCGGGCTCCACCGGGGCACCCTGGATCGTCGTCAGCATCATTACAGACTTTCACAAGTTCAAACATGAATACAGACCTCCTCAAAAGTTTACCGCGGAGATTGGATTGATCGGCATATTGGAGGTTGCCACTCGAGAACCTTCCTTCGGTGTTTCTCTGCGTGATAGAACTTCCGACGATAATTTTTATTTTATTTATTTATTAAGGATTACCAATAAGGTTGACACATAACAATTTTTGCTTTATCTAAAATTGTTTTTTAAAAAAAGGCATATGCCACCTTACTTAAAGGCAACCACGGAAACCCAACAGACACAGTCTAGTATAGTTAAATGGATATAATATTATTCAGATCTATTATAAGTAAGCTAAAGTTATATCCGCAGTAGAACCAGGGTAACCGACACAGTCGTAAGGATCAGTAAATTTTTAACAGCATTTCTAATTTATTATATATAAGTAATATTAGTACAAATATTTATTAGTAATTAAGTCTTTTCTTTTGTTTGTTTTACTACTTTAATGCGCCTACAGTAAAATTTCACCGCACAGTAGGTGGACTGGTAGAGAATGCCTATAGGCTTAATTTTAGTCTGATATTTTTCGAACCCTACCCTGATATAGTTCGAAATAATGTGATCAGAGAGCGTGTGGCGTGAAAGACGATGTAGTGACATGCATTGAGAAAGGGATGCTGAGCTGGTTTGATCATATGGAGGGGATGAATGAAAGTAGGCTGACGAAACAAATATATGAGGCGAGTGTAAATGGTAGAGTCGGGAGAGGAAGACCTAGGCGAACATTTCACGATCAAATCGGAGACGGAAAAATGGCCAGGTCAAGAGTACTCTAAACCAACGAGCATTCATGCGAAGATCGATGAAAGTAGAAGAATCGAAAGACGTATGTCAGGACCGTAGCAAGTGGAAAAAGATTGTCTCTGCCTACCCCGTTGGGAACAAGGCGCGAATATATATATATACATATACATACATATTTTTCGAGATGGTTATCCCGCCATCCATCGGTAGCCATTGCGAATTTAGAGCCCCTAGTAGCCTCTTACGGAACCCACGGGAAGAAAGGGGGTCGCTCTTTACTCTACTACTTGCCAACGTTAACATGAAAAATAACAAATTTTGTCTATAATTAAATATCATTTAGCGAATGAAGAGCCGTGGTAGCCTAGTGGTCAGGGCGCTCACTTTAGTTACATAGAGCGCGAGTGACCTGGGTTCGATCCCCGGTGCCGGCACCGCTAAAATAGATAATGGCAATTTTAAGTGCTGTATTTACCACGTGCTCGGCGGTGAAGGAAAACATCGTGAGGAAACCTGCATGTCTGAGAAATAATCAAACATTATTTCGGGGATATGTGAAACCCGCATTGGAGCAGCGTGGCGGGCCCTTCCCGGTTCCTAAACCCTCTCTAATACTCTTATTTGAGAACGACGCCTTTGCCCAGCAGTGGGCACTTACAGGCTGCTACCTTACTGTGAATGACTTACTTTCATAACTGCTTCAGCAAGCTCAGCGTATTTGTTGAGATAGATGTCCAGTGTGTGCGGGCCGTATATAGTTGACGCCGCTTCGTATCGTTGTTCCTGGAGAAAGTAAAGCCAACGATCTCAGTGCTTACTACCAGGCAGTACCCGGGGCTTCGTCTAAATATATACATCCATCAGGCGTGTCTGACAAGCACACATTAATTTATTTCATAGTACAGACGTCTCATTGTTTTAATTTTTTTTTTTATTTGAGAGAGATCAACCAATCTCCTCTGATGGGTGTCGTAAAGGTCGATCAACTAAGGCCGAATAACTCCCGTAATATCCAACAGACGGCCGAATAAACATCTAAAATGTAGAAAAAGCCAGGCGTGTATTATCCATAGGTGGAAGGGGGAATACACCATGTATTCCCCCTCTTTAACCAAATGCCAACCGCATCTGGACGTGATGTATGTACCCTGCTACTAAACAAATGAGGTTCTGGCGAATGGCAGAATATCCATTCGAATTTGCCGAACTCAAATCACACAAACTAATGATGGGCAGCAGCATCACTATTCCGAAGTTACCGGCACTGCACTCACCAACACGCTAGCCCAGCGTGGTGATTTGATGGAAGGTGTTGTGTGGTGATGGTGATTGAGAATTCCATAAAATCGACAACGAGTGATTACAGGAGAGATTACATATCCAGTAAAGATCGCAAAAGACTAAAAGAGACTGATCAAAGGCCATATCGGTCCAGACCGGGGGCGGTCAGTCTCGACTAAGGTGCGAGACGTCTGGTGCTAAAATCTCCAACCCCACCCACCTAGCGTAGCGATTACAGCAAATCCTTCCTATTGAAGAGGTTAATGTCCAGTAGTAGACTACTAAGACAGATCAATTAGAATAGACTTAAGACTTGACTTACAGTCCATCTGCAAGTGGTTGCTCAAGCCCATGGTCACCTGCATGCGACTTCAGCCAAGATAACAGGTACGTTGTCACCTATGAGGACTTAGATGGAATCTAACGTGGTAGAGCCAAGCGGCGACTTCAGCTGCTGCTCGAATGGGCCGGCTCGACCGGATTAATACCACGACCTCGCAGAATACCGGCGTGAAGTAGAAGAATCTTGTGCTTCTGCGTTTCGTTCGGTGAGTGAGGTAACCGGAGGCCCACTCCCCCTTAAAGGCCGGCAACGCACCTGCGGCTCTTCTTGTGTTGCAGATGTATATGGGCGATGGTAATCACTTACCATCAGGTGAATTTATTGCTCGTTTGCCGCCTTTCTAATAATAATAATTTTAAAAAAAATGTCTTACAGCCTGCATTTTTACTGGCTCTCTACACCCTTTAAACCGGAACACAGCAGTGGTTGCTCTGGCGGTGGAAATAGGTACGGTGGTAATGGTAATACCTAATATCCACCCAGACGTTGCCTAGACAAGAAATGTCCTGCCACGTTACATTGAGCTATTATAACAGCTATCATACCTGATACTCCTCAGGGGTAGCGATATAGTCAGCGTAGATATTGGAGAGACCGGCCAATACCACGCGCTTGGTGCCTCCAGCCCTGGCCACGACGTTCCGGAGCCTCCTGCCGGACATGGTGGTGAACTCGCCCGGCACCGCTGCCAGCAACAGCCCCCCGATCCGGGCCACCGAGCAGGACACCACCTTGGGCTGCCACTCGTACGGGAATCTCGCCTGCGATGATAAGCAAGAGATTGGAGATTTAAGGGAATTAGCTGAGCGGGCTTATAAGCTATGTTCTCCTCGGCTGACCCCCTTCTGTCGGATTTCGACCAGGGCGGCAGCATCCGAATACTATCGGCAGTTGGCGACTGCGCAGGAGATGTTATAGTGTCGTAAATATACCTGCAAAAGCCGCACTACCACCTGTGGTAGGGCACTCGCTTTAACTTCATGGTGCGCGACCTAGAGTAAATACCGGTACCAACAGAGTTTCCGCGGTAGTCTAGTGGTCAGGACGCACACTTTAAGTATCATAAAGCGAGAGCGAAACCTACCTGAGTTCGATCCCCGATGCCGGCACTACTGAAATTGTTAATAGAAATTTTTAGTGCTGTATTTACCACGTGCTCGGCGGTGAAGAAAAACAGCGAGAGAAACCCTGCATACAGAGAAATAATAAATAAAATATTATTTCGAAGATATGCAGAGCCTGCCAACCCGCACTGGATCACAGTGACGGGCCATTGCCGGCTCCAAAAGCCTCTCAGATATTTGAGAAGGAGGCCTTGGAGGCCCAGCAGTGGGCACTTACATGCTGCTACTTTATTTTACTTGTACCAATAAAATTACAGCGTACTCGTACATATACCAGTATTTATTAACAATACTTACCCTGCCCGTTGCCAAAAGGATAGGCTTGGGTGCGTGACATTCAATATCCTCCTTTGTGGGTTCAGCGATGAAGTCCCTGACGGCATTCCACAACGGGTTGGTAGATGTGGTACCCTGGGTAAATTCGAACGCCCCAGGGCCATCCGTTGTCCCGGCTGCAAAGCTGTAACCCATGGCTGGGAGACAACCGGTCACTTTTACACTCTGAAAACATAAAATTGTAATACTTCCAATCCGCAACGATGCTAACCACCAGTCATATTCTGTCTCCCGGAGAGGCGAAAAATAAGTTGGGGAAGCACGTGAGCGAAGCTATGCTTCTACATGGGTAAGAGATGTAAGTGATGTAATTGGTTTTCGTGTGGTGACGGCATAAGAAAGCTTGTCACCCCTTTTCATCTGATCTGTACCTTATTTTACCGTGATTTTTTGATCGTTCTGGTGCAGAAATGTACCAATAATTTTTTTTTTAAAAACTCTAAAGTGTTAAATGTAAAGTAAAAAATTTCGTTGCTTCTACATCATTACATCTACGCAGTATTTACTAGATTATATTATTGCTAACAGAACACCCGCGTACACACCGTACACCCGGGATTCAGGGCGGTCCTTACCGCCCGCTGCTATCGAAACTCCACGACCGTCCGAGACGAGGCCCGAACCTCCCTCGGACGGTCCATAGATTGCTTACCATAAGGAGGTAAGCAGTAGATGTACTCTTGAACATCTACTTAAAGCATAAACCTTCCTTGAGGCCGCAGGCGCAAACCTATGAAGCTGTAAAAGCCAAAACAGCTAACAGCAATAACTTCATCGAATACATATGACGTGCGATACAGAACGGAAGACTCTCTGAGTGGCGCACGAGCTTATCCCAACGGCAGACAGCGGACTGCAATTCTATCTGTTATTTGGATCTGTTTCAGCATAGGTAGCATATAGCGGGATCAACGTAAAATAATGACTTACCGTCATATACATTCGATTTTCGCCCATATTTCAATAGAAAAGATTTGATATAAGTATTACCGCGAAACTACGACATCTCTTGATCATCTAAGGAACATAATAGATCTGTGATACAGATGTCACTCGACAAGATTACAAGAATTCATAATAGATAGTAGTATGTAATTGCAATCCAGCAAGAATAAATAAAATTGCTAAAACGCAGATAGCAGACATCTGCAAACATAAACAGCAAGCTGCTAATGTTATATTATTTTAACTGCTTTATATATCTGCTGTGGAGGATAACGCTCACCTTTAGTAATAACGAGAGTTCATTTACCGCGCTCACACTGAAGCCGAATCGGCTGTACGTATACAAAGCCTTTGCCTTTATTTTGGCTCTACCGATGTACCTATGCACTTTGTCTGAACGTACATACTTTCATCGGCGTGAAATCGACTTAAACATGGAATGTCATACTTATGTAAATAAGATCTCCTTCATTGGCAGAATTCTGTCAAGAGAAGCCAAAATTTCATTTCAAAATTCATTCGTTCCTTCTCAAGGAACTTTCGGAAATAATTTGTTAAAGACAAAAAGTAATTACCAATTCATAAGTCGATTGTTATTATAAATATAAACAAAGCAATTGCCGTTAAGCTTATTTCAAACGTTTTTGTATCGTGTGTGTGTTATTTTGGACGTATTGTTCGTTTGGTCTGTTGTCGAGTGAGTTCTTAGAAAGTTACACACTTAAAATAATATGTATAATGAAGTTAAGGAAAGAATAATGTTTACGTATTTTTACGGTCAAAATGTTCTCAAACACAAATCTAACGCGTGACGCTCTAGTCCTGATATTATTCACGGTTTTCTACACGAGCGACGTTTACGTGTGTATAGCGGAACCGCGATTCATTTTCTACAACTATTCAGTAATTAATGAATGGAATTCCTTAAAAACTGATATTACTAACAGATCAAATAAACGAAATAGCATTGAGTTAATTCGTTTCCAGAACTATATAAAAGTCAGTTAATTTTCACATGTACACTATTTAATTATAAAACGCGAATGATCTACATATAAATAGGGGTTTTTCTTGCACCACTAAAATTTATAATTTTAATGTTAGAAAAACAGTGGTGTAAGTTTTTCTATTGAGTATGCAAAGAAAAAAAACAATAGATTAAAATAAAAATAACATTTATTGCAACACACTAAACGTATACAGACATATTTTAGCCGATACGCCATTTGCCTACAAACACCCTATTTCATTAAATTGATTGAGAAAACTGTAATTAGTCTCGAATTCATTCAGATTCTTTTTGCAGTTCGCCTCTCGGAGGCTCGTAATTTATATCACAATAATAAATGGATCAATTAACATTATCTTTATTGATTTACTTTTATTTCTTAAGCAATTGTAGTTACTAACGCTTTGTTTTTTATGTGTACGAAGACCAGTATTTTATAAATGGCCCATCACTCACTTCAATTAAATCTGGTTTCCTAATAATTTTTCACTCAGCACTACTAAAGCGATGAATTTGCTTATAACTTCTAACTTCTATGTGGTTTTCAATACGGTTTACATTTAATGAAATAGGTGCCATATTAGTTATTTAGCCGTGGTAGCCTAGTGGTCAAGGCGCTCACTTTAGTGTCATAAAGCGCGATTGACCCGGGTTCGATCCCCGGTGTCGGCACCACTAACATTGTTATTAACAAGTGCTGTGTTTACCACGTGCTCAACGGTGACGGAAAACATCGTGAGGAAACCTGCATGCCTGAGATATAAAAATTATTATTTCGAGGATATGTGAAGCCCGCCAACCCGCTCGGGAGCAGTGTCCCGGGTCCTTACCGACTGCTAAACCCTCTCTGATACTAGTATTTGAGAAGGAGGCCTTTGCTCAGCAGTGGGCATTTACAGGCTGTTACTTTACTTTAGTTTTAGACATTTATAAACATATATATTTAGTTTATATAGGACAGATCTGTCCGTGCGTCGCCGGCGCGATTCGCTAGTTTATTTATAACAGGAGAAGACGTAATTTATAAACAAGTCCATAAAAATATGGTGGGTGACCCTACGGGTTATCATAATTGCGATTCCTTTCTGAATACATAACCTTAGTTACAGTTTCGTATTCATTAACTTTGCTCACGCAGCACTAGCGCCTCGAGAATTTACGGCTTTTTGTGGAACTACTTAAGGTTGATAATTCTAATATTAAAATCGGTATTCGGCAAGCACAAACAGTCTGTACTTCGTCGATCGCTTCGCCCACAGCTTCGACTTTACTTGACAGCATCAACACTGCTTGGACTTCATGCTCGCCGTTGAGCACAGTGACGAATAGTTAGGTTAGAAAATAGCCCTGCTGGTTCTTTTCACACACATTAAATTCTATAAGGAGATTCAGTCGGATATTTTACTCTACCAACATCACAAAGTTATAGTTATGAAATTTTTAAGTTTTACATTCTTACTTCAAAATTTTGCTAATCGTAAATTACTTGTTGACAAGACCCATCTAGAGCTCTCGCATAGCCGAGTATACAACCGCCAACGAAGGCTGATCTGCCAAATGCATCGTACTTTATGGCGTTCCTTTTATTTGCTTCGCCGTCTATGGGCTGCAAGCAGTACCCCTTCTCCGTCATGACCAATCCTCCAGGGCATCCGGACGTTACACTTTTGTTTGTTACATCCGGGCGGGTTTTATCCGGGAATAGCACTTGTTCAATGTTAGTTACGTCGTCATTCGTTTCTACAATAATAACACCGTTCTGTTCATATGACGATTTGTTCATCGGTCCTGGGAACATAATATTTGTATTGGGCGTTGGTACAACTATTATTGTTGGAAGCGTTCCGATGTTCCTTTCGGTACTATGTACTGTTGAGTTATAAACCACGCGGCTAGGTTCTGTATAAGTTTGTGTCATTGCATTTTCTTTAAATGGTTCTTTATTAGGTTGCACAACTTGGTTACTATCAGGTGTAATGGAAGCTGATTCCGGATTTACATCTTTGGTAGAAACAGTTTTGTTCCCATAATTTACAATTAGAGTTATATCCACGTTCACTTGTAAAGGAGTATTTTTATTAACTGCATGTTTTTGTTCTCTGTTATTTGAATGTTTAACTTCAGAAACTACCACTTTGGTTGACACTGTTTGTTTTCTCTCGTCGCCTTCGAAACTCGATGTATTAGTATCTATCTTTAAGATTTGTTCGACTCCTGATTTCACATCGGTTCCATTTCCACTTCGGTCCGATATCACATTTTCAACGATATCAGCTACTTTACTTACTTCGCCTGCAGCGGATTCCACCAAATTCTTTAAAACACCGCATTCGATACTCGCTAAAAGTATCAAAGTGACGCCGAGAATTGAAGTGAGTTTCATTATAGCGCTGCGTAAGATTCCTTGATCACTGACAAGTGACTGAATTCAGCGATAAATAAATAATAACAAAGATGACCTTATTCACTTATGTAAGAGGAAGTGGGCAATAAATGATAATGCACAACTCAAATAGTCATCAGATATTTACTTCTTTTTGCGCCTACCATAAAATTACACCACACCATAAGCATTAAGTCCGCCTTTTGTAGCCTTCTATATAAAGGAATGCATTAGAGTTAAAATAAATAAATAAATAAATATTTGGATGTCTATAATAGAGATAAAGTTTGCAGCTACGCTATATCCACATTTTCTACATGCGCATTGACATCGTTTCCGTTCACTTAAATTATCCAAAAGGGCCGTTAAATCTTTCGGATCTTATTCAATGGAGGATTTACATAGACTATTATAATTCTGAATTCATATTATAACGGCGTAGATTTTTGACATTCACAAAAGCTTGAAAAAACCATAGATAAAATAAAAAAATAACTTTGTCTTTGAATTGACTTTTAGGTAATTAATGGTAAGAAAGTTTGGCATCTGAGCTAATTAATCTGATGTATTACTAAGATAAATATTTATTTAATCTTCTTTGAACCTCAAAATAAAATACGGACAAAATAAATATAGTATTAGGCCAAAATCCGGAGTAAAAGGCAATCTCTGACAGTCAAGTCAACCTCTACGTACACATTTATACATATGTTTTGTTATAATACAGAGATTATACATTGTTTGCTATCATCTATGCAACAAGTTATAAAAGTATTTATGGATTCATGAACTTTGTCGTACTTTTTTAGAAGTTGACATTCCTTCCCGTTTCTACTCAATGTGCCAATATAACTCTTAACAGATAATTAATGCTCTTGTGCAATTATTAATACTGTTCAAATGTAATAACGTTAATGATAAATCTCAAATTACGTGTAGTGAAATGTCCGGGAATCTTCTAGTATCACAAACTAATCTCTGTCCATCGGGTATAACTAAATTCGCCGTGAAGGTTAGACGGCCATTTTTTGATTTTTTAAAGAAAAGCATATGTTCTCGAAACATGATGATAATGTACTCCTGGCCGATTTCGAGAACGGCAACAACTTGCGAATACTATCGGCTGTTGTCAACTGCTCAGGCGATATTATAGTGCCCTCAAAGAACGCGCGCTCGCGCAGAGGCACTCGCTCGTCTTAAGAACGAACTGTCAGATTGGCTCGGCGGCGCTGTGGGTCGCGGGACTAGTATTTGTATGGTCTCCAAATAATTGTTCCCGGTCTGGGTGTTTGTCCGTGTGCAACTTGTGTATGTAAACTGCCTCGGCGACACAGGAGAAATTACTTCAGTGGAAGAGGTTTTAGTTTAAAGATTTTTTTTTTTAAAAGAAGTTTCAGAGACACGACTTTTAGTACAACACAATGAGTCTCATAGGAACTGGAACTATAACCGAACCCACGGCTCAGTGATCAGGGCCGCTAACCACTAAGTCGTGGAACATAATCACTTACTGTGTTGAAGGTTTCTTCAACAGGGTCGTACGGAGACACCACTTGCTTGGGCATATCGACGAACTGATGGACGATCCCTAAGGGTCCGGTCAAGTCCTCACCCGGCTGATTAAGGACTGCCTGAAATAAAAAAAATGTTATTCCGATCATCATAAGACCTCTAGGGCACAAATTAAATATATGCACTCACTAGTTTCATTTCACATAAATTATTGAATCTATTCATCTCATTACACTAGTCATTCGCCTAGGTTTTGCTCGAACTGTCTTACGAAATCATAAGCAAAGCATCGGTGACTTATCAATAAAAACCTTTAGGCGTACTTAACACCTATAGGTATTCTCGACCAGTCAATGAATAGTGAGGAACCCATCTGTAATATTGAAGTGTAACTAAGCATTTCTTGTATTTACACATCCGAAATTACATTATTATTTACGGGTTTCATCCTGTTTAATTTACCTCAGGTGCTTTACAGCGCCCGTGGTGAGGGGAGACTGAGGTGTTGAGGTCCTTAAACTACTACTGCGACTGAATGTTTAGTCTCCAGTCTTGATGCTAACGGGGTATCTTCCGGCCCCTTTTGGACGTGGGGACTCTTGTCCAGTAGTAAATTTTATTACAAAGTTGAAAATTACAAGCATGCCGATAAAGTATTTTGTTCAAAACAATTCAGAGGCGTCAATCAAGGAAGATTTAAAAAAGACAATCGACATACGAAATCTGAATATCTTAAGTCAAATAAAGATTTTTTTTTAAAAGAAGTTTCAGAGACACGACTTTTAGTACAACACAATGAGTCTCATAGGAACTGGAACTATAACCGAACCCACGGCTCAGTGATCAGGGCCGCTAACCACTAAGTCGTGGAACATAATCACTTACTGTGTTGAAGGTTTCTTCAACAGGGTCGTACGGAGACACCACTTGCTTGGGCATATCGACGAACTGATGGACGATCCCTAAGGGTCCGGTCAAGTCCTCACCCGGCTGATTAAGGACTGCCTGAAATAAAAAAAATGTTATTCCGATCATCATAAGACCTCTAGGGCACAAATTAAATATATGCACTCACTAGTTTCATTTCACATAAATTATTGAATCTATTCATCTCATTACACTAGTCATTCGCCTAGGTTTTGCTCGAACTGTCTTACGAAATCATAAGCAAAGCATCGGTGACTTATCAATAAAAACCTTTAGGCGTACTTAACACCTATAGGTATTCTCGACCAGTCAATGAATAGTGAGGAACCCATCTGTAATATTGAAGTGTAACTAAGCATTTCTTGTATTTACACATCCGAAATTACATTATTATTTACGGGTTTCATCCCGTTTAATTTACCTCGGGTGCTTTACAGCGCCCGTGGTGAGGGGAGACTGAGGTGTTGAGGTCCTTAAACTACTACTGCGACTGAATGTTTAGTCTCCAGTCTTGATGCTAACGGGGTATCTTCCGGCCCCTTTTGGACGTGGGGACTCTTGTCCAGTAGTAAATTTTTATTACAAAGTTGAAAATTACAAGCATGCCGATAAAGCATGCGGGCCTCCTGCTCGCGAGTCTCTACCGATGAAGCTGTAAAGGCCACTAGGCCAACAGCATATCTACCGTGAGGGTTTTAGTCGGTCCGGCATCTTCAATGCTGATCCCGAGATAACCGGTCACCGGAGACGGTGACGTAAAAAAAATGCCGATAAAGTATTTTGTTCAAAACAATTCAGAGGCGTCAATCAAGGAAGATTTAAAAAAAAGACAATCGACATACGAAATCTGAATATCTTAAGTCAAATAAAGATTTTTTATTTCATTCTGCGTATAAGACCCGAGCGAGGAACTTAGCTCACCATAGCGGTGTCCGCGAGCTTGCCGGCGATGATCCGGGTGCTGTCGAACATGTCGCGGCCGGGGCCCGAGGCGAAGCAGCGCTCCTTGTGCAGCGAGCACAGCAGGCGCTCCTGGTCGCACGGCCTGCCGGTGAACTCGCAGCGAGGCCCGCGCGTGTTTGGCGACACGTCGCCCAGGTTCGTGGACGCGAACGCGCACACGACGCTGCCCTGCGCGAACCAGTGCCCGCTCACAGTGATGAGAAGTAAAGACGCGACATGCCTTTTGTGCACATTCGAAAAGAGGCATATTTTCAAATCAGAAGACACGATTTGAAAATATGTTCGAGCCGCTCTGTGGAGCGCTTGTGGCATGTGAGTTATTTGAAATATAAGGTTATGAAGGAATTTAATAGCTGGTAAAATATGAAACAGTTGTCACAGACACACTTGCGCTTGCGCATTGCGCTCACCCACCGGTCCGCCTAGGGTGGTGGACAAATCTTTCAAGAAATGCTTGCCGGCTTCAGCTGGTGCTTTCTTTGCCTTTGTTCAGTAGTGGACTTGAATGAGAGATGAAAAAGAAAAAGAAGATGTAAAGGAGTTCTTCAATAATAAAATAGAACTATTTGCGCCAAAATGTTTTTTGTCTAAACACCCGATGGTAAGTGGTAAGTGATTACCAAACCCCACGTATATCTGCAACACCAGAGGAGCTGCAGGTGCTTTGCCACCTTCTAAGGATTTTTGGGGTAAGGGGGGCGGGGGCAAAATGTAGAAAGGGGGGAGGGATGCGTGCCTCCGGTTACCTCGCTCACCGAACGAAACGCAGAAGCACAAGATGCCTCTACTACACGCCGGTATTCTGCGAGGTCGTGGTACTGCCACGGCCGTGACGGTCCATTCGAGCAGCAAAAGCCGCCACTTGGCTCTACCACTGCTTATGCTTTCGAGTTTCGCGCCAAGATCAAGCGGCTCCCAATCACACTTCAATCACGACTGTACTCGTTGCTATTTTCCTCTTGTCTTTTGGTATTAAACTGTAATTTTTGCACCATCCTTTGAACATATTATTGAGCTATTGAACATAGCGTTTACTGTATATTTATTATATTTTTGATTCACTTTTAAGATAATTATATTCGAAATCATTTATTTCACGTGAGCACAACCCCACTGTGCGTCAATATACAAGAACTCTTTTTTCGCAAAGGATTGCCTGGAAGAGATCGCTGTCTCTCAAAAATATGCTCTATTTTTACGTGTAAAATAGTAATATCTAAATATGTCTTTTTGATGACTGTGCCATAAGGTGTGCTCCGTGATGAGAGCAATGTATCGAATGGAACAGATAAAATACTAAATTAAAAAAAAAAATACTTATCCTCACCTTTCCTGGTAGAGTGTTGTTCCCATTCAAAGCCTTCTCCATCAGAATGGAGGCGTAGCCAACATTGTCGGAGGATATCAGACGATTGGTGTTGTTCATGCTGGTGGGGTGCACCGCGAACCAGTTGATGACACCGATGATCCTGTTCTGCTGGCTGAGGAAACGGACCTGCGCGAGAGTCTTGTCAACGTCGAATTTGTGCCTGAAATATTTCAAGGGTGACAACCTCCATTGATACCAACATTCACCAAGAATTATGAGTTGGGGATGTTAGTCAATCCTTTCATAAACAATTCATTTCCAGACATTTTTCTCATTCGAATTTCGATTTACGTGACAAACGAGCTAACACTACACATGCTAGGCAAGTGGCCACTACAGCCCATGGACACCTGCAAGCACCACAATCAAAGAAGATTATAGTTTTATTCGACATCCTCGAGGAGTAAAACTAAATGCCTTTACAGCCTTTAAATATACTAGCTCTCTAAACTATGACCGGTTTCAACCGGAACACAACAGCGGCCTGCCCTGCTGATTGGGGCAGAAATAGGTAAGAGGTTTGTAAATACCCAGATGACTCCTAGGGCGAGGAGGAGTCTCCCACTAATCGTCAAAAATAAACTTTTAAGACATTCATCGAATGAGATGGGATTCTCTGACGATGCCTCACACAGATCGATCTTCTTCGGCTTTCTCAACCACTGAGGAACTACAGCTCGCCGTGTGGTAGGGGCGTAAGAATCTGCTGCCTCCGTTCTTCCCGTGGGTGTCGTTAGAGACGACTAAGGAAAAAGTCATGAAAACCTGGGAGCAAAATCGGTGACGCGGTTCGCCACCCGTCAACAGGTTCTATCTTCTGGAAAGACATAAAGTAAAAAGTGGAGTGAAGAACCCTGTTTTGCTTCGCTAAATTCTCTCTAAAGTCTCCGCTCATCCCTAGATAACTGGTAACAGGACAACTGCGAAACATTCGTTCTATATGAGCTCATATAAATGAAAAACAAAGCCTTACCTGGCCCTCTCCTCGGGCGGGTTCCGTAGGTACGAAGAAGGGGACCTGTTTATGTTTGCATCCAGGAGCTCCGCCTCGCCGTACTCCATGCGCGCCGGTTTCAGGTTGTTGTGGGCTACGAAAATACTCTGCGGACAGCAAATATTGGATGTAGAGGTGCAAAACCAGGAGGAATGTACCATCTATTGCTTGCTATGCAACAAACGAGGCTCGAAACGCGATGGTGAAATATCCATCCACACTTGCCGAGTCCAAAAGCATAATATAAATAGTAGCAAAAAATGTTGGGGAGAATATAACGTCATTTTCTCAAAATGCCATTGCACCCGGCCAGGCCGGCTAAAAAACGAGGCTATGACGACGATTTAACCGAACCCAAGTCTTCACAGACCAGTGATTGCGAGCAGCATCTCTTACTGAACGCCCAACCAGAGTTGTGTGCGGTATGGGCTAATATGACATGCATGACATGGATGGGTGGCGTTCTCATGGAAAGGACGCTGCCGGACATATACAGACTAATGAAGAAGAAGAAGAAGAGTATGGGTTGTAAAGAAAAACTTAAATATTTTTTTTGCGTAAACATCATCTTAAGTACCCGTCTAAATGAAATTATATAAGACAGAGCGACAGTAGAAAGCTCACCTTCAGTATACCGGCGACATAAGCAACAAAGGTTTCCTTCACAAAGCCCAGAATGGGCAGGTCGAAAAGGAAGTCCATCAGGAAGCCGCCAGGAGTTGAGTGGGTGTGGGTCCCGCTCAGTATCACATTGTTTTCAGTGTATAAGTCTCCGTAACGTTTTTGCAGACGTTTCAGAACCTGCAAATTTTTATATTCTTCAAAAAATTTAAATAATTTTTACCAATGTTCATCTTATAACGTATGGTAACATTGGACCTATGACACCGATATCCATCCTGATGAAGATCAAGATTAAGGTGTCTTGTTATCATCGTACCGTGCATTGGAATGCCATCTTATGTCTTCGATAATCACCAGTCAGTATACGACACGTAGCATACACATCATCATTATAGCCTGTCACAAGTCCACAGCTGAACATAGACCTCCCATAAATTGTCACAGCACCTGCATCCATTGACTTTCCGCGACGCTGCGCAGGTCGTCACTCCATCATGTGTTGTTCGTTGCGTTGACACTCGATCAACTTTCTCCCCGAACAGTGATCAATTCAAGCTGAAGCGGCTCGCAAGCTATGTGGCCGGTTCGTTGCCATTTCAGCTTGCTGATACTTTGGGCTATGCCGGATACTCCAGTTGCACACTCCAAGTCACTGTCATACTCCGAGCGTCCTCTTACTGCCGGCAGGCTTCTGTTCGCGTCTCGGCGCAGTAAGTTATTTACTGGCTGGTTAATTACACAATAATTGTATACTTTAGTCTTAACCACGTCACATCTTCTCGTGGGTTTTGTGTTGGCAAAGTTTTCCGAGCGCTGCCTACCAGAGTTTTACTAAAAATACCAGACCCCTCGTAAATTCAATTATATTATTGAAAATAACTTACGTACCTCAACTTTAAGACATTTCTTAAAATAATAAGGCATGATGTGCAAGAATATGGCAATCCATTTCATTAGGTTAGAGACAACTGTGTAGTTGTTGTTGTTGTGTTGTCAACTGCCTGCCAGAAGGCAACTAAGTTAGGAAACTAAGAAGAAACAATGCTACCTTTTACGGTCCATTTTATGTCCGTGAGAACCGAAAAGACACCTCTGTATACAACTCGTCTAGGTAGGTATCACCATCTCAACCCCCCCCCCCCCCCATCCTCCCCCCAACCTATTTCTGCTACCACACCGCAGTGCAACAGCTGTTGTGTTCGAAATGAAGATAGAGCTAGTGAAATTACGGCATTCCATCTTCATCGATTGATAGTTGTTTGCAGGTGTCCATGCACTAGCCACTTACTATCGTGTGGACTGTCAGCTGGTTCTGAACCCTGATCTGTAATGAAAAACCTGTATGTCACGGATCTGAGTGATTTATACATTACCTCTTTTCGTACGCCGTTGCCCATCATGGCGGCGTCAACTGAGACGAACACGACCCTCTTGCTCGTTTCGCTGTCATCTGCCAGCACGAAGGCCCTCGCGAACTGTCGCAAATGGATGCCGTGCCCGGACTGCTCGAAGTTTGCGTAGCCCATCTGAAGGATGTTGATAAATTAATGCCACGCGTACGTTATTTGGTGCTGTCTGTCAGTGTTCTATTATTTATATATCTCTGACAAGGTACACTACACTGCAAATATAATAGATTTGCCATAATCATCATCCATGGCAGGTGGGTGGTGACAAAAAACCAACGAGAATTGCAATACAAGACACCATGACACACTTTAGACGTTCGCCTCATTTTGTCTACCTTTGTTATTCGGCATCGGACAAAAGCCATAAGGTTTTTCAAGCATTTCCCTTAGTTGACTTTTACGACATCCTCTGTATTAAATGGTGAGGCAAACGTTTTTACGCATTTACCCGTATGTCAAATAAAACGCGTTTTCGAAATTCTGTAGATACTTTTTGTAACAGCGACATCTATGCCGCTTAATATGAATAAAAATACAAATCATAATTTACTAATTTAACTAATTCATCTTCTATTTCTAACGTTGATTAATTTAAAAAATCACCAATAAATATAACAATAACATACCAATGGCATCCTTTGAGATCGACTATTAAAATCGTTAACAATCGTTTTAGTTGTAAAACTTTTTTCTTAACATCCTTAAAATGTAATATGTACATGAATATTAAATACATATTTAAATAAATCTACTTCACTGCATATGAATTAATTGCTTAATGTTAACATGTAATTAATTTCGGATATATTGCGTGAAAATTGTTCACAACCGAAGATTATATTATTTTATAATATTTATAATAAATTTTACATAAAACATTTTATGCTCTTGCTCTATGTCAACATCCAAAAACGTAGAGATAAAAATCAGTATTCTACCTCCCGATCCCCATGAAATAACCCCCAACTACTTCATAATTTTTACGTAATATACATAGAATCTTAATGATTGTTTTTGCATTTATCACATTTCCCACAGATTCCTAGAAGATTTTTCCACATTTCAAACATTAATTTGGATTATAAAACCTAGATGGCGTTTCAAACTATACTTAAACATATATTCAGTGAAGTTCTAATTGTTATCCTACATATTACTCTATATATATTAAAAGCTTACATAAAACATTCCATCAACAGCTATTGACGAAAAATGAAATTGAATTTAAAAAGTAAAGATTAATATAGTTCGTACGGTGTCTAATAGATGGCGCTACTAATCACTTGAAACTCAATTTTAGCGGCGTTATCGAGTGTCTTCTAGAAAGAACTAGTGTAACACTTCAACTTAATATGTCATTCAACCATGTTTACTAATAATACGCAAGTATGCTATGCGATGCAACATAAATGTTTTTATATAATGTTTGAAAGGATTTAACTTAAAAAAACATTATCAGGAATTTTGATAAAACTTTTAAAATGTACAAATTTATAAACGACATCGTTCCTTTTGATTCCAGAATTGCTACAAAAGGGGTTTGTAATAATTAATAGGAATTATGAAAACATTAAAAGTTTGTCGCTTATTTAATATAATAATAATGTTTCTGGATCTATATGTACTTTGCGACTAAAGCTCCGAGTCAGTGCACTAGAGATAAATTTATTTTACCATATTATAAGTTCATATTCTATGTGTTTACCTTAGTAAACTATATAATCTTAGTAGTCCTTGCGATCTGTACCTGAAGATTGTATGTGAATGATATTTAGGGGTACATACGATCGTATAATCTATCGTAATCCTTGAAAATCTAACCTAAAACAGATCACTTCACGTTTTTTTTACATATGTACTATCTTTTACCACGACTGGTAAGCAACTTAATGTGACACAGTTAGATTTATTGATATTTTAATACCTACACCGTGTGATGGCGAGTGGTGGTGTAAGAAAATCTGCTACCCCGTCTGATCTCATCCTGTGGATGTATGTCGTAAAAGTGGACGTCGACTGAGTGAATGCTATAAATGTTGTGGTCGCCGATAGATGGCGATATAAACACCACAGATGTGCCAAATCTAAATTATCCAGAGCAATGACGGCCAAATGAAGTTATTACTCTATAAAATGGGCAGACAGGAAGATAAGTCCGAGATAGTTTGAACCGCCATACGTCCTGTGCATACGGGATTGTTATCGCTTATTACTATATAGACCCGTATTACTACTTATTTAGTTTTCTTCATACTCCCCATATATCTTTAAAAAAAAAATATTTCATAATATAACTGGGTGAAAAAAACGATAGCAAAAAAAATCTGGTCACAGTTCTGTAATCAATAATTATTATTATTTTAAAGTTGCAATAGTAATGCTTGATTGTGTAGGGAAGTATTTTGTAACTCAGTATAATTCACACATACAATATGCAACTAATTGACGCGTGTGAAGATATATTAATGGCGAGATCACACTAGACTGAATCGTAACTGTCTGTTGCCTGAGTGCCATATATGAATATATATAAAAACTTTGCACGAAAAGTCATTTCTGAAGGTTATTTTTAAAAATATAAATATTACAATCGCTTATCTTTGCTTCCAAAGTAAATAAAGTCTTAGACAGGACTATATGGAATATTATTTGGGAATAAAGATAAATTTCCCTTTTTTTTCTTTAAAAAGAAATGTCTAAGTATGGGGTATAAATTTCGCCCTGAGTATGGAAAGAAGCCAGTGCGTGTTTCACGGTTCATAAGCAAGTTGTTTTTATCAACAAACTGCAGTTCTTCTTGTGTTGCTATCTATCTATGTCCTAATGTTGAAGGATTTCCCCTCAAAATGTACTAGATTTTAATTTTGGATGCATGGAATGGAAATCCGTAATCTCCGCTTACCCCTAAGAGTGATAAGGGTGAGTGCTTATAAAACGTAATTGCTCAAAGCACAGCTCTAGGAGTTATTGAAATATTTGTTAATTTAATGGTTTCTACACTTGAACCGTCTATATATAATTATCCATCCTATTGATACGTCCTAATATGTCCACACCTTTATGAGAATAAAGTGACCTTGTGCAATCTCGCTTACGTGGTAATAACAAAAGCATTCAAAAGTCAAAGCAGAAAAAGCATGCGATGTATAATATTACTTAATGAAATGACACTGTTCTAACAAAATAGGTTGAGGTCTATTACTCGGACCCCTATGTGTGTTTGATATCCGGTGCGTTTTAGGGTTTACACACTAAGGATGATTCCCACGGGATTAGAGTAACACCACTGCGGAACCCAGACGTTAAAGCACCCCGGGTTTGTGTTACTGGGTCTGAATGATGGTTGCCTTTCGTTGAAATTATGATATAGATTAGCGCTCAGCTCGTCGCATACAAATAGAACGGAAGATATTCGCACTTGAAATTAAACAACACCGACGAAATTCGCATGCAATCGTTAACATGTTTCATATGACATATGAAGGTGATATTGGAAATATTTTATCTGTTATGATCTACATTCGTCACTTTTTTTTAGTTTGCTAAATGGCGAATGGTCCGTGGAATTGTCTTAAGGTAGGTAGTAATATATGAAATAGGTAGTCTAGTGGTCAGGGCAATCGCTTTAGTGTCATAGAGTGCGCCACTAAAATTGTTTATAGCAATTTTAAGTTTACCACGTGCTCGATGGTGAAGAAAAGGATCGTGACGACATGCGAAGTCCGTCAACCCGCACTGGAGCAAATCGTTACCGGCTCCAAAACCCTCACAGATATTTGAGAAGGCAGCACCTTTGCCCAGCAGTGGGCACCTACAGGTTGCTGCTTTGTTTTTTTAACTACCTACTAACATACATATATATAATTTTTACAATAATTACCTACATCACAAAGTGATTTTATAATATACAGTACTGTCTGAACCCTGTCACGTTTTTCAGTGGTAATTTTTTTGAGAACTGTTTTTTTGTATTTTACACCTTTGTAGTAAAGAGACGGACATTATCTAAATTTGGACGCTGCTGCTCGACCGGGTTGGTACCCCGGCCTCGCCGAATACCAGCGTGAAGTAGAGGTATATTGTGCTTCTGCGTTTCGTTCGACGAGTGAGGTAACCGGAGGCCTACTCCCCTCCCCATCCCCCCTCCTCTTCTTCTCTCCCATCTCCCAAATATCCTTATAGGCCGGCAACACTCCTGCAGTACCTATGATGTTGCAGATGTACGTGGGCGACGGTAATCACATACCATCAAGTGAACCGCTTGCTCGTTTGCCGCCTTTCCAATAAAAAAAAAACGAATGCTTACTTTTCAAATTTTGAGAAAAAAAATTTGTGAATAAATTAAATAAAGAAACATTTTGGGAAGATCGAAATGTGCCAAATCGCACTAGAGTATTCGCCCGGTGGTCTCTACTCTGAGTTATTCTCTATTTTTGAGATTATGGATTACAGATTATAAATAATCTCAAAGATCAGAGCCTGCGTTCAACAGTGGGATATTCATAAACTCTTTCTCTTCGGTCCCCCACTTTAGTACTTCTGAAATAACGAGTACTAGATATTCTTCCTGCTTCCTTAGTAGATAGTAAAAAATTGTCAAACAAAACTTAATTTTCTTACGTCATAGAACATTTCATTTGATTTCTTCATCAGAATGCCTATAAACCTTTTTCCAATGGCAAGATTTGTCTTAAGCACCTATCTAGACTGGCGAGTTGGCAAACGCAGTACCGGATACCTGGTAGCTGCTATTGACAACGTTCTGGTATGCCAATGAGATTTATTTAGCTTCCTTGGCCATTCCCTTGGTAGGCTTTTACGATACTTGAGACAACATTAGTGAGTGTAATAGGGAATATACGTATACCATATCTTTCTCCAAATGCCCAGCACAGTAGAACCTGCACGTGGTGCTACCGCGCCAGCTGATCAACGAGATTCTGGCGACCTTCACCTAACCCAAATCCCCCAAAATTAGTGATGGGAAGTAGCATCACTTGTGCGAGGGTATCGGCCCTCCGCTCACCAACCTTGCCTAGCGTGATGAATACGGACAAACCCTTTTCCTGGCGCTTTCTTGGAGGCCGATGTTAGCTGGTGATGACTAGGAGTTTGCTGTATACCTGGAACGTGTGAGTGTTTCTTCGTCAGGCATATACTTACAAAGCCAACCTCCGCCGGCGGGCCAGTGACGTCGGCGATCCCGACGCCGACCCGCAGCGCATGCGCCGGGGACACCCACGCAAGCAGACACGCGATCACAAACATCTGTGAACGAGGCAGTAGATGTTAATTTCAAGAAAAAACAGCTGCGATCTTTTACTACATAGACGTTAAAAAACCTATTTTGTTTTTGTATTGAAAGGGGGGAAAGTGATTACCGAGGTTCACGTACACCTGGAATACCAGAGGAGCTGCTATATTATTTCGAGGATATGTGAAGCCTGCGGCTCCAAAACCCTCCCTAGATATTTGAGAAGGAGAACTTTGCCCAGCAGTGGACAATTACAGGCTGCTACTTTACTTTTACCTCCATATATATGATATATATTAAGAATAATAGAACCTCATGACGTCTGACCCAGTGTGTCCCGTGTCATACCGTTATTGTATATTATATTGGGTCTGACTAAGATTCGAATCCAGAACTTTATCATTAAAGCATCAAAATGGTGTAGCTCGCCGGTGCCCAGTGATAAAATGGTAGGCATCAAACGGACCGAATTATACAATCCCAAGGCTATATCATGCCTAAGGTTTAAACGTCAAATCTTAGCATGTGAGTTTCCGACTCACCTCGCATGGGACGGGAGTAAGGATGTCCGAGAGCAAACCTGGCATTATGCCTGTCACCACCCGTGGCACCCGTGACATTCTTCCGGTGAGGCGAAAGACCTTTCGGCTACGGTGGAAATCCTTATTCTACACCTATCCCAATGTGAGAGGCGTGATCCCGACGTACATCATATGTTCCTCACCGACATCGATGCAGAAATAAACTACATTAGGAATTATAAATCGATATCGCTGTACATTAATCACACTAGGCACACAATTTGACCTCAGTTGCATACATGTCGTTCCGGTCGTCGTCTGAGTGCCTTTTGTGTGGCGAGCGAAGTCAAAACAAACAGCTTTTATTGCTGAAACGACAATTCATCGTTTGGCGGAAGTTGCATCGAGTGAAACGTACAACAAATAAATATTAAATTATTATTATTTAATCAAAATAGTTACTTCCGCGTGCATATAAACTGATATTCAACAAACTCACACATAGCTGAAAACTTTTTTTTAGTTAAATAAGACTAAGAGATGATAACTGATCGAAAAAAAAGTTTCTTCGTTGGTACGAATATATTGTCAATATCTTTAACTGGGAACGAAGGTACAGGTATGAAACTTGCAATCATATTTACTTCAGCTAAAGACAAATAGTATTGATTAAGTAATTAAGTAACATTTTCTATTTTAGCAGCACCTGAGAAATATTAGCGAGAAGTACATCTGCACAGATCATGGACAAATGAGAGGATCGGACTGCGACAGATCTCTGACACCTGTAAAATCCAGGTGTGAGAGGACAATAATTAAATCTAGAGATCCGTGACACTGGTACAGAATACAAGAATAAGTAAACTAACAAAATAAACTCTTTATTTTACTTATTTATTAAATTTTATACACACAAGTAAATCAGAGAAAAAGTAATATGATAGGAGGAAATGGTCTGTACACTTTAAAATTCAAACAACAAAAAAATATTTACTAAGCTATTTTCCGCGTAATAAGTTGCTTGCCATGATTTGTTTTAAGGACCTACTTACTTAACTTGTTTTTAACTTAAGGCGTTAACTACGCAGTTTTTTGTCACGCAATGACTTTCACTAAGTATTTAAACAAATAATCCAATTAATTGTAGTCATGACCCATTAAATGTGACAATTATAGCATAACTACCGGCTACACGCAGCTTAGTAATCAAGCATTTTCCTCCAAAGGAACTCTTGATTGAGATAAACAGTATTGTATAACCAATTGGATGGCATAATACATCATTATAATACAACATTTTAAAAAAAGTTCCATCAGAATCCGTCAAATGGCTTTTAAGTTAAGTCTGTTTAACATGGATACCTACAAATAATTGTGTATATTGTTATAGATAATTAACCTACGAAAAGAGTATAAGCAAATTTACGTCATTCTGAGATAATTTAACTGCAGAAAGACTCACTGCACATTCACATTACTGGTACCAGTAAAGTTTTAAGAAACTATCTGTGTCCTATCTAGACGACGTAAAGGAACCCGTCACCCTATATCAGTGAGAGATGTCCTAAAATTTCCTGCTCCTCAATAGATGACGGTATAAACATCTCAACTATGTCAGACCTGCCTGTAATTACTGCGTAACTCTGTATAGTTATAGTTATATAGTATAGTTATATATAACAACAGATTGTCTTAATGACGTCATCGCTCAAACTGTCGAATCCGTCATAACCATAATGAAACCGGTGGCTTTTAAGGAAAGGTCGTAAAGGGAGCAAAAGCCACTGCTTGATTCTACCACGTACAAAGTAACCTAGACGACGTTTTTCACTACAGACTGTACGAGGAAGCTCAAAGTTGCTCAGCTGGCTACAGAAAAGGCCAATGCTCGGTGTTTCTCTGCGCGATAGAATCTGCAACGAAGACATCCGCAGCAGAACTGGCCAAAGTGAACAGACACCTTCTAGGCAAACGTGTACCACCCCAGCCCTCATCTTCGCCATGCATCAAGCGAGATTGAGATCAAACGTAAACTAATTTTTTATATAAAAAAAAAACCGACATAGCCGTAAGGATCAGCAAGCTGAAGTGACAACAGGCCGGCCACATATCTCGCAGCACTGACAATCGTTGGGGAAGAAAGGATCTCGGGTTGCAACCGCGTACAGGCAAGACCCCCACGAGATGGAGTGACGACCTGCACAATGTCGTTACGGGAAGTCTCCGGATGCGCAGGTGCGTGCTTTGGGCGTGTGTGACATACAACCTTTGGTCGACCAGTGGACTTGTGACAGGGTGTAATTATGCTGATGATGATTAATAATTTTACTAACTAGGTACAGTTATAAGCGCACGTCCTTATGACCGTAAACATCAGCTAGTTTCCGCCCTACATTTATAACAACCTCACTCTGTGTTTGTAATGACTTTCCTTCGACTATTACATTCTCACACAGATCACGTTTCACGGAAGAGGGGCATTGTCAATGTCATTGCTCGATCAAGCACCGCGCATCGATTGAATCGTAAATCGATACATAATAATAATACTGTATCTTTGTTATTTTTATAGCCTGTGACGGAATTAAAAAAATATACTTCGAAACAGTTTACGACACAACCGGGACTTTTGGCGCGAACTCGAAAAGTGGTGGTTGTGTGTGTCTTGAATAAAATTTTGTTGTTTTTGTATATTTCGAAATATGGTGATCAGAGAGCGTTGTGGCGTGAAAGGCGATGTAGTGACACGAATTGAGAAAGGGATGCGGAGCTGGTTTGGACATGTCGAGAGGATGAATGAAAGTAGGTTGACGAAACAAATATATGAGGCGAGTGTCAATGGTAGAGTCGGGGGAGGAAGACCTAGACGAACATTTCACGATCAAATCGGAGACGTTATGAAAAAAGGCCAGGTCAAGAGTACTCTAAACCAACGAGTATGCATGCGAAGATTGATGAAAGTGGGAGAAGCGAAAGACGTGTGTCAGGACCGTAGTAAGTGGAGGAAGATTGTCTCTGCCTACCCCGTTGGGAACAAGGCGTGAAATATATACATACATACATACATTCTGTATATTTCAGTGTTGATGTATGATGCCGCAAGCGCTTGTGGATGTGTACAGTAATTGGAAATTTCAACTGAAGGCCGAAAATTGTCGATTTTCGTTTTGTTGCCTTCTGTACTACCAATCTTCAGTAGCAGTTGACTATCATTTTACTGCCGATATACTTTAATACGTTTTCGATATTCGATTAGATTTACGTTTGACACTTTGACACTGACAGATAGTTAAACACTGTTTCTATAAAGGGCCCTGAGCCTGAAAAAATACGTGATAGACTATCTCTCTGTGATCACGCCAGAAGCCAATATTTTTTAGCTATTATTAACTTATTATAATTTTCATAATTGTTTAACATTTTGATATGTTGCCATATACGGCTCCTAGCACAAGAACTTAATTATTTAGAGAAACTTCGGAAACTTCAAAACGATGATGATGGATATTCATAGAAGATACTTCTATGCATAAAGTAGCAGCCTATAACTGCCCACAGCTGGGCAAAGGCCTCTTTCTCAAATACAAGTATGAGAGAGGGATTAGGAGCCGGGAAGAGCCCGCCACGCTGCTCCAGTGCGGGTTGGCGGGTTTCACATATCCTCGAAATATTTTTTTTTTAATATTTCTCAGACATGCAGGTTTCCTCACGATGTTTTCCTTCTCCGCTGAGCACGTGGTAAATACAGCACTTAAAATTGATATTAACAATTTTAGTGATGCCAGCACCGGGGATCGATCCCAGGACACTCGCGCTCTAGAAAATAATGTGAGCGTCCTGACCACTAGGCTACCACGATTTTAAAAATTCATATAAATCCGGAGATCGAGCGATCGTTCGATATTCGTTTCTCGATTTATCAAACTCTCTGGACGTACCTCCCGAGCGAATTACTACTTCCTATCTCGTTACTAATAACTAAGAAATTTTTAGTATTTCATAACCATATCATTGTCATTAAATTTTTATTATTTATAGAACAGACTTTTAATTATTTAAAACGAATATCTATTTGGCTATTAATATATTTCACAAATTGGATCAACATTACGGACCATTGATCTACTTTCCGCCATTTTGAAACGGCAGCCCAGTGCCACGAACGTTTATTTGTTCACCCAATGTGTTTGACAAAATTTTAGTTTATAATGTACCTATAGTTTTTAATTTTTTATACAAGTGAAAGTGTTTTGGTAATCGGTCCCGTAGCTTTAGGGTTTAGATATTTTTTAGAATTACTCATTATCAGCCTTTAAGAAGCAGCATAATTTGCCACTTTATTTCTTCTCGTGGAGGGCAATCGGAATTAAAAAATATATAGTAATTCTCTTCATCTATCATCATTTCAGCCTGAGTTCACTGATGTACATACGGCTCCCCCAGAGATTCCCGCAAAGCACGGTCAATCGAGAATTACTATCTTATACCACAACTTTGTACACAACATATAAATGAAAGAACAAAAAGTAATTTATTTGACAAAAACGAAAAGTTGTGTTATGTCAAATCAGGTCCCCATCCCAGCAAATTGCTGCATCACTGATTTACGACGGACGGACAGAAATACATCAAATAAATCGTAATGCATCGATTATCTAAACCGGTAACTAACTTTGTGATAAATACATCAAAAGGATATTTGACTAACAAAAAGCATTAAAAATTAACTCAAATATACCATTTTTATACACACTTACTTACGTCGTACATATTACCTATGCACATATTACATTAATGTTAACAACACGATAATGTAATTTAACGGGCCGAAAATAACACGAACGTGTATCTACATTAAAATACATTTTGTTTCGCAGGATTTGTGTATTAAAAACATTCAACATTACCTCATTAATTGCAGGCGACCGTGTTACACAGATGGATAAATAATTACCGATTGAGATGTACGCTGGATGTTGAAACGCCTCTGTAGCTTTGCACTTTCATCATGCGGGTCGCTACAGTCTCGATAGTGTTGTGCGACGTGAAAAGCGAATAGATATCGACAACCGGCAATGATACAGATGTTGTTATTACATCCATCTGTTGCATTGCCTCATATCGTCCCGTTTAATGAGTAAGAGATGTCTAGTAGGTAAGGAGTAAATTATTTTGTGAAAAACTCTATTAGGGTCAATATATACGATAGGGGTAAAAGGTATAAGTTCCATCGATACCACCTAGATGGTTGGCATTCCACCACAGTGCGTTTCAATCGAAGTTTTCTGCCACGCACTTCGACTTTGTGGAATCAGCTGTCGCCAGCAGTATTTCCGAACAGTTACGACTTAGGGACCTTCAAGAAAAGAGCTTATTCCTTCCTTAAAGGCCGGCAGCGCATCGGTAGCTCCTCTAGTGTTGTGGATGTTCGTGGGCGTCGGTGATCACTTACCATCAGGTGAGCCGTACGCTCGTTTGCCCCCTTCTTCTATAAAAAAAAGGGGAAAATATATCAACACTTTCCCCAAATGCCAACCTCATCTGTACGCAGTTCACCCTGCTAGATACTAAACGATGCTCTGGCGATCTTGCCGAACACAAATCCAGCAGACAAGTGCCACTGCACTCACCAAGCCACTTGCCCAGCGTGGTGGGTATGGGCAAATCTTCCAAGATATATATGCCGGCTTATGCTGGCTGTGGACTAAATAAGGTCGATGTAGTAGTAGTAGTACCTAACTTTACAACAACAAGATGCATTTACACTTCTAGTTAATAGGCCAACCCACACACCCAAAGTCAACGAGGCGCAGACTATGAAATCCTGCGAGATCCTGCTCTTACAGAGTTCATTAAACTAGTAGTCATGACGAATAGCGCTTGCGGTTTATTTGGATTATTAGGCCTTATTTTCTTTTCTCCGTGGTAGAGCCAAGCGGCGGCTTTAGCTGCTGCTCGAATGGGCCGGCTCGACCGGATTGATACCACGGCCTCGCAGAACACCGGCGTGAAGTAGAGGCATCTTGTGCTTCTGCGTTTCGTTCGGGTGAGTGAGGTAACCGGAGGCCCACATCCCCTCCCTATTCCCCTCCTCTTCCTTCCCATCTCCCAAATATCCTTAAAGACCGGCAACGCACCTGCAGCATCTATGGTGTTGCAGATGTATGTGGGCGACGGTAATCACTTACCATCAGGTAAACCGCTTGCTCGTTTGCCGTCTTTTCCAGTCCAGTAAAAAATTTTTACTATTTTCAAATAGTTATGAACACTAATACATTTTTAAATAAAGTAACATCCAACCTGTATATGCGTAAATTATTTCACGTTCTGAAGTGATAGAAACAACCGCATGTAAGTTATAGAAACTTATTATATAAAATTAAGTCGCAAACCCCTCATGGACGTGTTTACAAAACAAACATGAATATTGTCATGGACTAACCTTCGATCTGTTTTATTGCGCGTACCGTCAGCAGCGGGAACTGACTGTGCGGACCGTACATGCACACGGCTACTCGGCTAGCCAATTGAAAGATGATCTATCGATCCCATTAAATAATCAATATGTCGCATCTGTTACCAGTAGTGACCTTTGGGTTAAAGTACAAAGTTAAGTGTTTATTCTTTTCTATATTACAACTCGCGACTACGCCATGAAGTCTGATTAAACCATGCCAGGGCTGTACCACGCTGGTAGTGATACCAGGGGAGCAAAGTTACCTGTTTGATTTTTTTTTTGTTGTTAAGTGATTACCGTCGCACCCTTACATCTGCAACACCACGGTGCATGTGCGTTGCTGGAGTTTAAGCTTATTTGGAAGCAGGGACCTCATTTACCGAACGAAACGAAGAAGCACAAGATACCGGATACCAAGAACAGGATACCGGCGTCTACTTCACGCCGGTATCTTGCGAGGTCGCGGTCCTACCGTGGTCGAGCCGGCTCATTCGAGCAGCCACAAAAGCCACAGCTTAGCTCTAGCACGTAATAAATCATTACGTCGTCATCCGGTATGCCACGAAAAATTATTGTAAATGAGGTCAAACGTGGTAGAGCCAAGCGGCGGCTTTTCGAATGGGCCGGCTCGACCGGATAGGTACCACGGCCTCGCAGAATACCGGCTTGAAGTAGAGGCATCTTGTGCTTCTGCGTTTCGTTCGGTGAGTGAGGTAACCGGAGGCCCACACACCCTTCCCATCCCCCTCCTCATCCTCTCTCCCATCTGCCTAATACCCTTAAAGGCCGGCAACGCACCTGCAGCACCTCTAGTGTTGCGGATGTACGTGGGCGACGGTAGTCACTTACCATCAGGTGAACCGCTTGCTCGTTTGCCGCCCATAGCATAAAAAAAAATGGTAAAATTGTGTGTCTATGTACTTTTACTTCATTTTACCTGCCTTTACAGCAACATATTATACTAGTATTAAGTGAACTAGTATCGCAAGAGGTTCAAAATTCGACCATACTTGTCAGAACGCTATGAGCGAGTAATGGGAAAGGTCCTCCGGTCTATGTTAGCGCGTATTGTATAGAGCGTATTTTTGTACGCTACCGGCAGGCACGACAGTGGTAATACCACGCCCTCGCAGAATACCGGCTTGAAGTAGAGGCATCTTGTGCTTCTGCGTTTCGTTCGGTGAGTGAGGTAACCGGAGGCCCACACACCCTTCCCATCCCCCTCCTCATCCTCTCTCCCATCTGCCTAATACCCTTAAAGGCCGGCAACGCACCTGCAGCACCTCTAGTGTTGCGGATGTACGTGGGCGACGGTAGTCACTTACCATCAGGTGAACCGCTTGCTCGTTTGCCGCCCATACCATAAAAAAAAAATGGTAAAATTGTGTGTCTATGTACTTTTACTTAATTTTACCTGCCTTTACAGCAACATATTATACTAGTATTAAGTGAACTAGTATCGCAAGAGGTTCAAAATTCGACCATACTTGTCAGAACGCTATGAGCGAGTAATGGGAAAGGTCCTCTGGTCTATGTTAGCGCGTATTGTATAGAGCGTATTTTTGTACGCTACCGGCAGGCACGACAGTGGTAATACCACGCCCTCGCAGAATACCGGCGTGAAGTAGAGGCATCTTGTGCTTCTGCGTTTCGTTCGGTGAGTGAGGTAACCGGAGGCCCACACACCCTTCCCATCCCCCTCCTCATCCTCTCTCCCATCTGCCTATTACCCTTAAAGGCCGGCAACGCACCTGCAGCACCTCTAGTGTTGCGGATGTACGTGGGCGACGGTAGTCACTTACCATCAGGTGAACCGCTTGCTCGTTTGCCGCCCATAACATAAAAAAAAATGGTAAAATTGTGTGTCTATGTACTTTTACTTAATTTTACCTGCCTTTACAGCAACATATTATACTAGTATTAAGTGAACTAGTATCGCAAGAGGTTCAAAATTCGACCATACTTGTCAGAACGCTATGAGCGAGTAATGGGAAAGGTCCTCTGGTCTATGTTAGCGCGTATTGTATAGAGCGTATTTTTGTACGCTACCGGCAGGCACGACAGTGGTAATACCACGCCCTCGCAGAATACCGGCGTGAAGTAGAGGCATCTTGTGCTTCTGCGTTTCGTTCGGTGAGTGAGGTAACCGGAGGCCCACACACCCTTCCCATCCCCCTCCTCATCCTCTCCCATCTGCCTAATACCCTTAAAGGCCGGCAACGCACCTGCAGCACCTCTAGTGTTGCGGATGTACGTGGGCGACGGTAGTCACTACCATCAGGTGAACCGCTTGCTCGTTTGCCGCCCATAGCATAAAAAAAAATGGTAAAATTGTGTGTCTATGTACTTTTACTTCATTTTACCTGCCTTTACAGCAACATATTATACTAGTATTAAGTGAACTAGTATCGCAAGAGGTTCAAAATTCGACCATACTTGTCAGAACGCTATGAGCGAGTAATGGGAAAGGTCCTCCGGTCTATGTTAGCGCGTATTGTATAGAGCGTATTTTTGTACGCTACCGGCAGGCACGACAGTGGTAATACCACGCCCTCGCAGAATACCGGCGTGAAGTAGAGGCATCTTGTGCTTGTGCGTTTCGTTCGGTGATCTATTGTTATTGTGATCATACATACAGTCTCGTTTAACATCGAACTCTGTTTGTAATGTAAGTGACAACAAACGAGCACAGTTTTCCCGATTGTATGACGTCAACAAGATCCATAGACACGACACGTTCAGACTCGACCAAGGGCTAAGATGTACGTCACATCTTTGTAAGGTACTATTAAATGAGATAATTTATTTTTCGACGTAAGAAACTACCTTCGTTCGTCAAATCCAATACTCTTTTTATATTTACTACCGTTTGAATAAAGTTACACTGTTAGAAAAGCAACTGATGAAAAAAAATCTCAAGGTTTCTTTTATTTCATAATAGATAATACAATATTGTACATATCAATATTTAGAAACAGCGGTCAACCCATTTTCAGAGGTAATTTGGTAAGCTGGGGAATCATAATTAAACGGTTTCGAATATTGGTTACATCTGTCTGTGTATATTGATTCTGATAAGTCAATTCCTGTTGTTGATTCAATTTGAGGCTCTTCTTCATTTTCGACCAACTTAACGGATCGTTCCAAATTTTGTTCGACTCCATATATATGTTACATATAAATATAAACGCCTTACTAATTGATCTCATTAACATTTTGCGACAGCCTTTACCATCTTTACGATGACTCATTCTGTCTCAGTCAGATTTTCTCATCACACCTAGGTACAGAACATAGTAGATTCTGATCCTATGGGTTAAAGTTAAACAAATACCTAATGTTAAATGCACTGTGTGCATAAATATTTAGTCCTGTCACGCTGGAGACACGTACTTACTACGCTCAGTACACACAATATCGACGGTTACCCAAGCCGAGGTCTCGTACCACCTTAGGAGGGGAGATGTGTCGCCGCGAGACCCCTCTGGGAGTCTCGAGTCCTTCTTTCGTTAATAGGGGCCAGATCACAGCACGGCAGCAGACAGCGACGCGACACCGAACTTGCGAACAGCGTCATTGCTCTTTATTTATTTTACTCGCAAGCCTTCTGCGTCTCTTCCGCCCAAGTGGTGAACCGGGCCGACGGCGTGTCTCTTATCCGTGGGGTATTAATCGGTTAGCACTTATTGCTGAGCCCGACATCACACGGTCACCGCCTTCAGTGACGACAGGTAGGTTTCCTAGGCTCCTTTCCCACGAGACACGAAAAAACAAAAACCGACAATAACTGCGAAGAAAATCGTGTATTCAACGGGTCATACAATCTCAATGAAAAAATTACACAATACCATACATTTTGTCTGTAATCACGGTTGCATAAAGACAAATGATATTAAAATCAATACTAACCATATGAACTAAAAAGTATAAGTATAGTAGCAACCTGTAGGTACCCACCCACCGCTGGTAAAAGGCCTCCTTCTCAAATACAAGTATCTGAGTGGGTTTTGGAGGCCCGCCACGCTGCTCCAGTGCAGGTTGGCGGGCCCTTTGTCACACATTCAGGTTTCCTCACAATGTTTTCCTTCACCGCCGAGCACTTGGTAAATACGCATGTAAAAGTGAAGTAACATTTTAGTAAATTTTCTGAACACTTTTAACGATAGACAACTAAGGTTTTGCGCAATTTTACTGACCAAAAATGTGGCATGATTTTTTTACTATCGCTACTGTCAACAGTATTTATATATGTATGTATAATGTTCAATTTATATATGTATGTAACACCTCAGTTCCCTCGTGACCACGGCTGCTGGAAAGCAATTGAAACGACGGGAATATAAAAACGAAATTAAACGCGATAAAATCCGTAAATAATAATTTCATTTAAAAATGGCAATAAAGATTAAATATGTAATAAATTTTAGGTTCACAGCCTTTAGTCACAACAGGTTCCCCAGTATTCATAAAAATAAAACTTATCATATCGAGTACAGCATAGGTAAATCAATTTACGTACCTAGTGAATGCTTTTATATATTATTTTAACTTTTATGTTATTCTTAATGGAAAATTTACAGCTAATATGGAGAATATGAATATGATGAATTTAACAAAATGGTTATTTAAAAGTTTTCTCAAACGCAATGCAAATTTTAACTGAACACAATATTCATATGCCGTGTGGTGCTGGCGTAAGAATTTGCCGACCCCAAAATTCTTCCCGTGGGAGCCCTAAGAGGCCACTAAGACCTTCAAGATTATGTGGGATTTGAAAATTATGACTACCGACAGATCGGCGAGATAATGATCTCGAAATATACAAGACCAAAAATAATGACGGGCAGCAGCGTCTTCGTTGCGAGGAGTCTGGGTAATGCGGTCGCCAATCTCCTTGCCGAGCGTGGCGATTATGACAAGCAGCCTCCTATCCTCCTATCCATAGAAGAGGCCTATTGTCTTGCAGTGGACTGTTTACAGGCTGCAGATGGATTTCTCACCATCATTGCAGGCGAGATTGTCATTTGGAGAAAAATATTTACAGTTACACCACATATTTACTCATGTTTTTTTTTTATGATGAATGGGGTAAACGAGCATGCGTCTCACTTGGTATGGTAAGTGATTACCCGTCGCCCACGTACATCTGCAACACCCGAGGTGGGCCTCCGGTTACCTCACTCGAACGCAGAAGCACAAAATGCCTTTTGTATTACTCACTCGGCTTCGTTATTCAGCTAGATCGTGGTACTACCACTGTCGAGGCGGCCGATTCGAGCAGCAGCAAAAACCGCCGCTTTTCTCTACCACTGAACTGAATTACTGTTTATTATCACTCAAAATGAACGGTGTGAAAGGTGACATCACCTTTCCCTAAGATCTGCAGTTACACTAACGGACAGTCCATCATAACCCCGTGCAGTAAATTCTGATAGTTCAAAAATGTCGCTGTGTACGAAAAACGGCAGAAGATTAAAATGGTTTAAATTTTAAATAATAACTTAATCAAAATGTATTTATTGTCGAAATCCGCATGCAAAGAGGAAGTTCGTATCCTGCAATAGCTCGTGTAGCAACTGATAACACCTTCATGTATTTCTTTATCACTACCTAGTGTGGCCGCAAGTTCAAAGGCATATCTTTTTTTTTAAAATAACAGTAATAATAGTAAAAAAACTTATTTTTCCGAAGTATCGAAATGTTTAAATGATTAAAGCTTTAGGTCTGGGAAATCATGAAGTGAACCTTCATAATTTCTGCCATACCTATAATACAACGAGCACACGTGATTTTATATTTGTGCGCATCACCGGCTAAGTACCTATCGAATTATATAAGATTTATTTCTCTCCTTTTATAATAAATACTAAAAAAAAATATTTTATTGGATATATTTTTGGTTGTATAAGAAAGAAAGAAGGAAATACATTCATTTCCTGAGAAATGGACGCACACAAAAGTAATTAACTGAAACAAAAATACATATAAAAAACATAATAACGCATAATTTGTACACCGCATAAATTACAACATCGCACTGTTTTTCACTGCCTACCCTCGACACTCCGATGCCATTACATGCTGTTATATTCTACATGTATACATAGCTTAAAACATAGTAATACATAATATGTCTCTAAACGTGGTAGAGCCAAGTGGCGGCTTTTGCTGCTGCTCGAAAAGGCCGGCTCGACCAGGTCGGTACCACGGCCTCGCAGACTACCGGCGTGAAGTAGAGGCCTCTTGTGTTTCTAGGTAAAATATGTTTCAAGTTTGTATGGGTGTCCCGTAATTTTATTCGAAATGGGCAATGAAAACATGTAGCCTCGTGGTTATAAATACCTCTCCGCGTGCAAAACCGGGAGCAACTAGTGTATGCTTATCCTAGGTGATCAACCCCGCGCCCGCGGGCGCAGGTGCGCTCACGGTTGATCTGTAATGCGTCCGATTCCGCTTGCTTAAGGGTAAGCGGGGAAGTCGCGGTCGACACTCAAGCAGCATTTTGCGCATTTTCACATATATATATATATATATATATATATATATATATATATATATATATATATATATATATATATATATATATATATATATATATATATATATATATATATATATATATATATATATATATATATATATATATATATATATATATATATATATATATATATATATATATATATATATATATATATATATATATATATATATATATATATATATATATATATATATATATATATATATATATATATATATATATATATATATATATATATATATATATATATATATATATATATATATATATATATATATATATATATATATATATATATATATATATATATATATATATATATATATATATATATATATATATATATATATATATATATATATATATATATATATATATATATATATATATATATATATATATATATATATATATATATATATATATATATATATATATATATATATATATATATATATATATATATATATATATATATATATATATATATATATATATATATATATATATATATATATATATATATATATATATATATATATATATATATATATATATATATATATATATATATATATATATATATATATATATATATATATATATATATATATATATATATATATATATATATATATATATATATATATATATATATATATATATATATATATATATATATATATATATATATATATATATATATATATATATATATATATATATATATATATATATATATATATATATATATATATATATATATATATATATATATATATATATATATATATATATATATATATATATATATATATATATATATATATATATATATATATATATATATATATATATATATATATATATATATATATATATATATATATATATATATATATATATATATATATATATATATATATATATATATATATATATATATATATATATATATATATATATATATATATATATATATATATATATATATATATATATATATATATATATATATATATATATATATATATATATATATATATATATATATATATATATATATATATATATATATATATATATATATATATATATATATATATATATATATATATATATATATATATATATATATATATATATATATATATATATATATATATATATATATATATATATATATATATATATATATATATATATATATATATATATATATATATATATATATATATATATATATATATATATATATATATATATATATATATATATATATATATATATATATATATATATATATATATATATATATATATATATATATATATATATATATATATATATATATATATATATATATATATATATATATATATATATATATATATATATATATATATATATATATATATATATATATATATATATATATATATATATATATATATATATATATATATATATATATATATATATATATATATATATATATATATATATATATATATATATATATATATATATATATATATATATATATATATATATATATATATATATATATATATATATATATATATATATATATATATATATATATATATATATATATATATATATATATATATATATATATATATATATATATATATATATATATATATATATATATATATATATATATATATATATATATATATATATATATATATATATATATATATATATATATATATATATATATATATATATATATATATATATATATATATATATATATATATATATATATATATATATATATATATATATATATATATATATATATATATATATATATATATATATATATATATATATATATATATATATATATATATATATATATATATATATATATATATATATATATATATATATATATATATATATATATATATATATATATATATGGTATGCTAAGTGATTACCGACGCCCACGTACATCTACGACAACAGAGGAGCTGGTTCCCCCTTATGATCAGAGTGGAGGAAGAGGCGGTAGAAGGGGGACACTTCCCTGCAGGAGTGTTACGCTGGCTGCTTCTCTTAATACAGCGATTGCCGCTAATGCATTTGTGCTTACTTACTCTGCCAGCGCAGTTGACAATCGCCGACAGTGGACTGAAGTTAGAATTTTGAGGTTGCCATTGATTTAAGCAAACACGAATTGACAGTTGGTATACGTCTAGAACAGGGATTCCCTAACTATTTTGAGCAAGAGACACCTTTTCCAAAATGAACCGATACCTCAGACCATAGCTATATTACTTTAAAAACCCTGTCTCTAGTTTTTTTTCCTATTGATACAAAATAATTAACAATTTAAAAACTTTGCGTGTGGTTAAGTGAGTAAACTTGACATCATTTTCTTATCAAATTTTAACACAGTAAATAGACCTAAAATTCAGTAAATATCAAGTGTTTAAAAGTACAACAATGATACTTCCTACTAAAATATTAGTAATTCTTATAACAAGTTGGTACACGTGACACAACTTATACAGTATCTTGAATGTTTCCACCTTTGGGAACCCCTGATCTAGACGGTTATTAATCCATCACAGTGCGTTTCTAGCAGAATTCTCTACCACTTGTGTCAGTTTTTATTAGGGGTCGATTTTTAGACCTCGTCGACATCCAAAATCAGTTTTCGTTTATGTCGACCCCTGGGAAACCGATATCGAACACTTTGGGCAATACCTGGTCAAGATGTTCCTTAGAAAAATGGTATTAACGATCATACACATGGTATTAACCAATCAGATTTGTTACTCCTTCCGAGAAACGGTGTCAAGGACGCGACATTTACATTATGCTAATATCTAGAGTTCCTTCACCGCTTGCCGAACTTCAAATACGCTGAGAAATAAACTCTACCCCACAAGAAATAAGTGATAATACCAACCACTGTAACAACTATGACATAGTTACTGTATTATGTTCTTTCACTCTCGTTTATGAGGTTGAAGGTCGAAGGAATCATAAAAACAAACACAGGAGATTATAATCTTCATTCGCTGCTTTTGTTATCGACAAAAGGATTTGCTTATTATTTGGCTTTCGCATTGATGTTCCTAAATTAAGACGTGAACAGCGAATTTTTTTTTTATTGAAAAGGCGGCAAATGAGCATACGGTACATCTGATAGTAAGTGATTACCGACGCCCACGTACATCTACGACAACAGAGGAGCTGGTTCCCCCTTATGATCAGAGTGGAGGAAGAGGCGGTAGAAGGGGGACACTTCCCTGCAGGAGTGTTACGCTGGCTGCTTCTCTTAATACAGCGATTGCCGCTAATGCATTTGTGCTTACTTACTCTGCCAGCGCAGTTGACAATCGCCGACAGTGGACTGAAGTTAGAATTTTGAGGTTGCCATTGATTTAAGCAAACACGAATTGACAGTTGGTATACGTCTAGAACAGGGATTCCCTAACTATTTTGAGCAAGAGACACCTTTTCCAAAATGAACCGATACCTCAGACCATAGCTATATTACTTTAAAAACCCTGTCTCTAGTTTTTTTTCCTATTGATACAAAATAATTAACAATTTAAAAACTTTGCGTGTGGTTAAGTGAGTAAACTTGACATCATTTTCTTATCAAATTTTAACACAGTAAATAGACATAAAATTCAGTAAATATCAAGTGTTTAAAAGTACAACAATGATACTTCATACTAAAATATTAGTCATTCTTATAACAAGTTGGTACACGTGACACAACTTATACAGTATCTTGAATGTTTCCACCTTTGGGAACCCCTGATCTAGACGGTTATTAATCCATCACAGTACGTTTCTTGCAGAATTCTCTACCACTTGTGTCGGTTTTTATTAGGGGTCGATTTTTAGACCTCGTCGACATCCAAAATCAGTTTTCGTTTATGTCGACCCCTGGGAAACCGATATCGAACACTTTGGGCAATACCTGGTCAAGATGTTCCTTAGAAAAATGGTATTAACGATCATACACATGGTATTAACCAATCAGATTTGTTACTCCTTCCGAGAAACGGTGTCAAGGACGCGACATTTACATTATGCTAATATCTAGAGTTCCTTCACCGCTTGCCGAACTTCAAATACGCTGAGAAATAAACTCTACCCCACAAGAAATAAGTGATAATACCAACCACTGTAACAACTATGACATAGTTACTGTATTATGTTCTTTCACTCTCGTTTATGAGGTTGAAGGTCGAAGGAATCATAAAAACAAACACAGGAGATTATAATCTTCACTCGCTGCTTTTGTTATCGACGTTAATCAAAAGGATTTGCTTATTATTTGGCTTTCGCATTGATGTTCCTAAATTAAGACGTGAACAGCGAATTTTTTTTTTATTGAAAAGGCGGCAAATGAGCATACGGTACATCTGATAGTAAGTGATTACCGACGC
This sequence comes from Bhutanitis thaidina, assembly GCA_029286595.1. NCBI lineage: Eukaryota > Metazoa > Arthropoda > Insecta > Lepidoptera > Papilionidae > Bhutanitis > Bhutanitis thaidina. The sequence continues at coordinate 16,550,153 of JAGSMS010000022.1, read as the reverse complement.
CCACGTACATCTACGACAACAGAGGAGCTGGTTCCCCTTATGATCAGAGTGGAGGAAGAGGCGGTAGAAGGGGACACTTCCTGCAGGAGTGTTACGCTGGCTGCTTCTCTTAATACAGCGATTGCCGCTAATGCATTTGTGCTTACTTACTCTGCCAGCGCAGTTGACAATCGCCGACAGTGGACTGAAGTTTGAGGTTGCCATTGATTTAAGCAAACACGAATTGACAGTTGGTATACGTCTAGAACAGGGATTCCCAAACTATTTTGGGCAAGAGACACCTTTTCCAAAATAAACCGATACCTCAGACCATAGCTATATTACTTTAAAAACCCTGTCTCTAGTTTTTTTCCTATTGATACAAAATACTAACCAATTCGAAAACTTTGCGGTTCGTTAAGTGAGTAAAGTAGCAGCCTATAAGTGGCCACTGCTGGCTAAAGGCCTCCTTCTCAAATACGAGTATTAGAGAGGGTTTAGGAGTCGGGAAGGGCCCGCCACGCTGCTCCAGTGCGGGGTTGGCGGGCTTCAAATATCCTCGAAATAATATTTTTATTATTTCTCAGAGGTTTCCTCATGGTGTTTTCCTTCACCGCCGAGCACGTGGTAAATACAGTACTTAAAATTGCTATTAACAAATTTTAGTGGTCGGCACCGGGGATCGAACCCAGGTCACTCGCGCTCTATGAAACTAAAGTGAGCGTCCTGACCACTATGCTACCACGGCTTAAGTGAGTAATTAATAATTATTAATACAGAACATGTACATTTTTTTTAAAAGTACAACAATGATACTTTCCTATTAAAATATTATTCATTCTTATAACAAGTGTATAATTTGCGTCACGTGTACCAACGTGACGCAAATTATACAGTATCATGAAAGTTTCAAATAAGAACTTGCGTCAACTAACCCCCATAATCAGTTTTCGTTTATGTCGATCCCTGGGAAACCGAAACCGCAAGGGGTGGACGTAATCGACCACTTTGGGTTATCCCAGGTCTACTCTCTACACTCCGCTAACTAAGAAATGTATCTCCAGTGCAACGGCATCGGGCGCTGCCACCACCGAGCCCTGCGCGCTGAGTGCGCCCAAGTTTTCCGTGAAATGATTTTGTTGGCGCTTTCGTCGCATGACCTATGCCTAGCAATGAAGTAATGCAGCGTCTAAGGTGCGGTCTCCAATCCGCTTGCAGAGCGTGGCGATTGCGGCTGATCCTCCTTAAGGTAGCGGGTTATGTCCAGCGGTGGACTGTTTATAGGCTGTTAGTATTAAATAGGAGGAGGATAAATATTTTTCGTACTTAAGGAGTGAAAGAACGCATGAACTTTTAGACACACTTACTGTAAATAAATAAATAACTAACTAACCAACAGGGTCTGCTGTAATCTTAAGCTCTTAATCTTTGCAGTACTTTATGTGGTAAAGTAAACACATTCGCCATGTCTTAATTTTGACAAAAATATTTTAAAGTAACTAAAAACGTTTGGAAATCTGGAAACCCATTTTCCCCGCGGGTTTTTTTTATAGAAGAAGGGGGCAAACGAGCGTGCGGCTCACCTGATGGTAAGTGATCACCGACGCCCACGAACATCCGCAACACCAGAGGAGCTACAGATGCGCTGCCGGCCTTTAAAATGTGGGTGTAGAGGCTACTGAAAGAAAAGCCTTGAAAATCTCATAGCAACCTTAGAGATCTAAATCCAGCGACGAGGCTAACTGCCCGTCACCTTCTATTTCCCGAAGAGTTGAGAAGTTGGCTGTGAAAGCCAATTTTGCGACGAAGTGTCACGTCTAATGGTAGTCCTTAATCTGACATTTACAATCGAGGTTTCGTTCTACAAATGTCACAGGGTTTAAGGAGGGTTTTTTTTTCAAATTTAGTGCACTACCACACCTGCACGTGGCGCCGCTAGCTAACGAACGATCCTCTGGCGACCCACATCCCATAGCCCACTGATGGAGAGCAGAGGCACTTGTAACCCACGACAACCCGCTTTGTGAATGCGGGCAAATTTTTCAGACCCGTGTTCAGCTGTTCAGCACTGGACTTCAAATTGCTGCAAAAGAAGCCTGTATTCATTCCACCTTAGTCCTCGGGGGTGACGTCGCATCTGTTAACTTCTTCGATGGAAGATGTTTACGTGTGTCTATGGGCTGCAGTGGTCCACTTAGGTACCATCAGACGGACGGTGTTAGCTTGTTTTTCATCTCAAACCTATAAAAAAAAAGAAACGTCACATGCATCGTGCTCGTTCTATCTGAAACTCAACTTTAGTCGCTCCACTCATACAGTCGTCCACCAACAATTCAACTAAGGTCTAACTAAACTTTATTTTACATTTGGTCGAGAATTATTGACACGCAACGAAATTAACCTTGTTTCCGAGGCTACATGCGATTTGTTGAGATAGTGCCTGTTTTTTTTTTACATATTTTCACGACTAATAATATGCCTTCGGACACATCATTATAATAATTTAATTAACACACCGTCGCGTACGCAGCAACGTGACACCATTACATATTCTAACACACAGACAGACATTCATGCGTTTTTTAATAACCCTCAAAATTAATCTTAAGATATACTACAGTTTATTGCATGCGATTGCGTGGTACTGAGATTTACAAAATCATTGTATTTAAAGCAGCACGTATCAATAATATGTCATTGTATTAAACGAAATTGTAGTTTTTTTTTTTCTTATTTGTTATAAAAGTAGAGGTGAATGTAACTCGGTGTTGTGCACATCTATGGCACAATATCTATCGAATATCGTGCATGTATGTTGCTGTAAAGGCAGGTAAATAAAGTAAAAGTACATAGACACACAATTTTACCATTTTTTCTTATGGTATGGGCGGCAAACGAGCAAGCGGTTCACCTGATGGTAAGTGATTACCGTCGCCCACGTACGTGTTTAACACCAGAGGTGTTGCAGGTCCGTTGCCGGCCTTTAAGGGTATTTGGGAGATAGGTATGAGGAGGAGGATGCAGAGGAAGAGTAGGCCTCCGGTTACCTCACTCACGGAACGAAACGCAGAAGCACAAGATGCCTCTACTTCACACCGGTATTCTGCGAGGCCGTGGTACCCAACCAGGTCGAGCCGGCACATTCGAGCAGCAGCAAACGCCGCTTGGTGAGAGTGCAGGCACCCTCGCAGTAGCCATGATGCTCCCCATCTCTGTGCGATTTAGGTTCGGCAAATTCGGACATATTCCGCCATTATTCGGTCGCCAGAGTCTTGTTTGTGGCAGAGTGCAAGCGAGATGGGGAATCGGAGAAAGAGACGATATATTTCCCATTACACGGAATATAAACATTTTTTTTAAAGGCTTAAAAAAACGTTTCTGGCATCTTAACGATAATAATAATCGAAAAACGGCACTACTTAAGCGCGCAAGCGGGCAGTTCAACGGTGATATCCGCGGTAAGGCGAAGAGGAGGAGTGAAGGCAAGGCAATCAACGCAGGAAGAGAAAGAGTTGCTCACCGGCAGCTACGCTTGTGGAAGACCAAGTGCAAGGGACAGCGCATCGATAAAGAAACACTTTGCTCCCTTTCTGAGTTCACTTCAATCCCCCCGGCCCATTGCTGGTGACTTACATATTGCTTGTATTACAGGAGTTGACTGATTACGCCAGATCCGTCACCTTAAGGAGTTGACTGAGCACAGGTCGAGGCTAAATAACGATGCAAATGTATCTCTGTTAATTCATTGCTGTGCCGTTGGAACATTGTGTTTTTATTATCTTATCGGCATAAAGGTCACGTGTTCAATTCGCCAACGGTACAACAATTTGCTTAGCCCACACATACCGCCGGCAACATTTTAAATACAAAGCAACGAGGCAAACGCCTTCTCTCAATAGGCGAGACGGTGCTGGAGCCGAGATAGATCCCCCACGCTGGACCAGTGCGGATTTGCGGACGTCTAATGTCCGCGAATAAATATCTTCACGGTGTTTTCCTTCACCGCCAAGCGCGTGGTATATTCAGCGGTTAAAATTACAATTGATAATTCTAGTGATTCCGTCACCGAAATTCGAACTCAACACAGTCTCGTACTTCGAAATCAACGCGTGCGCCCGGACAACAAAACTGCCACGGGTCTCTAAAGTTTATTCAGTTTAGAATCTAATACATATTAATATAATAATTGCGAAAGTTTCTGGCCGTCTGTGAGTTATAGTTTTTTATGAAACTTGTTTGGCATTTAATTATCATAATTGATATATGACAAGCCGCCGCCGCAGAAATAAATTGCCCTTTGGTTTTGCCTGGGAGAGATCGCTATGCAGCGGAAAAGGCTTTCAATACGTACCTCCTAATTAACTTCCTTTTTTTTCTGTACTTAAAATATGTTCGTGTTGTACAATAAAGTATATTCGTTCATTCATAGCGTGCAATGTAATGAAATGCGCATTGGCATTACGCAAAAATTAGACATTTCCAGACGTCGTGGACCCCACGGGGGAGCCGGGCCCGGGTCGGTCGACACCATCGGTTCAGACAAAACGAGTTCTGCGAGGCAAGTCGCTTTCGCTTATAATTTAAATATCCCTTTTCTTGCGTGCGTGTTATATGTAACTTTCAACGATCATTTTTATCCGAGTATGGAGAAGCCAAAAGCATTAATACTCCAATTGTCCTTGAGTTATACAAAGCTCACGATACTTTCAAATGAGTAATTTTAATCGATTTCTAAATGAGCCAAATAAAAATTGAAAAAAAAAAAGCTATGTAGATCTATGGTGCGTTAATTATACTTTGAAACGGAAGATGTGGTGTTGACTCAGCTGTGGGGGTCAGACAGTGATCAATCATTAATAAAGCGATCTTTGTGGAGATGTGAAGATTGGTCAAACAACATCTTGGACAGCTTTGGCTCCGATATCTTCATGTACACGAATGCGTGTCATTTAAATGAAAATTACTTCTCGTGTGTCCTCGTTCTCGCCGTGGCTGTCGCAAGAGGCGACGAAGGGAGGAGCCTTAAAATATCTCACGGCTACCGACAGATACGAGCCGTGGTAGCCTAGTGGTCGGGACGCTCACTTCAGTGTCATAGAGCGCGAGTGACCTGGGTTCGATCCCCGGTGCCGGCACCACTAAAATTGTTATTAACAATTTTAAGTGCTGTATTTACCACGTGCTCAAAGGTGAAGGAAAACATCGTGAGGAAACCTGCATGTCTGAGAAATAATAAAAATATTATTTCGAGGATATGTGAAGCTCGCCAACCCGCACTGGAGCAGCGTGGCGGGCCCTTCCCGGCTATTAAACCCTCTCTGATACTAGTATTTGAGAAGGATTTTTTAAAGTAATTTGTCTATGAGGGTCTGAGATATCAGTTCATTTTGGAAAGGGACTCTCTTGCCCAAAATAGTGAGGATTTAATTAAATAATTAATTATTCGCCGTATGAAATGTAAGATTTTCTTTCTTTTTTCTTCATTATTTTTGATCGTCACTTGTCACAGCATCAGTGGAAGTAGACGTCATCGCTCGAACATCGGATACAGTCGGTTATCGTTATAGCACGCTATAAGTACGTACTTATTTTAATCAATTCATATCAAAACGAAGAGGTAAACGACAGGATATATTTAAAAAAAAATCGTTGGGGAAACGGGACGAACGTGCTATCAGCGGCGCACCTGATGCTGAGTAATTACCGTCGCTCACGTACACCTGCAACATCAGAGGAGCTGCAGGTGCGAGGGGAATAGGGGAAGGCGGAAGTCTACCTCCGGTTACCTTAGTCATCGAACGAAACGCAGAAGCACAAGATGCCTTTACTTCGCGCTGGTATTCTGCGAGGTCGTGGTACTACCCCGTTCGAGCTGCAGCAGAAGCCGCTGCTTGGCTCTTAAATATCTCACTGCCAGGCGTAGAAGTTATTTTATTTACGACCGATTTTAGTATCCTAATTTCAGCCGGTTGTGTTTACTAATAGCCGATTTTCAATATCCAATCTATAATCAATATGGTCAGAACACAAAACCGGATAGTAGATTAGATATTGAAATGGTTCGTTAATCAAAGACAGTAAATTGTAATACAGATCATATAATTATTTTAAGTGGAGCAGTTAACAGAGATGTTAATGGCATTGCTAGATCTTAGTGAAATTCCCAAACTTGTTCACGCATTTTATGAATAGACAACGAGCTTAAAATTATGTACTTTAATGCAATTAACGAACAGACGAATGTTATTACAAAACGTTGAGTATAGCTTAGTTAACGTTTTGGTATAGTGTGGGCAAGCCAGAGTGCGTAGTCCTCAGCCCAAATCCCACAGACCAGTGGCAGCGAGCACCATCACTAGTGCAAGGGTTCCCCAACCCACGTGCCCAGTATGGTGAGTGCCTTTCAAGAAATTCATGCTGGCTTGACAGACAGAGTGCATGCGATGTTACGACTTTAAGTTTAATCTCATATTCTACAGGCTACGTCTAAATCATACACTAAGTATCAATTATACGACTTTTATTCATCACAGCAATATTTTTAGTTTTTCTTGCTTTGTCTCGAGATAGATATGTCCGACAAACAATCAGAACTAACTAACAGACAAAACAATAAAATTAAATAAATTATAATACAAATAATAATTTGCGCAACTCGTCAACTAAGCCAACGACACCCAGGACCGTCCGTGCTGGCGATAGCTGCTCTCGTTTAAAGTCTGCGACGCAACCACAATGAAATCCTGCGACGTCGACAGCTCTAGCCGAGGTCATTAAACTTTGATAAAACTATTGCATATGTCGCTTGCGTTTTATTTGAATTATTAGGATATTTAGTTTCATAAGTTTATTACTTTCTTTAAAGAATGCTTTTACTGTTTCCAAAGAATTATAACCTCTAGTACCAATCATCTTCTCACAAAATGTCACTAAGGTCGCATCCATTATGTATATTAAGCAATGGATTAAATAGGCTGACAATTAAGAGAAGAAAGATAAATTTGGTTATTATATTATTAACAACGTAACAGGACATCTAGCACTTCCGTCCCCCCGTGATTTCAGGTGCTGTAAAGCACTCGTAACGCCGGGAGCATAACAACAAACAGTTAATAATAGTTTCATTAAAAAAAAATCCAATTTTACCGATTGTTATTTAAATCTTTCTGGTGAAAGCGGTCTTGGTAATATATGGATCTGTGTTGTTTACGTCTGTAAAATAATTCCACGGTCCAGAGTGTAAAGTAGCCAGAGTACAAAAAAAATTCGAAGGTAGGAAGAAAGGTATCTTTTCATTTTTTTCTATCATTCGCGGACTCATTTCAACAGCTGTTTAAGTAATAAAAAAGCGATTGACCTGGTTTCTAAACTTTGTAGGTAGCATGGAGGACAAGTGGATTGTCCATTCCGTAATGTACTATACTACTTTCTTGTCTGTCATCCCCATTCTTCCCGTGGGTGACGTAAGAGAAAAACCATATTTTATACAGAAAATAGACATGACGGCAGCAACAGTAACCAAAATGTTTTAATAATTTTTTTGTTAAAAAATTTGGAATAATAAAAAAACTGAAAATAGTATAATGCCATTGCCATGATGAAATTTTTATTGAATCTCCTTAGACACTAACATGCTTTTCAGAAATTCATTTTTCAGACTTATTTTATTCAGTTACCTGCCACAAAATAATTAAAAATATAATGGACGGAACCCGTTGATTCGCAATTGCCTTGATATGTAACAGCTGTTGAAGTGAAAGACTGATTGAATTATACAATGTAGGTAATTAAAAGAAATCGTTATCAACACAAACTACAAAGCACAAAATAGAGAAAAAAAAATTTTTCGGTATTTTAAACTACATTTTTCCGAACTGAAACTGAAGCGATGTCTCTACTGTATACTGTGAAAGAAAGTTTAACGAATAAATAAAAAAAAATTGTCGCAATAGTTCGGTTTCTCCATAATATCTGAAATTTACCCTAAGAAAAAAATCCTGTACTGAAAAATTTTATTGAAGACAAAACTTAGTGGTAAATAAAAAATATGGAAACATGTTGTTAGGCGGGTAAAACTGTCTAATTATGAATATCACCTAGGATGTAATAATTGCGCAGCCAGTCAACAACATCTATAGTCAAATCAAATCAATCAAGGGAAATAACAATGTGTTTACCTTGCAATTGGGATCAATTACAGCAACAAAAAAAATCAAGTTCAGTTGAAGTACCGGTGTTTGAACACGTCACATTTTACCACCAAAAATCTAACACAGCTTGCACAAACAACGCTTTTACAAAAGGACCTTATTATGAAAATATTTAAACAGTGGACATAGTTAAAAAACGATAAATAATTTCGTACGCGATTCGGCTTAGAGAATTACGATAACAAAAATACGTTCTCCAAGCACCGCGTTCACAATTAAACTAGCGGTGTACCGGCTCGCGGTAGGTAGCGTTGCAGTAGTGGTGGATAGCATGCTGTCGAAGCGGCCGGACCGCTGAATGATTAAAACCGACCAAGTTCGGTACAGCACTAGCACAAAGCCGCTCAGAGTGAACAAGTGATCGATTCAATATTGTAAGTTTATCAATTGTTAGAGTGATGACCTGTATTTGTTTTACAATGACATAAGCACTAATTAGGTTTAATAGTATAGAAGATATTTTTGGTAATTTCTGACAGACAACGTTCGCCTGTAATTCTTAAAAGAGTAGGCAGAGATGTCAACAGTCAACTATTCGAATAAGGTGTAGGTGCCATAATTCGAACTTAACGAATTTCATTATATTCTTCGTTTATAAAATTCTCAGCTTAATACACCTATTTTTTTTTTATTTTATGGGAAAGGCGGCAAACGAGCAAGCAGTTCACCTGATGGTGATTACCGTCTCCCACGTACATATGCAACACCAGAGGTGCTGCAGGTGCGTCGCCGGCCTTTAAGGGTATTTGGTAGATGGGAAGGGGGAGTTAGTCACCGGTTACTTCACTCACCGAACGAAACGCAGAAGCACAAGATGCTTCTACTTCACGCCGGTATTCTGCGAAGCAATGGCAGCAACCCGATCGAGCCGGCCCATTCGAGGAGCAGCAAAAGCCACCGTCTTGGTTCTACCATGTCCTTGCCTACTATAACTGCCTCCGTCCTTCATACCCTCTCCTCTCAGTGACACACTATAGGACACGATACTGTGGAGGTATGCGAAGTAAAATGATTTGGTCCGTCCGTCAACCATCTGATCCTTCCAATGGCGACAATTACAGACCTTAATTTCGAAACAATTTTATCAATATGTGCTCCCCATTTAGGCTTGGAATCAATAGAGATTTCGAGATTCCATTCGTGGTTGTTATGCTAAAATTCGTCGAAAATTTGTTTTTAAAAGATTATCAGGTGTAATATCATACCATAATTGTTGGACTGGAAACGTATACAGCTTTGGTCAAATATCACCACAACATGGATGGTTCCGGTTGCAGACTTGTGGAGACCAAGACGACTTGCATAGGTGGCGCAAGAGATTTGCCCGTCACATTGGGACAACTAGGCTAGGCTTTTCGCGAAGCCCCGGGAGAATCAACCCAGAAAGGAATAGCGCTATTTTGCCAATTTTACAAGGTAGGTACGGTATTAAAGAACTTTACGTTCTAGTTTGCTTATTTTATAAGTAGGGATTTTAAGTAGTATTTAGTTAATTGCATTGTGTAACTGGTCGTGATTTATCACCCGTGATATAACAGTGACAAAAAAATTACTTCACGAAATAATAATTAAACAGAAGTAGCTATAATATATATGCCTGGAATCGGTACACCGAGGTCGCTCCCCGAGGTAACCGGTAACACCGAGAGCCTGCTTCGTTTCCTTAAGGAGCAAGGTTGGCTTGAAAGTATAATATTACTGCCTACACGCATAATACTCGTGGCGCAAACCAACCTGACATAACATATAAGTTAACATAATATTTTATTTAGTAAATACGCAGTACCACTTCCTACTCGCTATTATTGGCAGGTAGTTATAACATTTTTATTAATGTTGTATAATTTTCAATGCGACATCTGCAACGAAAGACCACGTCTAGGTTCCATAAGAGGCTGTATGAAGAAACTCAAAGGTGATCAGCGGAATAGGGAAAGAGATATTGCCGGAGTTCCTCTCAGTGATAGAATCTGCAATGTAAACATTCTCAGCAGAACTAGGGTAACCGACATAGCCATAAGGATCAGCAAGCTGAAGTGGCAATGAGCCGGCCATATAGTTGGCAGAACTGATAACCGTTGGGGAAGAAAGGTTCTCGAGGGGCAACTGCGTACAGGCAAACGCAGTGTAGGACGACCTACACAATGTTGCGGGAGGCCGATAGATGCAGGGCTTAGGACCGTGCTTTGTGGCAATCTCAGGGGAAGGCCTATTTTCAGCAGTGGACTTGACGGCCATCAATTTCAAAAAATTACTATAATGTAAAACTGAATAAGAACATGCTAGAAGCCTCTACGTGGTTCAATCCGGCCCTGCTTACTATATATGTAAACATATGCTGCTTAGTATATGTGTAAGGTGACATTTATATTTGATGTTAGAATTAGAGAAAATCGTCCATATGATATGAGTTGGTATTCCAGTTTTTAGTGACTGTGATTGATATCCAATGCTAATTAATATATTCTTTCCTTTAGAAGTTGACCTTTATTAGGGTGCCAGCTATTGCTAAACACCTTAATTTAATTTGGTTATATTATTCATTGTACTTTAGAGCTTTGTTCAAATCTATTATTCATCGACACGAGAAACAAATTTGACATGTCAAACGAAGTTTTTTTTTATGGTATCGTATTGAGGCCTTCCTCCACAGAACACTACATTTAGTATATACTTACTGTAGATTCCTCTGACCGAGAAGAAACAACAGAACGAAACTCCGTAGATTCCTACAATATTATTTTAGAAACTACTTTGAAGAGATCATGTAATGCCCATCCTACATGGATTCTAATATAAAATTCAATACACTCAAAAGCTCGTTAAAAGTGGCGGAATAATATTTCAATAATTTGGTAATACCGCCATCTAGCGGCAGCCTTGAGAAAAATATTACTTTGTCTGACACAAGATGAAGTTACCAGTGAATAATTTTCCAAACGCAGACGCATTTTGCGATTTACCGTTAAATTTGTATAAGTTATACATATCCACCACTTCCTCCCACACAGACCCTCGGTACTATTTTAAATAATTCTATCGGACAAGTAGGTCGTTCACACATTCATCCTAAAAGTAGTTTCTCCAAAATTTTAAACTCTCATTTAGAGAGATAGCTTCCTTTCAGTTTTCGGGGTATTAAATTATCTATATTACATTAATTTGTCCATCGTGTGATACTAGACTGCTATTTACACCATTTTGTAACAAATGACATTCTTTGTAAAGAACCTTATCAACTGAATTTCAAGTAGCTAATATCGTATCGCACCGGCGCTATGATTAAATGTTACGTAATATTTTTTTATACCACAATCTTTTAAAAATGTCAGTTACTGTTATTCTACACCTGCAGTAAAAGCCAGTGTCTATCTCGGGAACAAATAAATAAGATTAAGAAACAAAATAACGTTTTACTTAAAATCGGTTGTATTTACATTTCGTCCATTGTAGAAAATCAATGTGTTCAACATCACAAATAAATAAAATCGTACTAAGGTATTCACATTAGACGTACATCGTACACAATATGCGACAGCTCATTCTTACTACAAACGAAAGGCGGGACGATAGGTTTAATTCACAAGATAATTTAATTTAATTTTTATTTTATTTTCAATGTCAATTGATGCTAAACATGTACGCTCCCGTCGATGTTCGATCGGCAGCGGAGCATTTCTCTAAATGCTTGAGTTACCCCGCAGTCTGCCCCGGACGCCGCGCGTCGGTAAAAAAAAATACAGTCGCGGTCCGGCTCCGTTACCGAGGTGCGGGCGGGCGACGCCGGACCGCGGGGTCGTCGGTGCGAGCGGCCCGACGAACGGCGGCGCAGCGGAGCGTCCATTGCCGAGCGGCCAGGCACGGGCACGGGCACGGACGGCAATGGACGGCGCGCGGCGGTTATTTTCCAAGCGCGGGAACGCGTCGCCACGCCGTGGTACCAGCCGGGCGCCGGGTGGCGGGGCGCGGTGGACGAACGCCGGCGCGCGTCAAATCGAATGAGGCCACGCGCGGCGCGGGAGGGGGTAAACTGACGCGCTCCCGTCCCGCGCCCGCAAACCCTGCCCCGCAGACTTCCCATTAGCGCGTCCCTTCATAAAATATAACGTACCACCTACATACTAAATCACTTTAACCTAGGAATCTCTTATTCCACACCTCGCAACTGGAATACCGAACAGAAGGTTCTATCCTAATTAACAATGTGGACAAAATTACAGGCCGGTTTACTTGGCATCTGGTGTTGTATAGCGCGGCGACCACCGCTCTTTATCAGTCTCGCAGAACGGGCGGCCGGCGCGCGATTCGAAAGATAATGGCAAAATTGTGATGTTTCCCTAATAAAAATGTCGTCGCGTCAATAGACTCGTACGCAGCGGTCACGGGCCGCGAGTAAACAAAGTGTCGTCGTACCGACTCTAAAACTCCCGAAACCCGTTAAATTTCAACGCGATTTATAAAATTAAAAACTCTGTAACCCTTAACGTTCGCATCGGAAAGAGTTTAGAGCCAAGTGTGTCGGACGAGTGTGACTGGTTAGAGTGGGGGGGTTTTTTTTTTTTGGTGAAAATAAAACAGTGTACCTAAAACTCACCAAAAACTCACTGTCAAATTTCTGCTTACAAAAATCTCCTTTGACTTACGGCTAAATATGTACACACAATCGCTATCGACAATAAAAAAAATATGAATGGTTGATCTTTGTGAGGTACAGGCTTATTTCTACTATTAGTACAGCATGCCAGTTCCATTATTATCGATGCTATTTAATAGAAAAATATCACAACTTCACCATGCATCGGGTTCATAGGTTAACCTATAAATACAGAGCGAAATTTTTTACTTAGAATATAAGGTTTACTTTCGGAAAGAAAAACACATTTGTACATTTATGACAAAATTCAACAGGATTCCACTAAGTCTTAATTATTAATTGTTAGCGAGCCGCGAAATGTAAGACAGCTTCTGTTCAGAACTTAAAACATTGTAAAAAATTGAAAATCTGCATTGGATTAGACTTAATTACGTTTTTTTTTTGTCATTTAAATAGAACTGCACCCATTTTTGGTGGGAGCATCGACGGCCCCGCGTGTTCCCAACTGCTGCTGCTTCTGTATTGGGCGCTGTCTGCCAGTGCACCCCGACATTGCTTATTTTTTTTTATTTCATGATAAATTTGACAATAAAATTACTTGTATACTTTTGTTCACACATTCCTTCAAGAATGGCTCACGGAAATGTAAAAGGAGAAACATTGAAACTTTGGTATTTTCGAACGACATTAACTCATAACGTGTTAACATATGATAACAAAAGAAATTATTTGTTATAATACGTTAAGACATAGTAAAAAATTAGCGTTAAGGGATATGAGGGGTTGTGTAAACTGAGCTAATATCCTTCGCTCAATATAAGGGTGCACCGTAACAGTTGGGGCGAAACGAGGCCGCGCCAGTCTGGGCCGTCACGTGGCACTAACACTTCACTGTGACATTGTCCTTAAAGAGGCACAAGGCGTATTACGCATCCTCCTCCTCTTCGCCTAGTAACTCTTCTTCGACTTCCTCATCTGCAACAACGTATGGAAAAAGTAAACGTTTAGCTTATACCATCCTAGTTACATTTACATTACCTTAAAGACATACAGACTTTTATTCGATAAAAAAATTTGATTTAAAAAATATGAAATGTGTTAAGGTACAATATCCATCGTAAAGTAACAATATAGTATAGTAAAATAGCAATTATTTTAAAATTCAAACAACCCACCTTCGAGATCGTCATCCTCTCCTTCTATATCATCTTCATCTTCCTCTCCTTCGTCGACTTCGTCGACTTCTTCGTCTTCTTCCTCTTCTCCGTCAACTTCTTCTTCCAAATCGTCATCTTCGCTATGTGCTTCATCATCTCCACCACCATTTTCTTCTTTTCGCGCCTTTTTCGCCTCTGTCGCTTTATCCTACAACAAAATATATAGCAATTCATTGGCGGGAAAATTTACACAACTGATGCAAATCACAGATGAAACAAAATAACTGGCTATCAGCCAATTCTTGCTTTTTATAATGCGACTTAATATTGCGAAAACGATGCATGGATTTAGAGTAAAATTAATAATTACGTAGAAGATAGTGTTGTCGCCAGTGATATGGGTTCGTCCCAGTAAACTACCGTGGGTTATTATACTGTGGGGAAAACAGAAACAATTGCTGAAATCGCATAATCACAAACAGTCGATCGTGTCCCAAAAATGTTTAACTAAAGGCAATACACGACGCGTTACCAGATTGTATACGATGACAGAAAGGTTAAATTTTTAAAGAGCGCATAGTATTATCAACTTTAAAAACTTTTGTAACAAAAACTGTTTCATCTAAAAAATACGTGTGAAGTCTTGCGAAGTGGTAAGTTGGTTAGGTGTGTTGAATTTAGGTTACATAGCGCGAAAGAGATGGAACACAATGCATCTATCTGCTTGTGACGATACAATCGAGTTTTCAGATTTCCCGCCCTTTCCATTCCGTGAAATACGATTTACAGTACATTAAAAACATTTTGTAACGTACAGAACGAACAAAGGAAGTCTGTATCAAGCGAAACACCTACATGCAAATATCGCCGGGTCATTGACTAGACTAGGTGTAACGCATAATATTATCAAAATAAAAACAATTGCAGAAATGGCTATTTTTGCGTTATTACATTACGTTCATGTCGTAGCATACTGGAATTTCATACTAGTTATTGATAATCGAAAAAATTAAAACGGATATGAAACTTCTCGCGACGTTTATGCTATGACAGCGCTACTACACACATTGACATTCGCCGGCCATGTTACCATTTAGCGTCATGCTATACGATTGTAAACCGGCCTATGGAAGTTGGTCAAAAATAGCAAACGATACGTAATAAAATCAATAAGTTGTATGGTATAAGAAAGACTACGAATTGACATATTGTTCGTAATAATAACCATATTATTATCGAGGACAAGCGTACGTTCCCGCGCCATATTTTTTTTTCTGCCAAGGTCATGCCTCCATATCAAAAACGGGTAAACAAAGCCAGGAACCGCTAAAACATTACAGTAAAGTTGTTTAAATCAGATATTAAAACAATATACAGTAACACTGACTCATCGATTACCTCACATACTAAAATAATATGTACATAGAACTGACGTCCAAAAATACGCCGGTTCCTATGATGCACTTTTGTACGCACGTGGAATATAAATAATATCACTAACTATAATGTATTTATTAGCTTACCCTATATTACAAGCGTTCAATAAAATGGCGAGCGACTAAAATGAATACATTTAATTTGACATGTGCGCTCACCTCTGCTGCCCTTTTGGCTCCTTTTAGATCACTTTTCGCGTCTCCAGTCTTCTCATCGCCGACCTTGTCAACGGCCACTTCACTGTTATTTTCCTTGGTGCTCATGATTGTTCTGGTTTTTGTGTTAATTACTAGAAATAGTAAGTTAGGTATATCACTACTCCAAACCGACGCGCGACTGACTGACTGATCGAGTGAGCGGGGGGCCGCGATCGAGATGAGTTTGAAAACGAAGATGGCGCGGGCTTCTACACGCGTAGCGTCCTATTGGTCGAAACTATTCGCCATTAAACAAGCATTAACTGGCATGTGGGTAAATTTTTTTTTTTATATTTTTGTATTTTAATCATTAAGAAAGGTGGAAATTTATCCAAACTGTGTTAAAACCTATTAATAGTTGATCTGTTTTGTTGAAATTGGACTTTATTTATTGCGTTTATTTAAAATGACAAAATATTAGCCATTGAATTCTATTAGTTCCGAACTTCAACAATATGTGGCGTTGGTATCAAAGGGTTTCTAGTGGCGGGAAACTGAAACTTGCTTGAACTGAAGTTGTCATTTTGTAATTTGTGAAGTAATATTTTTTGTCATTGTGAAATCAAGTTTTTAATATGTATTACTCTCTTATGCTAAAAAGATCAATTAAATGAGAATATCATGTGCGGGTCGTGTTACTGAAAATAATTTTCGGTCAGTTAATCGACTGTCTGATCGGCGAATGACGGCTGAAATTCATGTAAATGTATGTAAGGAATAAAAAAAATAAAAAACTGTATTGAAATTATCCTTTATTTACACCATTAGGGCTAACTTACAAATGTTAAGGGCCACACAATATTTTACATAATTTTAAGCAAGAGTGAACAAAAGCAATTAAAACAACTTTCAAATGAACTTTTCCATGTGAAAGGAACAAATTATCTGCTGTTTATGTTTGAGGATTCTTTAATTAAAGTTTATTAAGTTGTTTATTAAACGTCATTTTTATACGTCTTAAAATTTTGTTTTTTTCATAGTGACATTTGCCCCAAACATAATAGTTCTTATAAAGAATACAAAATGTAAATGTGGTAGGTCTGTATAAATAATATTTTGTTTTTGTTTTGTTAAAAACGAGTTGTCATCAGTGTTAAAATATAGACTGTACTCGTAAGATGTTGTACCTCATATTTCAATATTTTCGAAACCAATACAGTAGGTAGCTTACGTAGCGTACTTGTGTTTCAGATAGTAGTATATATGCTATTGTTTTCACATCTGGAAAGTTATTGATGTGACATAATTAAATGTTATAACTCAATTAATGAAGTGAGGTTTGATTAATTTAGGTAAATGGACAGTGGTTTTTGATTTGATATGTGGGAAAGTTAATAGCTTTATTTAAAACGAAAAAACCTTTTGGATGTGTAGAGGTGAGGTTGGGATATGAGTAAATAAACTTGGAATTGAGGAAGTAAATAGGTAAAGAGCAATGTAAAACACAATATTTACTTCTTTACGACACAAATCATGACACTAGCGACATATCACAGGCATAATATACATTCCATATTTAAAAAATACAATGATTCAAATGGAAAAAGTAACAATGGAATACATAGTTAATAGTTTTTTCTCGCGACAATTATTGTATCTATGACGAGAATGCAACAACTGTTATTCCTAATTAATTGTAGACAGTAGGCTTAATAACTTTTATCCAACAATTTTATTAACTGAAGTTCCATCAGAAATGTTAATAATTACTAGTGGAATAAACAATTGTTACTAGCCGTTTATAAAAATGTATTACTTTTGGTACATTTGTTAATACAAAAAATTGCAGCTTTTTTTGTATAAATCACACATTACAAAGCCTTATTTTTTTACAATTAGCACAAGTCTTGTAAGCATTTTGCTTTAATATATTCTATAATTTTAAGCAAGAGTGAACAAAAGCAATTAAAACAACTTTCAAATGAACTTTTCCATGTGAAAGGAACAAATTATCTGCTGTTTATGTTTGAGGATTCTTTAATTAAAGTTTATTAAGTTGTTTATTAAACGTCATTTTTATACGTCTTAAAATTTTGTTTTTTTCATAGTGACATTTGCCCCAAACATAATAGTTCTTATAAAGAATACAAAATGTAAATGTGGTAGGTCTGTATAAATAATATTTTGTTTTTTGTTTTGTTAAAAACGAGTTGTCATCAGTGTTAAAATATAGACTGTACTCGTAAGATGTTGTACCTCATATTTCAATATTTTCGAAACCAATACAGTAGGTAGCTTACGTAGCGTACTTGTGTTTCAGATAGTAGTATATATGCTATTGTTTTCACATCTGGAAAGTTATTGATGTGACATAATTAAATGTTATAACTCAATTAATGAAGTGAGGTTTGATTAATTTAGGTAAATGGACAGTGGTTTTTGATTTGATATGTGGGAAAGTTAATAGCTTTATTTAAAACGAAAAAACCTTTTGGATGTGTAGAGGTGAGGTTGGGATATGAGTAAATAAACTTGGAATTGAGGAAGTAAATAGGTAAAGAGCAATGTAAAACACAATATTTACTTCTTTACGACACAAATCATGACACTAGCGACATATCACAGGCATAATATACATTCCATATTTAAAAAAATACAATGATTCAAATGGAAAAAGTAACAATGGAATACATAGTTAATAGTTTTTTCTCGCGACAATTATTGTATCTATGACGAGAATGCAACAACTGTTATTCCTAATTAATTGTAGACAGTAGGCTTAATAACTTTTATCCAACAATTTTATTAACTGAAGTTCCATCAGAAATGTTAATAATTACTAGTGGAATAAACAATTGTTACTAGCCGTTTATAAAAATGTATTACTTTTGGTACATTTGTTAATACAAAAAATTGCAGCTTTTTTTGTATAAATCACACATTACAAAGCCTTATTTTTTTACAATTAGCACAAGTCTTGTAAGCATTTTGCTTTAATATATTCTATAATTTTAAGCCAAGTATAACTTATTTAAATGTTTTGTTTAGTCATACCTGCAATATAGAACAGTATAACACAAGTACACAGAGGTGAGCTATGTTATAGACAAAACTAGACATTTTATCACTTGCCAGTTCAGTTTTAAAATAGTTATTAACATAATGTATTATATATATATATATATATATCAGGAGTACCAAACTTTTTAGTATTCAAGGGTTTCATAGAAATAGTAACTAAACAAGTGAAAATGTTAAATATTTTTTCTATCAGTAGCTTAATATTTCTATTTACACCAACAGTACTGTGATTAGACAATTTTTTTCACTTTCGCCGTAATTTAAAAAGTGTTTGCTGTTAGGAATAAAAATAGTTTTTAGATTATATTATACAAAGATTCTTTTCATCATTAATTTCTGGATTAATTGTTGCTTAAGCATCAAAATTTCTGGTTTTAAATTTTACAAAGTGCACACAAACATATAAAAAATTTTGAAGATTTATACAATAAAAACTTTACAAAGGTATAATATAATAAATAATATTGTCTTTGATAATTAAAAAATATGAAATTTAATATGACCTTTTTAGTATTTTATAGATGAAACATACAAAGTGTTAAAATAGTTATTATGCTGTTAATAGATATTAGACAAGGAATAAATAATGAAAAAGGATTAAAAATGTAACTGTATTTAAGCACAGTGACAAGTGATAAGATTATAAATGTTTTCTTCCATAGTTGGTGCTAATTTACAGGTACATTACCAACTGTGTATTCATTTTTAATTTTAAAATTGTTTCCAATCATTCCTGTGCAATATACATATAGATATAGATAAATAAAATGTTTCTATGCAAAGAAGTATAGCAGTTGGGATGCCAAAACATTATGAAACTGTAAAATAAAATTGTTGTGATTGTAATTTACTAGTAACATTTAAGTAGTTTCTCCATTAAATGAGATAATTGTTTTCCTTTAAATAGATGTAAACATATTGATCCTAATTTGATCTTAACATTTAAATTTCATTGATGACTTCTGGGACTTTTTAATTTTAACCAATTGTAACTTAGTAGAAAATGTATCTATCTCTCTCTCTCTCTCTCTCTATAAATTGCACTATTTTCTAATAAGCAAATTAATTAAGTAATAATAGACATCTTTTGAATCTTAGCAATTTATTATGCAAAAAAATTGATGTAAAGACATATATTAAATAATATATAATGTGATTCAATTTGTCTTGTGGCCAAGAGATGTACTCGGAAAGGTATTTTTGAGTATTTTTTTTTCTTGTGAGTGATAATAAACTGGCATTAGCGTATTCCATACATCAACTAGTATATTATGATTTTCGGAACCAAACAGGCGCGCGCGTATTGTTTGGGAACCAATGGTAGGTTTCATACTTATGTATTATTAAAACCACCATTACCGTCGCTCTCATTCCATTAAGGCACTGTTGCATTGCACATTCGCAAAGATCTTATTAATCGGCGGTAACTATAAACGCGAGGGTGGTTCGGTTATTTTGAAAAATCTTCTGTCACCGCTAGCCAATGGAAGGGACCGACATGCCCAGCATTGGGCCAGGACTCCGCGGAGCGCTAGAAGGCGGTGCAGGTGTTACCGTCGAACTCGATGTTGCCGCCGAAGGCCGGCGCGTCGTCGTCGGAGAAGAGCCGGTTCTCTCCGCGCCACGCGCTATAAAGTGTAGGTAAAAAATCGTTGAACAGCGGGCTGCGTTGTGTGACGCTGTTGTCGCGGATCACCTGAGCAAAAAAAAATCCTTATTCAATTAATACAATTATAATTATAATGCCCTGCATTTCAATACTAAAGATAAACAATATAACTATAATTAGTTACTAAATTTCCGAGAATCTTTAATTTCGGTGAGTCAACCGTCCTCTAACATTTACCATTGTTATCTACCGAAAGCATCCATCCTGTAACATTTTCCATTGTTATCTGTCGCCTGCAGTTTAGTTTGACCTGCTGTCATCTATATTTCCTTCTCCCGTCGAACTGTCTATCCCGATTTTTTTTGCCGTTTTGTGGAATACAATTATAATAAACCAACTTTTTTACCCAAACTTCAACCTCACCTACACGTGGTGCATCCCCGTTGAATAACGAACGACGACGAAGACTAATGACGGGGAGGAGCATCACTAGTGCGTGGGTACCGGCGCTGCGCTCACGAAACCGCTAGCCCCCTATGGTCAGTATGGGCAAATTTTCCATGCATGGCATACCTGCTTTTGTGGAAAGGCCCACCTATGTTCAGCAGTGAACTTATTCAGGCTGATAAACGAGAAACAATGTGGTGACGTATTAAAATCGGTTACTAGCTTTTCTTCCCATGGATGTCGTAAGGTCGACCAAGGGAAAGGCCATCAATATTTCATAGCTTCGCGAGGGCGTTTTATTTGATAGATTAACCGTCTCAAAACATCATAATCATTTAAGCCTGTGACAAGTCTACAGCAGAACAAAGGCCTCCCCAAAGATTGCCACAAAGCACTGTTCTGACCCACCTGAATCCATTGACTTCCTGAAACACTGTGCAGGTCGTCACTCGCATCTCGTGGGGGGTTGTCTTATACTGAGTTTCCCTGTACGAGGGTGCCCCACTCGAGAACCCTTCTTCCCCAACAGTACGAGCTATGCGGCCGGCTCGTTGCTACTTTTGCCTCTGCTGATCTTTACGGATATTGCATATCCGAGTTCTGCTGCGGATATCGTCGTTGCAGATTCTATCGCGGAGAGAAACGCCGATCATAGCCCGCTGAGCATCTTTGGGCTTATATACGACCTGCAGTGAAAGACCACGTCTCGGTAGTCTCAGAACTTGCCAAATCGAAAATTTCTAAACTAATACAGGACAGCAACACCTTAAGGTTCGAAACGTCTGGTACTGCGATCTACCTATGAGAGGGGTCCATATTCAGCAATGGCCATTTAGCATGTCCATTTTTCCAAGTCGATTTCGACCACGGCGACAACTTATCGGAAGTTGTGAACTGCGCAGGACATGCCGTATAGTGATAATTTTCACCTTCCTATGCCAGATGTTTATTCGAAAAAATCTTTTTCTTTACATTATAGTATAGCAGAGACATGACTTAATTGTGTTATGTTACATCAAATTAATATTTGAGACGTTACTAATATTATTTGAATTCAATATCCTAGTAAAGGTGCTACTTGTATTACACATCTGTTTGCAGCCTTATTAAAAAAATAGAGTTAAGAGCAAGGCTTATTGTTGCTAAGTGTTTTTACCACTTTATTAAATTATTATTAGAATCCGTCTGTCCATTCCATTCATTCTCTGTTTTTTACACGAGCAGTAAATTTTTTTGTATGAGTGGTTAAGTGGTTCAGTGTTGTTTCGGTTTTAAGAGTAGAGAGATCTGGTAGAGCCTGCTAGGCATTCCATCAAGTCCAATGCATCTACCATATAACCTTCGATTGAAGTTGTCTGCAGTCTGCCCATGGACCGCAATGGCCACTTACCAGGTGGACTTGTTAGCTCGTTTTTCACCCCAATCCAATAAAAAAATCTAAATATTGATTTCCAGTAAGTGCCGCCGTACGTAGAGTACAATATTACAGGTTACCGCGGGCTTCCCTAACTAATCCCGTGCCGCACAGCTAAGGCGCGACGCCGAATTCCGGTCAGCTTATAATAATCACCTTCTCCATTCCGTCGTAGTCTGGATCAGAGCGACCCTTCGGTATCCAGATCTTGACGTCATTGTCCAGACCACTCGTCGCCAGCACGGGGAAGCGCGGATGTGCTTCTATACAGTTTACCTAAAAAAAAATATTTGTCTTAATGGTCTATTTGTCAACTAACTACTTTTAATTCGAATAAATATTAAGTAAATTACTACAGTTATTGTCTCGCAGAAAATCGGTTTGTCGGCGAGTACAACCAAAAGTATGTAAACGAAATATATTTATTACTTGATTAATAATTGATCTTAACAATAATTTGCTCAATATCTTTTAATGGGGAGATGTGGCTTTTAATTGTTTTATTCAACGATATTGTAAAGAAGTTTGTACAGAAAAACCAATCTGAGATTGTCTGTATGATAATTTTATGTAATAATCTGTATGATGTAACTAATGATCTATCAAATACATTCCAATGTGTGGACTTAAATATTTTAACTTGTAAACTTAAATAGTAAGGGATTCGGGATGCCGCACGTGATCCGTCTCTCAAACCGATGCAATTGATGGTGTGGTATGATCGAGTAGTGTGGTAAAAATGGGTGTCCTTCAGGGATCGATACTTGGTTCATTTATGTTCTTAGTTTACCTAAATGATCTTCTCGGTATGGTACAAAAAACGTGTGAATTAGTTTTGTTTGCCTCATTTTTGTTAAAAGAGACCGGAACTCGGAGAGACATGCGGTTTGTACCGAACGCCTCACCTAGTTTTATGTTTCCAATTTACACTGTCAAAGTCGTCTTTTTAGATTTTTGATAATTTTTCTCGGAATCTATTGATTTTGATATTTATATACAATAACGAATTATTGATTGATATATTATTAATAGCTTACTTTTAATAAAATAGAAATGTAACTAACATTATATGAAAATGAAAAGATTTTCTTGCCGATTCTTCACTAAGTTCTTGTTTTGCGAACCAGTGTTGATTTTGACATTTATACATGCTTTAAAACATTTGAACCAAGCGAATACAGAAAAAGGTATACGAAAAAACATTAGATGTCGAGCTGGATCCGTGAGATGAGTAAACGAGATAGATATCAATGCGTGAGTGAAGTCGGGGTGGTAGATCGATATTATTATACACTGAGTTTATTTTAAATATCAGTGAACGTGGCTGTGGTTTGTTCTTTCAGTGCTTCCTTTATGTTTACTCGAATAATATTTTGTTAGACTTTAGGTTTATGTTTACCGGACTTTCTACGTCGACGGACGTTCTAAATTTTTTTTTACATTTACGGATTTTATCTCATTTAATTTTTGTTTTTATATTCCCGTTTCTAGTGCTTTACAACAGCCGTGCTCAGAGGTAAACTGAGCTGTTAGACGCCCATATGTCATAGTCAACTCGGACTACCTTCAGGTTTTAATCATTAATTTTGGTCCGATCTACACAGAATGTGCTCACATTATCTTAAGGTCGTGCAGTGGGGTATGCTTGGTTTTAGATTTAATTTTATTTATTACTGGATCCCTAGCCTGGTGTACACAGTGTGAGTGGGGCGGCGCGGACTGCTGACGCTGCCGATGTTGGCGGTACTCACGACGCCGTTGACGTCGGCGTGCAGCCACTGCACCAGCGCCTCGGACGCGGCGTGCCACACGTACACGTGCGCGCAGTCGGAGCCCGACACCACGTACTCGCTGCGCGGCCCGAAGAATGCCACGCCCTTGAAAGTGGCGCTGTTGCGGTGTCCGCTGTAGCGGTGCCTGTAGCCGTCGCACTCCTCCTTCACGTTGTCTCTACAACAGTAGACGCTCCAGTTATCCATACCAGCCTCCCCGAATGAATCTTTAACTTAAACGTATTGTAGTAAATATACTCTACTCCATCCTACATACAATCGACGTAGGTTGAAGTACTATTACTACTACTAGTAAGTCCTTGGAATGAAAACATCTAACTATCGTAACGAACAAACAGCCTGTTCGACACAAAATGTTTATTCTAATTTCATATTTATATTTATATGCAATTTTTATATGCACATATATTTCCATCACGAACATTCGCGCGTTACAGTACGTACCTAACGTTGAACCGAAATTTAGAAAGTTCGCAAAGGAGCAAGAAGCGAGTTGTGAGTACGCAGCATTTAACTGCGCTCGTTCAACTCAAGATTATTTGCACGCACGCACGCTCGTCGACGAGCTAACAGTAGTCTTCCTTTGTGTGTCTGCGGTGCAGTTGATACCACTTTGTGATACGAAATGCTTTGCTACAAGTATTAATAAGGTGATTGCTTTTTGTAACAATATGTGTTTAAAGTCGTTGAGTGCTAAAATGAACGCTGTGTTGAAGTGTTTTAAAAATGTCCAATTTGAATATTTAGGTCAATGGTACATAAATATTTACGAGAGCCTGGATAAGCTTCAACAAAGCGTATCAGATTATTCTGACATAGTGACGTCACACGCAAACTGCCGCCTTCGGCGAGCGTTTCGCTCACAGCTTAGAAGTTCAATCAATGTGTTTTGTTCAGAACATGATTTAACGTTGCTTAAAGCAGGTGACATGAATCCCTTCCATTTTGGAGACTAAACTGTCATGGTTCGGATCTAATTAGTTGACATGGATGCAATGCATAAATGAAGAAGCACATGACAGATTTAATTAATTTTTGAAAAAAAAAATATTTTCTAATCTCAGTACTTTACCTTGTAAAAATTATATGTGGCTGTTTTCTGAGATTCGGCATTTAAAGAGCAATGTCAAGTAAATGAAACACAGTAGTGCAAGCGACTTACTTATCGTACACGTCGAGCTTTGTGTCGAACAGGTATATGTCGTCGTCGTTGTACGAGCCCAGTATCTGCGAGCCGTCGTGGTTGTACACCGCGCACGTCAAGTGGATCATCTGCATGAACCGTTTCTTGTTTGTGGTATCCTTTAAAAAAAAAAAACAATCATCATCGTTGCAGCCGGCTGTGTGTCGACTGTCGCTCATCGAATTCGATGACTTCTATTGAACTACCCGCAAAATTTGTAAGGCCGTCGATAAATCTAGTGCACCGTCGCCCTCCACTGTTTCGCTGCTAGGAAAGAGTTTACCTCCAACGTGATTGTTTATCTGTCTCTTTTTCAATAATTTTTAAATTCTGTATTTATATATATATATATATATATATATATATTTTTTTTTTTTTAACAGCTACCTGTGCGAAGTGCGTGGGGCAGTAGAGCGCGAGCGGCCGCTGCGGCTGGCGGCGGTCGTACTCGCGCAGGAAGCGGTCGCGGCCCGCCAGGAGCAGCCGCGCGCCGCTCGGGTGGCCCGCCACGCTGTACAGCGGCACCGTCACGCCCGCCTCCTTTACGTGCACCAGCCTGCGGCAGGATCGTCCGTGTCCCGTGTGTTAACACGCTCGATAACATTATTGCCTTATCGGATGACATTGTACGGTAAAGATTATTTGTTGAATTCGTATTTCTTTAATTAAGCATCAGGGAATAAAAAATAAAGACTTCTGGAATTTTCTGTAATGTTAGCAAACAAAATGACTTTGACTCGATATTGACTAAAATCAATCAATAAAATATTTAAACTAAATTTAAAAACTTGTTTAAAGAGACTTTGTTAAAAGATGCCTACTATAAAACAGATTAATATATTGAGGACAATGGAAGTATTTCTCCGATAGAAGTCGTTTGGAGGGGATTCAATAGCCATCAGATGACCAGAGAGCTCGTTTTTCCCCATAAACCAAAGAAAAAATCGCAAACAAGGAAGAAAGCGAACCTGGTGGCCCGGTCGGCGCGCACGTCGGCGAGCACGACGAGCCCGTCCTCGCCCGCAGACAGCACCTCGTGAGGCGCGCGCGCGCACACGTGCAGCTTGTGCGCCGCACGCGCGTGCGCAGCCAGCCGCCGCCGCGACACGCCCGCACCCCCCCTGCCGCCGCCGCCGCACGGCGCGCACTGCAGCAGCCGCACCTGCACCACGCGGGGCTCTGGGTAGGTACCACCCTCTTAAAGAGGCCCCGAGACGACCAATGGCAATTGTTAATGCGCTACATTATTAACAATTCCAATTGTCCTTCAATTCCAACTGAAGTGCTATTGATGTAGATTCAATAAATGTGTCAATAGTTAATTAACGGCAATTGTCAATCACGTAGAATTGACAATAGTCATTGAGAAAATGCCGATAATCGATTGTCAGTTTAATATCTCTATGTGGCGATTGTGCATTATTGAAAATTAAATCGAATAATTCTTTTAGTAAAACTACAGGCTACGTATTATTAACACAATATTCAATAAGCTTTAAAAACATTATACTATGTAAAAATAAGTAACGGAACCAAATCATGTAAAAATCAATAGCGCTCCAATTGAAATTGTCAATGACGTGGCATATTGACAATTGCCATTGACCTTCTTAAGGCTAAACCTACGTCTGCCGCCAATCAGCAATGAAATCACTATTGTGAGAGGGAGAGAGTAAGAAGTATTCTATCTAGTCCTCAGGAGTGCCACAGAGTGTAAACTTCTTCGATTGAAATTGTTTGTAGATGTGCATGGGTGGCTGAAACGACTTACTACCAAGTGGACTGATGCCCCTTTGTCAATATTAATATCTTCTGCGCATGCATTATAGTCCCTGACTACCTTGCTATGGTAATAATCTGTATTACATATAATACAATCAAGACTATTATTATTTTAAACTTAAATATAGTAAACTTTTACCACATTTACTGTACATTTCCACCACCTACCATTATTTTTGTTTACCACCACTTACCTGGCCATCCCTAGCACAAGTGACGATGTTCAATTGACTCCTGGCATTCAGGTAGAGGAACTTGCTCTGGAACACGTTTGATTTGTGGCCCGTCTTGATCGTTTGGAGGGCTCGGTTGCGTGCCCAGTCCCAAATCACGACGTTCGTGTCATCCGAGCCCGACGCTAGGAGATGGCCTATGGGGAAAGTGACGTATGTAAGAGATAAAAAAAGCTCTTTGAGAGCTTTTTTGTATAATATTATATTGCAATGGTTAGAAGTCTGTAAAGTAGCAGCCTGTAATTTCCCACCGCTGGGTAAAGGCCTGCTCTCTTGAGATAGAGTTGGAGCCGAGAAGAGACTCCACCATGGTGCTCCAGCTTATGTTTTCAGTTGTTTCGAAAAGTACAATGTAATAAAAAAAAAACAGGATCAAACTAGAGACTTCGGATTCGGAGGCCCCCTTCCCTTTACCACTTGTGAGAATCTACAAAAGACAATGCTTCATCGTCATCTTATAACCAAGTGACAAAAGACGACAGAGAAAGTGACAAAAAAAATTATGAACACTAACATATGACATTGTTCAGCAGCATCTAAAATGCAAGTTCAAAACCAGTCATTGCCACAATTCCCAAGGATTTACTCTCTCTTGGCTTTTGATCTATCACTACTGCATGGTATTCATAAAAATACTAAAATGTTAGGAATATATATATATGATCCAATGGCCATGTGGCAGGGGCAAGAATATCAGCTACCTCCTTTCTTACAGTGGATGTCATAAGAGCCGACTACGAGAGAAGCTTTGAAAACCTCAAAGCAATATCAGGGAGCAAACTCGGCGATGAGATTCACCACACGAAAAGTGACCTGAGGAAACCTGTTTGGCTATTCGGACTTATGCCAGATGGAAATCCATAATATCTGCCCACCCCTATGGTTCACCAGCGTGAGTACTTACATATTCTTTAATTACTACAATCTAGCATTACTATATTAAATTAAATTATTAATGGAAATTTAAAACAACTAACCCTCTGGGTGAAAATTTATTGAGTTTACACATCCATTGTGCTTGTTAAGATTGTGTAGTTTCTTGAGCCGATACACGGCGTGAAGGGATCCATAGAACTTTTGCTCAAACATTACATCGCTCTGCGTCGTTTTACCGCAGGGAAATGTCAGGCCCATCTCACGATTAATTATCTCTGTGAACAACCAATATGTTGTAGTGTCCAACTTTTACTAATTTTATACTACAAAATGTTTATGTACATATCTACTAACCCCTTAATATTAAATAATTATGCTTAGGTCTTGGTTTCAAGAGTACTGCTGGTGGAGTTCCACTATTTTCCTCTTCATCATTTTCCACATTGGTCCGAGACCAAAGTCCTTCATCCTCACTACCAGTATCCCCTGACTCAATTGGAACCATGTCATCAGTGTTAAAACTATAGTTGCTGTTTGAGCTACTTGAACTTCTGCAAAATTATAAAAACATTCGAATGAGTATTTAACAGCTCATTTAAGTTCACTGTTGAATATAGGCCTCTCCAAGAAAGCTCCAGCAAAAGCCCAGATCCTTTTCTTGAAAGGTTTGCTCATACTGACCACACTGGACAGGCAAGTCGGTGGGCAGTGTCATTACCCTTGCGATGCTGCTCCCAATTGCTACTCTGTGGGATTTGGGTTTGACACATTCAGATGGATTTTCAACCATCATTTAGTTGGAAACAATTAGAAACAGAAGCATTAGCTACTTAAGTAAATTGTCTTTAATTATTAAGGCCAGAGAGTGTGTTGATAATTTTATAAAAAGGAAAGATTTGCATTTTGGTTATTTGTACCAAATAAAGCACAACAGAAGGTCTGTGTACAAGAAATGTGTTATGCATGTTTTTGCTATTTTTGCATTATTTAAGCAGGCAGTAAGTTTGTAATGATTGGGAAAAAATTATACAGACATTTTTTATTGTGTTTACTGTGTTTTGAGTCATTGGTAATGTGAGCATAAATAAAAGTGCATTTTTTTTATGTCTTATGTCATATGATCACAGATGCCCACAAACACCCTCAATACCAGAGGAGCTGTGGGTGCGCTGCTGGCCTTTTAAGGAAGAATTGGCTTTCTTTTATTAAAGGTCCCTAAGACATAACTGTTTAGAAATACTACTGGTGCAACCTGATTTCACATACTCAAAGTGAGACGTAGAAAATTCTGCAAGAAATGCACCCCTGATCTAGAAAGTTTTCAATATGTGGTGGATTGACAACCTTCTAGGTGTAGTGTTCTAGGTAAGGTGGAAACTTTCAAGATAATGTATAAGTTGTGTTATGTGTATATACCAACTTGTTATAAGAATGACTAATAATTTAGTAGGAAGTATAATTGTTGTACTTTTAAAAAAATTATAGGTAATTTGTATTGATAATTATTCATTACACTATTTACTGAATTTTATTTTGTAAAATTTTGATGAGAAAATGATGTCAAGGTCAACCAACAATGGCACTTAACCAACCAAAGTTTTTAAATTAGTTAGCATTTTATTACAATAGGTAAAAAACTACTGACAGGATTTTTAAAGTAATTTGGCGATGGGGGTCTGAGGCATCGGTTCATTTTGGAAAAGGGGTCTCTTGCCCAAACTAGTCTGGGAATCCCTGGTCTAGATAACACTCAAATAATTAGATACTGAATCAATAATAAGATATGATTATGAGTATTAATTAATTAGCCCTATGTTCAGCAGTGGACTTGAGATAGGCTGAAATGATGATGATGAGTATTAAAACTTATTGCAAAATAGATAATTTAAAGTATATAATTAATAAAAATATTATTATTAAATTTAGTTATCCACTTTGCTATCATGGCTTCTCTATTTGTGAAATATTTTCAATCTTTCAATCTAGAAATATCTTCATGTTTTATCTTAACTCACACTCATTAAAGTAAAAGATTAAAACCATAAAATTATATACTTACGCACTTGGTGATCTATCTGAAAATGTTGCCACAAGTTGTTGCATACCATCACTGTCTCCATCTGAACTATTGTCCGTTTGTCTAGATGGTTGTATATTATCTTCGGTAGACAAATCATCAGAATCTCTGGAAGAGTCATTACTGTCAGAGTCTCTATCTGGAGTTTTTCTTTTCCTATAATTCCTGCCTCTTTTTGGGCGACGTATATTAAGCAGAATTGCACGGACGTTGCTGCTCGAGGGTCCGACATTTATCAACTCATTTGAAGGGGCGGAAGCTAATCCAATTAATCGATCATCACTGCTCGTACTTTCTGATTTATCAGCGGATATACCACTATCCACAGCATCTTCTTTCTCGTTTTTATCCCCTGAGTCTACAAAGGAACAACAAAATGGATACATTATTTACGTCATTAAAATCTTGGCTGACCACCACCTGAACAATATTGTTACCTGGATCTTTGACGCTGTCTTGGGAGCTCCCGTCATTTAATTTTAACTTCTTTCCACCCAACTTTGGGCTCACGGGAGAATCTTTAACTTCGTCATCACTTGACGAATTTTCTTCCATTGCTGTTAGCAGCTGAACTTTGAAGCTATCACTAAAATTTGTAATTACTAGTACCTACTACAAATTGAATTTCTAATTCTAAGTTTAACAAGCTTAAAAAAAATATTTTACAAATAATTCAATGACGGAATATTATTCTGACCTTTATTGTGTTCCAATTTTTATTCTGTGCCTGCCTGCAGAGCAGTGTTGATAGGTCATGTTTTGTCTTTACCCATTAAAACTCTCCTACCCTAGATCCTCCTACCTCACCCTAAATGATAATTTTTATTTAAAAAAAATCAGTAATGCTACGTAATGTTTTTTTTACATTCTGGTTTACGTTTTTACGTGGTAGAATGTGTACCATGGCCTTCCAGAATACCGATGTGAAGTAGGTACTTTGTACGTATACAGGAATATATAAAATGTAATTTTAACTCTACTTCTAGGCTATTCTACTAAATTTCACTATTTAATAAAATTTTAAAAAGAACACCTTCGAAATATAATAAACCAAATATTATTACTTTAATTGTCGTATAGGACTGCTTATAATTTTACGAATAAAATAATAATATGTGAACACCGTTATTGTGTCTAATACTATTCATAAACTATGGGTAATTTGATTAATTATTAATCGCCTTCGCTTCTGTAAAATTGTATTAATATTTTTCTTTTTCTTGTTGAAGTATAAAACAAATACTTCTTAAAAAATATCTTGAACATGTAGTTTCGGTATTTGAGTGACAAAGGAACTAATTTTTTTCAAAATTTATGTAATAAATAATATGTTTATTTAAATTTTTTGGAGATTTGGCATCAAAATTGAGAGGACGTGCTTTAACGTTTTGGTTCCTCTTGTTAGTAACTTCTAATACTATATTCACAAACATGTTTTGCATATTCTTATGAATTTTGTGTACAACAGGGTAGTCATATTGAAATATCACGATGAACTAATTTTGAAATGGTAAAATATAGTATAAAATCGAAAGACGGATATCTAAAGAGTTTCTTTGGCCAGTTTCACATCCATCAGAGGAACCCCATAACGAAACGTTCTTAGATTGTAGAAAGAATGAGAATTGTCATTTCTAAATTTCATTTTCTACGTTTCGTTTTCTAATTTTCGTTTACGTCGAAGAATAAAGAATTTTCATAGATTGATACCAAACCTACTATATTCTACTAAAGCATTTTGAGTAACCTCTATAGCTGCACGCTATAACGGCTGTTTTAACATCTTACAATAGTGATGTGACACTTTTTAAACTATTATTGAAAAATATAAACAAGTGCGATTCACACCTGTAAGTCTTCGTAAGTTTTTCCTAAAACAAAGATCTTTCCTGAATATAGTTTACATAATGTAGTAAACTAAACTAAAATAATTGTGATTCATCCATACTGTATTCACTGCTGACGTTGCTATCATCATCAACCTTAATTTTTATTCATTGTCTAAAATATTATCTATTTTAACATCTATGTCATAACTTTCCCTTATTAATTTAACAGTCGTTTTTAAAATCTTAATTTAAGTTCAAATTAAAGATTTGATAAATTATAATTTTACGACATACTCCTCGTTAGTTTTGGCTATAATGTGTTCCTTCAAACGTAGTTTTTCCAAAATGGCCACCATAACGAGCCGCTAGTATAATAAATAATTCGGTTAGTTCTAAATCTACATTTAATTGCTTTAATCCTCACAAGGCCGTCGGGCCAACAGAGTATCTTTTGTCTTAGGGTTTTTTGTCTATCCGGCAACTAAGGCTGATCCCGACATAATCTGTCACTGCCTTCCGAGACAGGTTTATTCATCTTTTCCCCACTTAAAAAAAATATCTACATCTAATTAAAAGAGATATAGTAAAGAACTGAACGATTTTTTATGAACCGATGTTTACTATTTGCAAAATTTCGATTTCTCAAAACATAATTATGTTTTTTATCAAAAGTAGATGTACCTATAATATATACTTGCTACCATCAAAAAGTTAAAATAAAATTATATTAATGATTGTATGATGTGTAAGGTATCCTCCACATCGTAAGATTATTAATTCACATTAAACATAATTAAATTGTTAAAGACATTAAATTTTACTATTTAAAACATTTAAACCTTATTACAATGAACCTATTATGCGCAAGCTCATGTCACTCGGAAAACAACTGCATAAACTTGTAGTAATTCGAAGATTTCAAAGTCGCCGCATGTGTCGGGCAACCGGTACTTCTCTTTGTAAAAGAAATGTAAATTTAAATCGTGATTTAAAATACCTTCCTTTACCCAATTTTAAAAAATATATTTTCGATTTTTCGAGTCGTTAATAAATCATTCCACTCTGTTAATGGTGGGGTCAGAAAATTAAACCCCTGCGGGGATAGCCCTCTCATAATCAACATCCGAAATGTGATTTTTCATTAAGGTCTTCAGGTCATATATGATTCTTAAGAAAGGATATAAATATGAGTGTTTTGGAGCAAGATAGGGTCCTCCACGCATCTACAATGCGGGTTCTTGGACATCACATGTATTCGAAATATTCCTTTTAATGTCTCTCAGACATTCACGTGGTAAATTCAGTACTTAAAATTGTAATTAATATTTTAAGCAGTGCCAGCACCGGAGATCAACATAACCCATTCCCATAATGTGCGCGCCCAACCCCATCACAGATCAATTTGTTCATAAAAACAAAAGTAATCCGTTCTATAAGGGAACATTTAAAAGCTTCACAGAGGACACAATCGCTTTCTTTAAGGTCTAAAATGCTTTTGATGCTTATAACACCCCATGTGGAAAATAAACTGAATAAGCGTTTTGCAAATGTGTGTATGTATTTTGAATTTACAACAATTTAAAAAAATCGATATTTTATTTTTCATCAATTTTGAAGTTTTGACGTTAGTCTAGAAATCGATAATTTGCGTAAACAATAAACACATGGTAGATAGTACGAGTTATGAACAATAAAAGATGAATATTATTTAGAATTATCCTAATAAAGTGAGGAATTACATAGTAATAAGTAATGCGATCCTGAGATATAAGATTAACTCTAAATAGAAAAATGTTTTCCCACAATGAATTAACTTCCTTTATGGATTTACTGGACTTAGATGAAGAAGTTATTGATTGTCGACTGGCGACATTAATGGAAAGAACTAATTTCACGGATAAACATTTGGCAAATGCGATACATCTATTACGGTATAAACATCTAATTAATTTGCAGGAGAATTCTGAATGCGATAATGACAAAGAATATTCCTTTGTAAGCAAATTAATCAACAATCTTCAAGAGGATAATGTGGATAATGTATGTGAAATAGTCAATATTGTACTATCACTTAATCCGAATAGCTTGGTATCGAAATCGGAACATTTAATTCAACAAATACTTTGTAATATGGAATTACCATCACAACTTTTAAAAAAAAATTCAAAAGATGAAGACAAGCAGTTTTTAAGGGAATTGCTTTATTTAAAAATTTGCAGCAGTATATTAAAAGCTGTAATAAATAATGGTCAAATTCTGTCACTGCCATTTTTAGATGTACCATTGGAAAATATATTGTTCAGTGCTCAAGAAACATTTATAGGATATTTTCTTACCAGTACAGTTCCTTTGTTTTTCAAAGGAGTTTTCGGTTACAGTATTTTAGATAGAATTTGGAATTGCATAATGCAACTCAAAGATAATATAGAAGTATGTTTGAAAACATTGAGTTGCCTTTCAGATTATTATTTACCTACTGCAGAGGGTAAAAAGCTTGCACTGGAGTCAGATGTAGTATTTAAAAATGAATTTTGGGAGTTAATATTGGAGGGATTAATGTCAGAAATATCAGAGACATCAATTAGAAGGATGTCTGTCTATTTGGCTAAAAGGGGTCTAGATTACTTAATGTTTTGTAAAAAAGATGCTCATATAAAATCGCAAGACAATACTATTTTTAAATGGGAACATAAGAATGAAAAACAACTGAAAAATATGTGGGATAATTTCTTTATATTGTTGGATAGTTTAGAAGAGAAGCAAAGCAATATTGTCCTACCGTCATTGCGGCTGTTGGATATGTTGAAAGATATGTCAGAATGCTGGCTGAATTGTATTTTTAATATGGGTCTGAAACATGACAATACTCAGGTTCGTTTGAAATGCATTGAATATAGGCTAAAGACTAGAATAAATGGAGAGTCTCAAGTGTTAACACTTCTCGAAGCTCTTAATGACACCTACTTGTTTGACCAATACATAGAATACAGTATGCTTAAAAATAAACTGTCCAATGTATTCTTAGACCTAAATATTCTTATGTGTATTCTTAAAACAATGCCTTGGATTAAATGGTCACCTGTTCCGTTATTCCATCTAAGCGAAGTTCTGGCAAGTGTTCGGAAAAACTTATTGAATAGCTATGACCAAGGAAATGTGTCCCAGATAATATTAAGCATTTTAAAAATTCCCTGCAATGACATACTAATACGTAAAGCAGTACATGTGAACTTTTCACATCTAGTTGGTAATTGTTGTCGGGGATTCCATTGGAAAGAGTATTTGAACTTATATTCTTATTTCCAATTTGATTCTTATATGGAGGAAAGTAGAAATAGCAATCCGCTGATCATGTATTTGAAAGAAAACACTTTGATCCAGGGTGATGATATTCGATCATTATTCTTATTAATGACAGCTATGGAAAAAAATATTGATTTTGGTCTTTTCTATATTGAAACACATCCTGTTGAGGTAACAGACCTGTTAACTCTAATCAATAGGTTGATTTTGAACATTCAAGATGTCAATCAGAGGCAATTTGCAGATAAAATCAATTGTTTCAAAGATGTTATGTCATTAACAAATATTTTTAAAAGGACTACAAGAAAAAATAATCCAGCTATAGAAAACATAAATATGGTTACTGCAACTTCTTATAAGACTATATTAGAATATTTAATAATGCTGTTAAGTAGTGACACAAATTTAAATATTGAAGAGGTCAATGCACTTATTCTGGGGTTGAAACCCATGGTTACCACTTTAAATGATTGCAATGCTATTGAAATTGTGTTACAAGTATACAAATCATGTATATTAATGATCGAAGACACTAATGTTGATTTAGAGAAAAAGAATTTGTCTGTTCAAATTTTATGTATTTTGTTAACAAGTCCATTGTTGAATGATTACCATAAACATGAAATATTGAATTTAAACAAGTTTCTAAACCTATCCAAAAGTTTAGGATTGTTGGTAACAAATATTAAAGGAACAAGTGGCAGACTAAAGAATATTTTATATGAAAAATACTGTGAAATTTTATACTGCATAGTAAAAAACAACATATCAGCAATTAATTCAGTTATGAAAGAATTTCTCATCTTTATTGATAATGCAACGGAATGCGGTGGTTATGGTTGCTTGATATGGGTCTTGAAAATAATGAAATTTGTGCTTCCTGTATTATTAGAACACAATAGAGATTTTGACATGTCAATATTTTTAAATAGAATGTGGAAGGAAATTGAAGAGTTAAAGTCTAATAATCAATATACAATGTGTATTGAAGAGTTTGTCAAAATAATAACTGTAGATGCATTACTAAGCGAATATAAATATAACAATATAATTTTATCATATTGTTATAAAATAATAGAGTATGGTCCAATAAAAAATTCCCCATTATTCTTTTTAATTAGGCAAATGAATGGCAAAGATTTGTCAAAGCTCAGTCATATTGTCTATGCTCTTTGTGAGGTTTTGCTTTTCTCTCCCATTCCTAGAAAAGACCTGAGGTAATATTATTTATATAACTTTTTTTTATAATCAAATACATTACAAAGAAACTACTATTTGGGAAAGTATTGAAGTATCTTTTTTATTTCAGAATCACAGAAAATCTTTCAATAGAAATACTAAATCTACCAAAGTATGGTATAGACAACACAAAGTAAGTTTGAATCTTTTGGACACATTTATTTTATCAGCATGTATAAATCATTGCTCCACAATGATCTTTACATAAAATAGTCATTAAGGTGGCATTTCATGTTCGTTCGATTTGACCATAATGACCACAATGGGCCCCACCCATATAGTTGGTGAGTGCTGTACATTGCACCGGAAACGCTGCTACTCAACATTAGTCTGTGGGATTTGGGTTCGGCATATTCACTTCAATTTTCTGCTTTCAATCTGACCCCTGAGTCACGTGGGTTAATCAGTGGGTGCACCACTAGTGAGTGTGGTTGATCTTAGGATAAAAATATTGTAGACTACCCTTTGGGGGGCGTGAATACTTTTTTTCACATTGATCTGATAACATAAAAGTCAGCGGCTTGTAGTCCAATGCTTGTTATAAACAAATATGATGATAATAACGTCGCCCTGGCCGATTATGGTGTAAGGACGCGTCTTTCTCTATACCACTCTAATCTGTCTATATTTTAATTGTTTTTTTTTTTACAGTATCAACATTTATTTCAATTTCCACATACAGTATTTGGCATATTGTACTTTGAGTCAAGTCGATAATCCAGAAATTTTAAATACGATAACAATTTTCGTTATGAATAAGATCAATGAGATGTTTGCGAACAAAAAGCGATACCACGGGAACTCGCAGACTCATAGAACATTATTAACGGCCATGCAAAATTTGCTTTTAATATTATTAAAGTCGAGGGACGTTAATATGGACAGAACTGCTAAGTGGTGTATGGATTTATTGGGGGGCTGTCCACATCAGCCGAGCGTCAGAGTTTGCCTTGAATGGTACATAGCACTTTACTATTGTTTTAAGGTAAGTAAATTGTATTAAATACTTTTGATGACTCTAAAGAGAAGATAGGCAATAAGAGGAGACCTTTTCATTAGTGGGACATAGATAGATTGGTACTTTACTTTAACTGAGATGCTATTGCCTCACAAGTTGCGGAATGGCGATGGTTTTAATTAAGATTAAACAATAATTTAATTTTCAATTCTTGAGCTCGACTCCCGAGAAAATACAATTTGCTGAAAGCAAATCTCACAGACTAGTACCAGGGTAGCATCATTACTAATGCGATGATGCTGGTACTGCACAATTCGTTTCATTAGTCAATCAATTCGTTTACTCTGCGAATAGAGAACGCATATACTCTCCAGAATATATCTGGCGACTTGCTGGCAGTTGAGCAGAGATCTATGTTGAGTAGTGGACTTAAAAAGTCCGATTAAGAAGTAGTAACGTGTATTATATTCCCAAAATTAAAAAGATTTTATTCACATGTTAAGCAGTTGTTCGTTACTTTCCGGTATTTCAGGAAGTTAAAATAACCGAACAAATGGTACAGGAATTAAAATCGAAGAATATACCGTTGACCTCACAGTTTTTAATTTTGTATTGGATCATAAAATTCAAAATTAAGCATGGACCTTTAAAGAGCGAAGAATATGAATTTGCTATGGACACATTACTGTTTCACACCATGGGTCAAATGTTTAATTTGAGATTACATGCTCAATATCTCGCGACAAAACTATACGAGTTAAATGAAAATAAATCAGAAAAATACGATTTTATGATAAAAGTTATCAAGAAAACATTTAGCGAAAGTGCTGGAGACAAAGGGTTTATGAAACTCCAAAAAGATTATTTTGCGAATAACTTTGATTTAGTAATAGATTTTATACCAAGCTTTATATATTATTTTCTACCACGGTATTGTGAAATGTTTGTGAATGAGAAGGTAGATAAGAATTTTATTAAAAATATTCTACAAGATATCGACGATCATTCATTCGCGAAAGTTTCGAAGAGCGTTTTCAAAACCGAATGGACACAATATCAAAAGAAACATGATAACATATGTGAAGTTTTTGTAACAGACGTTAAAGAAGTTATCAATGAGGAATCGATAATGGGAACAATACAGAAGAAATACGTGCCTTGGAAGAACATGAGTGATGTATATACCTATGAAGTTAAAGATAAGGTAAATTTCGTAGGTGTATATGAATTTGTAATATAAATTTTTCCTCAATCACTAATTTTTATTACAGTAGTTGTACTAGTGTATTGTCCTTTGTCCTGTATTAGTTAAATAATCCATTTCTTTTTCTTCAACAGACTGTTTTAGTCCACTTCTGAATATTTTTGGGTCTTGAGTCCTTTTTGATACACTGCCAACTTAAGTTACCCTTACATTACCATACTGAGCAGGCAAGGAATGTGAAAGTTTGTTTGGATGTTTGTCATTCATACGGCTGAACCGATTTTGTTAAAATTGGCTACATTTTATCCCAGTATCCGCGGGCGGAAGTTACTTTTGAATTTTTACTTTCCAGAAAGTCAATAAAGGTAAGCTGATTGTGGTGGCGTCGTTGATCGACAAACTGCCTAATCTAGGTGGCTTGGCTCGCACTAGTGAGGTCTTCGGCGTTAAAACTTATGTCGTGGACAGCCTTCGCCACTTGCAGGACAAGCAGTTCCAGGGTTTGAGGTACATAAATATTGATTTGCTCTACATCACTGTTATTGAGTTTTAAGTTGATTTTGTAACATAGGCGAATTATAACAAATATGCTAAACTAAAACACACCGATTATAATTATTTTCCTTCTTCATTAGCTTATATACAAGTCTGCCCTGCTGGAAGCGCTGATAAAACTTGGCATGCCAAGTGTGAATGATTAGTCCGTACCACGCTGGTTTGGTCAGGCCATACCGCACTAAAGATGTTGCTTCGTATCATTACTCTGTGAGATTTAAGGTCGGAATAGTTAGATGGGTTTTCCGTCATCGGTCTTGCCTATTCTATTGGTAGAATGCATCGTGCGAAAGTGAAGTTAACATTAGCGGGTTGTAGATTAAGAATATTTTAAAAATAACTCTTACAACAACAACAAAAACATTGCAGCGTATCAGCAGAACGTTGGATCGACGTGGAAGAGATTCGTCCAAACAGTCTTAAAGAATATCTTATCGAGAAGAAGAGTGAGGGGTATTCAGTTGTAGCAGCGGAGCAAACCTCTTCCAGCTGTCAGCTCCAAACCTTCAAGTTTCCCAAGAAAACACTGCTTCTACTAGGGTATGTTTAATGTAACATGTATTATTTGCTATGGTAGCCAGGCTTAGGCTTTCGAATCAGGAAACCCGAGTTCGATGGAGGCCTTCGTACACTAGAGAATCTTCCGAAACTTGTGTACGTTTGGTATCGTTTGTCTGTACGCTAAGGCGGCATCGGGGTTTCCAACCTGTCACTTTGTTCTGAATAAGATCTAATGTTTGCACGTGGTAGAGTCACCAAAACTTTACACGTGGAAAAGCCACATCTTGGCTTTCGCTGCTGCTCGAATGGGCCGACTTGACCAAGGTTGAAGTAGAGGCATCTTGTGCTTCTGCATTACGGTAACCGGAGGCGCACATCCCCTATCCCCCTTCTCATCCTCTCTCCCGTCCCCCAATTATCCTAGAAGGCAGGCAACGGACCTGCAACCCCTCTGTAGTTGCAGATGTACGTGGGCGACGGTAATCATTTACCACCAGTTGTGCCGCTTGCACGTTTGTCTCCTTTCTCATATAAAAAAAAAGTGAAGTGGGTGTTGAAACGACTAAAATAAATGTCTAAACCAACCATTATTGGGTATCGGCGAAAGAATCTGACACTATCTTTCTTCCCGTTGGTATCGTAAGAGGCGACTAAGGGAAAAACCTTGGAAAATAAAACCGATAGTTGGCGGGATGACCATCCCGATAAAATACCAGACTAAAATGAAGCGGACCTATGACGGGCAGCGGCGTCCAAGGTTTGCGTAAGGTGTGTCGGGTGCTGCGGTCGCCAATCCGCATGCCGAGCGTGGCTTTTATGGCTAATCCTCTTTATGAGATAGGCCTATGTCCTGCAGTGGACAGGACAGGACAGTTTCATAAAGCGAAACTCCGCGACTGGGAAACAGGGGGAAGGGGAGAGGAGAATTGAAAGGAACATAACAGGTTTGCGTTCTTTCAGGCACGAGAAGGACGGTGTTCCTTGCGATCTTCTGCCTTTAATGGACTATTGCGTTGAGATCCCACAACAGGGTGTGGTCAGATCTCTGAACGTACACGTCACCGCGGCCATCTTTGTTTGGGAGTATACGAGGCAAATTATGCTGTAAATTGTTTGTGAATAAATGTTACTGCTCTAAGTATTGTATATTTTTTGTTTTATGTCTCGTATTTAAACGGCCGTCAGAGATTTTGTGGGAACTTTGAGCAATTTAAAACCTTAAGAATAAGATTCAATTTCACTCAAACAGATTCTTGTAACTGGTGAAACAGACAGCGCTAAAAAAAATTCCTGGTAAAATTATCGTAAATCACTCTCTACCAAGTGAAATTCTGCTAGGACGATATCTGCAGCAGAACTACGATAACCTTGAGGATCAGCAAGCTGAAGTGGCATACGGCTGGCCACATGCTCGCCGAACTGTCAGTGTGGCATCCACGTACAGGCAAACGTGTGTCCGTGGTAGAGCCAATTGGCAGCTTTTCCTGCTCGAATGGGCCGGCTCGACCGGCGTAGTGCCACGACCTCGGCGAATACCGGCGTGAAGTAAAAAATTTTGGCTCCCGCATTTTATTTGGGAGAAACTCCGGTACCCGTTGCGATGTTCGAAGAAAGGGAGTGGCAAATTGTTACGCCGATACTTCGCTCATCTTAGGACAGGATAATATATTTATTTATAATTGTTCCATGCGGAATTGTGGAAAGTAACTTCCTGTACCATCTTTAATCAGAATCACTGAGAATGGGTCCAAAATGGAAACTTTATTAATAAAGATCTGCCAATCTGCGTAGGAATGCTTAAAAAATCGCCTTCGCAGGTGGCGGGATAACTAACTCGAATAATAGAAACCAAATTAAGCAGACCCATGACGGGCAACAGCGTTTAAAGTTTATAAAGTGCACAGACCTAACTCCTGCACGACTGGCTGGACCATACAGGCTGTTAAGGTAAGGTAATAAAAATTACAAATATTTCTTCTTTCTTGATTTCGACATAAGAAATTTTCATTCTGTAGGCCAACATAACCTATAGAATTATTATATTAACAAGCAACTAATAAAAAAAATTGTGTTTAAAGTGTAATTTTATTTGGACTGCAAAACAACTTAACAACCCTAGGCAATAGTGTTATTTTTACTGGTTTCACTTCAAACTCTTCCTTGTCTATACCCATAACTACTCCGGGGCCCGATTCATTAGGGTGTAGTTCTACCGTTCTCGCTTCTACGCGTTTGGTATTTTCCACGGAACCCTTAAGACGCTTCCAACCTTCAGACACGAATCCCGAATAACTGTATTTATTCTTCCCTAGTACAACACTAAGTGAAGGAATATCTGTGTGTTCGAAATTACGTGTGCGAATTCTGAAGTCGCAGGTTTTGAAACACAGTTCCTGTGACGACACGCAGTCTGGGTTGGCAATGTTCGCCGCATCCAACTGAGTTGTTTGAGGACTCGGCATGAAGAAGCTCCATTTCCTCTTGATTTCTGGTCTCTTCTTCGTGCAATTGCTACATCCAGGGCACGGGGGTGTGTATTTAATAACTCCACTGCAATTCCAGTTTAAAGACTGTTTATAACCATTGAAGATATATGTGGCGTAGTCTCTGAGTGGGCCATAAAACCAATATTTATCCCTCTTCGCCATCACGTCTCTGAACGCTCCCCATTCTATAGAAGTCATTGCATAGATTGGTCTACTTGATACATCATCTTCGTCGACTATAGGTTCTACCTTTATAGCATCTTTCCAAACTGTGTTCCCTTTGATGACGGCCATGCATGCTTCTATGAGTTGCTTAACCCTACCCACTCCCGTTCCACCAGGAAATAAGCTATTACCAAGGGTGTTGGTGCGACCGAGTGGCAAGACTCCGAGTGGGAACTGATTTGCATCGTCGTTTCTTCTTAACAAACCTGTAAACATATTGCCTTTAGAAAAATTTAAAACGAATGATAACCTTCTTTTTAACGTTAAATCCAGGCTCGAAATAAACACCATAAAATAAATAAAACATGGATCAATAGCACCATCTTTGGTGTAATAAACAACCAATCTTTTCTGTAATAAAAGAAAAGAACATTTTTCTGCTCAGTCGTGATGAATGTGCTGTCTGTCGAGGATGTATACTTATGATCATAACAATGTCCTCCTGGTCGATTTCGACAACAACTCGCACAGGAGACATTGTAGTGCCGCAAGTGTAAGCATTTACTCCTTTTTAGCTTCCCATATCCGATGTAATGCATATGCTGGTCAGCAGCAGTGTCGGAGACACGAGATAGAGAACAACACATCCAGACATAATAACAAATAATTTATATGTTTGCACTGATATTGACTTCAGTTGGGATTCGAACCCAGGAATCCGAGGCACAGAAGCCAGATACACTAACTACTAAGCCGTGGAGTCATGACTGCAATTATTAACAATGTTATGACTAACCTGTGACCGTTTCAGAGAAAGTTCCATCACCACCAGCTACAATAATAGCCTCTGTCCCTTTCAGGGTTTCAACGACTTCCTTAGCATTCCCTTCAGATGTTGTTTGTATAATGTCCACCTATGAATGGATATTTATAATTAAATACAACAGCAGTGTAAGAAAATCTGCTAATACTTTTCTTCATGTACATATGGTAAGAGTTAAGAAAGCTTTGAAAATTAAATATTGTCAGACAAATGTTGAAAATATTCAGACTGTCGATGAGCAGCAGCGTCGGATGTAGCCATCTGATAATGGGCTCACCAAGGGTGCCAATGATCACCAATCCTTAGTAGACTAAATAGACCTCCATTTGAACTAACTCAAGAGGAGATGCCTATTTGTTAGACACTGGCATTTCTCATTTTTTACTCAATTTTTTCTTTTATTTCTCAGAGAGCATTTATTATGGACGCATTTCCTTTTTTCCTACAAATGCGGACCTCACCCGCACATGTTGCACCTTACTGGCACTAACAAACGAGACTCTGGTGACCGATTGAAGG
The DNA here is from genome assembly GCA_029286595.1 of Bhutanitis thaidina. NCBI lineage: Eukaryota > Metazoa > Arthropoda > Insecta > Lepidoptera > Papilionidae > Bhutanitis > Bhutanitis thaidina. Next base: position 16,506,562 of record JAGSMS010000022.1, on the reverse strand, counting down.
CAAAAAACCAATGTAGTATCTATGTAATCTTCAAAAAAAGCTAGTGTGAGGGCACAGTGTTCACATACGTGTCACCACGAGGTTTTGTGAAAGTATTGTTATGTAATACAAGCATAGATGTGGGCACAGGCTAAGTTGCAATAAAAATCATACACATAATAATACATATCAATATCTACAGACCTGCAAACCTGCTAAGTGTAGTAATGGCTCACAATACTTTTCAAAATCTCGCTTTGCATTTCTTTTATTTGCAACAGGATTTAAAATTACAGTAACAACAGTTGGGTTCCTGTCCATTGTAATAGTAATATCGCCATATTTTACTGCTTCTTTGCAAGCCGCGCGCATCAGTAAATTGATTCTAAAGTAAAAGATGTGATATTTAAACAAAGAGCCTTAGTTTTGTTTATGAATAAACTCTATTGTATATTAAAGATTTTTCGTTATAAATACGCATAAGCAGTCACGCTTATAACCAATGTAAGGGTAGGCAGAGATAATGGATCTCTAGTTGCCACGAATTAGTGCAGACATACGGATTCCATAATATACTTTTCGCCTTGTTGGAAGATAGAACGTGACGTGTTTATTTCGTAACTTTCCGTTTAATATTGTTCATACATAAAGTAAACTTAAATCTTACTCATATTTTTCCTTAATTGTCGCAACCCCGTAATATAGAGCAGCTATACCAACAGCGGACTTCTTCCAATTATTTCTAATTACTTTACCAAACTTAATAATTCTCTCCATTATTATCAAGTATATTAATAATCATTATTATTAAAAATAAAAATTAATTTCTCATTTTTTTTGGCAATATAAATGTTAACTCTGTTCATCATCGTAGGTTATAATTATATCATAGAGTACCTAATAAATTACATTCTCTTTGGTAATACTTATCAGCTGTTTCTGTCATATCTTATTAGTGATGTGACCACTGAGAGTTGTATCACAGATCTCTATACACTTTTACATTGTTCTGGAACAGAAACGTATTAACTTAAGAAAAATATATGTAAAGATTACCTCAGGTCAAATTTATAGTGTTAAATTATCGTTCCAAATTTTAGATTTTTTTAATGGGTACAACTTTATCGCATCATATGCATGACCTTAGAGTTTTTATTTAAAATTGTTTTCATTTAAAATGAAATAATTGTCTTGCCTATTACTTCTCTATGGGATAGGCTACATATTCTTTGAACTTTAAAGATCTGGTCTATGCCTGTCTAGTGTCTATAGTTTAATATCTAAAACAAAATATTATTATAACATAGTGTTAGAAATAAATTTCGGTACATATTTATTATGAATTTAGATAAAGATGGAACCAAAAAGCTACCTGACGGATGGGAACTTTGTAAATCCAAGTCTAATCCAGGCAGAAAATATTATTTTAACAGAAAGACTGGAAAGTCCTGTTGGACTGAACCTGAGGTAAACTTTGTAATTTCATAATTATAATGTCTGTTACAACAAATTGATCATTGAATATCCAATTTATGATTTATTACTTCACTTAAAGTTTTAATTTATTGTTATTTTATCGAATTATTAAAGTTCATTTTGTTCATTTACTTCAAGGCTACAGACAAATCTTGTGGTGGAAAAAAGGTTGTCAAAGTAGATAGTAAACGGTTTCAGGAGAAAAATAAAAAGGAGGAATTACGCAAAAAGAGTTTAAAGCGTACAAGTGATGACTATGACGATGGATCTTCAACGCAAAAGTTTAGGAAAGGTAAATATATGTTTACATCATAACATCTATTCTACGTACTGAATGATATTTTAATTGATTATTAGAGCATACACCGCGACACATTCATAAAGTAATACAAATGGTTATTGTATAGGTTTTGTACAGCTTTTGGACACAACACAGTTGATTTGTTTACATAGTCTAAAAGTACCCTCTTTATCTTATTTATACACAATATAAACTGTTAGCTGTTTGTTTTAGCTAACCTGAACTAGGGAATATCGAGTTTATTATCGTGGCTGGTCTGGCTTGAGCATGATACATGATAACATTGTGTTCTCATAAACTTACAGATATGGAAGTGTTAGAATTTTTTTTTTAAACATTTCCTGCTAATTCAGCATTAACTACCAATTCCATTATAAATGGCTCTCATTGCTAGCTTTTGATATAGGAACATAGTTACAAAACCTTCAAAGTAAAATGACCCTAGACAAAATATTACAAAAGTAAACAAAATGTACTAATTTAGTTTTTGCTCTATCTGTTTGTACGGGTGAGGGGTGTTAGAGACAAGATTATTCTTGATTAGCCAGAGCAGTACCTCATAGCACAAAAGAAATAATTGAGTTAATCCATAAAGTTTATCAAGTTATTGGCCTAGGGTACCTACTTTGCTATAGGAACAAGTGTATAGTAGTCACTTTACTCACAAGATCTCTATCCCTGTGATTTCTTTTTACGGGGCTGCTTGTTGCTTGCATTTCAAAAAGATATTTCATTAAAACTCACATTATTTACTATATTTAAAAAATTGTATATTTATTAAAATATGTAAATAATGTCAGCTGACTGACTGTGAAATAATAATGATGACTTACTATTATTAAAAATCATACATATTTTCTCTATCCTTTCATTTGTTAAAAAATAGTGACTTGTTAGCTTTCACAACACATTTATTTTTATGATAGTTTACAGACTATCATAAAAAAGTCATTTGTCGGTTAACAGTTTATCAGTTAACATGAGACTAGACTTACTGTTTCCTTATAGATAATGATGGCATTCAAAAACATAGTAGTATATTAAAATTCATCTAAAAAATGTATATAACAAAAATATAATAATAATAATATATTGAACAATTACAGTTCCAAACTAGGATTCCCAGTGTCTTGGAAACTGGATATATATGGAGATAGATTTACATGCACCTACATAGATAAATAATCATATATACATAATAAAAACAACCATGACTCAAATGTTTCCCCTAGTGGGATTGGAACCCACAACCTGCAGTTTCGAAGGTAGGGTCACTATCAATTAGGCTATAGAAAGAAGAAAGAAAGATAGACAAACCATTTATTCACAACACAAGAACAACACATTACTTATTATAAAAAGAGAAAAAGAAATAATAGCAAAACATAACAATTTTTTTTTTTTTAAATTAAAACTTAGCAATTCATGGGCAATTATTGGACAATTCTTGATATTTATTGATATTATATTTAGAAATATGATCAAGAAAATATCTGTTTACTGTGTCGTTAACTGGGCAGACATTAAAGCTCTGAAGTATGAAATCACCAAAGATTCCATGGAGGCAGTCTATCTCGCATGGTCCATGGATTTGTCAAACTATATTACTATATTAGATTTGTTTTTCAGTTACTCATGCTAAAGCCCTCTGTTCAAAACCAAAGGAAGTTCAAAGTAAAAACATACAATCAAATAAAGATCAGAATAAAAGTAAAAGTGTATCTCCGCAAAAACCATCACCAACTAAAAACTTGGCTAATACAAGATTGTCACAATTAAGGAATCAGTTAACACTAGAAGCTGAGGAAGAAAAGGATGAATCTAATGAAATATTATTAAAGAGGACTAGACTTAGTCCCAAGAACAACGCTGAAACTCCAGTCAAAACTCAAAAAACTGAGCTGAGGAGCCCAAGTTCTAATGAATCGAAATGTACAACCACTTCACAGTCACCGAGCAGTGACAGCTTACAGACAAATTTGTCGCCATCACAATTTTTTGCCGCAAATAAAATTATATCTTCTATGAAAGCCCAATTGCCTGAAGAATATACTAATAAAGAAAAGCAAAAAGACACTTTCGCTGATATTGAACATGGAATCTGTAACCAGATGCCTGAGTATCCGTTTAGTAAGCATCCAGCAACACCACCTCAGTTTTCCGAAGCCAGCAAACTCGTGTCTGCGATAAAATCCAAACTAGCATACAAGATTCCTCAAGAAAGCAGTTTAAAGACATTTACCTCTGCTAAAGATCGTATGAACGCATTAAGGACAAGTTTGTCAATGGAAGCATCGGATACAAGCGCAGGCAATTTTTCTATGAATGACAGTGTTGAAGAAGAAAGGTGTGCCGAAGCAATGGAGGTAGAGAATATTAAAGAGGTTTGTTTGTTATTCATTATTAGTGTCTTTATGTAATAACATTGTTTTATGCGAATTATGTGGTGAGACTAACAAGTTGTTTATATAACTGTGTTTAATGGTTCATTAAGTCAAAATCAAAACTATTTTACTCAATTGATGACCACAAGTTCAGTACACAATGTTCACTGCTGGGCTAAAACCTTCTCAAATATCAGAGAGGGTATTGGAGCCGTGAAGGGCCCGCCATGCTGCTATAGCGCGGGATGGCGAGCTGCACAATTTTTTTCGAAACAATATTATTTATTATTTTTCAGACATGCAGGTTTCATTGTCATACCAGGTAGTAAATACAGCACTTAAAATCGTTATTAACAATTTTAGTGGTGCCAGCACAGGGAATTGCACAAGGTCACTCGCGTTCTATATCTCTTGCTATTTTGACAACCGCTGCTTGTATTCAGAAGATGACTCCATGGTAGAAATCGTCCAGTAAGACATCATTATTATCATAAGAAAAAAAAAAACATTGACTCTCTTATATTAATATTACATAAATTTAAATCTATTGTCTGTCAAATTATAAATTGGATTAATTTCAGGCAGAGCAGAGCATACCTCAGACACAAAGTGCATCAAAAAATGTTAACATAGTACAAGAGAATATTGTATTAGTTGTTGATACAAACATATTTATTCATGAACTTGATTTTATAAAGAATGTGTTGAATTTTCATATCAAAGGTAATTATTGTTTAAAGTTTAGTTAAAAGTGATTTCTTATAATTAATGATTGGTAAAAAGTCAACAAACACTGTTTTTCTGTGCGATTTATGTTGGAAGTCTCATAAACATTACAGAAGCAAACGTTTTTGTTAGAAAATAAACAAGAAAACATTAATGTAATTTTTTTGGGTAAGTGAGTCAACAAGCTCACCTAATGGTAAGTACCAACGCCATGTACATCTGCAACAGCAGAGGAGCAGCAGGTGCATTGCCGGCCTTTAAGGATATTTGGGGACGGTTACCACACTCACTGAACAAAACGTAGAAATACAAGATGCCTCTACTTCACACCGGTATTCTGGGTGGCCGTGGTATTACCTCGGTGGAGCCAGCCCAGTCGAACAGTAGCAAAAGCCACTGCTTGCTTCGCTCTACCATATTCAAACCACAATTCAAATAGAATATATCCCTCATTGCAATTTAACTTTCCCAGGTTACAGTGAGCAGCCGACTCTGCTTGTACCGTGGCGTGTGATAAATGAACTGGACAGATTGAAGGACAACAACAATGGGAACGGAGCTCTGTGCAAGAGAGCCAAGTCCGCAATGGATTACTTGTACAAGTCACTGCCGGAAAATAACAGAATCAAAGGTAATTAAATTGTAATATGTACTACATAGTAGATATCTAGTACGTACTAAGTTGTCCTTGTTTAGTCCACTACCGAACATACATGGTCTCTCCATGAAAGAGCCAGCAAAAAGAGGCAGCAAGCCCCCATCTCTTGTCTGTGAAATTTAGGTTTTTATTTTATAGCAAAGGCGCCAAACGAGCAAGCGGTACACCTGGTGGTAATTGATTACCGTCGCCCACGTACATCTGTAACACCATCTACACAGAGGTGCTCCAGGTGCGTTGTCGGCCTTGAAGAATATTTGGGGGAGGAGGGGAGTGGACCTTTAGTTACCTCAATCACCGAACGAAACACAAAAGCACAAGATGCCTCTACTTCACCCAGGTATTCTGCGAGGCCGTGGTTCCAACCCGGTGGAGCCGGCCCATTCGAGCAGCAGCAAAAGCCGCTGCTTGGCTCTACCACGTATAAAGATTCAGCGCATTTATACTATATACAGTTATATATGATTGTTAGGTACATATATTTTTCACCATCAGTGGCTAGCGAGCCAGAGCTTCGTCTGTTAGTCAGCAGGGGTTGCGTGCGAACGAGGTTGGACTTTGAAGAAAAATATGGTATATTGCTCTTTACCCCATACAAGGCATTAAGCCATAATAGCCGAGTGTAGTGTCTTAGTGCAAATTTTTTTCATATGTTGATGAATAAATGACTTGATTTGTTTATGATTTGATTGATCATTTTCAGTACACCAATAATATATTTTACTCAAATTAAGAAATTTACTTAAATTATTTTATAGTCATCGGTCTGCTTAATTTTGCTGTGGCATTTTTCGAGATGTTTATCCCGCCATCTGTCGGTAGCCATTGAAATATTTAAGACTCTTATGACAGCAACGGGAAGCATAGGTGGTGGCATTTTCTTACGCCGATACCAGTTGGCTAATTATAATAGCCTATGTGTTCTAATAATCTTCTTTGTGAAGAAGAAGACGAAGGAGTGAATAGTGTGTAATTGTCATAATATTTACAGGCCAGTCACTTCGCGATGCGAACTCGCACATTTTCCCGTGCGATGTGCCCGATGACGAGATCCTCAACTGTTGTTTGCAGCAAGCCGAGAGGGGTAAATCCGTGGTCGGTATATGTTTTATTTGCAGTGTCTTTGGCTCTCCCTCATTTAATTAATAGAAAAACAATGGTCTACACTTGGTTATGTCAATAAACATTTGAATTTCTTGCAGCTCCTTCTATCCAATGACAAGAACCTATGCAATAAGGCTTCGATAAACGACATCAAGAGAATCAGCCTCGCGGAATTGAGACCGTTGTTGGAGAGCAAACCTCAGCCCGTGGTCGATCCCGGCTTGTACACCAGTGTGAAGCATTACGAGAATACCATGTATCAGCTGCTGGCTAATATTTTGGAGGTAGGTAGTAAGTTCCGGTAACACAAACTTATTTTTTTAATTATTTTTAGAAGACTTACCGACAACACTGTTAAATATCAATGTATCTGATATAAGTTGCTGATAACAAGTCTTCACTTATTACTATCCTTAACACTAATCTAATTTGTACAGAAATTTTGATTAATCAAAAAAAAAGCAACCTAAATATACAAATAATAATCATAAACTGAGAGAGACTGCAGTTCGAGGTCAAGTTACGCTTCGTAGTCATATACAGAACTCTATTCATCCCTCCATTGTGCAATGCATCCATAGAATATTCCATATCCCCTGCCTCAAAACCAATCTAGGACTGAATTCCCCCTTGCTAAGAACGTCCAGAATCTACAACGATACTTGCAAATCGAATTCTGCTATAGATTTACACAGGATGTCACTAAATACATTTAAAATGTGCAATATTAAAAATACAGAAGCCCAGACATCATTTATAATATACACAGATGGTGATGACATTTGTGCTATATTGTTGTATTCATAATTTTCTTTTTCGGTTGATATCTTTAAGTTTGTTTAACACTAACATTAGAAGTGAATGATGTATGTACCTGTAATATTTAACGTGGTAGAGCCAAGCGGCGGCTTTTGCTGTCGCAGGAATGGGCCGGCTCGTCCGGATAAGTACCACGGCCTCGCAGAATACCGGCGTGAAGTAGAGGCATCTTGTGCTTCTGCGTTTCGTGCGGTGAGTGAGGTAACCGGAGGCCCTCTCCCCCCTCCCCAAATATGGTAGCGGTATATAATTTTGAGCTACCCCAGGAGGGTACCAGAACCTACGGTTCTGGAGAATCCCTCACTGAGCATCCACGTTCAGGCTTTCCTACGCTACCTAATCGTGGATGCTCAGTCTGCCCCGCGTATTCTGGGGCAATATTCCGCTCTCTTTCTTTCCTACTCGAGGCAAACGCAGCAAGGAAACTATGGCATCCCCTACCGCGCTCGCCGTGGATTTCTGCAATATCAGGGGACTCCACTCGAATCTTAGCGCCGTTCATTACCATCTTGAAACGGCGAAGCCGGCCTTGCTTTTTCTTACATTTCTTACAGAGACTCAGATATCGTCTCCGGCTGATACCTCTTATCTCCATTACCCGGGGTACAAACTGGAACACTCCTTTGTGCCCCGTGCCGGAGTTTGCGTATACGTCAGAGATGATATCTGTTCTCGACGCCTCGGTAGTCTTGAAGGTTAGGACCTATCTACCCTTTGGCTGCGCATCGACAGCGACGACCATCCGCACGTCTATGCGTGCCTTTACAGGTCCCATAGCGGTAATACCGTAACTGACCGACTCATCGACCACATCCAAATGGCTACAGATTCCGTGCTACAACAGATCCCATCCGCAGAGATCGTGATTCTCGGCGATTTTAATACCCACCACACCGATTGGCTCGGTTCTCGCATAACCGATCATGCGGGGAGATCTGTTCACGACTTTGCATTAGCATATGGCCTGACACAACTGGTAACCTCGCCGACGCGGATCCCAGACGTGGAAGGTCATACACCTTCCCTGTTGGACCTTTTGCTGACCTCACACCCGGACGGATATTTGGTCTCAGTCGATGCCCCTCTTGGCTCGTCGGACCACTGTCTGATCCGGAGTGTAGTGCCTATCGCGCGCCGATCCCGAACGCGATCTGCGGACTTCCGCCGTGTGTGGCACTATAGGTCGGCAGATTGGGATGAAATGCGGTCTTTTTTTGCTTCCTACCCATGGGGGCAGGTTTGCTTCTCGCTGGATGATCCCAACGTCGTTGCAGATTCTGTCACCGATGTGGTACTTCAGGGAATGGAACTTTTTATTCCGTTCTCTGCAGTGCCTGTCGGAGGTAAATCCCAGCCTTGGTTTGGTCGCACCTGCAAAATAGCGTCACGCCGAAAGCGGAAGTGCTACCAGGCCTGGGCCGATGCATCGGCGTCTCGGGATGCAAAACCAGTGCTCTTAAAAACGAGTACAACTCTGCCTCCAGGTCCTTCAAAAGAGTTATCGCTGCGGCAAAGTTAAAGCACTTGGGCAGAATTGGCGAGAGACTAGTTCGCCTCCCATCGGGATCCCGCGCATTCTGGTCTCTCGCCAAGGCTGTCCAGGGGAATTTCTGTCAGCCATCTCTCCCATCTCTACACAAGGAGGATGATTCGCTGGCCCATGCTGCAAAAGAGAAAGCCGATCTCTTGGGCTCTCTTTTTGCATCCAACTCGAATCTTGATGACCGGGGAAACTCTCCACCTACCATCCCGTGGTGTAAGTGCTCCATGCCGGAAATTCAGTTTCTGCAGAGCTCAGTGCGAAAGGCACTCCGCTCCCTGGACATTCATAAGTCGAGTGGGCCGGACGGAATCCCTCCAATTGTGCTGAGGATGTGTGCCCCTGAGTTGGCACCGGTTCTCACGCGTCTTTTCCGGCACTCCTACTCTTCAGGCGTCGTCCCGGAATCTTGGAAGACAGCATTTGTGCATCCAATACCCAAAAAAGGCGACCGCTCTGATCCGTCCAACTACAGGCCTATTGCCATCACCCCCTTGTTATCTAAAATAATGGAGTCACTCATCAACACCCAGCTTCTGAGGTACCTGGAGGAACACCAGCTCATCAGTGACCGACAGTACGGTTTCCGTCGCGGACGATCAGCTGGTGATCTTCTAGTTTACCTGACTCACCGATGGGCAGAAGCAGTTGAGTCTAAGGGGGAGGCTTTGGCGGTTAGTCTGGACGTAGCGAAAGCATTTGATAGGGTTTGGCATAAAGCGCTTCTTTCAAAGCTTTCATCTTACGGGGTTCCTGAGAGATTGTGCAACTGGGTCACCAGCTTCCTTACGGATTGGAGCATCAAGGTTGTTGTCGACGGTGCATGCTCGGACCCCAAACCCGTGAATGCTGGTGTTCCACAAGGCTGTGTGCTATCTCCCACTCTGTTCCTTCTGCATATCAACGACATGCTACAAATCAGTAGCATTCATTGCTATGCAGACGACAGCACGGGTGATGCCCTATATACAGGCCGTGCGAATATTTCTCGGGAACACGTCGACGAGTGCCGGAACAAACTTGTGTCTGAAGTCGAGACCTTGTTATTCAAAGTCTCGGATTGGGGTCGACGTAATTTGGTCCTATTCAACCCCAAAAGACACAGGTTTGCGCGTTCACCGCTAAAAGAATCCCTTTGTCGTTTCTCCTCTTTTGAGAACATTCCCTTATTGCCTCAGCCAGTATCAGAATCCTTGGCGTTGACATATCGAGCGACGTTCAGTTCCGTGGTCACTTGGAGGGAAAAGCCAAATTGGTCTCCAAAAAGCTTGGTGTGCTCTGTAGAGCGGGACAGTATTTCATGCCGGTCCACCGTTTGCAACTTTATAAGGCGCAAGTTCGGCCCCACATGGAATACTGTTTTCATCTCTGGGCAGGGGCACCCCAGTACCAACTCCTTCCATTTGACCGTATCCAACGTCGAGCAGCTCGAATTGTCGGCGACCAAGCTCTCTCTGATCGGCTTGATCCCTTGGCCTTGCGAAGAGATGTTGCTTCTCTTTGCATTTTTTACAAAATTTTCCACGGGGAATGTTCTGAGGAACTGTTCGGATTGATCCCAGCTGCTGAGTTTCACCATCGTACATCGCGACAGAATTCGAAGTTCCATCGATACCACCTAGATGGTTGGCATTCCACCACAGTGCGTTTTAATCGAAGTTTTCTGCCACGTACTTCGACTTTGTGGAATCAGCTGTCGCCAGCAGTATTTCCGAACAGTTACGACTTAGGGACCTTCAAGAAAAGAGCTTATTCCTTCCTTAAAGGCTGGCAGCGCACCTGTAGCTCCTCTGGTGTTGTGGATGTTCGTGGGCGTCGGTGATCACTTGCCATCAGGTGAGCCGCACGCTCGTTTGCCCCCTTCTTCTATAAAAAAAAAAAATTGGCTCATGTATCGGAACTTTTATTAATAATAATATCTGAATAAATTATTATAAGTAAAATAAAAAAAAAGTGACTAGTTTGAAAGGTTTTTATAAACAAGCAGGTGATTAAACACATAGTGTCCACTTGATTGTATAGGTGGTGATGGTCACACATTCATACAACATCAGTCTAGATCTACATCCATATTTGGTAAACAAGGATGTGGGTCTAGATTTGCGAGACAACAGAATCTCTTTTAGTCCACTGCTGAACAAAGTCAACACCAAGACAGTCTGCTAGCATGGTTCACCACGTGCAGGTGAGGTTGGCATTTGGAAACAGAGAGAGAGAGAAAGAGAGAGAAAGACTGTATATTTTCTTACTTTCACTGTAGAATCTGTTGAAACGTTTTATTTCAGAACGAAATGAGGGCGATGTACAACACGCTGTGGCAGCGCGTGGTTTGCAAGGCGCCGCCGTGGTCGCTGGGCGACGTGCTGCGCTGCCTGCTGAAGCACTGGGTGGCCGTTTTCCACGAAGTCTTCCCCAGGATCGAGCACCTGCTCGCGGACCTCAAGAGCTCGCTGGCTTGCATACAGAACAAAGGTAAAAGTATTAAAAATGTTACTGTATCTGGCCTCCGAATAACTCGAGGGCCAATGGGGGGGCCAAAGAGTTTTTCTAAGCAGCTTTTGCTGCTACTCGAATGACCCGGCTTAACCGGGGTAGAATCACGGCTTTGCAGAATACCGGCGTGAAGTAGAGGCATCTTGTGCTCCTGAGTTTCGTTCGGTTAGTGAGGTAAACGGAGTCCCTCTACCCCTCTCCATTCCCCATCCTTATCCCCTCTCCTCGCCCTTCTTCATCTCCCAAATATCCTTCAAGGTCGGTAACGCACCTGTAGCTTCTCTGGTGTACATGAGCGATGGTAATCACTTACCATGTGGTGAGCCGCTTGCTCGTTTGCCCTCAAGAAGTGGTTTTATGTCGACGATGTTTTGTTGTTTCTTCCAAGCCCGACAAAGGAGAGAGGGGGAATATTCGTATGCCAATTTGTTTATTGCTGTATTAATTTAGAAAGCTTTTAAATCGTATGCTGTTGTCATAAGGTTCAAATTACTGTGACAATGTAAATTTTCTAGATCCTCAAGCCCTTTCGCAATCGGAAGTGTCGAATTTCAAAGAGCTGTGCATGGATGTGGCGAAGAAGTGTCAGATAATACCCGAGTATATGGAATTGGCGAAAATCACTGTAGAGAGGCTCGTCCACAACAGAGCGAGCGAGACGGACGGCGAGTGCGAGAGCAAGACAGTTGTCAATGCGTTTGAGAGTGTTTGGACTGTTTTATCCAGTTATTGGTAAGTTTTTGTGACACATGAATATGCGAAGGAAAAGGGTAGTTACCCACCAGGTCGGGAGTTCGTGATCAGGAGAGGACGTCTTATCCTTCAGTCTCTCCAGTCTCCAGTCTCCAATCCATGCTGTTTTGAGTTTTGGAAACTATGAAAGCCCATTTACATTTTTCCTGACTGAAAGTCTGCCATTTTTGAGCTGATCAGGTGGTGAGATAGATGTCGCCACCTCTGAATATTAAAGGAATGAGCTACGAATTGGAAATATTAAAATTGATAGTCAATTTCATTTAATATTCAGTGGCATATGCCCAACTGTGGGACGTTCATGGGCTTTAGCTGTAAACAAATTTAAAGACTATCTGCGCTGTGACTTATCTGGGCATACGATAAAGCGGCTTACCTGATGGTGTGATGATGACCGATGTCCACGAACATCAGCGACATCAGAGGAGCTGCAAGTGCGTTGCCGTCCAGGATATATTGGAAGGCAGAAGCGGCAGAGGTAAGGGAAGGGTGAAGCGAGGAGAAGGAAGGGACTATAATATACGAGTCCTTAAACGGGCTTTTCCATGAAAGCGTCTACGAATACTGACATGCCATGCATGGAAGATTTGCCCATACTCACCACGCTGGGCAGGCTGGCTGATGGCCGCAGAGCAGGTACCCCTACTCTCTCTCTCTCTCTCTCTCTCTGTTTTGACGTTAATTATCCAGATTAGTGATTGGCAGTTTCTTCGGCGTTTAATGTCCGGTATCGCGATCGCCAATCGCCTGCCGAGCGTGGCGATTACGCCAAATCATCAAACTCGGTGAGGCTCACAGAAGTTGGTCGTCTAAGAACGTGGGGTGTTGCAGTGCAAAGCTGGCGACGTGTGCCGGCGTCCCGCACACCCTGGAGGATCACTTGCCGGGAAGCGAGACTCTCGAAGCGCTCGCGAGTAAATGGGCTATGTTCAGGAATCAGGTGAATTCGCTCAGTATAGCCATCAAGGGGTGAGTATAGTTTTAATTGTCTGATCAATCTAGTTAAAATATTAAAGTTATAAATGTTATGCTAATTTTCTGGGATAACAAGTGGCCTATATGCTTAATAAGTTTTAGTGTTTAAGGTATCTCTCTACCAAAATCCAATCGCTTCTATTGTTGAATGAATGAATGAAATACATGCAAAGTATACAAATTTTTATCGATATTTATTATTTCTTTTATCTTCAGTCTTTTTCTTTAAATGTAAATAGTCCAGTGCGGGATATAGACCTCTACCATAAGGCATATTAAGCAGTAGCAGCTTGTAGTTGCTCACTGCTGGGCAAAGGCCTGCTCCCTAATATTTGAGAGGGTTTTGGAGCAACGAAGAGTCCGCCACTATTTTACCGGCACCGGGAGTGTGTCGATCCCTGCCCACTTGTGTATTATGCAAATTCAAACCAGCGCCATGTAAGCTCCCTTTAGGTGTTGTGGTAGCGACGTAAGAATCTGCCACCCCCCTTTATTCCCATGGGTGTCGTAATAGTCCACTAAGAATCTAATAAGAAATGCCTTGTAACTTCCGATAGGTGGCGGGACGACCGAAAGACGGTCGCCAACTTTTAGGTACCATATGCCGGGCATGGCGATTCCTTTTATATCTCCTCCATTTCAGTGTATTGAGCATGGAGAATTCGGATCTCATAATGGAGGACCACATCGCTCGTTTGGAGGCCGCGTTGAAGGACAGCCTCGCTCTCATCTCCATGGACAGCAGTGTGATAAGCCGCGACGAATTGAGGATATTCTGTGTCAGGAACAGGTAAGTTTGAATACTAAAAAAATCTATATGTTATGAAATTTATTCGGAGAAGAAACCATATTTACAGTTAAACCTTCTACTGTCATTGGACACGCCGAAACGTCTGTCCGTGTATATGTCAAATGATTCGACATAACCGCGGGAAATTATTTGACATAACATACGCACAGACGTCGGCCTACTATGTCTCATAACAATATATTTGTACAGACAAATTTATTCTCAGCCCTAACAACAAAAGGGTTTGGTGCAGCCATGGAGGTTTTAGGTTATGTGCCATATCTTTTTAAATGCCGAATGCACCAGCCCGTGGTTAAACTAAAAATTAACAATTAAAAGCTGACAGCAGCCCGAGTTAACTATATGACAACAGTGCCCCGGTCCCCACGTGACGTACGCGGGTATTGTAAAACATCCGAAATGTCGGAAATGAAAAGTAAAACAATTGAACACGATTCAATCCGTATATTATACATGGTTTCATTTCAATTGTCTAGTATTCGCGTAATGACAGGAAATCATTATGCAAGGCACATTTCTTATTTCAGAAACATGCTCCGGGAAGCCTTCGCAAAGCTGTCACAATTGATAGATATGATGGAAGTGTGCAAAATTAATATACGCAACTAATTTAACTACAGGGCTATGTGTATTACACGAAGACTACAGAAACGTGTTAATATGGTATTGCAGCTTCACAAACACAAACTCGCACAAAACACGGACATACCACACACCAACAAGCACCCACTCACCACATAGACATAACACATTACTGTATACACTTCATAGACTTCTATTGTCTACTCGTGCGAACGCACACGCATACTCACCCACACTCGCATACACTAGAACAAACAACACAATTCAGACAAAGACTAAACATTCCACGCTACAGATACACAAACTTTACACAGAACTTATAATATACACAAACAGTATACATGCACACAATCACTGATACAGTCCGTGACATTTACTAGATCACATACCAAATCGTCATCACACACACACACACACACACATTAGCGGCACGCACTAACACACGTAGTGAACAATATAACCATGCACATATTAAGTACTCACACAGACATAAAACTCTTATACAGGCACATAAACCTTGTAAATGAAACATGCTTCTAACATACATCATTTTAACAATCACATTGTAAAATATTTAACATTGGCTAGTCCATATTGTATAAAAACTGGTACCTTAATACTACATGTAAATATTTGTCGTTGATTAATCGATCCTTATGAAGTTTCTTCCATTGTCTAATACGCGTGGATATACTATCATTAAAAAAAAAATTAAAATTATTAATTATTATTTTTATGAGAAAAGGGCCAAACGAGCTAGCGGCTCACCTGATGGTAAGTGATTACAGTCGCCAAAACCAGAGGAGCTGCAGGTGCGTTGAAGAGGGGAGGTGGTGTTGTGGTAGGTTCTGCGAGACCGTGGTAGTACCATTGTGGAGCCGGCCCATTCGAGCAGCAGCAAAAGCCGCCGCTTGGCTCCGCCACGTACAAAGCATACCACGTGTTAGCATATTTAAAAAAACCAGTAACTAAAAAAAAAAACCTAATCTTACTGTACAAGTACTGAAGGTATCATGAATTTGTAGAGAATACAAACATTAGTTCTAATACAATGTCGGCATGTTTTAGTACATTTACTGAACATAGGCCTCTTCAGACTCTCCTCTAGAGCTGTGGTAGCCCAGAAGTCAGGGTGTTCGCTTTAATTACATAGGGCCCGGATGACCTTGGGCCGATCCCCGGTGCCGGCACCGCTAAAATTGTTAATAGCTATTTTAAGTGCTGTATTTACCACTTGTTCGGCGGTCAACGAAAAACATCGTGAGGAAACAAACTTGCATGTCTGAGAGATAATAAAAAAAAAACCTATTTCGATGACACGTGAAGCTCGTTAACCTGCACTAGAGCAGCGTGGTGGGCCCTTCCCGCCTTCAATATCTTTCAGATATTCGAGGAGGCCTTTGCCCAGCTGTGTGGCATTTACAGGCTGCTACTTTACATTATACTTCTCCAAACCAGCGGGATCAAAAGCCGCGAGGAAATTATGGTATATTATATATCATCATGATATATCTTAATTAGGTATAATTTAAAAAAATTATAATGTGATACGGACAGTAAGTTCATAAAATATAAAATTGTTTTGATTAAAGTACCGGACTCATAACGAAAATAAACCAAAACGTAACAAAGTACACAATGTTAATATTCCAAACATAATACCTAAGATATAATAAAAATGTGAATAAAAACACTTATATTAAACTATGCTAAACACTACTATATTGACAACCATATTAAACATTGCAATTATATCCTACAACCACCAGAAAAACAAACTTTTACATTACTTATTATGCATATTAGAAACAATTTTCATTTTACCATATATAAAGCTCCCATCTGTCATAGCGTCATGTAATTTTTTGCGTGTTCGCGGTACGACAATTTACACATTGGAGGTTATCCCGCCATTTTCAGAGGCAGTGAGATTTTTTTTTAAATTTTGTACGCCGTTTATATTCTTAAATAAAAATATTTAAACAGAGTGTGTTAATGGGAATAATGTAGTGTTATAATATTGAAATAACTTTTGAAATAGGTCCTGTACTTTCCAGTTCATATATATACGAGAAAAGTATTTTTAAACTAAAATGTATGAATACAAACTTGTAATATTTTTTTAAATTTTGTACGCCGTTTATATTCTTAAATAAAAATATTTAAACAGAGTGTGTTAATGGGAATAATGTAGTGTTATAATATTGAAATAACTTTTGAAATAGGTCCTGTACTTTCCAGTTCATATATATACGAGAAAAGTATTTTTAAACTAAAAATGTATGAATACAAACTTGTAATATTTTTATTTTATATTGAACCATTTAAAATTTATAAGTTCCCACCAAAATTATTCATTTTGAATTTTTGCGTAATGAGTTATTATACATAATTTTTTCATTTAAGCGTTTGTTTGTATCACTTTATGGCGGCGCCCTACGTCTATTTTCTTATTATTTTTCGAGGAATTTAATAAATGACATAACCATTTAAAATTTATAAGTTCCCACCAAAATTATTCATTTTGAATTTTTGCGTAATGAGTTATTATACATAATTTTTTCATTTAAGCGTTTGTTTGTATCACTTTATGGCGGCGCCCTACGTCTATTTTCTTATTATTTTTCGAGGAAATTATGGTATATTATATATCATCATGATATATCTTAATTAGGTATAATTTAAAAATTATAATGTGATACGGACAGTAAGTTCATAAAATATAAAATTGTTTTGATTAAAGTACCGGACTCATAACGAAAATAAACCAAAACGTAACAAAGTACACAATACCTAAGATATAATAAAAATGTGAATAAAAACACTTATATTAAACTATGCTAAACACTACTATATTGACAACCATATTAAACATTGCAATTATATCCTACAACCACCAGAAAAACAAACTTTTACATTACTTATTATGCATATTAGAAACAATTTTCATTTTACCATATATAAAGCTCCCACTGTCATAGCGTCATGTAATTTTTTGCGTGTTCGCGGTACGACAATTTACACATTGGAGGTTATCCCGCCATTTTCAGAGGCAGTGAGATTTTTTTTTAAATTTTGTACGCCGTTTATATTCTTAAATAAAAATATTTAAACAGAGTGTGTTAATGGGAATAATGTAGTGTTATAATATTGAAATAACTTTTGAAATAGGTCCTGTACTTTCCAGTTCATATATATACGAGAAAAGTATTTTTAAACTAAAAATGTATGAATACAAACTTGTAATATTTTTATTTTATATTGAACCATTTAAAATTTATAAGTTCCCGCCAAAATTATTCATTTTGAATTTTTTGCGTAATGAGTTATTATACATAATTTTTTTCATTTAAGCGTTTGTTTGTATCACTTTATGGCGGCGCCCTACGTCTATTTTCTTATTATTTTTCGAGGAATTTAATAAATGACATAACCATTTAAAATTTATAAGTTCCCACCAAAATTATTCAGTTAGGATAATGATATGTCATTTTGCAAGCTGCATAGTTAAGGCGCCCTCCGTCTATAATCTTATTTAGGAAATTGTGTCATAAGGCAACAACTGTCCTTGATTATGGCATGAAGGACATGTTGATTACGTAATTTTGATCTATTACTTATATTGGATTTTTTAAATGTTTTATGCTTCTAAGTAAGGTTGCGCATCCCTTGGGGCTAGAGTTAATATATTCTTTTACGAATCTTGATATTTTGCTTGATATTTACACTAAACAAAACTTGTGATGTCTCTAGATTTTCATTACTTTATAATCTGCGCGACAAATATTGATAAAGGCAACTCAAATGTACAAAATTGCTTAACTTTATAATGCCATTGATGTAACTCATTCAAACCTCAAAGGGGTTACATACCTAGACATATAGACTTATACATCCTGCTTACGCGTACAAAGTTTCATTGATATCGATTTATTCAATTCGAAGATATTGTACTCGAGACTTTGTATGAAACGTTACGAGGCGATTAACGCTCTTAACGTGTCATAACAGTACAATATTTTTTTTTAATGGCAAATCGGCCAAAGACCACGCGGCTCATCTGATGGTAAGTTATTACTGGCGCCCACGTACAACTCCAACTCTAGAGGAACAACAGATGCGATGTCGGCATTGAAGGAAATTTGGGGAGGGGGAAAAGGAAAGTGGTCCTCCAGTTACCGCACTCATCGAACGAAGCGCAAAAGCACATCCTTGCCTGCCTTCACATCACACAGATATTCTGCGAGGTCGTGGTACTACCCCGATGGAGCAGACCCATTCGAACAGCTGAAAAACCGGCCGCCCGTGCCTCTACCACGTACTGTTTACAGTTATATTGTTGCAACACGACGCGAGTTGTCTCGTTATTTCGAATTTTGAAATGATCCCTCCATTAGTGTGTTTACGCGACCGCTCGACACTACAATATTCCGCGCAGTTGTCGATTACCGATAGCCCGCAAGATGTCGCCGCGATCAAAATGGGATTTAACTATTATCAATTATACATCTACTTCGATAGTCTAATGATGCCACTGTTGGACACTCGGCAGGCAGGTTGGCAATTGTAATGCCAGACACCTCGCAATCTCGCCGGGCCGGATAATTTAGATCGTTTTTTATTACACTGCGATGATAAACGAACTGATGGTCCATCTGATGGTGGTGTTTGAAGAAGGTTACAGATACGTTGTCACCTCTGAGGATGGTTATTCAGGTATATTTGTTGAATTTCCCTCATTCGAATTTACGACACCCCCAAGACGTGATGGGATGGGTTGGGCAGTTTCTCTTTCGAACATAAATAGATAATAAATTTAAATATTTACTATTTATAAATATTTTGATACGTGTTATCTTAAAGCTATAGGAAATATTAGAGGATACCTTCCTACCTACCTTGTCTGGGACCATGTCGTGCTATAGAAGAGTACCTCACCCAATGTCGAATAATCATTAGAGATAAGGTATTGCAAATTGTTATATTTGGCGGAAAGGTTTGTTACTGTAAAATAGTTTCGTCACTAATATTGAGGAATACGTCGGTGGTAATTACCCGCTTGAAATGAGTCGTTGCTCGATGTGTTGCTCTAAAATGTGCTACCGGTCCCAAAGACCTTTTCGTTCTGAGAAAAGCCGATGTGAAAATATTATATATTTGATCTTAAATGAAATAATATACTTAATTAAATACTTTTGGTATATTTATTTTGATTATATGCTGTAGTTAAGCCTGCTCTATTGCATGATCCGAATTCCGATCCTGCGATATTGTTAATGTGGATATATTGTATTTTTTAGATATTTGCCGCTCATATCGCGCCTGAACAAAGTCAAGTAGAGAGGTAGATTACGTCATGACTTGTCGCAACTATACAAGAATTTGTATAGTTGCGACATGTACATTCTCTAGATGAATCCTGGAATGTCATAACAATAGAATTGTTGTTATGAAATCCTTGGGGATAAGTCAGACACAAACTATCCTATGTTTTGTTCCACGACTCTGCCACGTGCTGCATGACTCGTCTCTGCCTAATTCCATATAAATCTCCACTCAGTCCAGGCGGCGTGGTCGTGCGACAAACATTCAAACACATTTTCACATTTATTATTATATAGCGGTGATTACGCGAAAAGACAAAGAATGTTATTTAATTAAATATGAATGTATGAAATGTGTATGGTTGGAAATAAAGGTTTTTTTTTTAATATATCTAAGAACTATGTTATTTGTTAAGATTCTGTTGATTCTGTAAAATGTCTATGTAATTAAAGGTTTTCTTAAGTACCTGTAGTAAATGTCTATAAAAATATTTTCAGTAGTATTAAATGAGTTGAAATGAAAACGTTTCTGTGTAATTTACTTTATTTCTTGCAAATTTTCCTCTATGCCTATTCACTCACTATAATGTGTATGAACGACGTTTATGTTTTTTTATATATAGATACATTATTTACGAAATATCCGTATCCTTGGAGATCTTTATAAATATGGAATTAAAACTATTAACTTGTCTCCAAGACCGAGAGTCTCCAAGTGTTCCAAACAGATTAATGCTTGACTTTGAGATAAGTGCATTATTTAAGGAAAAGTGTTGAACCAAAAACTCTGTATCAACAGCAGCCTACTTAAGTCCACTGCTGAACATAGGGTTCTTCAAAGAAGGCGCCGCAAAGACCGGCATACATATGGAAGGTTTGCCCATACTAACTACTATGGGGCTAGCGGAGGGCAAATCTCCAAGGTTCGGGCTCTCGGAGTAGTGGTACGGAGGGATGTTCCGTCATTGGTTGGTCGCCAGAGCTTCCTCCAGGTGTAGGCGGCGTTAACGTTTGGAAAAAGAGATGGTAATGATGAGATGATTGTAACATTGATTGAATTTCCAAGGCGAAACCGGTCGGTTACTTATATAATAATTAAAATGTGTGAAACTAGTGGAAGAGATAATAATAATTGTCATTAGCTAAATAAGTTTACGTCGCATACTTCCATAGCTAATCTCCAATGGTGTGTTACTATGGAGATCCGGAGCGGGATTGGAAACAATGCACATTTCCACATAATTCGATTTCAATATCACATTGCATTATAGGCAGAGTCTAAAAAATTATAATATCTTATTGACTTTAATTGTAATGACTATTTTCTTTCTGTATATACATACATATACAAAAGTCATCATAATGCAAAAGAAGTATGCAAATACGTTTTTTTGCTCGCACTTCGTTACGTGATGTTTTCAACGAGACGGATACTTGCGTCGTGTGTTTTTGATATTATTATTATTTACGTACGTACGTAAAACCAGTACTCGTAGAACCGGTCGACCGCTGCAATAACAGGTTTACAATTATAATCTGTTCTATTTTATTTATGGCTACATACTTAACGTGGGCAAAAGAAGGCTTGCACCGTGTGTATATATATATTCACGCCTTGTTCCCAAAGTGTGAGGCAGAGACAATCTTCTTCCACTTGCTACGGTCCCGACATACGTCTTTCGCTTCTTCCACTTTCATCAATCTTCGCATGCCTGCTCGTTGGTTTAGAGTACTCTTGACCTGGCCTTTTTTCAGAACGTCTCCGATTTGATCGTGAAATGTTCGCCAAGGTCTTTCTCTCCCGACTACCATTGACACTCGCCTCATGTATATGTTTCGTCAACCTACTTTCATTCATGTCCTCTCCACATGTCCAAAACAGCTCAGCATCCCTTTCTCAATTCGTGTCACTACATCGTCTTTCACGCCACAACGCTTTCAGATCATATTATTTCGAACCCTGTCAGTTATCTTCTCATCAATCATTCTTCTTAACGCTCTAATTTCTACTGCATTTATCCTGATTTCATGGCTCTTCTGCCATACCCAGCACCGTATATAGTCGTATATCGCCGGGGCCACAGGAATGCCCATGCACACAGTCGCGCTTCCACCAGCGTCGATCGCCCTAGGCCAGGGGTCGGCAACCTTTTTAGTCGGATGATTTAAAAATTATAATTAACAAAATTTAAAGAGCCACAAAAATATTTTTCTTGTCAACAATAAATAGTACTTGCATAAATAAAGTTTTTTGTTAAAAAAAAGTAACTGAGTATGGAACTAAAGAGCCGCAGCTTCAGATCCAAAGAGCCGCATGTGGCTCGATAGCCACAGGTTGCCGACCCCTGCCCTAGGCGACCACCCTTCAGCGCGTTACAAAAAGGTCTACTATACATTTAGGACAAAGATGTCTAAGAGCACGCCTTACTATGTAGTGGCAAGTTTTCTAGCTACAGATATAAGTAATATTATATGTTACCTTATTTACTAAATCCATTGAAAATTAAAAAAAAAAACGTAAGGGGAAAATTACATCCTGCTAGCGAAAAACGAGGCTCTGGTGGACAAACGATGACGGAGTATCCGTCCAAATTTATCAAACCCAAATCCTTGTGATGGGGAGCGATCTGTTCGCCCAGCGCGATGAGTTTACTCAAACCTTGTAAGGGAAGATCTTACTGGCACTTCGAGAGGGCTGGCAAATGAATACGCTAATTTTCCAACCCAGCAAAGCCAATCGAAATGCCAAGTGCAGTTATATCCATGAATTTTTCTAAACAAGTTAGGCAACATGGCTAACGTTTGGGCTATCCCACGTCACGCACGCAAAGGAAGAAAAGAGAGCGCATATAATTCATTCACATCTATACTCTCCTTGTTTTGCACGGTTTGTATTTCACTTGACCTATTAAGCTAGCTTATCAGTTACAAATGGCCAATCATTGGCAACGTGCGTATGCGCATTTTGTTCTTACCATCGATTGTGTGATTATCGAATGACAACAATTTTTGGAGCTTACGGAGAGGATTATTGGATAATATTGGATAATAAAGAAGGTAAGTTTGTGTTTCGATTTCCGATTAGGCACTACAACATTTAATCGATATTTAAACGATTTGAATAATCTTTAAATTTTCTGATATTGATATAGTGAATAATAATAAAATAATTTATGTAATTTATTTGTTCTTACAGTGAGTATTAATGGGTTGCCATTACCCTCCCTCACCTAGAATTTCATCATTTATGGCAATTGTTTAAATTTTTTTTTTTAGAGATTTTGAAATTACAGACATTTAGTAAACAAATGTAGTTCCGTTCGAATTATCAGCGGCTGTATGTTTGTGTGTGTGTCTTCATATAACTAGGCACGTAAAAGTCTGGGTACTGGGAGATACGCCTTAAGTGGATTTACTTCTGAGTGAGTTTGAATGTCATTAATGGTTACCGTTGGTTGCTAATATATTTTAAGAGTATCAAAAAAGGTAGAGCCAAGTGGCGGCTTTTGCTGCTGCTCGAATGGGCCGGCTCGATCGGCGTAATACCACGGCCTCGCAGAATACCTCTCGTTCGGTGAGTGAGGTAACCGGAGGCCCTCTACTCCCTATCCCATTCTCCAAATATTCTTATAGGCCGGCAAAGCACCTGCAGCACCTCTGGTGTTGCAGGTGTACGTGGGCGACGGTAATCACTTCCCATCAGATGAGCCGCTTGCTCGTTTGCCGCCGTGCATAAAAACCGCTGCACGTGCTTTAAAACAAAAGTTATGAAATAAATAAGAAATTGTAATTCGATCCTGGGTCGTTCGAATTCGATTTAGTTTGAACCACCCTGCTACTACCAAAGAGCCGTGGTAGCCTAGTGGTTGGGGCGCTTACTTTAGTATCGTAGAGCGCAAGTGACCTGGGTTTGATCCCCGGTGCCGGCACCACTAAAACTGTTAATAGCAATTTTAAGTGCTGTATTTACCGCGTGCTCTGCGGTGAAGGAAAACATCGTGAGGAAACCTGCACGTCTGAGGAGTAATAAAAAAAAATACTATTTCGAGGATATGTGAAGCCCGCCAACCCGCATTGGAGCAGCGTGGCGGGCCTTTCCCGGCTCCTACACCCTCTCGGGTATTTGAGAAGGAGGCCTTTGCCCAGCAGTGGGCACTTACAGGCTGCTAGTTTGCTACTTTACCCTGCAACTGGCCGGTAATGGCTACTGTGACCATATGTTCAGCGAAATTCGAAACTTTGAGATTTAATCTCTCTTGCATTTCTATGTCTCATACTTGCCTCATAACAGTAGCAACCTATAAATGCCCACAGCTGGCCAGATGGCTCCCTTCAAATATTTATTGGACGAGCTTGGAGCCGGCAAGTATCCGCCAAGGGGCTTTCTTTTATTATTTTTCAGATATGACTGTTTCCTCACGATGTTTTCCTTCACCGCCGAGCACGTGGTAAATTCATTGCTACGTCGAGTTTTTTCTTAAACTTAAAAATAAAACTCATGTCAAGTCAAATATTATACCTTAACGGCCTGTTAACAGCGCCGGACACCGGCCTCTCCCGTAAGGGGGATTTGCCACAACGTCCACGATCGGCGAGCGAATTGGCGAAAAAGGATCAAATCATTTAGATCCCTTAAAAGATGCTGCCTGTCATCGGTCTTCTTATTTTTGGTTTGGTATTTTTTAAGATGGTTATCACTCTCAGTAGCCATAGATATTTTAAAGGCTTAGGCCTTAGTTACCTAAATATTTTGCCATTTGACTTACAATATATTTCATTATTGTACGTAGATACTGTCATAGAATCATATATGTATGAATGTCTTTACAAACTGCGTCAACACAGTGACCTTTTCCGTTGAGAAAGTAGATAAAGCGCTCCGTTCTTTAAATTCTCACAAGGGAACCGGTTCAGATGGGATACCGTCTTTATTTTGCTACACAATGCGCGGGCCCGTCATCAATTCCACTAGCAAACATTTTTAACATGTCTATTCAGGCTGGTACATTTCCTTGTATTTGGAAAACAGCTCGCATAGTGCCTAACTCCATGTCCGTAGACGTAATCTATACAGACTTTTCGAAGGTATTTGATTAGGTGGACCATGACATTATTTTGACAAAGTTGTCTGCTCTAGGTGTGGGTGGATGTTTCCACCTACGATTCTCTAAAAAAACTAAAGAAACTTCACACTCATACCACGTAGGGGGCTTGTTATACGAAGGGTTGAGAACATTCGTGATCTCGGGGTAATTTTTACAGCAAAATGCGCTTTAATGTTCATGTCGATAATATCGTAAAGACCTGATTCAGAATGCTCGGATTTGTTTTAAGGAACATGAAGTGTTTCAAAAATCCTTGGTGTAAAATTTCGATTTACAACGCACTAGTTTGAAGTGGGCTCGAGTACTGTAGCTCAGTGTGGAATCCGCACTATGACGTTTATGTTAAACGCATTGAGAGAATACAGAAACGTTTTCTGGTGCACCTTTCGTATGACTTTGGTACTATAAAGAAATTACCGAATTACAACACCCGTCTAAAGCATTTCAAACTTCTGCCTCTCTCCTCCCGTAGGCAGCTTACAGATCATCTTACCCTATACAAGATTGTCAATAATGTTATTGACTGTCCATGTTTACTCTCAAGGCTGCAATTTTCAGCACCAGGTAAGTCAGTAAGATTATCTCGTTTTGTCCCTTTCTGTACCAAAATGTCTCGTACGAATATAGGATTTAATGCGCATCTAAACAGAATGGTTAGAAAATATAATGAGGAATATAAAAAAGTGGACGTGGACATTCTCTCAATCAAAATTTCTGAGCTTAGTACTAAAATGCGGAAGGCATTATACAATAATTTATAGAAGAAAATCGTAGGTTACTTAATTATTTCATTATTTTTGTTATTACCTATCTTTGTTATACTGTTACTTTAGATAAGCAATAGATATGATTAATATAAATATTCATTTAACTTTACTAGACTGTGTCTACTGGCTTTCCGTGGTTGCCATAAAGTAAGGTGGCACATGCTTTTGGCAAAAAAGAATTTGTTATGTGTTAACCTTGTTGGTAATCCTTAATAAATATTAACATAGACTTTTTTTTTATGGAAAAGACGGCAAACGAGGAAGCGGTTCACCTGATGGTAAGTGATTACCGTCGCCCACATGCACCTGCAACACCATAGATGCTGCAGGTGCGTTGGCGGTCTTTAAGGATATTTGGGAGATGGGAGGGAAGAGGAGGGGAATAGGGAGGGGATGTGGGCCTCCGGTTACCTCACTCACCGAACGAAACGCAGAAGCACAAGATGCCTCTACTTCACGCCGGTATTCTGCGAGGCCGTGGTACCAATCCGGTCGAGCCGGCTCATTCGAGCAGCAGCAAAAGCCGCCGCTTGGGCCTACCACGCTTGAGATCACTTAAAAGATGCTGCCTGTCATTGGTCTTCTTATTTTTGGTTTGGTATTTTTCAAGATGGTTGCCACTCTCAGTAGCCATAGATATTTTAAAGGCTTAGGCCTTAGTTATCTAAATATTTTGCATTTGACCTACACAATACATTTAAAAAATTAATGATTAAATTTTTGTACGTAGTCATAAAATTAATATTAACATATACTTAACATGTTTTAAACTACTTTAGATAAAAACCAACAACGACTGTCACATGACAGATGGATCTAGTTAAGTTCTTGTGTAGTTGTAAAACACACGCATAAACTATAATCCTCTGATTTAAAATCCTTTAAGTAATGAACGTTTCTTTTCTTTTATGAAGATATTTATTGTGCAATTTGTGCTGCTTTGTGCTTCAAATATATCAATAAAACATCCTAAACGTTTAAGTGGCTGTAATGTTAATATTAACATTTTATTCTTTCATTGTTTTTCCTTTTGTTCTTCGATTTATTTCGTAACAACAATCTAAAATCTAAAATATGCGCGTGGCAATAATAGATAATAATGTTAACAATCTTCCCTGCCGAGTGCTTCCGTCTGGTTGGGTTATAGTAAATTTATTTATTTTACTTTACTTCTGTGTTATTAATTATATATTTCGAGGTATCTTATTAACTTCTATAGTATTGTATGTATTTATACATATGGATATAAACCACTCAACCAGACGTGAATATAATAATAATAGTGAAGAGAATAGTGTAAATAACTCCAAATAACAATAATGGAACGTTAAGTGGGTAATGTACGTGATTATTAAAGTATAGCTTATTAATGTTTACCGGCTCTGGGAAAGAGTCGGCGAGTAATCCAATTGAAATTAGGCGGATTACAAAGTCATCTTAATATGTTTTTGTGTAATTAATAATTATGCAGTCCTTTATCGCCAAACAAACTGTAAATCAGTACAAATATTGGTAATTTAACAATTGTAGGGGAGAGTTCCCCTAAAATAAATTACATAGAGTAATTATTTGACTTTCTTCTATAATCTTTTTGGTAAACACAGGTAATAAATTAAATGAGATATTTTGATATTGCCACGGGGTGGCGGCATAACCAAATCTGTCATCCATCTCATCCCGCGGGTGTCGTTAAATTCGACTAAGGGATTTATCACAAAAGAAGCAATGGGAAATGGGAAAGACGGCAAACGAGCAAGCGATTCACGTGGTGGATAGTGATTGGCGTCGCCCACAATACATCTGCAATACCAGAGGAGCGGCAGGTGCGTTGCCGGTCTTTAAGGATATTTGGGCCATGAGAGGGATGACAGAAAGGGCAGTTGGGGAGGGGGGAGCGGGCCACCGGTTACCTCACTCACCGAACGAAACGCAGAAGCACAAGATGCCTCTACTTCACACCCGTATTCTGCGAGGCCGTGGTATCAACCCGTTTGAGGCGGCCCATTCGAGCAGCAGCAAAAGCCGCTGCTTGACTCTACCACGTTCAATAACCTAAGGAGCGCACAACATTTTTACCTATTTTGTTAGGGTTGTCACATGAGGATAAATAAACGAAGTTGACTGATTTTAACCACGGCGACAACTTTTTATTGGATAAGATCTCTAAGCCAAAAGCTTTGCAGTTTAGTACAAAGCTTCGCGGTCGGCAAATGAACATAAATAACTAAAACATACCTACGTAATTTAGAAAATATAACTTTATTTTAAATTACTTGCTTTTATCTCCTATTATATCGTGGACATCACATAAGTTACTTTAATTTGGCGGACCAACCTTAGCAAGACATACTACCAACTTTTTTATACAACTTATTTTTCTTTACATTCGGCTTATGCCACGCATACTAAGCGACCTTTCATAATACCATCGCAAGTGGTATTTTTTTTGCAAGGTAAGATTTTTACAACTTCCTTGATCGAATACGTATTATGTAATACTAGCTTCTGTCTATTTACCTGTTCCTGTTCTATAAAATTCCAGGTCTCTACGCATTATTTTTATTTCAAGATCGATTCTGTGGTTTCGGCGTGAAAAGGTAGCAGTACCTACTTCATTATTCATTTATTTATTTGTTGATCATATTTGATACGTGTATATATGTTAACATTTTGTTTATGTCCTATATGATCTACCACTTATTGGCATACAGATTTTACAATATGATATAATTTCAAGACATTACTAAATAAGGTATATTACATTACATTATTACATTGTTGATCAGATGTCAATTGGCTTAGTAGCACAAGTATTCAAAATCTCAAAAGTCTAATTTATAACAACTATCAAAGTCAAATTAAATAATAACAATATAAATAAATGTAACTGTCTAATTTCATTGTCTGTTAAATAAATCAATTTAAATATTCCAAAAAAATAACTAATAAAAATTAAGTTATTGTATCTACGTCAAATTTTATCGCAACTAAATTCCTGTGTTGTAAAATAAACTTTTTCAACCAATATTAATTAAAGATTTTTTTTAAAATCTTCTGTTTACTTGTTTTTGATATTGTTGGGTAAACGGTTATAAACTATAGGAGCCATCCCCAATATACTATGACGCAGCGGAGCCGTTTTTCCCGGCACATTGCCTATTTTATCTGTAATCCTTTTTTTTGTCTGAATTAAATATAGAAATATTGGAGTGAACAAAAGCTGCAATTACGCTAACATATATGCTATGTAATGTCGAGATTTTATGTTCTTTAAAGTAAGGTTTGCAGCTGTCAGTGGATCCAAATATTGCCCTAATGCATTTTGTTTGGGTTTTAAATAGAGTATTTTTTCCGAACTGTTTCCACAGAATATTATGCCGTACCTTAATGTTGATGCAACAAAAGCCTGGTAGGCAGTTAATGCAGTTTTGGCATGAGATACTTTTGATAGTCATTGTAGAGCGATTATATAACTATTTAGGCGTTTTTCTAATGTCTGAACATGTGTTATCCACTTTATGTGATTATCTAGTTCTATGCCCAAGAATTTTGTGACAGTCACCTCACTTATCGGTGATATTTTGTAATTTATATTTAATTTCAAAGGACTCGTTCTACTTTGATGAAATTGCATGAAAGTAGTTGTTGTCATGTGGATTTGCAATTTATTTTTAGCAAGCCAATTTTTATTATGTCAGAAAGTGTATTATTTATGTCATCTTGGTAAGTACTTTTGTCTTCGCATTTAATTATTGTGGTACTGTCATCAGCAAATAGTATCATTGGATGTATTATATGTTTGGCAGGTCATTTATATAAATAAAAAATAATTAAGGCTCGAAGATGCTTCCATGGGGTACACCAACAGTTTTTATTCTATATTTTGAAAAGTATAATTTGTCCGTTCTAGATTTATGGCATTTTCTTGTTGTTTGAGTGCATTGTTGCCTGTCTGATAGATACGAATCTAAAAGCTGCGAAGCAATATCTCTTAAGCCATACGAAAACGAAGTTTTTTTTTATGTCCAAGGGGCAAACGAACAAGCGGCTCACCTGATGGTAAATGATTACCATCGCCCACGTGCATCTGCAACACCACAGGAACTACAGGTGCGTTGCTGGCCTTTAAAGATATTTAGGGGATGAAGGGAAGAGAGGGCCTCACTCACCGAACGAAACGCAGAACCACAAGATACCTCTACATCGCACCGGTATTCTGCGATGTCGCACAGGCCCATTCGAGCAAAAGCAAAAGACACCGCGTACCTCTTCCACGTATTTAAAAAAAAATATGTATCCCTTTCGAGTATTTATTATAAAACAAGTGAAATGAAACTTATATCATTCGAAAGGTACTGTGCCAAACTGGAAATGTGTGTATGTTGCAGTAAAGGTGGCTGGTAAAATAATGTGAAACACCCACGTGATTTTTTCATACAAAACGCTTTAAACAATTAAATTCTGATTATCTTGAAAAACATGTTGAATTACGTTACTCTACAAACACAATTGTTTGAACAATTATTGGCATCGACTCATGGCTCAGCAGTCATGCACTCTAACCATTGTACTGTATAATTTCATCACTTCGAGGAAAATATAGATAAATACTTCCAAACAAAACAGAAATACAATAAGCAAAAAAGGAAACAATGAGCAGAATGAAAAAAAAGACTCGCATAGATATTATAGTTTTAATTTTTGTTGAAGATTTAATCTGTGATTAAATCACAGATGTAAAGTTTCATCACAGATGTTTAGTCATAGACTAAATCTCATATGTCTAAGTTTAAATAAGTATTTTAAAGTAAGGAAAAGGGTTTCCTTATAAAATCAAATTTATGACTCTAAAGTTGAATTATTAATAGAAACAGTTGACAAATGCGCACTACGTCAACGTAGTGTATAGTATAATAAATCTCTGTGCTTTATTATATATATTGGACCTAGGCAGTAGGCGTAATTGTCTTGATACGTATAAAATAGAAACCTCTCGACAGATTTAGACGGAGCTTTCAACACAGTTTTACTTTAGAGTCCAGCCGATATAACAAATAATATCTTCTTACCGGAATAATCATAAGATAGAAACAAATAGACATAAATTACTACATCTTACATTACGGCGTTTCTAAACGTCGGGCCGTTATAGAAGAATATACAGCAGATCAATAAGATAAATATATTAAGGGAATGGGGCAGTAGGCGTGGTTGTATCATCATCATAATTTCAGCCTATCAGAAGTCCACTGCTGAACATAGGCCTCCCCCAAAGATTGCCTCTTCTACCTCTCATCATGGGGGGATTTGCCTTAGTTGCCACGCCTGGCGAGCGGGTTGGCGACCGCAGTTTTTTTTTGTTCTAGTGCAGGAAGATGCTGCTGCCCATCTCCTAATATATTTTTTTACCATTAGTTGCCTTTTACGTTAATGTTAATTAGTATTTGAGCTGAGTTTTTATTCATTCCTCCTAACATGCAGTTCATGCAGACAAATTTTTCTTACAAATTATACTCTGAAATCAGGCAACCGCGACATGTACTGCGATACAGGTACATGTGTATATTACAAAAAATTGTGAGTATCGACAAAAAAATAAGTAATGATTTTCAACTTTAAGGTTCACCACCACTGTTTAATATGTGTTTCTTAAAATTTGGCAAAGAATCCGTAAATATGTCTATAGACATTTACAACTTTTTTTGGTTATATAGACGTGACAAACGAGGTACAAGGGCAATGTGTGCAAACATTGCCCCCCTTTTTTTTATGGGAAAGGCGGCAAACGAGCAAGCGTTTCACCTGATGGTAAGTGATTACCGTCGCCCTCGTACATCCACAACATCAGAGGTGCTGCAGGTGCGTTACCGGTTTTAAGGGTGTTAGAGAGATGAGAGGAAGGATAAGGAGGGGGATAGGAAGGGGGTGAGGGCCTCCGGTTACCTTACTCACCGAACGAAACGCAGAAGCATAAGATGCCTCTACTTCACGCCGGTATTCTGCGAGGCCGTGGTACCAATCCGGTCGAGCCGGCCCATTCGAGCAGCACCAAAAGCCGCCGTTTGGCTCTACCACATTTAAAAACCCCTTGAACCTCGATACCTCCGTTCTATGGGTTTCTCGTTGTTACTTATATTAGGATATATTCTTGGTGTTACATCCGTTAAGGAACCACTGAAGCTTAATTTGAACGAAGAATGACTGACTGTAATTTCCATCGCCTATGTTGTAGAGTGGGGTCCATCTCAAACACGTTATACGGAACTGATTTATTTATCAAAGTCTGTCAATCAGCTCATTATGTGCTTACCCGCACTTATTGATACTAATTAAGTTATATGTATACCCACTACAGCCTATTTCAAGTAACATCTCTGCGCATTCATCATCTACGTAAACATCTTAATTGTACAGAGTGAAATTTGCAGGACGTGTACTTTCTTTCATTTAATTCCATTGAATAGTACTTCACTAACTGTCTTTTGAGTCACGATGTGATTATGTATGGTTGTTTAAACTGCATTATTTAAATAAGCAATCGTTGTGCTTGTACTTTTCAGTTTTTATTTAAATGTTACCGCAAATCTATCAATATTAGTAGTGTTTGTCATTCATTGGTCACGATTTTGTGGATTAACCTTAAAATTTTTCTTTTTCCTAAAGATATGAACAAACAATTAATATAACAATTATGAGTGGTTTCAATAGTTTTTAGGGTACCGTACGGTGCCCTATTACGTACGTAAGCCTACGCCGTCTGTCAGTCCGTTCTTCTGGCCTGTATCTTTTGTACCGTAATAGGTAACGGGTTATGATTTACACCGAATATGTATTATTGTGAGATCTTTTGCAAAATCTAACTGTAAGTCCTAGTGTCATAGACAAAATGGTAACACAAAAAGAAAAGAAAGCTGAAGCATCATTTCTTTACGCGGGGTAAGTTTTAAAGGACTCGGTCCTGTGTTGATAAAAAATGTGCAAAAATACCATAGATGACCTCTATCTAATAGCTTTGGAATGGAACTTATCCTTATCGACACACAGAGCGCCCGTTTGTACACCCATTACAAGGAAGAAACTATTGTGTAATATCCACTATAAAATATCTATCAAACAACATCACGGTCCAAACGAGTTGAGTTGTGCAGGATGCCACATGAAATATATAGGACTAAGTGGACGATACTTTGAAACGAAAGTTAATGAAGATATCCAATGCTGACGACGTAATAAATATAATTCAACTTTCGTACAAAATTTAATTGAACACATTTGGCAAAATAACCAACATTAAAGTAAAACTAGACTGTTTAGAAGCTCTAGAAATGAATAAACTGAATCACAGACATTTGGGTAATTCCCAATATTACAATATTTTAAGCATATTGGTCAATTTGACCTTAACGTTCACATTGGTGACATTTATGTCTATATTTTTAAATGTACATAATTTTCAATTTGACATTTCGCTAATTATCAATGTGTAATTTACAAAATTTTTATTATTTTCATTTGATTCAATAATTCAATTTAACTATCCTCGTTGTTACAAACATGAAATTTTTAAGTAAGATTTTACTTTATCTTGCTGAAAATATGCATAATCGTTATATGTTTTACTGTTCAATTGAATCTTCGAATACACATTTATGCATATGCATTCATTTCTAATAATTAAAAAGGCCAAAGTGAACAGATCCCTTCTAGTCCTCATCTTCGCCTTCCATTAAGCGAGATTGAGGTCAAACGTAAGCCTATTTTATATATAAAAAAAAAATTAGTTTACGCTCTTACAAAATTTGTGCTATGGTATTCTGTTTGGAAATGTTAAACATGGTTGCGTCAAGTTCAAGGCTAGTTTCTTATCTCAAGAATATGAGGCAGACGGTACAAAAATAAAAATTACTTTGGCACAATAAAAGTAATTTTAAGTTGAATCATCGTTCAGCTGTAACCGCTGGATCTTATTAGATGAATATGGGGAACATGTGTAAGAATTTCCATACTATTTTTTTCACTAAGCGGATGACACTTTTTTTAATTCATCCAAGGGGTAAAGTACTAATTTTTTTTTATTGGAAAGGTGGCAAAGTAACAACCGGTTCACCTAATGATAAGTGATTACCGTGATCCACGTTAATCTGCAATACCAGCAGGTACGTTGCCGGCCTTTAAAGGTATTTGGGAGATGTGACGCAGGATGAGGAGGGGGACGGGGAGAGGGAGTGGGCCTCCGGTTACCTAACTCACCGAACCTAAAGCAGACGCAAAAGTACCCCTACCTACTTCTCGCCGGTATACTTGGCTTGGCTCTACCACGTTTAAACCATTTTCATGTTTTTAACTAAAATCTAACTGAGTTTCCAGATAAACTTTCATCCCCTGACATTGCGTTTTTTTGCTTGCGACTATCATAAAGAATAGTGGATTATTTTCATCACATGTTACAATTCTGTAAAAATCTCCTCTAAAAATGCAAAACATGTCCACCAATCCACCACACCAATCTCTCGAGTTTCTTTTTGTTTCACCAATGTGATGTAAATGGGTCAATATTGTGGGTAAAATGACGTCAAAGTTTCCACTACGAAAGCGACTTGACCCAAAACGCACAGTGCGTTCGTTAGTCGTAGTATCCTCTCCATACGCATCATTCATATTGCAAGCTGTCTCTGCTGCGTTAGAACTAATCGTGTTTGGAAATTACTCTGATTTCAGATATCAACTCAAATACAGAAAAAAAAAACAATAGAATGTCATTCTTTTGAATACACCCTGTATAGTTTTGATCGCTAATTAAACTAGTATGGTCAATGATACTAGTTTAATTTTAATTCAAATTGGCCCATAGAGGAGATTCAAAGTAGTGATAACTTTTAACTTCACAAGAGCATTAATCAGGCCTAAATTTAATAAATCCTGTTTTTGGCTTTGACGTTATGGCGTTCGTTTATTATTCTTACATAAATAGAAGATTTACTTAAAAAAAGTTTACAATAATAATACATCGTATTTCGTGAATATCTTGTAAACAACAATGATTTCATGAATGAATTTCAATAGTTCCCAAAGATAACTGGAAACTTTTGTCAAGATAGCTTAGTTGATTAATTGCTTCAGTTATTTATAAGAGTACTGTCACATACACAGACAGCAGTATGTGACAGTGAGTGATTTTTTAATCGCTTTTGTCTACAATAAATAAAGTACAAAAATCAGAATTTCCGGTATATAAAAACACTCCATTTGAAAAGATTTATTAAGTTTTATCAACGACAGACACACTTAAACTTACTACTTATGCAGTAGAGCTCACACGACGCATTCGCGATCGAGGTGTACAAAAGGTGGGCGGCGTTTGTACATATGCTGATGATGCTTATACCCCCTGAATAATTTAGAAACAGATAATTTCAATCGTCTTTCCAAAGTTATGAGAATTGTCCATTTACGTTCCTCTTTTACTTTCACTACATTCATGAAATGAGATAAGATTACAGATTGTCATAGGTTACCATATAAACAAACAAAAAAATGTTAATGTATATTTATTTACAGGATGTGGCTCGACGTCATCGCGTATCTACAGTTAAAGGTGTTACTACCTTTTTTGGATATCCTGGAGGTGCTTGTTGCGATAGTTTTATCAATATTCCTACAGGCGGCAGACTATCCTCATCAAGCACAGATTCATGGTGAGTAACAGAGAATTTATCCTGAATCCAAATTCATTTAGTAATGACAAAATAATGATAATGAGTCAGACAGACTCAGTAAATTCCAATCTAGGTAGATGATAATACTAATGAGTTTGGGGAGACACTTCCAAGACTATTTGTTTTGTATTAAATTAAGTGTGAAAGGTTAACTCTTTGAACAATTAAAGGTAGTTGGTTAAAACCGACATTTGTACAACAGGATGCTGATTCCATTATCAGTCTGATTAATTCATAGCCTTAAGCTTTGGAGATAAAGATGAGGTTATAACTAATGAGACGTACATTATTTTGATGCTGGTGGTGATTAATACTTTTGCGAATTACAGATGGCCAGAGTTTCGACTTCGTGGTGGTTGGTGCGGGATCAGCTGGATGCGTTCTCGCCAACCGACTAACGGAAATCGGAAACTGGAGCGTGTTATTGATAGAAGCCGGTGATGATCCGCCGGTGTTCACTGATGTTAGTATATTTCATGTTACATTCGAAGGTTTTGTCATCTGTTTAGGTTACTTCTTATTCTTCAACAGTATAGAATTCTCACAATCAGGTGATTTTCTGACAGCCCTCATCTGCACGTAATACACCCTGCTTTTTAACGGATTAGACTTTGACAACTAACTGATAGCGAAATATCCATTCGAATAAGTCGAACCAAACTCCTACAGACACAGTATCGACGGATTCCGACAGACACAGTCTTCCCGTGGGTATCGTAAGAGTTAACTAAGGGGAAAAACATGAACCGCCGACAGATGGCGGGATAGCGATTTCGAAAATTACCAGACCAATGACGGGCAGCAGCGTTTGTAGTGCGAGGTGTCAGGTACTGCGATCAAAAATTCGTTTAGCTAGCGTGGCATTTATGGCAAATCCTCCTTCTGGGGGAGGCCATAGTTCTACGGTGGACTAACTATAGGGTGGTAAGGTAAGAGATAGGATGGAACTCTGCAAACTTAAGCTCACCAACTCGCTTGACCAGCATGTTAAGAATGGGCAAGTTTGCCTAGCATGCTATGCCAGCTTGTTCTGTCAGGGGGGCTCATTGTATTTATTTGGTACGACACCATCTTGTTTGCTCTCGTAGCACCGCCAGGTCTGGTGCTCTGACCGGCCGGCAAAAGGGAGACTCCCATCAAAGCGTGACAAATACGGCAAACATTCCTAACTCTGAGCGAGGGATATAGCCCTCTCAGTAGTAGACTGGTAAAATACTGAATTTTGAGGGTGACCAATATTAGTTTTAATAATAAATATCAGTAATACCCTCGGCCGTCTGGTCGCCCCTGCCGAGGGCTTCTATCTGTTTGGGTTTTAAGTATCTATTTAATTTTATTATATATATAATTTATTTTATAATAGTATTTGTATCTATATAAACAACCCAACCAGATGAGAATATATAGAAATACCCCAAAAATATCAGTAATTTCAGCCGATATCATATAACCGTTGCATCTGATAGATTCGTGGAAGATTGTGCTAATAAAACATTTTACAATATATCTTATAACAACTACAGAATATAGTTGTGTTTCA
Source organism: Bhutanitis thaidina (assembly GCA_029286595.1). Classification (NCBI taxonomy): domain Eukaryota; kingdom Metazoa; phylum Arthropoda; class Insecta; order Lepidoptera; family Papilionidae; genus Bhutanitis; species Bhutanitis thaidina. The sequence continues at coordinate 16,469,509 of JAGSMS010000022.1, read as the reverse complement.
GAGTCCCGGACTGTCAGTGTTAATGGGTCCCCTGTTACCAGACTGGAATCACTACACAGAAAATGATGGGTTTTCAAGTCAAGGACAAAAGACAAAAACAATCCATATGACCAGAGGAAAAATGTTAGGAGGCTCTAGTTCAGTCAACTACATGTTCTATGTGAGAGGAAATGAAGCGGATTATAGCAGATGGGTTGATTTAGGAAACCACGGATGGGATTGGGTAAATGCGACACATTATTTTAAAAAAAGTGAACACCATAGCGATCCATTTATTTTTAAAAGTGACTCGGGTTATTTACATGGTACAGATGGATATATGTATGTAAATCGAGCAATCTCGGATGATAGAGTAGAGCAACACCTAAAAGCATTCCAGGAAGTAGGACACGATATTTTGACTGATACAAATGGTGTTAAACAACTAGGATATTCATATCCGACATTTACAGTCGGCAACGGTTTGCGACAAAGCACGGCGCTTGCATTTCTCAAACCATCCAAAGATCGAACTAACTTACATTTGTTAAAAAATACCGTAGCTAAAAAAGTTGTTTTTGATAACAACAAAAATATAGTCGGCGTAGAAATAAAATTACCAAATGGCAAAATGATAACTATAAGAACCAACAAAGAAGTAATTTTGTCAGCTGGTGCTATAAACAGTCCTATATTATTGCTGATGTCTGGTATTGGACCAAAGAATCATTTGGACGAAGTTGGCATTAAGTCTTTGGTTGATTCACCAAACGTAGGAAAAAATATGCAGGATCACGCGCTAGTTCCACTTATGATAACGGGAAAGAAAGACATCAGAACAGTTTTTGAAGTAATAAATACTTTGAGCAACTTAGATAAGTTTCCATCGCCGAGTTTGATAGGTCATGTGGCTTTGGATAAATCTCAATCATACCCTGACTATCAAGCCACTGTTCTTCCCTTACACACTGGATCCTTATTGCCTGTATACATGTGTAATAAAGTATTTAACTGGAATGATGACATATGCAGAGCCATGGCTAAAGCTACTTTGAATAAAGAAACACTATTTGCAGTATTGACATTGCTGCATCCTGAATCGAAAGGAGAAATTAGATTAAGAAGTGACAATTCTGATGATGCTGCTATTAATTCGGGTTTCTTTTCATACGAAAAGGACCTTGACAAGTTCGCTAAATGTGTCGCTGACTACACTGCAGTCGTCAATGCAACGTACAGCAGACGTGTTGGCGCTGAAGTTTTAGATCTTAACATCGATAAATGTTCCAAATTCCCTTTTGCTAGTCATGAATATTGGAAGTGCTATGTATTATACTTAGCAGCGACACAGTTCCATGCGATTGGGACTTGTTCAATGGGCCCCGAAGGCACTGGTGTAGTTGACGAGAGATTAAGAGTGAGGGGCGTGAAAGGTCTACGAGTGGTGGACGCAAGCATTATGCCAACTCTAACCAGTGGAAACACTTATGCTCCTGTTGTAATGATAGCGGAGAAAGCTGCTGACATGATTAAAGCCGATAATGGCTGCAGCTAATCTTCCTTTACACGAACGCATATTCATCGGTTGAATAATTTGTAAGCTTAATATTTTAACTATTAAAGTGTATTTAAAAATAATATAATATTATTCCAAAAAGAATCAACAAAAAGACGAGGAGATGTATTTTTATATATTTTTATATTTGTATATTATTCTATATATATATGGTATATTTGTATATATGTTATTTATGTATCTATGTATGTATGTATGTATCTACCTATCTGTATAAGTATATATTTCGATATTTATACCCTATTACTGGTTTTATTCTCTTAGCTGTATCGCCTCTATTATGTATATATATCTGCTTAGCCTAATGGTTGACTGGGAGAGAATTCCTCTAGGCATTAAGTCCGCCATATGTACGAATTAGTGCATAAAGATTAAATAAATAAATAAATGTATTAAACTTCATTTTAATATTTACTTCTGACCGTTTCATTAAATGTATAAGATATGGAAAAAAATGCCAAATACAAGGTTGACTTGCTCTCCGAGAGTTCCTTTCAATCAATTAATTATAAATACTTCTTCTTGTGATGCAATCAATATAAGATTGTTCTCTTTCATCTATCAGCATGTGTAAGTACACTGCTGGACAAGGCCTTACCGAGATAGCATTAAAAAGACTAGCATGCCCATAGTCCCCACAATGGACATGTAGTTAGTAAGTAGAGTTCCAGCACTTGTGCCCTAGAGTTATTCTACACTCTCCATCATTATTATCTGAGATTTGAACTCGGCATAAACGGATGAAATTCGCTTAAATTTCTAAGATATATTCCTTTAAATCTTTTTGTACAGAGCATAACAATTTGTCTGAAAACGCGCACTTTCTGGGATAATATCCAGTATAAGTTTGTCCGAGTTCCATATATATTTGTTTTAGTGAAATCATATGCTTATTTCGATGAAAAAATTTGCCAACCTCTAAGGTGGACATGGTAATATATTTAAAGATTTAAAATATGACCTATAAGACACATCAGGAGCTATATTATATTACAAATGGCCTTAATGCATCTTTTTTGAGAAATATATTTTTTTAGATTCGGTGCCATTCCGTCCGTTTTTAATAATTGATTCGACTTCTGCTAAATAGGCAGTAACGTAGCAGTTTCTATGTTAGACAACCTGTGTAACACGAAGAGGCATTTAATAAGAAAAATTGGTTTTTCATATGTATATGTTCTTTCCATTTCATATTTGAAACTATGATATTATAAACCCTAAAAATGTCGTACAATTAGAATTCCGAATTATATGATTCAGTGTCCATTATATGATTCAGTGTCCATTATATGATTCAGTGTCCACTATATGATTCAGTGTCCACTATATGATTCGGTGTCCATTATATGATTCAGTGTCCATTATATGATTCGGTGTCCATTATATGATTCAGTGTCCATTATATGATTCAGTGTCCACTATATGATTCAGTGTCCACTATATGATTCAGTGTCCCCTATATGATTCGGTGTCCATTATATGATTCAGTGTCCATTATATGATTCAGTGTCCACTATATGATTCAGTGTCCACTATATGATTCGGTGTCCATTATATGATTCAGTGTCCATTATATGATTCAGTGTCCACTATATGATTCAGTGTCCACTATATGATTCGGTGTCCATTACATGATTCAGTGTCCACTACATGATTCAGTGTTCATTATATGATTCAGTGTCCACTATATGATTCAGTGTCCCCTATATGATTCGGTGTCCATTATATGATTCAGTGTCCATTATATGATTCAGTGTCCATTATATGATTCAGTGTCCATTATATGATTCAGTGTCCACTATATGATTCAGTGTCTATTCTATTTATGATCCAATAAATTTTTTAAGTTATTAAAATTAATCAGAGTAGTTCTAGCTATGTTATTAGCAGATTTGTTTTATCGAACCATTAAATTTTTAATGGCAATGTTTTAATTATGTCAGTCATAAGTTAAGCCCGTGATGCTTTTTTGTTAACGGTTTTTTAAAAAGGGTAAACGAGTATGCGGCTCAACTATGGGTAAGTGATTACCGTCGCCCACGCACATCCACAACATCAGATAGGTGACAGGTGCTGCAGGTGCGTTGCCGGTTTTTAAGGGTGTTAGGGAGATGGGAGGGAGGATGAGGAGGGGGATGGGAAGGGGTTATGGGCCTCCGGTTATCTCACTCACCGAAAAAAGCAGAAACACAAGATGCCTCTACTTCCCGCAGGTATTCTGCGAGCCAGGACATTCGAGCAGCAGCTAACTAAAAGCCGCTACTTAGCTCTACCTCGTACAGTAACTGAAACATCATCAGCAAAGTGATTTTATGATCTGTAACATCAGGTAGATCATGAAATCCCAAATTATTATTCTTAAGGTCTGACCTATATACCTGAGTAGTTTTATTTTAATTAACCTGTGTTATTTAAACGCAAGCGTTAAAAATAAAATATTGACTCTTCAGCCAGATTAAATCAGGTCTTCTTGTCCCGTAGACTTCTAGTTTTCTCAATAACTTATTATACAAGGTCAAAGGCTTTCGACGTGTTTAAGAATAAAACGGTTGTATAATTATTCTAGTTTATGTTTAGTAAGACATAATTTATTAAATCAAATGCAGCATGTGAAGTGGATTTCTTTTTGAGAGAACTGTGTTGATTTTATTTTATTACTTAATATTTATTTATCGTCTTGCCATTATAATTTACTTTATTTATACCATATCTTGTATAAGTCCAGTTAAATTTTTTATGTCCATTCACGTTGCCTAGCATATGTTATTACTCTTTATCTGTTTGTAATTCTTTTTGAAGTATTTACACGTTTTTTTTAGTAATTTATCATTATGTTAGATATGTTGTACGATCGGATTTTCTACTTGAGTAATATTTAAAACGAAGTAAACTTTTTGTTTTGCTGCTTATTTTTAAACTTCTTGATATAAAACGTGGTAGAGCCAAGCGGCGGCTTTTGCTGCTGCTAATGGGGCGGCTCGACCGGATTGGTACCACGACCTCGCAGAATACCAGCGTGAAGTAGAGGCATCTTGTGCTTCTGCGTTTCGTTCGGTGAGTGAGGTAACCGGAGGCCCACACCCCCTTCACATTTCCCTAATATCCTTAAAGGTCGGCAACGCACCTGCAGCACCTCTGGTGTAACGGATGTACGTGGGCGACGGTAATCACTTACCATCAGGTGAACCGCTAGCTCGTTGGCCGCCTTTCCAATGTAAAAAAAAAAATCCGCGTCAGGCGCGAGAACATTCTTTGCTCTTATTTTATTTAGGAAAGCAAAATAAAAGGAAACTAAACAAAAACGGTCATAAAACTCATAAATTGGGCCGATATTTGAATTAGTGAGCTTGTGAGTTTGAGTTGTACACAAAATGAAAGACTATTCAAATATGTTTTAAATTTATTATGATCTGACAGCCATAACGGGTGGACCGAGCCGACAGTGCTATTGATGTTACTTAATATAAAGACATAAAGGCAATTATTCCGACCGACTGGAATTAAAGTACATAAACCAAAAATAATTATCACACGTATGATACACATACGTATTTGCTATATCAATAAAAGTATAAACTTTTTAATTCGGGATACTTTAAAACTAGGGCTTTTTCTTCATACATGAATAATAAAATACAATCTTATTTAATTACGCTATATAGTACTTACTCTTACAGTACTACTCTCTCTCTCTCTACTTTTCAAAAGAAACGTTAGAAAAGCGTACACTACGTAGTAATGGTAACACACACTATCACAACGTGGCAATACTTATACCTTGACCTCACCAGACGGTCTGATCATTAAATAAATCCTTGAACATTGTGGCGCTGTGTGTAAATCGAAGGAAACCATGACAAGCAAGCGTATGTTCATCCAGGAATGTTTTTATTTTATATTTCGCTCACCAACATACTTACATAAACAGAACATTGAGTAAATATATTGAGAAAATATGTATCAGCAAATGAAAGGAAAGCACAACAAGCTTTAACACAGTAGTAGATAAACGATTGTAAAAAATACGTATTGTACAAAAAGTAGAGCTTTAAGAATAATTACATTAATATTAATTACACTATTCTAAATAAAACTTTTAAATGCATTCTTCGTATAATGAAAATGATATGGTAAATTACAATAGTTAAACTGGTTTATTGTTATAATTGTTTTGTACATGCATTGAATGTCATGCATGATATATATCCTTACAATTTAGGAAGTAAATGTGCAACATTCGTTGCACACCCGTGATACAGGCGTTTACGGTGACCTAGATTAGTGCGGTGAAATTTAATAACAAAGGGTACGTTTTACCGCCATGTTAACATATCGACTCACCAGACATTTAACTCTTCACTCATTCTTCCGCGACCGGCACTGCCCACTCATGCCCGCGCGCACGGTATATGTGTCATAGTGTGCCCCCGCTCGCCTTTCAGAGCGCGTCGCTTTATCTGTTAAAATTATCAATAAGCTTAAAATCACGGCTGTGAATCGTGTAAAACCTACGTATCACAATCACTCACAGTGCAACGCTGCACTCAAACCTGTGACGTACAAGTATTGCAGCCGGACGCCACCGGGCGCTGATCCGCTCCATCCCCATCCCCGGTCGCCGCACTCAAATTTGAAATCCAACCTAATGCATACACGGTCCAACTTTTAAATAAGACCATTTCTCGCACCAGGTACGTATTTACATAATCTGGAGTTTTGGACTAGGCACACTTTGAACATTATTAGAGTGTAGTATGTTAAGGCAATCAACAACGTTACCTCACCATATTAGCCTGCAACTATTTGGCAAGCGCATTTTTTTTAAATTAAAAAAATACTAGCAATGCTATTTAAGTAACATTACCCTGTTAACCCTCCAACTAAGCATTAGAGCTTGTTTTTGGAGTGGTTCACGACAATAGTCGAATGGTGGGCTCGAACCTGCGACGTCATGTTTCGCAGTCCGCACCCTAACCCATTAGGTTATTGGCGCTCTATAAATTACCATTACCAGATAACTCCTATATTCAATGCAGCTGGATCCGCTATCTCGGGCATATATTGTAAGGTATCTATATCTAGCGAATACAGATAGATAGACACACGTGCATTTTACAAAACACAAATTTAATTTGTCTATCACACATATTACACGATCTCCTTGCTCTGTGGCGACAAGTAAAACTAAATTGAGGCAACCATGCTTCATGCACACATTGATATATTCATTTTCACGTACACAAAACTGAACATGTGTTCGTAGATACGATTACTTTAATGACGCGTGCATTATATTTTTAATCGAGTGACCGGGCCATGGCCGTGGTGGATTTGGAGTGGTTTTAAAAACAAACCATAACATTTATACTCGTCAGACATAAACAAATGTGTTTGCTCTCTAAACTGAGTATCTATTCATATTTCAATTTCATTTTGCTGTCTCTGAAGGTTTATCGTTCTATGGGGTTTTCTTTATCGACTGTTTGCATAGACCCATGGTTTTGTCACAATTGGATCACACTTCCATGAAAGGCAAACTTGTATGTGAACTTTTTTGTTAGGTCGTTTGTTGTTTTTTATGTCCTCCTGGTTGATTTCAACCTCAACCACGACTTCCCAATACTATCGGCAGTTGTCAACTGCGCAGGAGATAGTATAGTGTCGTAAGTGTACACGCAAATATACTCTCTCGTCTTTACCTTCCCATATCCGCAGCACACGCCACTCATACGTGGTAGAGCCAATCAGCGGCTTTAGCTGTTGCACGAATGGGCTGGCCCGACCGGGGTTGTACCACGACCTTGCGGAATACCGGCGCGAAGTAGAGACGTTTTATGATTTGGCGTTTCGTTCAGTGAGTGAGGTAACCGGAGGCCCTCGCCCTCTCCCCATTCTCCATCCTCATCCTCCCTCCCATATCCCAAATAACATTAAAGGCCAGCAACGCACTTGCTGCACTTCTGGTGTTGCAGATGAACGTGGGCGACGGTAATCACTTACCATCATGTGAGCCGCTTGATTGTTTGCCCACTTTCCCATAAAAACACGCGATATGATCGGAGGTGGTGTCAGGAAAGTGTCAGGGAAACGGGACGAACACAATACAACCAGACCTAATTATCGGTTTAATTTGTAGTTTTGCACAAATTTTCATTTCGGCTTCCAGGGCTCAACATTCAGGTGTGCTGACCGATAAGCCACGCGGCCCTCAAGGCTTGTTGTTTTACAATAATACGTAAGAGATACGACTAAAAGTTTTATCCTCTTTCCCTCGTCAGAAGCAATTACTGTGTATGTCGTCGTCGAAACTAACTTCGAATCATAATAGATAATGTAGCATTGGATTAGAGGCATTTGGCGCATTTAGAATTCGAGAGCGACAGCCTGCACAAAAATTAGGTATTATTTAAATTTTCCCTATCTCCGTAATCAATTCTTAAAACAATTACTGTATTTAAAACTTTAAGTTGAGATAATATGTTTATTTTATTGTTGTATATTACTCCGCAATGTTATAGCTTAATAATATTTTAGTATGACTTCTTATGTTATGACATACGGATCCGAGACTTGGTCCTTCACTGCAGGCCGTATGAGGAAGCTCAAAGTTGCTCAGCGCGCTATGGAAAGGGCTATGCTCGGTGTTTCTCTGCGTGATAGAGTCTGCAACGATGATATCCGCAGCAGAAATAAGGTAACCGACATAGCCGTAAAGATCAGCACGCTGAAGTGGCATTGGGCCGGCCACATAGCTCGCAGAACTGACAACCGTTAGGGAAAAAAGGTTCTCGAGTGGCAGCCACGTACAGGCAAACGCATTGTAGCACGACCCCCCACAAGATGGAGTGACGACCTGCGCAGTGTTGCGGGAAGTCGATGGATGCAGGTGGCTCAGGACCGAGCTTCGTGGCAATCTTTCGGGGAGGCCTATGTTCAGCAGTGGACTTCTGATAGGCTGAAATGATGATGATGATGATGATTTCTTATACTTACGCGATTACTACATGTTTGAAATGAAACCATTACTAACACTATACGTAACTTTTTATATTATCATACAAAATTCAAGATATACTGACTTCTCAATCATTATGTACCCTTAATCTGTACCAAGCCATTAAACAATGGAATACATTAAAGTTTCAGTGACAGTGATAAAATCAATGAAAATTAAATAATTTAAAACATAGCAACAGAATCACTGTTGCATTGTTTATAGTCGTATTACTTGAATATACATAGAAAAACGGTTAATTTGAATAGATATATTCTTACCTATGACGAAGGATCTGGTACTTAAACCCTGTTGAAATAAAGACTATTATACAATTCCACAATAAATTTTATAGTAGTATCTGGGTTAAGGTGTCCTTGCCATAAAATAAATATTGAATTACGGATTGAAATCAGACACAGCTGTGATTCCTAATGAATGTACTATTAAATTAAAAAGAATTAACCGGGTATGCTTTGAAGATAGTACATAACAATTATACGTGTTAATTACTTTTACAAACATGCAATTAGTAATTAAAAATGACATTAGAAACTCCTCGAATTCGTTTATATGCAAAAATTCATCGTAACATAACATACCGCCCATCAAAAATGTGTCCTTTTTACTACAATTTGATTTATGAACATGCTAAAAATTAACATCAACATTTGATTTGTAAAATCCGTGGAGTCTTGATAGCCTAATGGTCAAGTCGCTCACTCTAATTACACAGAGCACGAGCGACCTGCGTTCGATTCCCTGTGCCGGCACCACTAAAATTGTTAATAGTAATTTTAAGTGCTGTGTTTACTCGTGCTCGACGGTGAAGGAAAACATCGAGAGGAAACTGCATGTCTGAGAAATAGTAAAAAAATATGATTTCGAGGATATTTGAAGCCCGTCAACCCGCACTGGAGTAGCGTGGCGGGCCCTTCCCGGCTCCTAAACCCTCTCTGATTACTAGTATTGGAGAAGGAGGCCTTTGCCCAGCTGTGGGCACTTACAGGATGTTACTTTTTTTTTTACAGTATGTAGCTCGACATCGTCGCGTATCTGCAGATAAAGGTGTTAATGCCTTTTCTGGATGTTCTGGAGATATTAGTCGTGCTTGTATTATCGATATTTCTTCAGACTCAAGAGTATCCACATCAAGCTCAGGTTTACGGTGAGTGACGTTGCATTTCTCCTGTATCAATGGGGGAAAAAGTGCTGTACCTACTGATGTGTATGAAAACATACCATAATGTAAAACCTTTTGATTAATTAAAGTTTGACACTTGCAATGGTTACGCAAATGTTTTTGTGTCATTTAATATGTTATATTTATAATATTATTTATATTAAACCGACTAGTTTCGGCATAAGGCATCGTTGTAACGGAGTATTATAATACTACATTATAGTCGCAAAGCATGAATGGCAGGAGACATTTGATCATGTGTAGAGCATTTTATGTACGTTGTATACTGGTCTACTAAAACAATGTCATACACCGATCTATTTGAGCGTATAACATGAATACAATAATTATTAAATAAATGATCCCGGGTATCAGTGGAGTGGTCAATTAATATGTGCTTATTTTGATTGTGGCAGAGCCAAGCAACGGCTTTTGCTGCTGCTCGAATGGGCCAGCTCGACCGGGTTGGTACTACGGCCTCGCAGAATACCGGCGAGAAGTCGAGGTATCTTATGTAACCGGAAGCCCACTCCCGCTCCCCATCCCCCATCCCTATCCTCTCTCCCCGCTCCCAAATACCCTTCAAAGCCGGCAGAGGTGCACACTTGCTGCACCTCTGGTGTTGCAGACGCACGTGGGCGACGGTAATCACTTACCATCAGGTGAATCGCTTGCTCGCGTGACGACTTTCTCATAAAAAAAAACTAACAGTGAAAAAACAACGGAAGAGAATTAAAATATATTTAATAAATGCAACGTATCTATTGTGTGTTAAAAAAGCCCAAATCAGTTGATAAATTATTATATAATCTACGAAACGGTTATAGTATGAGGTGATATGTCTATAAGGGTTAAACAAGAAAACCATTTCAGTTTAGGATAAAGTGTTTGATATCTAGTATTCAAATCCAAATATTTAACACAGGATTGTATTGAAAATTGCAGATGGCCAGAGTTTCGACTTCGTGGTGATCGGCGCGGGATCAGCTGGTTGCGTTCTTGCCAACCGACTGACGGAAGTTGGTAATTGGAGCGTGCTTTTAATTGAAGCCGGTGACGATCCGCCGGGATTCGCTGATGTAAGTATCTTAAGTGACATCTGAACTTAAAGTTCAAAACTCTTTTTATTCTTCTACTTAATTTTTTTCAAACCTACCACCTCTGAACAAACATCAGTCCAATTCAAAGGATTTTACAATTGCAGTACCAAATACCTCGCAGCTTTGAAACAGTCACCGGTCTGGATAATTTAGATATGGCATATTGAAAATGGTTATCCCACCATTTTCAGAATGTCATAAAATGGTTATAGTTTTATAATTAGTAATGTGGCCTAATGGAAATTTCCTTAAGCCGCCTCCACACTGAAAGCGACATTCTTTAATTCCGCCTTCCAAATCGACAAAACGCGGCACTTATCTGTTGAAAGTTATAATAATATCGATATCCGGAAGCCAATCTGGCGTCGAATCTGAAAAGAGGCATAAAGTAAATGACGAAACCTTTTCCTACCATCATAGGTGACATCCTGTCACATATACAAATTATTCAGATACTATTAAATAGGTGAATCCTAATATTTCAGCTATAAACGAGGTTCAATAAAAGATGATTTAAATAGTGACATTCATTGACTGATTTGCCTAGCGTATAGTTATAGGTTATAACTCTAACTAACCGGGACCTATGGTATAGTTGGTATTATGCTGACAGTTTCAAATATAAGGATACATAAAAATAAATTGTTAACATAGGTTAAGCTTTTCTTATCGCTACTAATAAATATTATCAAAATTACAGTTATATTGCAAAAAATATGACAAATTTCCTTTTGTTTGCATAAATTTAATATAGTAAAGTCGTTTGTAATCTTAATAACGTTAAGTGCGAGTGAAGATCTATTTTCGAAAATAATTAAAAAAAAAACCTTATTTAAACAACTTAATTATCCTAAAAATTCAAATATAATGCCTACACCATTCGTTATTCCCATAAGACACCGACAAGAGCGTCGATATTACAGGATTTTTTTTGTCGGGGCATTTTTTGTATTACACTCTTAGCGCAAACATATATCGAGCCGGACCATTCGAGCAGCAGCAAAAGCAAGCCCTAGGTGTATCCATGTACAATATTGGTATACTCTACTACTGCTACCTATGGTGAAATATTTTTATTAATAAAAAATTTAAAACTTTAATTAGAGAATTTCGTTCTTATGCTTTCTTCGTTGTAAACCCGACTATATCTACTTAGATACTACAAAAGAATATTTTTTATGTTTCAGAGCCCCGGACTATCAATTTTGATGTTTCCTATGTTACCAGACTGGGATCACTACACAGCCAACGATGGATTTTCAAGCCAAGGACAAAAGACAAAAACAATTCATATGATCAGAGGAAAAATGTTAGGAGGCTCCAGTTCTGTTAATTCTATGTACTACGTGAGAGGAAATAAAGCCGATTACGATAAATGGGTTGAATTAGGTAATCCAGGATGGGATTGGGATACAGCGACACATTATTTTAAAAAAAGTGAACACCTTATTGATCCCTTTATTTTCAACAGTGATTCAGGTTATTTGCATGGTACAGATGGATACATGTATGTGAATCGACCAGTATGGAATGATAAAATAGAGCAATACTTAAAAGCATTCCATGAAATAGGACACGACATTTTGATTGATACAAATGGATTCAAACAACTTGGATATTCGTACCCGACATTCACAGTTGGCGGTGGTTTACGACAAAGTACAGCTCTTGCATTTCTTAAACCATCCAAAGACCGACCTAACTTACATTTGTTAAAAAATACCGTAGCTAAAAAAGTTGTTGTAGATAAAAACAAAAGGATAATCGGTGTAGAAATAAAATTACCAAATAGAAAAATTATAACTGTCAGAGCTAACAAAGAAGTCATTCTGTCAGCTGGTGCTCTGATCAGTCCTCAATTATTGATGCTGTCTGGTATTGGACCAAAGAATCACTTGGACGAAGTTGGCATTAAGACTTTGGTTGATTCTCCAAACGTAGGTAAAAATATGCAAGATCACGCGATAGTTCCAGTTATATTAACAGGAAACAAAGATATTAAAACAGTTATTGAAGTAATGAATACTTTCAATAATTTAGACAAGTTTCCAACACCGAGCTTATTGGGACATGTGACTTTGGATAAATCTCAAACATACCCTGACTATCAAGCAACTGTTTTTCCCTTACACACTGGATCCATTTTACCCGTATACATGTGTAATAAGCTATTTCACTGGAATGATGACATATGCAGAGCCATGGCCAGAGCTACTTTGGATAAAGAGATAGTTTTTACAGTATTAACATTTCTCCATCCTGAGTCTAAAGGTGAAATTAAATTAAGAAGTAACAATTCTGATGATGCTTCTATTATTCATTCGGGATTCTTTTCAAACGAAAAGGATCTTGACAAGTTCGCCAAATGTGTCGTTGACTACACTACGATAGTTAACTCAACGTACCACAGACGTGTTGGCGCTGAAGTTATAGATCTTAACATCGATAAATGTTCCAAATTCCCTTTTGCTAGTCATGAATATTGGAAGTGCTATGTATTATACTTAGCAGCGACACAGTTCCATGCGATTGGGACTTGTTCAATGGGCCCCGAAGGCGCTGGTGTAGTTGACGAGAGATTAAGAGTGAGGGGCGTGAAAGGTCTACGAGTGGTGGATGCAAGCATTATGCCAACTCTAACTAGTGGCAACACTTATGCTCCTGTTGTAATGATAGCGGAGAAAGCTGCCGACATGATTAAAGCCGATAATGGCGACAGTTAGTTTTCGTTTAACACGAATAAATTCGTTCTGTACGAATGTATAAATTCATCGTTTGAGTAATTTATTAGCTATATATTTTACGATATAAATAATAATTTAAAAGTTCTACTACATTATTACAAGACTTTTTAACAGTTTTATTAAATGAAGGCCAAGTGCATGCCAAATTTACGCAGTCTATATATCTTATAAATAAAGAATGTGGCACACCCATTTTTACTTTATAACGTACAGAATTTTACATTTTATGATGTAATGATACACAGGACAAACCACGAATCAGTCCCTCCAGCTTAATAGAGTGGATCAAAAATGTGATCTTTATAGATTAAAAAAAAATACGATTGAGCACTATAACAAGCTAAATGACAAAGTTGATGCTCACATCTCTGAAGAAGCCTCGCAACGAATTGGAAAGTTCAACGGGGCCATCATCCTGCATCAATCATGATTTCACCAAGGAGTCACGAAGCCTGATTCGAGAAAAAATTTCTAGATTTCATAAGAGCTGTGACTGGCCCTCGTTCAGTATATATTTGAACTCTAAGCTTGAAAGCTCATAAAGTCTTCGACTTTGAGTGTCTCAAGAAATCATTCGAATTTATTTTTTGTTTTTTTCTATTTCATTAATGTATATTTTAAATTATATTTAGAAATTAGAATTGTTAAATATATCATAATATTTGTGACGAAAGTTTATTACAGTGTTTATGTTTGAAATAGCAGTATGGTTTTAAACCTTTCCCTGACCTTATTTCCAATTTGGCAATGCCAATTTCTACCAGGCATGTTTGTTACTACAAAAACATCGACACCGGCGCTGACTCGACCATACTCGACTCCAGCCGGTGATGTTGATTACTACAAGTCAATAAAGATGATTATAAATTACAAGCAAAAAATAATACATACAATAATATAAGTTTTATAAGAAATTAAATTAACAATTATTTATTTATATTTAAACATTTTCACTCTTTAGTCTCTAAAGAAGAACATGGTAGTATTTAGTGTAACTGAGGCCTATTTTTGAAAATTTTAAGTATATTTCAGTATCCTTAAACCTATTGTTAAATTCTTAGAATATGATAGCAATGAAGAAATCCAATTTGCGCAAAATTCCACTAAATGAATAATTTACAAACATAATTATGTAGATTGTAACATATATATTTATTCATGAGTATGATAATAAAAAAATGTATTTTAAAATAAATATCTCGCCTTAATCCTGATTCGCTGAATGCATCAGATAGCATCAAGGTAATTATTCTTGTATATTTATTTTAGAATTAGAAAATCTTTTCTCTTCCATCGTGTGGTCCTAAGCTAACAGATGTTTTTATGTTATGCATGCGTTCCTTATTCAAAATTTAATGAAAGTGTACATAGGAATGCAGTCATAGATGACGAATTTAACTGCTTTAGTCGAGAGTTGACATAGATGTCACCGAAAGTCGCGAGTATTATGCGTTCTTGACATCGTTGCTTCGATGTTTAACGTATAGCAACATTGATGTTTTAACTTTTAACATCGATTATTATCAACATCCCTAATTTGTACGTCAAAGTTCAAACATTTTATGTCAATTTAATGGTGATAACAATATTGCTTTAAGCAAATCGTAGCATGCTGGTCTTGTAAAAAATAATGAATTTAATTTGTCTATAAATATGTCAAAATTACGTCAAATCTTTAATACATCGTATTGCCGGTACTATAGTATTCAGCAAGCGAAGAAGAAGCTGCCCATTATATCATGCAAGCGGCCCGAGTTCAATCACTATGAGGGACAAAATTATAGCAAGTTTGAAGGAATAAAGCTAGCTTCCAAAGGTTGGTTACACTATAAATCGAAGAACGATCACTTTACTATATATTACGAGGCAAATAAAAAGGAAAAAAAAGAAGTATACAGGAAAAGCTTCGAAGAAATCGGCGTCTGCAGAGAGTTGAGAGAGGTTATGATAGCCCAAGGGTTTGATTTACCTACTGCGATTCAAGCCCGCGCTATTCCCTCTATTCTTGAGGGCTATAATACTGTGGTAACAGCTGAAACTGGATGTGGGAAAACTTTAGCATACTTGTTACCTATTTTCCAGCATATATTGGAATGGAAACCACATGTGAAAGAGGATTTCAACAGTCCTTTGGCTGTTGTATTAACACCTAGTAGAGAACTAGGTAAGTTGTAAGTTTACTTAAATATAAAATTTTATCCAGTGTAAATTATTGTTGTTAGTGAATTTTATGTTTTAGAATAAATCCATGTTGCATGACAGATACTATGTGGTAGGACTCCTTTTATGCGTAGGAGCTATCTGAACCACACTCTTACCTTTTTCTGCTGCTAATCAGTAGTGTTCTAATTACGATATAGAGTAGTAGATTTTATATGCACTAAATTTTTATAACCGAGGAAAGTTATTTCCTCTCTGGTTTTAATTTAGACCAAAATAATTATACATATTTTTTTTTTCACACTAGGTAATTTATACCATACTATTTTTCCATACATGCTTACTCAAGGGATGAAGAAACCTTTACGATAGATTACGATATAGAGTAGTAGATTTTATATGCACTAAATTTTTATAACCGAGGAAAGTTATTTCCTCTGGTTTTAATTTAGACCAAAATAATTATACATATTTTTTTTTTTTCACACTAGGTAATTTATACCATACTATTTTTCCATACATGCTTACTCAAGGGATGAAGAAACCTTTACGATAGATTACGATATAGAGTAGTAGATTTTATATGCACTAAATTTTTATAACCGAGGAAAGTTATTTCCTCTGGTTTTAATTTAGACCAAAATAATTATACATATTTTTTTTTTCACACTAGGTAATTTATACCATACTATTTTTCCATACATGCTTACTCAAGGGATGAAGAAACCTTTACGATAGATTACGATATAGAGTAGTAGATTTTATATGCACTAAATTTTTATAACCGAGGAAAGTTATTTCCTCTCTGGTTTTAATTTAGACCAAAATAATTATACATATTTTTTTTTTTTCACACTAGGTAATTTATACCATACTATTTTTCCATACATGCTTACTCAAGGGATGAAGAAACCTTTACGATAGATTACGATATAGAGTAGTAGATTTTATATGCACTAAATTTTTATAACCGAGGAAAGTTATTTCCTCTGGTTTTAATTTAGACCAAAATAATTATACATATTTTTTTTTTTTCACACTAGGTAATTTATACCATACTATTTTTCCATACATGCTTACTCAAGGGATGAAGAAACCTTTACGATAGATTACGATATAGAGTAGTAGATTTTATATGCACTAAATTTTTATAACCGAGGAAAGTTATTTCCTCTGGTTTTAATTTAGACCAAAATAATTATACATATTTTTTTTTTTTCACACTAGGTAATTTATACCATACTATTTTTCCATACATGCTTACTCAAGGGATGAAGAAACCTTTACGATAGATTACGATATAGAGTAGTAGATTTTATATGCACTAAATTTTTATAACCGAGGAAAGTTATTTCCTCTGGTTTTAATTTAGACCAAAATAATTATACATATTTTTTTTTTTTCACACTAGGTAATTTATACCATACTATTTTTCCATACATGCTTACTCAAGGGATGAAGAAACCTTTACGATAGATTACGATATAGAGTAGTAGATTTTATATGCACTAAATTTTTATAACCGAGGAAAGTTATTTCCTCTGGTTTTAATTTAGACCAAAATAATTATACATATTTTTTTTTTCACACTAGGTAATTTATACCATACTATTTTTCCATACATGCTTACTCAAGGGATGAAGAAACCTTTACGATAGATTACGATATAGAGTAGTAGATTTTATATGCACTAAATTTTTATAACCGAGGAAAGTTATTTCTCTGGTTTTAATTTAGACCAAAATAATTATACATATTTTTTTTTTTTTCACACTAGGTAATTTATACCATACTATTTTTCCATACATGCTTACTCAAGGGATGAAGAAACCTTTACGATAGATTACGATATAGAGTAGTAGATTTTATATGCACTAAATTTTTATAACCGAGGAAAGTTATTTCCTCTGGTTTTAATTTAGACCAAAATAATTATACATATTTTTTTTTTTTCACACTAGGTAATTTATACCATACTATTTTTCCATACATGCTTACTCAAGGGATGAAGAAACCTTTACGATAGATTACGATATAGAGTAGTAGATTTTATATGCACTAAATTCTTATAACCGAGGAAAGTTATTTCCCTCTCTGGTTTTAATTTAGACCAAAATAATTATACATATTTTTTTTTTCACACTAGGTAATTTATACCATACTATTTTTCCATACATGCTTACTCAAGGGATGAAGAAACCTTTACGATAGATTACGATATAGAGTAGTAGATTTTATATGCACTAAATTCTTATAACCGAGGAAAGTTATTTCCCTCTCTGGTTTTAATTTAGACCAAAATAATTATACATATTTTTTTTTTCACACTAGGTAATTTATACCATACTATTTTTCCATACATGCTTACTCAAGGGATGAAGAAACCTTTACGATAGATTACGATATAGAGTAGTAGATTTTATATGCACTAAATTCTTATAACCGAGGAAAGTTATTTCCCTCTCTGGTTTTAATTTAGACCAAAATAATTATACATATTTTTTTTTTCCCAATAGGTAATTTATACCATACTATTTTTCCATACATGCTTACTCAAGGGATGAAGAAACCTTTTACGATAGATTACGATATAGAGTAGTAGATTTTTATATGCACTAAATTTTTTATAACATTAAAAAAAACCTAGCCTACAATAGGTGAGTGGTTAGGTGATGTACCTCCGTATCAGCAGACACAAGTTCGATCCCCTGTGAAGAGGGTTTTTATCAATGACTTACTACGATATGTAACATTGGCCTTGGCACAACGACGACGATGATCTCGATTCGAATCGATTGACATGTTGTCCCGAATAAGCTATGGTGAAAAGTGGTTTGAAAGGGATTAAAATGTCTAGACCTGCCTCTCAACCGTATACCCAGTAGGATGTATACAACTGTGAAAGCTTATTTTAAATTTTCATAAAGGTTTGCGTATACTCCCCACTGCTGGTCAAGCGGGTTGGTGAGCGTAGTGTCTCGTGCTGGTGATGCCGCCCCATCGCTAGTCTGTTGTGGGGTTTGGGTTCGGTAAATTTGAATGGATTTTTCACCATCATTCGGTCACCAGAGTCTGGTTTGTTAATGAGCGGTGCTAAACCTCGAGCAGGTGAGGTTGGCATTGGCTAAAAGATATTTTCCCTTTCTTGTGATGTAAATAAGAAATATAATTATATTAATAATTTATTGTATTTACGCGAATACTACACATTGAAATTAAATCAGTATTTTCGTATTTCAATGTCATTGCTAACCCGACTAGCGTCAGCATTCTATTCGTACATTTTTGGACAGGAGGTGAAACACCCCAGTCCCCCCGTGACCACGGGTGGGAACGTAATTAAACACGATATAATCCGTAGATAATAGTTTAAAAGAGATTCTATTGTTGCGGCCCATGAAGAGTTAATTTAATATCCATCGAACAGGTTCATTCGCCTTGGCAAAGCACAAAAACCAGTGGAACTCCTAAAACTAGTTCAGGCCGATGTAAATCGTAAGAGACCAGTGATGATCTTCTCCAACCAGACGTCCACCTGCGACTTTGTCTCCATGTTTCTTAACGAGAACAATATAGAATGTGTTAACATAAATGGACAGATGCCTGTTTCCATAAAACTTGGAAAATTTGAGATGTTCAAGAGTGGAGCGGTCAGCGTGTTGTCTTGTACGGATATTGCTTCACGTGGTCTGGACACCACGCAGGTAAGGCGTTTGAACATGCTTATACTCCCTTATTACGTATGGTTGCTGCTGTTCGAATGGGCCGCCTCGATGGGGGTACCACGGCCTTGCCGAATACAGGCGTGAAGTAGAGGCGTTTCGTTCGATGAGTTCGGTAGCTGGAGGCCCACTCGCCCCACCCCCCTTTCTGGAGGCTATTATGGCAAATCAAGGAGGAAACAATATAGGAGAGGCCTACGTCCTGCAGTGGACTATTTACATGGTTGTTAAGTTTAAGGTTTATACTAACCTTCCCTTAAGTTTCTTCACTTAACCAGATCTTCACCAGTTGGTAAGTTGCTCTACCCAGAAGACATCCGGCTCGTTAGGCCAATTCTTGCCTGTTTCAGCTGTTAGGATCACCAAGCCAAAGTGGCGAATAGCTCGCAGAAGAACTGACAACCGTTGGTCAAAAATTGTTCTCGAGTGGCAGCCACGCAGTGTGGGACGAAGAACCTCGAGATGGCGTGACGACCCGCACAGTGTTGCGGAAAGTCGATTTGTGAAGGTGGAAATATGGGGAGGTCCATGTTCAGCTGGGTAATTGCGACAGACTGAAATTATGATGATCATGGATAAAAAAACATTTTGTATCGAAACTCGCACTTTTTATTAAATTTCCTTTTAGAAATCGACTCCGAGATCTCGCAATTTCCCCCTCCACTTAAGTTTAGGACGGTCAAAAATACTCTTTTTACAAGTAGTAAAGACAGTACGTATTAAACTAGATATCATGGCAAAAATAATAAAAAACAGCAATTGACATTGAGCCTATATAAAAATTAGTAACAATGTTAACAACAACTGTATGTACAATTAACTTACATTATTTTACTAATTAATTTAGGAAACGAAAGTGGGAGGGTCGTCCCTCAATACACAAACATACACGTTTTTTTAAATTTACTATGTAACACTTTTTATCTCGGTCTTGGCTGTCGAACCACCGGTGTTTGTCATCGGGGAACCCTACGATCGCGTCAACTGGACCTGACCTGACCTGACCTGGACCTGACCTGACCTGACCTGACCTGATCTGACCTGACCTGACCTGACCTGGACCTGACCTGACCTGGACCTGACCTGACCTGACCTGACCTGACCTGACCTGGACCTGACCTGACCTGACCTGGACCTGACCTGACCTGACCTGATCTGACCTGACCTGACCTGGACCTGACCTGACCTGACCTGATCTGACCTGACCTGACCTGGACCTGACCTGACCTGATCTGACCTGACCTGACCTGACCTGACCTGACCTGATCTGACCTGACCTGGACCTGACCTGACCTGGACCTGACCTGACCTGGACCTGACCTGACCTGGACCTGACCTGACCTGACCTGGACCTGACCTGACCTGACCTGACCTGACCTGATCTGACCTGACCTGGACCTGACCTGACCTGACCTGGACCTGACCTGACCTGACCTGGACCTGACCTGACCTGATCTGACCTGACCTGACCTGACCTGATCTGACCTGACCTGACCTGGACCTGACCTGACCTGACCTGACCTGACCTGACCTGACCTGATCTGACCTGACCTGACCTGATCTGACCTGACCTGACCTGACCTGACCTGGACCTGACCTGACCTGACCTGGACCTGACCTGACCTGGACCTGACCTGACCTGACCTGACCTGACCTGACCTGATCTGACCTGACCTGGACCTGACCTGACCTGACCTGACCTGACCTGACCTGGACCTGACCTGACCTGACCTGACCTGACCTGGACCTGACCTGACCTGGACCTGACCTGACCTGACCTGGACCTGACCTGACCTGGACCTGACCTGACCTGACCTGGACCTGACCTGACCTGATCTGACCTGACCTGGACCTGACCTGACCTGACCTGACCTGACCTGACCTGACCTGACCTGACCTGGACCTGACCTGACCTGATCTGACCTGACCTGATCTGACCTGACCTGGACCTGACCTGACCTGACCTGACCTGACCTGACCTGACCTGATCTGACCTGACCTGACCTGGACCTGACCTGACCTGACCTGACCTGACCTGACCTGACCTGACCTGATCTGACCTGACCTGACCTGACCTGACCTGGACCTGACCTGACCTGGACCTGACCTGACCTGACCTGACCTGACCTGACCTGGACCTGACCTGACCTGACCTGACCTGATCTGACCTGACCTGGACCTGACCTGACCTGATCTGACCTGACCTGGACCTGACCTGACCTGACCTGACCTGACCTGACCTGATCTGACCTGACCTGACCTGACCTGGACCTGACCTGACCTGACCTGGACCTGACCTGACCTGATCTGACCTGACCTGACCTGACCTGACCTGATCTGACCTGACCTGACCTGATCTGACCTGACCTGACCTGATCTGACCTGACCTGGACCTGACCTGACCTGACCTGACCTGACCTGATCTGACCTGACCTGGACCTGACCTGACCTGACCTGATCTGACCTGACCTGACCTGACCTGACCTGATCTGACCTGACCTGACCTGACCTGGACCTGACCTGACCTGACCTGACCTGATCTGACCTGACCTGGACCTGACCTGACCTGATCTGACCTGACCTGATCTGACCTGACCTGACCTGACCTGATCTGACCTGACCTGATCTGACCTGACCTGACCTGGACCTGACCTGACCTGGACCTGACCTGACCTGGACCTGACCTGACCTGGACCTGACCTGACCTGACCTGACCTGACCTGGACCTGACCTGACCTGACCTGGACCTGACCTGACCTGGACCTGACCTGACCTGATCTGACCTGACCTGGACCTGACCTGACCTGACCTGACCTGATCTGACCTGACCTGACCTGGACCTGACCTGACCTGGACCTGACCTGACCTGATCTGACCTGACCTGGACCTGACCTGACCTGATCTGACCTGACCTGACCTGGACCTGACCTGACCTGGACCTGACCTGACCTGACCTGATCTGACCTGACCTGGACCTGACCTGACCTGGACCTGACCTGACCTGACCTGACCTGACCTGGACCTGACCTGACCTGGACCTGACCTGACCTGACCTGGACCTGACCTGACCTGACCTGACCTGACCTGACCTGACCTGATCTGACCTGACCTGACCTGACCTGGACCTGACCTGACCTGATCTGACCTGACCTGATCTGACCTGACCTGACCTGACCTGACCTGGACCTGACCTGACCTGACCTGATCTGACCTGACCTGACCTGACCTGACCTGATCTGACCTGACCTGACCTGGACCTGACCTGACCTGGACCTGACCTGACCTGGACCTGACCTGACCTGACCTGACCTGACCTGATCTGACCTGACCTGACCTGACCTGACCTGACCTGACCTGATCTGACCTGACCTGGACCTGACCTGACCTGACCTGACCTGACCTGATCTGACCTGACCTGACCTGACCTGATCTGACCTGACCTGACCTGACCTGATCTGACCTGACCTGACCTGGACCTGACCTGACCTGACCTGGACCTGACCTGACCTGGACCTGACCTGACCTGGACCTGACCTGACCTGGACCTGACCTGACCTGGACCTGACCTGACCTGGACCTGACCTGACCTGGACCTGACCTGACCTGGACCTGACCTGACCTGATCTGACCTGACCTGATCTGACCTGACCTGGACCTGACCTGACCTGGACCTGACCTGACCTGACCTGACCTGGACCTGACCTGACCTGACCTGGACCTGACCTGACCTGACCTGGACCTGACCTGACCTGGACCAGACCTGACCTGACCCGGACCTGACCTGACCTGGACCTGACCTGATCTGATCTGACCTGATCTGACCTGACCTGACCTTGACCTGACCTGACCTTGATCTGACCTGATCTGATCTGACCTGACCTGACTGACCTGACCTGACCAGACCTGACCTGACCTGGACCTGACCTGATCTGATCTGACCTGACCTGACCAGACCTGACCTGACCAGACCTGACCTGACCTGACCGACCTGACCTGACCAGACCTGACCTGACCTGGACCTGACCTGGACCTGACCTGACCTGGACCTGACCTGGACCTGACCTGATCTGGACCTGACCTGGACCTGATCTGACCTGATCTGGACCTGACCTGATCTTGACCTGACCTGGACCTGATCTGACCTGGACCTGACCTGACTTGACCTGACCTGGACCTGATCTGACCTGACCCGGACCTGACCTGACTGACCTGACCTGGACCTGACCTGACCCGGACCTGACCTGACCTGACTTGACCTGACCTGGACCTGACCTGACCTGACCTGACCAGACCTGACCTGACCTGGACCTGACCTGACCTGGACTGACCTGACCTGGACCTGACCTGACCTGGACCTGACCTGGACCTGATCTGATCTGACCTGATCTTGACCTGACCTGACCTGACCTGACTTGACCTGACCTGACCTGACCCGACCTGACCTGACCTGACCTGACTTGACCTGACCTGATCTGACCTGGACCTGACCTGGACCTGACCTGACCTGACCAGACCTGACCTGACCTGACCTGACCTGACCTGATCTTGATCTGACCTGATCTGATCTGACCTGACCTGACCTGATCTTGATCTGACCTGACCTGACCTGACCTGACCTGATCTGACCTGACCTGATCTTGATCTGACCTGATCTTGACCTGACCTGACCTTGACCTGACCTGACCTGACCTGACCTGGACCTGACCTGATCTGACCTGATCTGACCTGACCTGACCTGACTGACCTGACCTGACCTGACCTGATCTTGACCTGACCTGACCTGACCTGACTGACCTGACCTGACCGACCTGACCTGACCTGACCTGACCTGACCTGACCTGACCTGACCCGACCTGACCTGACCTGACCCGATCTGGACCTGACTGACCTGACTGACCTGACCCGACCTGACCTGACCTGACCTGACCTGACCTGACCTGACCTGACCTGACGGACCTGACCTGACCTTGACCTGGACCTGACCTGACCTGGATCTTGACCTGATCTTGACCTGATCTTGACCTGGACCTGATCTGACCTTGATCTTGACCTGACCTGACCTGACCTGGACCTGATCTGACTTGACCTGACCTGACCTGGACCCGGACCTGACCTGACCTGACCAGACCTGACCCGGACCTGACCTTGACCTGACCTGACCTGACCTGGACCTGACCTGATCTGACCTGATCTGATCTTGACCTGACCTGATCTTGACCTGACCTGACCTGACCCGACCTGACCTGACCTGACCTGACCTGACCTGACCTGATCTGACCTGACCTGACCTGATCTTGACCTGACCTGACCTGACTTGATCTTGACCTGACCTGATCTGATCTGACCTGACCTGGATCTTGACCTGATCTGACCTTGATCTGACCTGACCTGGACCTGATCTGACCTGACTGACCTGACCTGACCCGACCTGACCTGATCTGACCTGACCGATCTGACCTGACCTGACTGACCTGACCTGGACCTGATCTGATCTGACCTGGACCTGACCTGACCTGATCTGACCTGACCTGACTGACCTGACCTGGACTGACCTGGACCTGACCTGGACTGACCTGACCTGACCTGACCTGACCCACCTGACCTGACCTGACTTGACCTGACCTGGATCTGACCTGACCTGACCTGACCTGACCTGGATCTGACCTGACCTGACCTTGACCTGACCTGGACTTGACCTGACCTGACCTTGATCTTGATCTTGACCTGACCCGACCTGACCTGGACTGACCTGACCAGATCTGACCTGACCTGACCTGGACCTGACCTGACCTGATCTGACCTGACCTGATCTTGACCTGACCTGACCTGACCTGACCTGATCTTGATCTTGACCTGATCTGATCTGACCCGGACCCGACCTGACCTGACCTTGATCTGATCTTGATCTTGACCTGACCTTAATCTGACCTGACCAGACCTGACCTGACCTGACTGGACCTGACCTGACCTGACCTGATCTGGACCTGACCTGACCTGGACCCGACCTGATCTGACCTGATCTTGACCTGACCTGACGATCTGACCTGACCTTGACCTGACCTGACCCGGACCTGATCTGACCTGACTGGACCTGACCTGACTGACCTGACTTGACCTGACCTGACCCGACCTGACCTGATCTGGACCTGACCTTGATCTTGACCTGACCCGGACCTGACCTGACCTGACGGACCTGACCTGACCTGACCTGGACCTGACCTTGACCTGACCTTAATCTTGACCTGACCTGACCTGACCTGGACCTGACCTTGACCTGACCTGATCTGACCTGACCTTGACCTGACCTTGACCTGACCTGATCTGACTTGACCTGACCTTGACCTGACCTTGATCTGACCTGACCTGGACCCGACCTGACCCGGACCTGACCTGACCTGACCTGACCTGGACCTGATCTGGATCTGATCTTGACCTGATCTGACCTGATCTGACCTGACCCGGATCTGACCTGACCGATCTGACCTGACCGACCTGACCTGACCTGACTGATCTGACCTGGACCTGGACCTGGATCTGACCTGATCTGACTTGACCTGGATCTGACCTGACCTGACTGACCTGACCTGACCTGACCTGACTGGACCTGACCTGACCTGGACCTGACCTGACCTGACCTGACCTGACTGACCTGACCCGACCTGACCTGACCTGACTGACCTGACTGACCTGACCTGACCTGACCTGATCTGGACCTGACCTGACCTTGACCTGACCTGATCTGATCTGACCTGACCTGACCTGACCTGACCTGACCGATCTGACCTGACCTGATCTTGACCTGACCTGACCTGACCAGACCTGACCTGACCTGACCTGACCTGACCTGACCGATCTGACCTGACTGACCTGACCTGATCTGACCTGACCTGACTGACCTGACCTGATCTTGACCTGACCTGACCGACCTGACCTGACTGACCTGATCTGACCTGATCTGATCTGACCTGATCTGACCTGACCTGATCTGATCTGACCTGACCTGACCTGACCTTGACCTGACCTGACCTGACCTGACTGGACCTGACCTGACCTGGACCTGACCTGACCTGACCTGACCTGACCCGGACCTGACCTGACCCGACCTGACCTGACCTGATCTGACCTGACTGACCTGACCTGACCTGACCTGACCTGGATCTGACCTGATCTTGACCTGACCTGACCTGACCTGACCTGACCTGACCTGACCTGACCTGACCTTGATCTGACCTGACCTGACCTGATCTGACCTGACCCGACCTGACCTGGATCTGACCTGACCTGACCTGACCTGACCTGGATCTGACCTGACCTGGACCTGACCTGACCTTGACCTGACCTGACTGACCTGACCTGGACCTGACCTGACCAGACCTGACCTGACTGACCTGATCTGATCTGACCTGACTGACCTGACCTGACCCGGACCTGACCTGACTGACCTGACCTGGACCTGACCTGGACCTGACCTGACCCGGACCTGACCTGACCTGACCTGACTGACCTGACCTGGACCTGACCTGGATCTGACCTGACCCGGACCTGACCTGATCTGACCTGATCTGACCTGACCTGATCTGATCTGACCTGACCTGATCTTGACCTGACCTGACCTGGACCTGACCTGACTGGACCTGACCTGATCTGACCTGACCTGACCTTGACCTGACCTGACCTGACCTGACCTGACCTGACCTGACCTGACCTGACCTGACCTTGACCTGACCTGATCTGATCTGACCTGACCTGACTGACCTGACCTGACCTGGACCTGACCTGACCTGGATCTGACCTGACCTGACCTGACCTGATCTTGACCTGACCTGACCTGACCTGACCTGACCTTGATGGATGGATGGATGATGGATGGATGGATGGATGGATGGATGGATGGATGGATGGATGGATGGATGGATGGATGGATGGATGGATGGATAGAATACGCTTTATTGCACACCAAAAACAGGAAAATAATATAATAGTACAAAAACGTAATTAAACATGACAGGTGGAACAATGGGCGGTCTTATCGCTAAGAGCGACCTCTTCCACACAACCTGCCAACCTATGTATGTGCCTCGGCTAGAGATTCGGCCGGCTACGCTCACGCTTGACCGTGTATTTAAATCATACTTCGTCAACATTCCAGGTCCGTCACGTCGTCAACTACGATTTCCCCCTCTACACCGCCGACTACATACACCGCTGCGGTAGGACCGGCCGCATAGGTTCCCCGCAAGATTGCGCCGTGACCAATTTTGTGGCTTGGCCGAGAGAAATACAGCTCGTGCAAAAGATCGAGACCTCGGTGAGGAAAGACGCTGATCTGCCAAATGTCAATGCGAACATACGGAAACAGATAGAAGACAGGATCGTAAGAATGACCGCTGCAGGAATATAAATGTAACTGATCTGGTTGGCACACATGCCAATCAGTCCAAAAATGTATTTAGATAAATCAGTCAAGTAGTGTAAGATTTTAGTTTCAACGGTAAAATTTTGTCAGTAAAACTATAATTAAAGGATGTCGTTTTATTGATTACCTTATCTTATACATCTTTACCTTATACAGGTAGGACTGCATGTATACAGGTTGTACAGGCAACCCTATACAGGTAACCTTATACAGGTTGGATGCGAATTCATCCACTTACCTTATATATCTTTACATTACACTTTTTTTGATTTTACGAAATTTAAGTTTTTTTTGTAAGATTAAAGAAATATAGAATAAGAATAGTGATTATTGTGTTGTTACCACAGGAATGGTTAAATTATGCAAATTACGCAGGATAACTGGTTCACGCCTTGTCGTTACGTTTGCTTCGTAGTAGAGGCGTGGTCACCCACACGCACACCCACGGTGAACAACGGGGAAACTACATCTCCGGCCGAGGGGGGCTGGCCGGCCCCAGGTGGCCGCTCCGAGTGGACTTCGAATGCGGTTTGGTAAACTGTGGTAGGGGAGTGTTAACGTCGTTGGTTTCCACTGCTCTTCTTGCACAGCCGAGGAATCGAGAAGAGAAAAGTGTCCTCTCTGATGTATACATTACATTCGGCCCGAGGGACAAAAGTATCCAATTTGTACCCCGGGGTAGTGGAGATAGAAGGTATAAACCGGAGAAGATTTAAACTCAGTAAAAGATTTTTTTTAATTTAACGTGGGGGAAAGGTGCTTGCTCCTACCCGTCTCCGGTGACTGGTTATGTAGGGATCAGCATTGAAGATGTCGGACCGACTATAACCCCCCACGGTAGATATGGTGTTGGCCTAGTGGCCTTTACAGCTTCAGGGGTAGAGACTCGCGAACAGAAGGCCCGCAAGTTAACGGGGACTTCATTCAGAGTTGGGACCTCTTTCCAAGGTGAACGTTGTCCGTTAATATTGTAGGAAAGTCCCTTGATGTTGCAGAAATTCACAGCGAGCGTGGCAACATGTACCCGTAGGTTAATAGTAAAAAGAGCAGTGTTGCCAGAATACGACCACCCGTGTAACAAAAAGCCGTTGCATGGTTATTCCATGAAGAAAACTTACCTTTTACCTAAAGCCAATGTATATTGGTATTCGATAAAATTAGTACTTAGGACAAATTAATAATTTTTTCAAACTTTTCAAAGCCTTGACGTATTGAAGTTAGTTATTTCGCCACTTAACAGAGACTAAGATATTTGAATGGTAATGGTATTTGGTATAAACTCTTATGGAAATACTGGATCAAACTAAGTTTCAGAGTTATCAAAAGCAATTTTACAGTTATGGGTACAAGAAAAACATGATTGTTCTATAAATTTAATCATAAATATACACACTTGACAATCTATTTCACAGTCTACAAGTATCGATTATTTTTATATGTATTTAACACTAATTAGCAATCTTTATTAAGAATGACATAAAACACTATTATAATAGTCTAAAAATATTCTAAAAGAAAATAGTTCTTCGATCGCTAATATCTAATATTATTGTTTTATTTAATAATATTGCTTTAAAATGCTTAAGACGTCGTGTATATACCCCATTTTGATATGGTTGCATTTACCAGTGTATAAGTATATGAGCTTACTTCCTAATAAAAAATATTTTTTTGTTTTTAAATATAAATTATGAGTACCCTCGCAGAATACCGGCGTGAAGTAGAGGCATCTTGTGCTTCTGCATTTCGTTTGGTGGGTAAGGTGGTTACGTCGGAGGAGGCTCGCTCCCCCTCCCCTCCCATACTAATGAAAGAAATATATATACCAAAGAATATACAAGTGTACGTAACACGTTGGACATAAAAATTTTAGAAAAGGATTGCTTTTGCTGTCATCTAAATTGTCATAGAAATATTTTGATAACGATGGACACGCCACGCTTGGCTAGAGTATTGCAAAATCGCAGTGTGGCGTATTCAAGTCAAAAAGGTTTTCTAGGTCTACTTTCTAATCTATTTCGGCCGCCAAACAGCAGTGTTGCCAACAGACTGTCACGGTGACAGTCCGGTTTGAAAAGTACATATATACTGAGCCAATATTAATACAGGCTGTGAGGTATTCCATGTTACTTTATTCAGGGGTGGCAACGCATCTTAGCACGTCTGTAACCCCAATAAAAAAAACTGCTGTCACTCCATTTATTTACTTAGTGTAGTGGACTATTTAGCCATAGAGAAAAGAGATGACACAAAAGAATTCATCTGATTAGTGTAATTTAAGCCTACATTACCGTTAAAAAAATCCATTACCCGTTTATCAAATAGCGTTTAAAGAATTCCAAAAGATTTCAAAGTAATCTAGGGTAAGAAAATACTTCTTAATTACTCGTAGGTCGTAGGCCTCTTGCAATTTGTAAAGTCTGTTTCTATAAGCTGAACTAAATATTATTAAAGGATATTTTATAAAATAATTTTCCATTTATACACATTCTATTTTATAGATTTTTGGCGTATAGTTTTTAAAAATTTGGCACATATTCAGAACCTATTAAATATCTAATTTCCAGAAGGGCCCGGTCTTGCGTCTTCTGTGGACTTCCACCTGCTTTCTAAATTGGCTTTGCTTTTAGACTCCTGGTTACAGACGTTCTGATGACTGTACCTTCGATGTTCAGCAAACCCTCCATCAGAAATATTGAACACGCTATCAGCGCTTGTTTTCCTCCTACCGTCCAAAGTCGTTAAGCTGGTTGTGGTTGGGGCTATCCTGTGGGGGAACCTCGGCGACCCCTTTATCCTTTCACATGAGTTCTGATGGGACATTGACTTTTTATGTGTGCTCGGCAGAACGAAGTTCACTTTCGTCTCGGGCTCCGCTACGTACTTGTTCGTTCCAGACGATATGCTTCTGTCGGAGGAATACTTTGAGCACGAGGGCTCGTCGTCTATTACACGAATGATCGGACCGCTTTTAGCATATGATTCTCGCCGCAGTTTCAACTCTGGATTTGGAACGTTCAGGGTATTGCAAGATAGGACCATCGAA
This sequence comes from Bhutanitis thaidina, assembly GCA_029286595.1. Classification (NCBI taxonomy): domain Eukaryota; kingdom Metazoa; phylum Arthropoda; class Insecta; order Lepidoptera; family Papilionidae; genus Bhutanitis; species Bhutanitis thaidina. Next base: position 16,438,589 of record JAGSMS010000022.1, on the reverse strand, counting down.
TGCTTCCTGTTCCCCGGCACTAGTCCAGCGATCATGCCCACGTGCATCCTTAAAGCGGCTGCAATGCTCTGACCAGTTGGATCTGCTATGGACATAGTGGAAGCCTTTCTGCTCGATGGTCTACTGCCGAAGAAGCTCTTTAGTCTACTGAGGAAGCCGTGATTTTCTTCTCTTTTGTTTAGACATAGACTGTACAAGTCTATAGCTGGTTGAGATTTCCGATAATTCAGTTTTGGTTGGGAGCTAAAACTGACCGAGTTCCTGCCTCGACATGCTTCCGCGGTGGGCCAGCTCGCCCGAGGAATGACTGGGGGTAAGACTGATAATAGCAGCATGGGGAGACCACCGCTGATACTTGGCGTTCTTTTGTCGGCATATGGATTACCTTTACTTTCCTCTTCCACTGTGTTTAATTCCGTCTGAAAAAAATGTAGAATAATTTATATTGGTGGCTTTAAATTTTTTTTTAAGCTGATTCCAGAAATGCCAAATTTTGTAACTACTTGTGTGTTTATGTAAGCTTGGCAAACCGGTTAACCTGCGCAGAACTAGGCATTTATCACCTCAGAGGCTGCTACCCGTCACAGCCAAACCTTTAAATAAAGCCGGCTTTCGCAGGCGGTTTCTTGGTGAGGCTTGAAGGTAAACCATTCAGGAAATATATCTTCTTGAAACTTTAAAAAGTAACATTAACTTTTAAAACGAAACGTCATTCTCATAAAACAATACTTACACGATTCTAGTGCCATTAGTGATATGATCTGTAACAATAGAATTCAAATTGTTTCAATGTTATGACACAAAGGCTTAAATAACATACCCGTTTATGCAAAACAATGGAGGCGTTGGAGCTGCTCGTGGACTCTAAAGGCTCCGCTAGTAACTTTTCCAGCCTGCCGATTTCTTTGTCCAGCGCGGCCACTTCCCTCTTGTACACTTTGTTCTGTATCTCGATCCTGAAGTGCAGCTCTTGCGTTTCGTCGGTTACGAATCTCCTTGTTTTACACTCAAGTCTTAATCCCATGCTTTGTATTACAGGATCATCTTCGGCTGAAAAAGAATTAAATGGACGTCCTTAATCTTTATTGAAGTCGCGTGAAGCCATGCGATTTGATTTAGAAGCAAACAGGTGATAAGTGACCGGTGACGGGCAGCGGCGTCTAAAGTGCGAGGTGTCTAATACTGTGATCCCCAATCCGCTTGCCGACCTTGATTATGATTATGATTATTAGCGTGGTGATTGTGGCAAATCGTCCTTATGAGGCCTATATCGCGGCTGTGGACTAATTACAGGCTTATTTAAGGCAAGGTTAAGGTGATAAGTGCTTTGCGATAATAGTTTTATTTGGCGTCCCCGTAATTTCAGTAAGCTTACTATGAAGACGTGATAGCTCGGGGGTCAGGGAGCTCTTTTCAATTTCATAGTGCGCGTGTGAACTGGGTTAGAAATCTCGGTGTCGGCACCACTAGAATTGTTAGAATTTTCAGTGCTTTATTTGCCACATGATCGAAGGAAAAGAAAAGAAAATTTGAATTCATTACGTCAGCGAAATAATAATAAACATATTTTCAGGATATACCAAATCAGCCAACCCGCACTTGTGCAATGTTTTTGCAACGAGCAGCATTTATAATCTTACGCCTGTCTCCCATAGGTGCAGGCAAATATTAAAATTCCATTTGGCACGACACGGCGTAGCTAAGTGGGATTCCGAAACATAGTTTTTGCCGTTCCGGGGAGATGGAGGTGACGGGTCGTGTCCCGGTCCGGTAACGGTCGCCGTGTTGCCTTTGACCGCCTCTTACGAAACTCATAGGAAGAGAGGGGAGGGGGAGGGCGAAGCTACTAGACTCCGAATTTTAACATATACTTACTATTGCTCCTTATGGCAATTATCTTCGGCAGAAACAACAGGCACAGAGTAGAAGTTGTGGCTATTAATATTAAGCTCGTGATGGTTATGTAGGCTAGAGTAGCCCTTTCGGAAATGATGGTCCCGATGACGACCACGCTGGTGCTCGTGATGACGACGGAATAAACACTGATCCCGATGTACTTGGAGTCGTTGAGAGCGGAAATCTTGACGTTCCTGGTCTCCCAGGCCATGTAGACTCCGACGATGAGCAACAGACCTTTGTAAGCGTAAAGCGCGCAGAGCCAACCCGCCGTGTTCTGAGATTTACAAATTTCTATCTGAAAAAGATCGCACAGTGAGCACTTATTACTTGTGGTGTTGCAACAATACAAATTTTATTGTTATGACTCTGAAGGGTTCTTTCATCATTCATCATTACAGCCTGTCCTCTGCTTAACATAGACCTCCCCTACCGATATACACTCTAAAAAATATATATATAAAAAATCGATATACACTCTAAATCTCATCGTGACTGCAAAGCTGTATTAACACAATGGCTAAAAACATTAACGTATGATGAAACGGAGAAACTCTTGGAATACGTGAAGTAATTTGGAAAGCACTAACACATATACACTTACTCCCTTCACGCACACATACACAACCACGCATACAAACAAAGACACCCACACACACACACACACACAGAGAGAGACACACTCACATATACACATGCAAACTAACTCTGCACGCATGTTACTTTATAATTAATATTTTGGTAAATATAGATAATATATTTCGTTAATTTAAGATATGGAAGAGCGGAGAGTCTCCTAGCACAGGCATTTATTTGCTTAAAAGGAGTCTGCAGATATGGGTTATATTTATTCTCTGTGTTTACGTAAATAAAGATATTTTTATTTATTTTATTTTATTTATTTAACAATACAAATTTTATTGTTATGACATTGAAGGGTTCTTTCATCATTCATCATTACAGCCTGTCCTCTGCTTAACATAGACCTCCCCCACCGATTGCCAAAAAGAACGGTCCTGAACCACCTACATCTCTTACTCTATCTTCAGAAGGTTGCCTATTTTAACAAAGGCATCTATAACTTTAACTTGCGGGCATTCTGCTCGAGTCTCTACCGCTGAAGCGGTAAAGCCCACTGGACTAACAGCATATCTACCGTGGGGATTCTTGTCGGTCCGGCATCCTCCTCCTCCATCGACATAATCAGTCACCGGAGACGGTGACGGGTAGGTGCGAGCCTTTGGGCGTGTGACCTTTCCCCCACGATATTTTAAAAAAAAAATAGCATCTCTAAGTAAACAAACCTGCGGTTGGTATTCTACGCTGCGGTCTGTCACGCTTATCTCAATGGTTAGGTTTTTCAGATGCCTTTCCATGGGGTCCAGGATTGCCCACAGCGTCACAATCATGCCGTCGATGACCAGTAGCGCGCACACCAGGGAAATGAGCGGAGTGTCTTGGAGGAGTTTCGTTTTGCAGACGCCGCTTCGATTGCTGTAAAAATAGGATAGTTTGAAAATAAAAACCAAATTAATGGATTGGGGCTAATAGTCTACTTCTTTTTAGTTTTTATGTGGGAAAAGGGGCAAACCAGCAAACGGCTCACCTGGTGGTAAGTGAGTACCGTCGCCCATGTACATCTGTAACACCAGAGGAGCTGCAGGTGCGTTGCCGTCCTTTAAGGGGAGAGTGGGCCTCCAGTTATCTCACGCCGAGGCCGCCAGTCACGTACCGCGTATACTACCCCGGTCGAGCCGGCCCATTCGAGCGCTAGCAAAAGCTACCGCTTGGCTCTACCATCTGATGCTAAGTGCCACAGCCCTTGGACACCTGCAAACAACTTCAATCGAAGAAGGTTACAGAAGCATTGGCATCACTGAGGGTTAAGATGTTAAGTAAGATAGGCAACTGTTCAATTATTTAGAAACACAAATTTATGGTTCGATTCTCTATATGGATGACACGTGCCGATATTCATCGAAACTTTTGTAGGATTTGTATCGTTGGCCTGGACATTGAAACGGTAACAGACATTTTTTTTTACAAATTTAATTTAATATTAAGGTTTAAAACTTTTGCAATTTGTATTTTTTATTGAGATGGATGAAAATAACAGAAATAAACCGAGGGTTATTCTTTGAAATGAGACTATTTATTATTAATAATTATTTTCCTTAAATAATAGTTTCATTTCAAATGTGGAGGGTTCGTTCAAATACAAGAAATCAATATTAAAATTATATTAACTATTTTTATATTAACACGTCAAATTTTACAATACTGACCTTATGAAAATTCGATGTACCCTGTAAGTTTTGGCAAACATGGATCCAAATGCCAGTGAGAATCCGGCCGATAGAATGTAGACCCTGCCCTGCAAAGCAGTAATGCGTAAGTAGACGTGCAATTAAGGTGATAATCTAGATTAGTCGTACTTTTGTCTGCCGACAGTGGTATATGATCATGTTCGAATATGTCATTTAAATACATTAAAAATCATAATATCCCGTGCAAGAGTGTGCCACTCTTTATTGGGTATCGAACGAGGCGACTAAGGGAGTTCATGTTCACGTCATGTTCTTTCTCCCCTGGAGAAGCGTGATGTGGATTGCCACAGCTCGTATGTCTACGCGGAGTCGTGTTAAATGGAAATGCTTAATCTATGCCCAATCCTGTGGGTGACAGGTGGGGGTGATTAATTGAATTGTAATTGTACAACAGAGTATGTCTGTCTGTTGTCGTTGGTCAAGTGTTCAGTATTCATTTTTACTGTCAATCGACAGTTCAACCACTTGAGTTCCGGCTTGAAAGGTATAGAGAGCTGTTATGGTTACGGGCTGTTAGTCTTCAAGGATGAAAACGCACCTGTAATCTTCTTCGATTGAAGTTGTTTGTAGGAGCACCAGCTACTTACCATCACTTGAACAGAACAGAACATCCAAATCAAATAAAGAATGGAGTTCGAATCCCAGCAAAGGTAGTATCAAGGGCGCGAAGTCTTCCTATCAATAGGTTTAACAAAGACTTTATAAAAAAGGGTTATTATAAGGAATACTTGAATAATCGCTTCCAATAAATAAATATAGTAACATTAGACTATTAAAACGTTTTTTTTAATTACCAAAAAAAGTACGATATCTACGGAGTTTCTTTCCCCTGTTTCTTCTCCGTCAGATGTACCTCATTACGAGACGAAAAAGTACGTTTGACAAATGACTTTTGTATGGACTTACAGTGCACATGGCGGAGAACGGCACATAGGAAGGCAGCGTGGCGCTGTCCACCCCGAGGAGAGCAACCGCCGTGTATACCAGAACGCAACCGATCAGAGTCATATTGTTGAGGCGAGGCGATGACAGTTTAATAGATCTGAAATCGATATTACCATTTAGTGACGGCTCGGTGGCGTAGTGGCTTAGCGTTGCTAGCTAGTGGCTAGCTGCGTCGGTGTGGGTCGCGGTATCGATTCCCACACGGGACTAGTATTTGTATGGACTACAAATAATACATAGTTCCCGGTCTGGGTGTTTGTCTATGTGCAATATATATGTATGTAAACTGCCTCCGTGACAAAGGAGAAATCCTACAGCGGAAGGTGAGGTTTTTAAACAAATGAAAAAAAAAAAACGTAACATTAAAAAATGAGAAATGTTCGTACGACAGTACCTATGTGATAGTTGATAGTGTTACGTCTTGAAATGCTAAAGAAAATTAGACACGGAGAGAAAATCTTATTATTTATAGACGATGTGTTACATATAAATTCAAAATCGAATTTTACTTTAGCACATATAAAGGTGACACGAATTTTAAAAGCACTAACGTGTGCCACGAGCGATAGTGAAATTTTACAATCAAACTTAAAAGGTTAACGACATCTTCAACGCTATAGAAACAATGACAACCATTTCTACAAGTTTTTTTTTAACATTAAAATAGGTAACTCTTGGCGGTTGGTGAGGTCGCGGTTTGTGTACGAACGCGTGGCTCTCCCTTCATGCGCCAAAGGCAAAACACCACCACTTACACAAGAAAAAAAAATTGTCTATGGGTTGATTGGATAGTTTGTTGTTAATGGTGCCTGCAGAATAGATTTAACGATCTACTGAGCACTGTTTTCTATCTTTATCTATCATATCGTTCGAGACACAGATTTTTGAACGTGTGCCATGAAGTTGAGAACGTTCTATGCGCGGGACAGGTGGTTTTTTGAGCGCCTATGTCCAGCAGGTGACTTATTCTGATAAAGAAAAAAAAATCCATTGGAATTTAGTTCAGAAGCGATAATAGAATGAATCGAATCATATAGATAAATAGCCAAGTTGGTGGTGACTTTAATCTTACCATCGAAGCCGTGGTTCGCGGATTCTAATCCCGCTAGGAGCCACTTTATGTATATATTGTATTACAAATGTGACTGAATGACGGGTATGAGTGTTTGATATATTATTTACTATTATTCTAATCTTCCTTTGGCTTCACCGTAAATTGGTAATAACTTGTACTTAATAGATGATTGTCGTTTACAAGTCAGAGTAATCCTTCTAATAAAGAAAGCCATAATAAAACCAATACCTGAGATAATAAACTTAAAATACATTAATAATCTTACCTCCGTTTGCTATAATGTAAGTTAAAAGCCAGAAAAGCAAGTGCAAGAGCGACACCAGCAGCCGCCAACGCGGCAACAGCCAGCCTTGCCGGTGCCCATACATAGTCTACCCTTAACACCAAAACCCTTCTGGCTGCTGGGATTCCCCCGGCCCAATGTGGGCGTGAACATTCGGGGCACGTCACCTCCCTGCCGTGCGTGTATAAAGCCACTGTCTTTGGACGACCACCTGATGAAACAAACATTTCGCAATTGTTACCAAAAAAAGAGACGTGGAGTGCTAGAGCCGTCGTCAAGGCGCCCACTTCAGTTTCGTAGATAGCGAGTGACCTGGGTTCGAACACCGGTGCCAGCGGAACTAAAATTGTCAATAGGAATTTAAGTACAGTATTTATCACGTCGAGCACGGGAGCGGTGGAGGAAAACATCGTGAGGATACCGGCATGCAAAAAAATTTGTTACTAAAGTTACTTACTTCCGAGTTCCTAAAACCTTTTCAGATATTTGAGGAGGTATTTGGCCCAGCAGTGGGCACTAATAGGCTGCTATTTTTACCCAAAAACATAGTGGTTTCGTGCTAGGATTGAGAGAAGTTACCGTAATCCAATTGCAGTATCGGATACTTCGCACCTTAAGACCTAAGTTGCCCTTCTCCAGCTCGGATAATTTAGGTCTGGCATTTTTGAGTAGGTTGTTCCACCATCTGCCGGAAGCTATAAGATTTTTCTGGCCTTGCCTTAATTTAATTCAACGACTCCACCGGGATGAGATAGGCCGACAGATCCTTTTACATCAACGCACTAACATTTTCGTTATCAGGAAAATAAAATGTCTAAAAGTCTTTATTCATTCACGGTCTGATAAGTTTTTACTCTCCTTTAGTACCCAGCTTCTATCGTCGTTCTTTTTTTCTTTAAAGTAAAGTTGTTTTAGGACTTATGTTAATGTCCCAATACCGAGCTGAAGACTGTATAAAAATATTTGGGTTTATAAAAACATGTGTTATATCTTCGAATTATACATATTTTATTATTATCTCAGACAAGTTGGGTGTTTTCCCCCCGGGGGAGCACGTGGTAAAAATAAACATTACATTACTATGAACAATTTTAGTGGTTTCGACAACAGGAATCGAACACAGACTCGCGTACTAAGAAATTAAAGCAAGTACCTTGAACGCTTCCACGGCTCTGTCTTCTTTAACTGCTGAACTTATGCCCCTGTCCATAGAAGAGTTGGCCGTTGTTGATGCGCTAGGTAAGTGGGTTTGTCTTACAATAACAACGAACAGCAAACTTCAACGTTTTCCTTTCGAATCCTTTACCCTCTTCTTCAATTCTGAAGTCCGCTGCTAAACTGATGAGTTGGTGTGCGCTGTAGATCACATAGCCACAAAGCGCAACACTGACCGGTATACGTTGACCTTTCCCTTATACTTTCACATTAAACCCGACAAGCAGATAATGTAAATATAACCGATATTAAATATAATGTCAAACATACCCTGTATTTGATAGAAGGCGGACATTCCGATCCTGTCGGCGCCGTTGAAGGACACTGGACCCTGAGAAAATATTCCCCATTATGTATTCAGGCCGTTTCGTTCGAGCATATTCGTAGAATAATTCTACAAAAAGTTATTATTTTATCTAAAAGGCTTTTCCCTAAGGAAGTACATTTTGCTTCTGTTCGGTTTGCGTTCACATTTTTTTTTATATTTCATAATTTATAAACGTGGTTTATTTGAATTTGTCAGTGACTATAAAATTCCTAGTACTATAGGATTAAATAGAGAAAGTATGTTATGCATTTTCAAAGGAAGGAATTGCGTATTTCTTCATTACCGGCCCATAGACGCTTTTCGTTTGGTATCTTTTCTCAGTTCTGGAAATCTATGTTCTGCAGACGGATTACTGCATGAGTTACGTCTTAAAAGTCTCTGTTTCCGGTTTGAGTATTTCCAGTCCCGCATTTTTCCAAAGTGTTATTCCGCCCGCGGATGTAATAATTTCCAGATTGTATTCCCTACCGTAAAGTTTTGAAAATAAAACTCTGTTGATAAGGTCCTGGCATATTCTGTACGTGATAGAGCCAAGCAGCGGCTTTTGTTGCTGCTGGAATGGGCTGGCTCAACCGGGTTAGTACCACGGCCTCGCAGAATACCGGCGTGAAGTAGAGGTGTCTTGTGTTTCGATCGGTGAGTGAGGTAACCGGAGCTCCCCCTTCCCCATCCCCTTCCTCATTCTCCCTCCTATCTCTCAAATACCCTAAAAGGCCGGCAACGCACCGGGAGCACCTCTGGTGTTGCAGATGTACGTGGGCGACGGTAATCACTTACCATCAGATGAACCGCTTGCTCGTTTGCCGTCTTTCCCATTAAAAAAAAAATATCAGCCTACACCGATACGTAGTACAATCGGGATTTGTGTGCGTGTGAATTCTTTTGTCATTTGAAAACATATTACTTTACTGTGCAAGTTTAGGTTTATCGAGGTTTTTGGCCAACTTCATCATGAGCCTGATAGAAGTTCACTTTGGGTGGTTGCAATACCCATCACCGCCTTTCGTGACACCACACGCCGTTACTCATTCCACTTTAATATTATTTCCTGAGCTATAAAGGAGACTTTGATCAAAGAGGTTGTGAGAGAGTTCTAACACTTACAGATACTCCTAGAAAGCTGAGGGTAGCAAACTGGTTCAGGAACTCCTCGGCCATATCCTTCCGATCGTAATCGAAGTGCCCGAGACCCAACTTCGATCCTCGTAACGTATTGTTGACAGCATCCGTACTCCGCCATAAGAGTTCTGCCTTGCTCAGAGTCATTGCTATCGCCCAAACCGCGTCGTAGGTGTGAGGGGCAAAAGGGGACACTGGAACCCCTGCCTTCTCCATTTCACGGTGGAACATCTGGTTGGTCTGTAATAAAGAACAAGTTACGTCATTATCGTAAATGGGATATACCACCTCTTTCTGAAAATGCATTCACCTCCACGTGGTACAGCCTGGTTGCAAACAAACGAAGCTCTGGCGAACGAACGATGGCAGAATATTCATTCGAATTTTCCGAACCTATATCCCACAAACTGGTCATGGGGACCTACATAAATAGTGCATAATGAAGTACTGTCACACTCGTTTGCTCAGCGTGGTGGGAGTGAGCAAATCTTTTATTCATGGCATTCCAGCTTTTGTTGGTGCCTTTATGGCAATGTCAATATATCCTTGGTTGAGTCAAGCGACGGCTTTAGCGGCTGCCTGAATGGGTTGGTACCACGGCCTCGCAGAATAACGGCGTGAAGTAGAGACATCTTGTGCCTTTGCGTTTCATTAGGTGAGTGAGGTAATCGGAAGCCCATTACCCCACCCCATTCCCCTTCTCATCCCCTTCTCATACTCCCTTCCATCTCCCAAATACCTTTAAAGACCGGCAACGCACCTCCAGCACCTCTGGTGTTACAGATGTTCGTGGGGGACGGTATTCACTTACCATCAGGTGAACCGCTAGCTCGTTTGCCGCCTTTCCCATAAAAAAAATTATCTCTGGATACAAACAAGCTGAGAAAGAGGAAAACAAAGAAGAAGATTTAGTGGTTATATTATTAGCAACGTGTTGTGGCTAGGAGTTGAATAATATAAGTCTCCTACCACTAAACACCTACCAGCCCAGAAAATGAGACGACGTCCCCAATGATCCCCCGATGAGCGGTGACCGACACGAGCCCCTCGAGAGCGCGCGCGAGGTTACCGCGCGCGCAGGGCGGCGCCCCACGAATCCGGGGCGGAGCGCCCGCCACCAGCCACGCGTACTCGCTGCCGTACATGCCCAGTCTGAACGCCTGCGATCTCGACACGAGAGCATCTCAGTATTTATGTGGTCTCGCCAGTAAAGAGACGTTATGTACTAGATATCCTGGTAACGATGTAATTAATTCAATAACCGTCAGAGGAGCCTCATTACGAAACGGTGGTAGACTTGAAATAAAAATGTCCTTCGACAAGTGAAATGTGTATTTCTTACGTTGAATAAATGATTTGACTTGATATGAATAAGACTCATAATGTTTTTTAAATGGTTGTAAAAAAGAACGCGTACTCTAATATTATCGTTGGAGGTCTTCTTATGAGAATATTTTTTTAACATTATAGCATTTTTAATTTTATGTTTGTTATATAAAAAATGTGAACCAATCTTATTCTTAAAGTATTTACAGATAAAAATATAAATACCTTACCATAGAGTAATACTAATACTACACAGTCTTTACTGTTTTTATTTTCTTTATTTTTCAATGGTACAAAACTGGCTATTTATAAGAGGAATTCCGTATTGGAGTAAAGTACCTATTATATACTACGATACGATATTGAGTTTCCGGATTCCAACTCACCTCGCAGAATATCTTTGGCAGCATTTCACGAGAGAAACTGCCAATGATAATTCGGCTATCCGATTTCTGCAAATGAAAACATGCGATTAATACAATCCGTCAATTCGCCTGCAAAGTATTAATAGGTGACGACAGCTCGACTTAGTGGTTACTGGCTGCTGACCCAAGGATCCGGCTCTCCTCGGATGGGATTTGAACCAAGATTTGTGCAAAACGAAACAAAATTGTATTGAGTTTCGTCCCGTGTCTCTGACTGTCATCGGACCCTAGTCCATGAACGTTACATGCATCAATTATAGAAGGGTAAGCAAGAGTGAATACATTTACGGCACTACTATATCTCCTGCGCAGTTGTCAAATGTTTTCGAAATTGACTCCGCAGTCCAAATCAGATCAACAGCAGATTAATAATTTGCTGGCTAGTTGCACTGCAATGCTAAAATTTTGCCGTGATCGTGACATGCACATGTTACGAACCCACTCACACATATGTACATGCACACATGCATGCACGCATTTAAAATTGATATAACGGAATCACCTAATAACCACTAAAATAATCAGGAGCAATTTTAAGTGCTGTGTTTACCACATGCTCGGCGGTGAACACATCGTGAGGAAACCGTCATGTCTGAATAATAATAAAAAATATTATTTCGAGGATATGTGAAGCCCGCCAACCCGCACTGGAGCAGCTTGGTCGGCCCTTCCTGCTTCCAAAACCCACTCAGATATTTGAGAAGAAGGCCTTTGCCCTGTCGTGGGCACTTGCTTTACTTTATTTTACTATTAACCTTTAACTGTTGCAGTTGCTCCTTGAAGTCGGTCTCTGCGAATGTGATGGAAGCAGCGCAGGTGATGTTTGCGGCCTCCAGTTGTGTCACCAGCTCGTTAACAGCCAAGGAGTACACCTCTTCGTTTTGTGAGAAAGCTGTCACTGTGTCCCATCCGTGTTGCCTTGAGCAAAAGTTTTTATTATGTTGATAATAATAGTAATAACCATGAGTAATTTAAAGATTTCTTATGGCGCATTTAGGAAATTTATGATAGTGAATTATTACAACGCGCGCGCACATCGACACCTGAAAGCGACACCATGAAGTTGGTTGGTAATTGTTTTTTACGATGCGCGCGCACACCGACACCTTCAATCGACACCATAGGTAGGTTGGTAATTGTCTCTCAAGTTTTCGTGAGAACTGCTAACTATATTCAAGGTAGTTATTCAAATATATATGAATCTACAATACGTGGTGTATATCAGTGGAGATAAAAAAATATATTCGTACATAAATTATACATGTGTTTGATTTCAAATTATATATTATCTTAATCGTGGTAGAGCCAAGCGGCGGCTTTTGCTGTCGCAGGAATGGGCCGGCTCGTCCGGATAAGTACCACGGCCTCGCAGAATACCGGCGTGAAGTAGAGGCATCTTGTGCTTCTGCGTTTCGTGCGGTGAGTGAGGTAACCGGAGGCCCTCTCCCCCCTCCCCAAATATGGTAGCGGTATATAATTTTGAGCTACCCCAGGAGGGTACCAGTACCTACGGTTCTGGAGAATCCCTCACTGAGCATCCACGTTCAGGCTTTCCTACGCTACCTAATCGTGGATGCTCAGTCTGCCCCGCGTATTCTGGGGGGGGGCAATATTCCGCTCTCTTTCTTTCCTACTCGAGGCAAACGCAGCAAAGAAACTATGGCATCCCCTACCGCGCTCGCCGTGGATTTCTGCAATATCAGGGGACTCCACTCGAATCTTAGCGCCGTTCATTACCATCTTGAAACGGCGAAGCCAGCCTTGCTTTTTCTTACAGAGACTCAGATATCGTCTCCGGCTGATACCTCTTATCTCCATTACCCGGGGTACAACCAGAACACTCCTTTGTGCCCCGTGCCGGAGTTTGCGTATACGTCAGAGATGATATCTGTTCTCGACGCCTCGGTAGTCTTGAAGGTTTGGACCTATCTACCGTTTGGCTGCGCATCGACAGCGACGACCATCCGCGCGTCTATGCGTGCCTTTACAGGTCCCATAGCGGTAATACCGTAACTGACCGACTCATCGACCACATCCAAATGGCTACAGATTCCGTGCTACAACAGATCCCATCCGCAGAGATCGTGATTCTCGGCGATTTTAATGCCCACCACACCGATTGGCTCGGTTCTCGCATAACCGATCATGCGGGGAGATCTGTTCACGACTTTGCATTAGCATATGGCCTGACACAACTGGTAACCTCGCCGACACGGATCCCAGACGTGGAAGGTCATACACCTTCCCTGTTGGACCTTTTGCTGACCTCACACCCGGACGGATATTTGGTCTCAGTCGATGCTCCTCTTGGCTCGTCGGACCACTGTCTGATCCGGAGTGTAGTGCCTATCACGCGCCGATCCCGAACGCGATCTGCGGGCTTCCGCCGTGTGTGGCACTATAGGTCGGCAGATTGGGATGGAATGCGGTCTTTCTTTGCTTCCTACCCATGGGGGCGGGTTTGCTTCTCGCTGGATGATCCCAACGCCGTTGCAGATTCTGTCACCGATGTGGTACTTCAGGGAATGGAACTTTTTATTCCGTTCTCTGCAGTGCCTGTCGGAGGTAAATCCCAGCCTTGGTTTGGTCGCACCTGCAAAATAGCGTCACGCCGAAAGCGGAAGTGCTACCAGGCCTGGGCCGATGCATCGGCGTCTCGGGATGCAAAACCAGTGCTCTTAAAACGAGTACAACTCTGCCTCCAGGTCCTTCAAAGAGTTATCGCTGCGGCAAAGTTAAAGCACATTGGCAGAATTGGCGCGAGACTAGTTCGCCTCCCATCGGGATCCCGCGCATTCTGGTCTCTCGCCAAGGCTGTCCAGGGGAACTTCTGTCAGCCATCTCTCCCATCTCTACACAAGGAGGATGATTCGCTGGCCCATACTGCAAAAGAGAAAGCCGATCTCTTGGGCTCTCTTTTTGCATCCAACTCGACTCTTGATGACCGGGGAAACTCTCCACCTACCATCCCGTGGTGTAAGTGCTCCATGCCGGAAATTCAGTTTCTGCAGAGCTCAGTGCGAAAGGCACTCCGCTCCCTGGACATTCATAAGTCGAGTGGGCCGGACGGAATCCCTCCAATTGTGCTGAAGATGTGTGCCCCTGAGTTGGCACCGGTTCTCACGCGTCTTTTCCGGCACTCCTACTCTTCAGGCGTCGTCCCGGAATCTTGGAAGACAGCATTTGTGCATCCAATACCCAAAAAAAGGCGACCGCTCTGATCCGTCCAACTACAGGCCTATTGCCATCACCCCCTTGTTATCTAAAATAATGGAGTCACTCATCAACACCCAGCTCCTGAGGTATCTGGAGGAACACCAGCTCATCAGTGACCGACAGTACGGTTTCCGTCACGGACGATCAGCTGGTGATCTTCTAGTTTACCTGACTCACCGATGGGCAGAAGCAGTTGAGTCTAAGGGGGGAGGCTTTGGCGGTTAGTCTGGACGTAGCGAAAGCATTTGATAGGGTTTGGCATAAAGCGCTTCTTTCAAAGCTTTCATCTTACGGGGTTCCTGAGAGATTGTGCAACTGGGTCACCAGCTTCCTCACGGATCGGAGCATCAAGGTTGTTGTCGACGGTGCATGCTCGGACCCCAAACCCGTGAATGCTGGTGTTCCACAAGGCTGTGTGCTATCTCCCACTCTGTTCCTTCTGCATATCAACGACATGCTACAAATCAGTAGCATTCATTGCTATGCAGACGACAGCACGGGTGATGCCCTATATACAGGCCGTGCGAATATTTCTCGGGAACACGTCGACGAGTGCCGGAACAAACTTGTGTCTGAAGTCGAGACCTTGTTATTCAAAGTCTCGGATTGGGGTCGACGTAATTTGGTCCTATTCAACCCCAAAAGACACAGGTTTGCGCGTTCACCGCTAAAAGAATCCCTTTGTCGTTTCTCCTCTTTTGAGAACATTCCCTTATTGCCTCAGCCAGTATCAGAATCCTTGGCTTTGACATATCGAGCGACGTTCAGTTCCGTGGTCACTTGGAGGAAAGGCCAAATTGGCCTCCAAAAGCTTGGTGTGCTCTGTAGAGCGGGACAGTATTTCATGCCGGTCCACCGTTTGCAACTTTATAAGGCGCAAGTTCGGCCCCACATGGAATACTGTTCTCATCTCTGGGCAGGGGCACCCCAGTACCAACTCCTTCCATTTGACCGCATCCAACGTCGAGCGGCTCGAATTGTCGGCGACCAAGCTCTCTGATCGGCTTGATCCTTTGGCCTTGCGAAGAGATGTTGCTTCTCTTTGCATTTTTTACAAAATTTTCCACGGGGAATGTTCTGAGGAACTGTTCGGATTGATCCCAGCTGCTGAGTTTCACCATCGTACATCGCGACTGAATTCGAAGTTCCATCGATACCACCTAGATGGTTGGCATTCCACCACAGTGCGTTTTAATCGAAGTTTTCTGCCACGCACTTCGACTTTGTGGAATCAGCTGTCGCCAGCAGTATTTCCGAATAGTTACGACTTAGGGACCTTCAAGAAAAGAGCTTATTCCTTCCTTAAAGGCCGGCAGCGCATCTGTAGCTCCTCTGGTGTTGTGGATGTTCGTGGGCGTCGGTGATCACTTACCATCAGGTGAGCCGCACGCTCGTTTGCCCCCTTCTTCTATAAAAAAAAAAAAAAAATATAGTGGTGAATGATAATTTATTTAATTAAAAAGTTATCAATTGCACTTATTGTTTTTTTTTCACAAACAGAGAGTACTGGCAAACGGGATAAGATTTTTAGTTATTTTTGTTTAGTTACGCTAAACAAGTATAACTATTAGTATACCCATTTTTGCCCCAAAAATGGGTATTTGAAACATGAATCATATGTTAATCTTGTCTCTTGTGTTAAATCATTGTGACCAAGCTTAGGAAGTAAAAGAATAATGCATTAAAACTTGACACCAAGCAAACAACGTACACAATGTTCATGAAAGTTTATCGTCGAGCGTCAAGGCGGTTGCGAGGAGATTGTCGTTGTTTGTAGAAGATAAGTTTGTTTATTTATTTTTACCCTTACCCTTCGATAGCATTTCCTTATACACGTTGATAAGTAACCAGTTACTGTATATTGACATATATTTGTAATATGAGCTATAATTTTGAACAGATGCTTATTTTTGCCAATTAAATGTACTGCATTATTTGAAAAGTGACGTAACTGCTGAGCGAAGGCCTCCTCTTAGGCCACCTCTCAATATTTGTGAGGATTTTAGAGCTGCAAAGAAGCAAAGGATACGACGATCTGTACCAGTGCGGGATGTCAGATGTTGTCCTTCACCGCCAAGTACGTCGTAAATAAAGCACTTCCGGCACCGGTATACGAACCCGAGGTCACTCGTTTGCTATGAAATTAAAATAAGCACCGTGACCTCTGTACTAAAACAAGCAACAGCGGAGTAGCTGCAGATGCCGGTTGTCAAGAAGTTTTGGGGAAGGGGAGGGAGAATAATTAAGGGAAGGAGGAGAGGTGGGAGGGAGGATAACCTGTCTAGTGCTCCTCCGGTGGTGCGCATGCGTTAAGTATTTCTCGACGTACAGAAAATAAGAATACAATTTAAGAACTACGGTACCTAATAAAGGCGATCCTTGCGTGATTGTGGGAGGAATCTGGGGCCACGGTCCGGCAGAAAAGTGGGAATTCCGAGCGATCACTCAGCGCTGGCGATGTTGACCCGAACGACACCTGAAACAAAGCATTTTATTAACCTGATAAAGATATTCAGCCTGTAGGACGGTTTGGTGGAGCTAGTTATAGTTTTTAAAATTCCAGTTTTGCTGAGATAAGATACTCTGGTCATCGGATGCTGCAGTAAATCTATCGGCAAAAGCCACAGAAAAAAGATGGGAAGAAGGATCACTAGTCCGTAGATCGGTATTGTGTTTACTGTACTAAATAGATCATCGAGATGTTAAATAAGCCATATCTTCTGCTTTTTCAAAAAAGGAACAGTCGAATTTATTTTTAAATAACTTTACCAGTATTCCTGTTAACCACTCCTACTGCTTGTATCTAGAATGGTTCACGACAATAGTCGAATGGCGGACTCGAACCAGCGACGACATGTCTCGCAGTCCGCACCCCAATCCATTAGGCTATTGACTATTGTATTGTAAGTATTACAAGATTAGAAAATAAAACAAACGATGTTTCCTGAGATAAGCTGTGACTTTGTGGAAAACTTTTCTTTAAAGGAAAAATTTATTCTCTCACGAGCCCTGTGCAAATAGCTTCATGGTTAATTTAATTGAAATGGAGAATTGAATATTGAGTACCACTGTATTTGAGTTTGAGGCTCCCAACTCAGTAGACGAGTCCTGATCTTTACGTAAGAGGTTTTTTGATAGACACAGACAGATTTTTAGTATTTCGGCAGCAATAGTCATTTATAACATACGTCAAATGTTTGGTCGACTGCGGCGTGGTCGCGGTGTAGATTCTCGCACAGTACAACTATTTGTATTGGCTACAAATAATTGTTCCGGGTCTGGGCGTTTGTCCGTGTGAAATTTATGTATATAAACTCTCTGGCGTCTCTTGGCGTCTCCTGGCACAGGCGTTTATTTGGTTAAAATGAGTCCCCAGATAATAGTTACATGTATTCTCTGTGTTTACGTAAATAAAGATATTTTTATTAAAAAAAAAAACTTCCTCCGCGACGTAGAAGTCCGTACAGACAACGCTTAGTTTGAAAAAAATAAAATAAAAATTACGAGTGTTCCTATAATTACCATCATTGTTCCAAAGTGTAATATTAATTAAAGATTAATAAAACACTCAGAGTGTTTGTCCGTGTGCAATTTATATATGAAAAATGCCTCCTCTGCTCAAAAGTTACTACAATAAGGTAAACGTAACCAAAAAAAAAAAAATCGAAATAAATAACATTTAACTTTCAGGGTTAACAATCAAAGTCATGACATATTCCTACTTCCCAAAAACTTTACTCTAGTTCTTCTTGTTCGTTAAAAAGTTTAGGCAAAGTTCGATAACGACGTATCAATTGTAAGAGTCTTTGTCTCTTCTTAATGAAGTAAACGTCAGAACTCGTGTAACGAGCGTGTCATGGTAATTACAAAGAATACTTTTACAAAAGAAGAAATAATGCTCTACGCAACAAAGCTCATAATGAATCTGTGGTGCTCTGTGCGAAGCAATGAAGAGGTAGCTCAGCATTACTCTATGTTAGCGGTTCATTGCTCATATTCAGGTCGCATTTTGCAGCTCGAACAGAGTAGACGTGCATCAGACCTGGCTGTATGGACTAAAGTCCTTTGCCTTTCCCATTAGGGATAAATTAATATCATTATCATCATCATATTCAGTTTGAAAGTTTGGAAGTTACAAAATGACAAGTAAACAGAGGAGTTAATGAAATTTTAAATCTTTAGCTATGCTATATTGCACTCTAAACAAAAGTCAAAAATGTTATCGTTTGAAATGAAGACTCCCGTTAGATCTCTGTCGACCCTGATTAGTAAACAAGACTAGAAAGTAGACACACACAGGACATGCCTTAAATCGGTCCCTGCAGCTTAATAGAGTGGATCGATCAGAACGCTTGTAACGCTGCTGTGGAAATGAGCTGTTTACAAATTAATTTGTTTTTATGGATTGTAGAGCAATGGCAAAGTGTATGCTCACAGCGTTGAAGAAGCTCACAACTTGTAGGAAGATCAAAGTGGTCAACGTCTTGCATCAATAATGGTTTGGTGTGGGGTGTGGGGAGTCGAGAAGCTTAATTGTTGTGAAAAAACTTCGGCCAAATTTTATGAAAAGACAGTTAGTGAAATAATTTTACAAAATGTACCGTGGACTCTCCACCAAGCCTGCTCATGGTCACAAGACACGAACGTATTGCCCAGTCCAGATCCGAGCCCGTTGACAACAAAATTGTGGTCAGTATCGCCTGCATAAAACATTACCCTGACATTGAGTCTTGAGACTTAATAAGTCTTAAGGGATTCCCAACAGAGTGTGTGTGAATCAATAGGTTTGTGGCCAGCGAGGTTAAAGGCCTGTACCCAGATCAAAGGCGAAAAATCTCTTGTACTAGTTTCACAATAAATTTTAATTATTATATAAGTAACCGACCGATTTCGCCATACGGCATCTTCTGGGTATTAAATTAGTTTTTTTTAATCGCTAAGTCTTCCAAAAATATGTACACATAAGTTTTATTATTTTTTCTCAGTATCTTTCGAAAAAGATAAGCATTTTATTGTGTAACAGAACAGTATACTAGTAGTAACAGTACCTAGTATTAAACCTTAATATATTTAAAAGCAAAATACCACAGACTAACCACACAATAAATCTCAGGAACTGTAAATCCTGTAAACTTTAATTTTTGTCCGGTTTTGCAGGAGTGAATTGGCGATTGGTAGACAGTATGAAAGACCCGTGTTTTTGAGATGAGTGATATTAAACTTGATATTAAGTGGAAGACTTTTTAATACTCATAAGTGCTGACGTGTTGAAGCAATTAAAATTCTATGGTTATAACCGTTTTTTTTTAAAAACAGGTACAGAATTGGAGTTGAAAGTTTGCACGAAAATGATAAGTATTGGTATGAGTTGACTTGAAACTTATTAGACAATGCGGTTAATAAAATATTTGATTCGATTTTCAGATGAAAAGGTAGGATTTATTTTTAAACATAATAAAAAAAATGTTATGCAAAATACGATCTCCACGCGTACTCTTCTTTTTTTTTTTTTATGGAAGAGTCCGCAAACGAGCAAGCGGTTCACCTGATGGTAAGTGATTACCGTCGCCCACATACATCTGCAACACCATAGATGCTGCAGGTGCGTTGCTGGTCTTTAAGGATATTTGGGAGATGGGAGGGAAGAGGAGGGGAATAGGGAGGGGGTGTGGGCCTCCGGTTACCTCACTCACCGAACGAAACGCAGAAGCACAAAATGCCTCTACTTCACGACGGTATTCTGCGAGGCCGTGGTACCAATCCGGTCGAGCCGGCCCATTCGAGCAGCAGCTAAAGCCGCCGCTTAGCTCTCCCACTGCTGGCCAAAGGCCTCCCTTCAATCGTTTTGGAGCTGGTAAGCCGTCCCACGCTGCTCCAATTTTTTTATTTTCGTTCACCGCCGAGCACATGATAAATGCAGATCTGAAATAGCCGAGTAATTACTGAAGTTATTGGAGGCGATTTCCGTTGTGTTAGCTAATATTGCTTTCAAAGCTTAGTTCTAAAAGCCTTCGTCGACCTTCTTCATATATATTATAACCAGCTGTCACTTACGAGTGGACCCTTTCCAGCTCCAAAACGATTGAAGGGAGGCCTTTGGCCAGCAGTGGGAGAGCCAAGCGGCGGCTTTTATTGCTGCACGAATAGGCCGGCTCGACCAGGTTGGCACCACGTGCCTTTAGCACATTGTGCCTATGCGTTTCGTCGGTGCGTGGGGTAACTGGAGGTCCACTGAACTTGAATTTAATTAATAACACAGTAAATATTATTATTAATATGTATACTGTACCATGTCGATGACGTAGTGATGAGTCCTCTTGCGCCAACACTACCCGTGTTTCTTAGAAGATTCGGAATACCTAACCCAATAAGCCGTTTCTAAAATCAGATGCTTGACATGCTTTGCGAGAATATACTTTATCCTACTTCTAATAAGGTCTACTTTCATAGAGGAGTTAAAACTTCCAAGGTTTTACGTGTTCGACAGCCAATTCGGAAGTCTTGTTCAAAGACTGATCTTGAAGGACGAGCACGATAAGTTTAAAACCTAATTTATCAGCCCGAGTTTAGTCTTAGTTGGAAGTTAAATCGGAGCGCATCTTCACAAAACCTAATCGTAAAATCAAATGTTTGCCTATTTTTCACAACGGTTTTGTCATTGACAGAACAAAGATTCTTCTTAATGATCTTCAAAAAACCGGCCAAGTGCGAGTCGAACTTGCGTCGTACTTATCTGTGCTTGTGTATGTATTTTCCAAAAAAAAAAAAGATTTCTTTTTTCTGGGAAAGGCGGCAAATGAGCAGGCGGTCCAACTGACCGTAAATGATTACCGTCGCCCACGTACATCTCCTACACCAGAGGTGCTGCAGGTGCGTTACCGGCTTTTAAGGGTATTTGGGAGATGGGCGGGAGGATGAGGAGGGGGATGGGGAGAAGGCGTGGGCCTCGGGATACCTCATTCACCGAACGAAACGAAGAAGCATAGGATGCCTCTACTTCACGCCGATATTCTGCGAGGCCGCGGTACCAAATTCGTCGAATCAGGCCATTCGAGCATCAGCAAAAGCCGCCGCTTGTCTTTACCACGTAGAGAAGTAATCTTCCATTCAGTTCGAGATTCTTAACGCGAGCCCGACTCGCACTCAGATGTTTTTATTATTAATTGGTGTTTTAATTGAGAATTTGCACTGTAATCGCACGAAGTTATGTTATTTGTTACCGTTTTTACGATACGGCAAAAATAAAAAAAAAACCTTTAAAAACACTTTCCTATCTTAATTTTTACTACTATAATAATGCATGTACTGTAAAAATATAGTACGGAAGCACGGACAGCTTAGTAATAGGGTCGGCCAGATGTGTCTAAGGCAAGAAGCTTGCGATCGCTAAGCTTGGCGATTATGATTAATCCTACCATGGCGTGAGGCCAATGTCCAGCTGTGGACATCAACGAGCTGATGATGATGATGAAGAACTATTTATAACCTATGCATATTCTTAATCTTATCTTCCTTCAAGTCTATATTGTCAGACGTTTACGTCGCACTTTAAGTTTATATTGACAAAGTTTTAAAAGCTGCTTAACGAAAGCCTTAGAAACTTCACCTTGGTATCGAAGCGCAGAAGAGTGTGTTTAATATTGCTTATTCAGTTAAGTTTTATCAACTTTAGGATTCAACGGTGTATAAGTCTTTAGCCGTTTATGCTACATAAATATGCAGTTCTAGTTCAATTCTTTAAATGTAGACTGAAGCGAAGTATTTAAATTTTGGTCAACTAAGCCCACCAGAGGTAAGTTTTACAAGTGTGTATTTTTTATTTATCTTTACTAACACATGTGCAGGGTGGGCAGTAAACTTCTTAACAACCAGTAGTTCTCTACAGCATTCAGCACAAGCTATGTATATTAATAACGTAGTTAAATCAACACAAGCATTCAACTGTCTTCTCCATGCCGCATCCGATTTAAACCTCGTATGATAAGATCAGAGGTCACAATCACAGTACTCAAATAAGCGACTTTGATTCGAACTACGACCCCGACAATTAAACAGTACATTACTTTGACTACTGAGTAAAATGGTTGCACTTCGATCGACAATTTTTTTTTATGGGAAGGGCGGCAAATGAGCTAGGGGTTCACCTGATGGAAAGTGATTACCGTCGCCCACGTACATCTGTAAAACCAAAGGAGGTGCAGGTGCGTTGCGGGTCTTTAAAGGTATTTGGGAGGGAGAATGAGGAGGGCGATGGGGAGTGGGACTGGACCTCCGGTTACCTCACTCACCGAACGAAACGCAGAAGCACAAGGTGCCTCTACTTCACGCCAAAAAAGGTATAATACATCTGAGGTCAACATTACTCCAGGCTAATTTAGCATAGGTTGTACTTTCGGCCACAATACATTTTTAAATACATCTGAGGTCAATTTCCTGCAAGTCTAATTTGGCATCTATAGGACCTTCGGAGTTAATTTTTGACGCGCAACCAAACTTCCGCCCTTAATGTAGCGTGCTCGGTGACCAAACTTCCGCCCTTAATGTAGCGTGCTCGGTGACCAAACTTCCGCCCTTAATGTAGCGTGCTCGGTGACCAAACTTCCGCCCTTAATGTAGCGTGCTCGGTGACCAAACTTCCGGGATCTACAAATGATTGTCACATATCTAAAGTAAGATTTAATTATTCAATCTTTTAAATGTAATTGGTCTCGAAACCAATAAAACTTTTTTTCTGATTAAATAGATGATTAAAACCCAACCAGATGGAAGCCCTTGGCAGGGGAGACCAGACGGCCGAGGGTTAGGGAAAAAGGGAAAGAAACCGGCGGACAATGCGAGCAGTATCGAGTAGCACCGCCTTCTGCATTTGAGCTCGGAGCGGTCCGTCACGGAGTCCCAGCCGCCTCGGATGTTCCGAGAGGCTGACTGGGATTAACCCATTCGCAGAGACGACGATCGAAATAATTTCGGTCGGCATGAGAGGTATGCCCATGTCGGTTACCTCGTGAGCCTGGTCCAGATATTATGTCTTCTTGTGTGTTTCGGCTAAGACTATGTATTATTCTTAATATTACAAATGTGAAGATTTGTGTTCCTCTTTCAATCATGATTTAACTACCGAGCGGACATGTATGAAACTTGGCTGAGATCTGCCAAATTACATGTCCTTGGAATATCATGTTGGATACTCTTAATCTCAATTAAGAGCTTATTTTGGTCTCAATTTATGGCAACGTGACCGAAGCCGGGGGCAGCCGCTAGTACGAAAAGTCATTCGCAGAGACGACGATCGGAATAATTTCGGTCGGCATGAGAGGTATGCCCATGTCGGTTACCTCGTGAGCCTGGTCCAGATATTTTGTCTTCTTGTCTGTTTCGGCTTTCACGAGGTTCTCGTCATATGGAACAGATGTCGACGGTGCCATCCCTTAGGATGTATCTCCGATAGTTATTCGTTTCAATATATATAATAAAATACATATGATAAAACTTCATTATTATAAAATTATTTGCTGCTTTTAATTCTCTTAGTACCGACCAAAGGAGTTAAAACAAGTAGACTACCATATCGAGCAGTGAACTTTTACAGAAAAGTTACCACGGCTCGATTTGGCATTTCCATAAAAGCATAATGGAATGTAGACTTGCTCATACTCACCAGGCCGGGCAGCCAATCCGATGAGAGCAGTACTGATACCCGGTCACAATAGTGAGTAGTCCCCATCACTAGTACTATGGTATTTAGGTTCGGTATATCCCTATTACTCCAAGCCACTTACCTGGACGATATTCCAGTAGGGCACTATCTTGGCGATGCTTTCGGTGACCTCAGAGCAGGCCGTTCCCAGCAACATCACCATACGTGATTCACGCTCCGTGTACAGAGCGTGGAAGAACCGGTCCACGCCAACGCCGGGATCACACTAAGGGCAGAAAAGTAATTAATAAAAATCCTAGTGTATGTATGTATCCATGTAAAGAATTTACTTAAACCTTACTACTTTATTTAAAAATGACTGTTAAACATACACGCGCGGTAGAGCCAAGCGGCGGCTTTTGCTGCTGCTCGAATGGGCCGGTTCGACCGGGTTGCTACCTCAGCCTCGCAGAATACCGACGTGAAGTAGAGGCATCTTGTGCTTCTGCGTTTCGATCGGTGAGTGAGGTAACCGGAGGCCCACTCCCTCTCCCTATTCCCCTCCTCTTCCCTCCCATCTCCCAAATATCCTTAAAGACCGGCAGCGCACCTGCAGCATCTATGGTGTTGCAGATGTATGTGGACGACGGTAATCACTTACCATCAGGTGAACCGCTTGCTCGTTTTCCGTCTTTTCTATAAAAAAAAAAAATACAAATTGAGTGACCTGGATTCGAGTCCAGGTGTCGGTATCACTAAAAGTGTTAATTTCAAAGGACCTATGAAGCCGGCTTCTCTGCATCTTCAACGGCTCTAAAGCCCTTCCGAGTATTGTGAAGGTACCTTAACTCGTAGCATTTCACTCCAGGTGCCAATTTCACCTGCACCACGTGTAGCATGCAATGGCATTCGAAAAATACGGGACAATCTTGTAAACAAACACTAGACGGTATTTTCTTTTTTTTTTAATCCTTTCAACAATGCCCTGACAAATTCCTGACAAACAAGATTGAGGCAACTAAGATATGGCAAAAAAAGACATGAGACTTTCATAGAATAATAATTTGTAAAATATCTCGCATTATAGAGAGGTCAAGCTGTATATTCAGTTCCTCTGAACTGACTGAAAGAAAACATTGTTCAGATTTTTACTTGAAATAATATCCACACAACAGCTCAGGTCTCATTCAAATCGGTTCCACTGTTCCCATGTGTGTGTGCGCGAATAGACAGACAAACAGGCGTAGGCACTAATAATTATGATGAAAGAGTATCCCAAGTTGTGGAATTTACAAATATTTATAATTTTTCTAACTTTTGAAGGTTTATATCAATTATGAAATAAATGGTCGATGGATCAAATTACATTTAATGTCTTGTACAGACAGATGATATAATTATATGATAATTACTTAAA
Source organism: Bhutanitis thaidina (assembly GCA_029286595.1). Taxonomy (NCBI): domain Eukaryota; kingdom Metazoa; phylum Arthropoda; class Insecta; order Lepidoptera; family Papilionidae; genus Bhutanitis; species Bhutanitis thaidina. The sequence continues at coordinate 16,413,380 of JAGSMS010000022.1, read as the reverse complement.
TTTCAAAGAGGCTCATGGTAGCCTAGTGGTCAGGGCGCTCACGTAGATTTTTTTTTCTCTCGCTGCGAAGGAAAACATCGTGAGAAGAAACCTGCATGTTTGAGAAATAATAAAAAAAAAAAAAAAAATACAAATTGAGTGACCTGGATTCGAGTCCAGGTGTCGGTATCACTAAAAGTGTTAATTTCAAAGGACCTATGAAGCCGGCTTCTCTGCATCTTCAACGGCTCTAAAGCCCTTCCGAGTATTGTGAAGGTACCTTAACTCGTAGCATTTCACTCCAGGTGCCAATTTCACCTGCACCACGTGTAGCATGCAATGGCATTCGAAAAATACGGGACAATCTTGTAAACAAACACTAGACGGTATTTTCTTTTTTTTTTAATCCTTTCAACAATGCCCTGACAAATTCCTGACAAACAAGATTGAGGCAACTAAGATATGGCAAAAAAAGACATGAGACTTTCATAGAATAATAATTTGTAAAATATCTCGCATTATAGAGAGGTCAAGCTGTATATTCAGTTCCTCTGAACTGACTGAAAGAAAACATTGTTCAGATTTTTACTTGAAATAATATCCACACAACAGCTCAGGTCTCATTCAAATCGGTTCCACTGTTCCCATGTGTGTGTGCGCGAATAGACAGACAAACAGGCGTAGGCACTAATAATTATGATGAAAGAGTATCCCAAGTTGTGGAATTTACAAATATTTATAATTTTTCTAACTTTTGAAGGTTTATATCAATTATGAAATAAATGGTCGATGGATCAAATTACATTTAATGTCTTGTACAGACAGATGATATAATTATATGATAATTACTTAAATTTCAAAGAGAGTCATGGTAGCCTAGTGGTCAGGGCGCCCACGTAGATTTTTTTTTCTCTCGCTGCGAAGGAAAACATCGTGAGAAGAAACCTGCATGTTTGAGAAATAATAAAAAAAAAAATTTCGAGGATAAGCGAAAGCCCGCCCAAACGCACTGTAGCAGCGTGGCGGACTCCTCCCGCCACAAAAACCCTCATAGATATTGAGAAGGAGGCCTTTGCCCAGCTGTGGGCACTTACAGGCTGCTATTTTACTTAACATAACTTTAATTATCAACGAATATGTAAAAATACTACTTGCTGAGAGTTATTTATGAGTTAGATGTCATTGACGTCTTCCTATTATCAAATAGAGATCCTCCTCTGCCTAGAATGCTTCAACCACAACTGAGAACTGAAAATTTACTGAACCAAAAGCTACAGAATCATGATAGTTGGAGCATCACATGTACAAGGGTATCAGCACTGCGGTCATGCGATATAGACAAACCATCGATAAAATGTATATATGTAAGCGTTCTAACTAAGGACTAAGAACTTCCCTAGCACTTGCGTACTGTTATACGGGATACTTGAGATTGGTTTTTAAAAAAAGGATTTATTACACGAACTGGAACTTTAATTAACGCACAATATTACAAGAGAAAATAAAGGACAAGTACCCCGGATGAAGGATTGAGTCGGACTGCGGTGGGCTGTGCCACCGCTGTTATATACCGATAATAAGGTGCTGATGCTGCACCTTGGTCATGCTAATCCCATACGCAGAGGGGATATAACAACCCCCACGTTAAGAAGGAAACTTATGGGAAAAAGAAAAGTTTCCGTTAAGACTAATCGATTCTTAAGCGAGGTCCAATCGATATTACTTCTGGATCGCTACTAGTTGTTGGTTTTCCGGCTTTTCTGAATAACTTTCCCAGGTACTGGTCCTTTTTACAGAAATACAATAGAATTAAGCTTAGACATAGAATACAGGAAAATACACTAAAAATTGGAAAGCTTACATGACTATTCCAATTACTTGGAGATTGAACAGACTCCAAATTCTTTAAGATCTGATTGGATACAAAGTCAAAATCTTTTAAGTTGTCTAGATTAGCGTTTTGAAGCTTTGAAATGGGTAAGGTTAGTTTTTTTATGTTATTAATACTACAACATGTGTCGTTGAGGATGTTAAATGTTGGAATTAAAACAGGAATAGAAATAGATGGCGAACTTTTCTTAACAAATCTATAATTCTTATGATAAGCTATACAATTCGTTGGAATGTTCAGTACACCTGTACCGGATATAATGTGTTCTGTGACGTCATTGTTGTCACATTCAATAGAGAGTTTGACGGGTTTTGATTGTACAAATATCCACTTTTCATTATGTAGTTTATGCCAAATATCTACTTCTCCAAAGAAGATTTTATATTCACAACTTACAGGTAAGGTTGTTACGGCTTTCATCATGATGTCTATTTCACAAGAAGGGTTTCTAGATACAGTATATATGTCGAATATTTCACAAAGGTAAGTTTTAGTTACAATAATATTCTTGCATGAATCTAAACTTTTGATATAGGTAAAAGTGGATTTATCTTTGCTTATAGCTATATAATTTTCTGTTGGTAAAATGGTTATAAAAGAATTAGTAGTATCGTTTACTTGAGGGGTTGGTAAAGGTGTACTTTTATATATGTTGTATTCTAAGGCATCAACTAAAGGTATTTTAATTACAAAAATAAGTTTTCCGTTGATGTAGTAACATATTAAATCAGCTATATTGAGTAAAACATGAATATTGTTTAATTCTAAATTAATTGGAAAATCCTTATACTTAGGGATTACTTTGAGGTTACTAACTATATCTTCGTATAAATGCTTCGGAGTTAATACCGATGGATGTAATATATTAGCCTTAACGAATAAAATAGAGTTTAAGATATCTTCGATTTCAAATGAAAGAGTTAACAAATTAGATTGTAGTACATTTAGGATAGAATTTAAATGTGCTTGAAAATTATTTATTTGTATTACATTAGTAATATTGTTTACTACTGTATATATTCTTTCGAATGCATCATTTAATTTATTTTGATTCTCATTTAATAGCTGCAAGGATTGGTTCATATTTGAAATCGCGACTCGGGAGATTATAATGTTTTCTCTTATCGAGTTTGTAAGGACCTTTTCGTTATCATATAGTGTTTGTATTGCCTCATTATAATGTTTAGCGTCATCTTCATCCATAGTGCCAAGTATGTGTTTGAATACGGTGCCTACTCCGGCAAACCAGGCTGACCGTTTGGAAACGCTATTAGATATTATATGTGATATAGAATTGAAGTCACGCAGAATGTCGTTATGTAAAGAATACAACGGTTGTAGCATATTGTAACATTTGGTATTGCTTATACCTGTATTCTTTTGGCACTGGGATTGAATAGAGTCCAAAGTGATATGAATGTCTTTTATGTATTTGTCGTAAGTTGAGACATCGATAGGAATTACTACATGAAATTGATCATTAGCCGCTTTTAAGGTGCCGACAGGGTCGAAGAGCAAACCAGGACTCTTGGTGATGAATTCTACAAATCGTTTGGCGTCGGTGGTAGGTACGGGGCTACCGAGAACAGCGAGGATTCTGTAATATAATTTGAACTTACTTTACTTATGTACTTTTAATCATTGAGGAAAAGATGACGAGAGAAAAGAAAATAATGATAATATAATACAAATAGGTTTTTACTAAAATTATTGGTTTTCATTTGCCGCGTGTTTTACTTCATCAAAGTGATGAGTGACATGGCGTCGATTTATAAGAAGACTAAGAGTGTTGTTGTTGTTGACTCTTACAATTTTATAAGGACCTTTCCAGAGAGGGGATAGAGCTTTACGAAGTCTGAGATGATTTTTTAAATATACATAATCCCCTACTCTATACTGTATTGAGCGACTATGTTTGTCATAGTAGGTTTTTGCTCTTTCTTTAGATAGCTGGATGTTTTGTAGCGCCTTTTCCCTGGATATTTTAAGGCGGTGATGGAGCATTCTTACATATTCGGGATATGTGATATCGGAGCGGAATTCGAAGATAGAGTCAGGTATAAAAGGTTTATGGGCAAAAATAAGTTTTCCGTTGATGTAGTAACATATTAAATCAGCTATATTGAGTAAAACATGAATATTGTTTAATTCTAAATTAATTGGAAAATCCTTATACTTAGGGATTACTTTGAGGTTACTAACTATATCTTCGTATAAATGCTTCGGAGTTAATACCGATGGATGTAATATATTAGCCTTAACGAATAAAATAGAGTTTAAGATATCTTCGATTTCAAATGAAAGAGTTAACAAATTAGATTGTAGTACATTTAGGATAGAATTTAAATGTGCTTGAAAATTATTTATTTGTATTACATTAGTAATATTGTTTACTACTGTATATATTCTTTCGAATGCATCATTTAATTTATTTTGATTCTCATTTAATAGCTGCAAGGATTGGTTCATATTTGAAATCGCGACTCGGGAGATTATAATGTTTTCTCTTATCGAGTTTGTAAGGACCTTTTCGTTATCATATAGTGTTTGTATTGCCTCATTATAATGTTTAGCGTCATCTTCATCCATAGTGCCAAGTATGTGTTTGAATACGGTGCCTACTCCGGCAAACCAGGCTGACCGTTTGGAAACGCTATTAGATATTATATGTGATATAGAATTGAAGTCACGCAGAATGTCGTTATGTAAAGAATACAACGGTTGTAGCATATTGTAACATTTGGTATTGCTTATACCTGTATTCTTTTGGCACTGGGATTGAATAGAGTCCAAAGTGATATGAATGTCTTTTATGTGTTTGTCGTAAGTTGAGACATCGATAGGAATTACTACATGAAATTGATCATTAGCCGCTTTTAAGGTGCCGACAGGGTCGAAGAGCAAACCAGGACTCTTGGTGATGAATTCTACAAATCGTTTGGCGTCGGTGGTAGGTACGGGGCTACCGAGAACAGCGAGGATTCTGTAATATAATTTGAACTTACTTTACTTATGTACTTTTAATCATTGAGGAAAAGATGACGAGAGAAAAGAAAATAATGATAATATAATACAAATAGGTTTTTACTAAAATTATTGGTTTTCATTTGCCGCGTGTTTTACTTCATCAAAGTGATGAGTGACATGGCGTCGATTTATAAGAAGACTAAGAGTGTTGTTGTTGTTGACTCTTACAATTTTATAAGGACCTTTCCAGAGAGGGGATAGAGCTTTACGAAGTCTGAGATGATTTTTTAAATATACATAATCCCCTACTCTATACTGTATTGAGCGACTATGTTTGTCATAGTAGGTTTTTGCTCTTTCTTTAGATAGCTGGATGTTTTGTAGCGCCTTTTCCCTGGATATTTTAAGGCGGTGATGGAGCATTCTTACATATTCGGGATATGTGATATCGGAGCGGAATTCGAAGATAGAGTCAGGTATAAAAGGTTTATGGGCAAAAATAAGTTCGTAAGGTGTGAATCTAGTTGTGGTATGGATAGAACTGTTGTAGGTTAACATGGCAGTATAAACGAATTTATGCCAATCAGTTTGGTTTTCATTTACATATGATTTCAAATATTCCTTAAGGGTCGAATGGCTTCTCTCAAGTGCACCTTGTGTTTGTGGGTGGTAGGGAGAGGACCAGATTTGTCTAATTTTGAGGAACTCACATGTCTTTTTGAATAATTCAGCTGTAAAATTTGTTCCCTGGTCAGTAAGTATGGATTTGGGGATACCGAATACGGAGATAAAGTGGACTAAACATTCGCAGGATTCCTCTGCTGTTGCGTTAGATATGGGATAGGCAAGGGAGAATTTCGTTAGGTCGTCTTGAAGAGTGAGGATATATTTCAATTTCTGGATGCCAGCTTCGGGTAGAGGTCCGACAATGTCCAGGCTGACTCTTTCGAATGGACGCGTCGAGGTAGTAGTGATTTGCATCGGAGCCTTGTGAATTTTGCGAAGAGCCTTATTGGACTGACATAATTTGCAATTTTTTACATAATCTTCTATTTCTGTGCGCATATTCTTCCATTGGTAGCGCTCTTTAATCCTGTCGTACATTCTATTTGATCCGAGATGACCGGCGATAGGGATGTCATGATTTTCTTTAAGGATTTTTTGTATCTCTGTCGGGACAGGATAGATGATTGTGTTGTGATAGACATTTATAGTTATGTTAGTGTTGTTAAATAAATATACAAGCATGTTGTATATCTTGGTGTACGAATTTTGCTCGAAGGGATTTTTGAAATCTGTTGTGGCGATTTCATTGGTATTGCTTATACCTGTATTCTTTTGGCACTGGGATTGAATAGAGTCCAAAGTGATATGAATGTCTTTTATGTATTTGTCGTAAGTTGAGACATCGATAGGAATTACTACATGAAATTGATCATTAGCCGCTTTTAAGGTGCCGACAGGGTCGAAGAGCAAACCAGGACTCTTGGTGATGAATTCTACAAATCGTTTGGCGTCGGTGGTAGGTACGGGGCTACCGAGAACAGCGAGGATTCTGTAATATAATTTGAACTTACTTTACTTATGTACTTTTAATCATTGAGGAAAAGATGACGAGAGAAAAGAAAATAATGATAATATAATACAAATAGGTTTTTACTAAAATTATTGGTTTTCATTTGCCGCGTGTTTTACTTCATCAAAGTGATGAGTGACATGGCGTCGATTTATAAGAAGACTAAGAGTGTTGTTGTTGTTGACTCTTACAATTTTATAAGGACCTTTCCAGAGAGGGGATAGAGCTTTACGAAGTCTGAGATGATTTTTTAAATATACATAATCCCCTACTCTATACTGTATTGAGCGACTATGTTTGTCATAGTAGGTTTTTGCTCTTTCTTTAGATAGCTGGATGTTTTGTAGCGCCTTTTCCCTGGATATTTTAAGGCGGTGATGGAGCATTCTTACATATTCGGGATATGTGATATCGGAGCGGAATTCGAAGATAGAGTCAGGTATAAAAGGTTTATGGGCAAAAATAAGTTCGTAAGGTGTGAATCTAGTTGTGGTATGGATAGAACTGTTGTAGGTTAACATGGCAGTATAAACGAATTTATGCCAATCAGTTTGGTTTTCATTTGCCGCGTGTTTTACTTCATCAAAGTGATGAGTGACATGGCGTCGATTTATAAGAAGACTAAGAGTGTTGTTGTTGTTGACTCTTACAATTTTATAAGGACCTTTCCAGAGAGGGATAGAGCTTTACGAAGTCTGAGATGATTTTTTAAATATACGTAATCTCCTACTCTATACTGTATTGAGCGACTATGTTTGTCGTAGTAGGTTTTTGCTCTTTCTTTAGATAGCTGGATGTTTTGTAGCGCCTTTTCCCTGGATATTTTAAGGCGGTGATGGAGCATTCTTACATATTCGGGATATGTGATATCGGAGCGGAATTCGAAGATAGAGTCAGGTATAAAAGGTTTATGGGCAAAAATAAGTTCGTAAGGTGTGAATTTAGTTGTGGTATGGATAGAACTGTTGTAGGTTAACATGGCAGTATAAACGAATTTATGCCAATCAGTTTGGTTTTCATTTACATATGATTTCAAATATTCCTTAAGGGTCGAATGGCTTCTCTCAAGTGCACCTTGTGTTTGTGGGTGGTAGGGAGAGGACCAGATTTGTCTAATTTTGAGGAACTCACATGTCTTTTTGAATAATTCAGCTGTAAAATTTGTTCCCTGGTCAGTAAGTATGGATTTGGGGATACCGAATACGGAGATAAAGTGGACTAAACATTCGCAGGATTCCTCTGCTGTTGCGTTAGATATGGGATAGGCAAGGGAGAATTTCGTTAGGTCGTCTTGAAGAGTGAGGATATATTTCAATTTCTGGATGCCAGCTTCGGGTAGAGGTCCGACAATGTCCAGGCTGACTCTTTCGAATGGACGCGTCGAGGTAGTAGTGATTTGCATCGGAGCCTTGTGAATTTTGCGAAGAGCCTTATTGGACTGACATAATTTGCAATTTTTTACATAATCTTCTATTTCTGTGCGCATATTCTTCCATTGGTAGCGCTCTTTAATCCTGTCGTACATTCTATTTGATCCGAGATGACCGGCGATAGGGATGTCATGATTTTCTTTAAGGATTTTTTGTATCTCTGTCGGGACAGGATAGATGATTGTGTTGTGATAGACATTTATAGTTATGTTAGTGTTGTTAAATAAATATACAAGCATGTTGTATATCTTGGTGTACGAATTTTGCTCGAAGGGATTTTTGAAATCTGTTGTGGCGATTTCATTGGTATTGCCCGTCAGGAGGATGTCGTCCCTGACTGATTTCAGGGATTTGAAGATGTCAGGATAAGGGCACGTGTCGAAATAATAAACTTTCGTGAACATGAAATAAAATGTCTTATCGTTTATGGTGTATTTGTTGAAAGAGTGGAGTTCACGTTCGCCCTCTTGGATGGAATTTTCAGGCGTAAGAAGGATATCCTGGATGTAGGGATTTGCATCGTCGAGGTCAATAGATGTTGGGATCAATATTGTGTTGCATTTACTCCTAAGAATGCTCTCGTTGTGCTCTTTTAAGTATGTGTTGTAAATTTCCCTTTTGTTGAAAGATTTTAAAAATTCCGAGTAATCCTTTTGAGAGTTCGTGGATGTTCCATCTGTTGGAGATGGAGCATCTGGAGGTGGATCTGGACTTAGTGTGTTCGGATTCGGTGGATCTGGGATTGGATCTGGTGGTTCAAGAGTTGGATCCGGAGGTTCAAGAGTTGGATCCGGAGGTTCAAGAGTTGGATCCGGAGGTTCAAGAGTTGGATCCGGAGGTTCAAGAGTTGGATCCGGAGGTTCAAGAGTTGGATCCGGAGGTTCAAGAGTTGGATCCGGAGGTTCAAGAGTTGGATCCGGTGGTGTCGGAAAGTCGGAAGGAGACAGAGGAATAAGCGGGCTGAGATCTACCAGATCTCCTAAAGGGTCAAATCCCAAATCTTCGAGGGTTATCAGGTCGTCGGGGTTGCCTTTAGGGGAATCGTTATTTTGTACGAGGCGATCACTTGGCAAACCCGATGTCGATGGCTGTGGTTCGGGTTGATCATTTAAAATAGGGTGGACTGGGTACCTCGAAAGGGTGTCAGCATTACTATTGATTTTTCCTTTTTTATAAATTACGTCATAGTCGAATTCTTCTAGTTTAAGTCTCCACCTAACGAGCTTAGATCCAGGTTCTTTGCAATTAAACAACCATTTGAGAGGTCGGTGATCGGTTACGATTGAGAATTTGCGTCCATATAAATAAGGCCTGAAAGTTTTAGTGCCAAAAATGATAGCCAAACATTCCTTTTCCGTAACACTATAATTACATTCGGCTTTATTCAATGTTCGGGACGCATATGCGATTGGACGGTCGCTTCCTATTGGACCTTGAGATAGTATGGCAGAAATAGCATAGTTTGAAGCGTCACATGTCAGAAGGAAAGGTTTGTTGAAATCCGGATAGGCTAAAATAGGCGCCGACATGAGAGCTTTCTTAAGACTCTCGAATGATAATTGTTGTTCGTTGGTCCAGTTAAAAGGGGTATCCTTTTTTAAAAGATTTGTGAGGGGTTTAGCGACTTTGGATAGATTAGGGATAAAACGGCGATAATATGATACCAGTCCTAGGAACGATTTTATGTCCTTAGGACACTTAGGAGTAGGAAATTTTTCTACGGCATTAGTTTTTTCTGGGTTAGGTTTGACACCTGATCCGTGATGATGTGTCCCAGGTAGGAAACTTCCTTGCGGAGAAACTCACACTTGTCGGGTTGCAGTTTGAGATTAAATGTACGGAGTCTATCGAAAACGTTGGAAAGGTTTTTCATGTGAATGTCGAGGTCATAAGAATAGATTACAATGTCATCTAAGTAGACGAAACACTGTATACCTTGGAGGCCCGACAGTGCAGAGTTCATTAGCCTCTGAAAGGTAGCGGGGGCATTCTTAAGCCCGAAGCTCATACGTGTGAATTCAAAATGTCCTTCAGGTACGGAAAAAGCGGATTTAGGGGCATCTTGTTCTGAAAGTTTGATTTGGTGGAACCCTGACGCTAGGTCTAAGGTACTGAAGTACTTACACTTACCGAGTTGGTCTAGGATTTCGGAGATATTGGGTATTGGATAGGAATCTCCGATAGTGATATCATTTAGTTTGCGGTAGTCTATTACTACCCGCCATTTGCGTTGGCCCGATGCGTCGGTTTTTTTTGGAACGATCCAGATTGGGGAAGACCATGGAGATGTAGAATGTTTTATGATTCCCTCGTTAAGCATTTTATTAATCTGGGATTGTACCTCTTGCTTGTGGACTTCAGGGAATCTATAGGATTTCGTGTTTATGGGGACTGAAGAGGAAGTAGTAATGTCATGTTGGATAGCTTCCGTGCATGTTAATTTGTCATGAGGGAGATGAAAGATGTCAGAGTAAATGGAACAGAGATTATATAAGGCATCGGTCTCTTCAGAGTTTAGATGAGAGACTCTTAATAAGTTTATCACTTCTTCGGTTCGAGATAAAGCATTATTATTGGCAGGAGAGTCATGACAAAATGTGTGTAGAATTTCTCGATGTTCAATTTTCGTTATAGGTGAGATTTTGAATTTTGTTTTGGAATCTATATATATAGGAGACTCGGATGTATTCACTACTGAGATATTTACCCTGCGGTTTGGTTTTACTTTAACCGCACAGTTTGCTATTAAGAGAGAGTCGATTGGGTTTTGGTCAAGGATAAGTCCTTCTTTAATGTCTGGATTTAGTACACAACATTCGATTATTTGTTCGGTCCGAGGGGGAATGGAAAAGGTTGGGTCAGTAAACTCTACGTTGAACTTCAAATTGTCGACAGTCAGTATATTTTCAGAGTAGTCGATTTTACAATTGTACTTCGAAAGAAAGTTGTTACCGATTATACCGTCGTAGGGAAAGTCAAGGTTAGGAACGACATGGAAATGATTATTTAATGTTTCGAAAGCTATAGATGTATGTCCCAGTGAGAGCATTGGATTGTTAGTCACTCCACTAAAACTGACAATGTGGTTAACAATTTCAGGCATCTTTTCGATGGAACCCTTTTTATAAGACTAATGGATGCACCACTGTCAACTAAAACTTTAAGTTTTTGAAGAAACTGAAGTTTGTATTGTGATAAAGGTAAATGTTTTTTTGTGGGGTTGGTTGCGATGTTATATGTTTTTAATACGTTACTTAGTGATTCAGGTGCCGTGCATGAGGGGCAATTTGTAGGAAAAATACTTTTGTGGTTGGAGTCCGTCTTCGATTCATCTGGTTGGTCACCGAGTTTATGGGTGAACTTAGATGCAGTGGGTGGAGAGTCACTTCTAAATTGGGGCTGGTTACCGAGGTTGCAAGTGCTCTTCGAAACAGAGATGTGACCACCTTTATGTTGGGGCTGGTTACCCTGGTTGTAGGTTGGCCTGGATACAGTGGGTGGAGAGTCACTTCTAAATTGGGGCTGGTTACCGAGGTTGCAAGTGCTCTTTGAAACAGAGATACGACCACCTTTAAATTGGGGCTGGTTACCGAGGTTGTAGGTTGGTCTGGATACAGTGGGTGGAGAGTCACTTCTAAATTGGGGCTGGTTACCGAGGTTGCAAGTGCTCTTTGAAACAGAGATACGACCACCTTTAAATTGGGGCTGGTTACCGAGGTTGTAGGTTGGTCTGGATACAGTGGAATTCAGCGTGTACTTAGGTCTAGCAGAGTTCGTGGGGTTTGCAAGGGTTTGATTGTTTAGTGTATCGTTTTTCCTATTTAATCTTCCCGCACGATACCTGACGGGAAGGTTTGGTCGTTTAAATTAGGCGTATTCTCGTATTCTATTGGATTGATGACGTTAATTTGTTGGTTACGGCGATTATAATTTGGAACTTGAGGGGGTCGATTCATGTTCTGTGCGTAATTAAATTTCCGGTTATTGTACTCGTTTCCTGCAGTACTCTATTGAATGACCTGCTGTCTTACAATACCTACAAAATGGATCATTATTATTATTGTTATTTTTTGGCCTAGGGTTTTGGTTACTGAAGTTAGATGTTGGCCTTGAGAATGCTGTATTTTGACGACGCTGTTCGGTATTTGGAAAGTTTAGAGGATTCGATTGACCTGCATACCTGGTACTTATCCCGACGATTTTTTCTTCTGCCGTGGCGAGATTGATAGCCTCGTTTAACGTGCTAGGGTCTCTACACCTAATTATCATAGATAGGTGTGGATGCAAACCTATCGTAAATACGTTAAGAGCGAGATCTTGCATGGCGGCCACACGACCGGCTAATTCATCTTTTTTCCTAGTTGGTATTGAAATGTTTATCTCCGTCAGAAGTTTTGCCAGGCAAGATTCAACTCTAAGGCTATACTGACTCACGGTTTCATTTCGAGAACTCTTTTACTGCACACGCGGTTTCGGCTTTGCCTTCGAGGCGGCTTAATATATATTTGAGGAGTATATCCGTCTGGGAAGATGACGCTAAATTTATTGCGTTGCGGCAGTTATTTATAAATGGAGTTAATTTTTCGCGAGACCCGTCAAATGTGCCGATAAATTTAATTAAGATGTTTAGGTCAATGTCTGACATTTTAACTGTTTTTTGTTCTTCGTCTTTGGCTTTGATCATGCGGAAATATTTATTATGTTAAAGAAAGCTTTATTACTATGTGAAGTTACAAGACAAGGTGATAACAAGTAGGGTTTAAACAGTACATAAAATGATGTAAGTCTTCGACTGCGACGGCTCCTTATCTCTTCCTAGTAAAGCGCCAGTGATGCGTGTGTGGGCAGGAGATAACTGACGGCGGTGTTGCGGACAACTGTCTTTAGTCGAATGTGATTCGAATGTTGACTTTATATAAGTAAGTTAACTTACAGGATGAACAGGAACATGCTGCTTTAAGGCTTGCGGGATACGGTATGCTGGAGATGCGTGGTGATGATGATGCTGATGCTCAGCAATGAAGGTGTTGTTTTCTACGAGAAGTTTGCGGGTTCGGGCTTGGCGATGATGGATTTCCTTCACGGTTTTCACTTCACTATATTCGCTGTGAGATTGTGCTGGTTTGAGTCCAAGGATTTTTTAAAATCCCTTTGCGCTGCCACCATTTGTTATACGGGATACTTGAGATTGGTTTTTAAAAAAAGGATTTATTACACGAACTGGAACTTTAATTAACGCACAATATTACAAGAGAAAATAAAGGACAAGTATTTCTTTTCGTGGTAGAGCCAAGCGGCGGCTTTTGCTGTCGCAGGAATGGGCCGGCTCGTCCGGATAAGTACCACGGCCTCGCAGAATACCGGCGTGAAGTAGAGGCATCTTGTGCTTCTGCGTTTCGTGCGGTGAGTGAGGTAACCGGAGGCCCTCTCCCCCCTCCCCCCTTCCCAAATATGGTAGCGGTATATAATTTTGAGCTACCCCAGGAGGGTACCAGTACCTACGGTTCTGGAGAATCCCTCACTGAGCATCCACGTTCAGGCTTTCCTACGCTGCCTAATCGTGGATGCTCAGTCTGCCCCGCGTATTCTGGGGGGGGCAATATTCCGCTCTCTTTCTTTCCTACTCGAGGCAAACGCAGCAAAGAAACTATGGCATCCCCTATCGCGCTCGCCGTGGATTTCTGCAATATCAGGGGACTCCACTCGAACCTTAGCGCCGTTCATTACCATCTTGAAACGGCGAAGCCGGCCTTGCTTTTTCTTACAGAGACTCAGATATCGTCTCCGGCTGATACCTCTTATCTCCATTACCCGGGGTACAAACTGGAACACTCCTTTGTGCCCCGTGCCGGAGTTTGCGTATACGTCAGAGATGATATCTGTTCTCGACGCCTCGGTAGTCTTGAAGGTTAGGACCTATCTACCCTTTGGCTTCGCATCGACAGCGACGACCATCCGCACGTCTATGCGTGCCTTTACAGGTCCCATAGCGGTAATACCGTAACTGACCGACTCATCGACCACATCCAAATGGCTACAGATTCCGTGCTACAACAGATCCCATCCGCAGAGATCGTGATTCTCGGCGATTTTAATACCCACCACACCGATTGGCTCGGTTCTCGCATAACCGATCATGCGGGGAGATCTGTTCACGACTTTGCATTAGCATATGGCCTGACACAACTGGTAACCTCGCCGACGCGGATCCCAGACGTGGAAGGTCATACACCTTCCCTGTTGGACCTTTTGCTGACCTCACACCCGGACGGATATTTGGTCTCAGTCGATGCCCTCTTGGCTCGTCGGACCACTGTCTGATCCGGAGTGTAGTGCCTATCGCGCGCCGATCCCGAACGCGATCTGCGGACTTCCGCCGTGTGTGGCACTATAGGTCGGCAGATTGGGATGAAATGCGGTCTTTTTGCTTCCTACCCATGGGGGCAGGTTTGCTTCTCGCTGGATGATCCCAACGTCGTTGCAGATTCTGTCACCGATGTGGTACTTCAGGAATGGAACTTTTATTCCGTTCTCTGCAGTGCCTGTCGGAGGTAAATCCCAGCCTTGGTTTGGTCGCACCTGCAAAATAGCGTCACGCCGAAAGCGGAAGTGCTACCAGGCCTGGGCCGATGCATCGGCGTCTCGGGATGCAAAAACCAGTGCTCTTAAAAACGAGTACAACTCTGCCTCCAGGTCCTTCAAAAGAGTTATAGCTGCGGCAAAGTTAAAGCACATTGGCAGAATTGGCGAGAGACTAGTTCGCCTCCCATCGGGATCCCGCGCATTCTGGTCTCTCGCCAAGGCTGTCCAGGGGAATTTCTGTCAGCCATCTCTCCCATCTCTACACAAGGAGGATGATTCGCTGGCCCATACTGCAAAGAAAGCCGATCTCTTGGGCTCTCTTTTGCATCCAACTCGACTCTTGATGACCGGGGAAACTCTCCACCTACCATCCCGTGGTGTAAGTGCTCCATGCCGGAAATTCAGTTTCTGCAGAGCTCAGTGCGAAAGGCACTCCGCTCCTGGACATTCATAAGTCGAGTGGGCCGGACGGAATCCTCCAATTGTGCTGAGGATGTGTGCCCCTGAGTTGGCACCGGTTCTCACGCGTCTTTTCCGGCACTCCTACTCTTCAGGCGTCGTCCCGGAATCTTGGAAGACAGCATTTGTGCATCCAATACCGAAAAAGGCGACCGCTCTGATCCGTCCAACTACAGGCCTATTGCCATCACCCCCTTGTTATCTAAAATAATGGAGTCACTCATCAACACCCAGCTCCTGAGGTACCTGGAGGAACACCAGCTGATCAGTGACCGACAGTACGGTTTCCGTCGCGGACGATCAGCTGGTGATCTTCTAGTTTACCTGACTCACCGATGGGCAGAAGCAGTTGAGTCTAAGGGGGAGGCTTTGGCGGTTAGTCTGGACGTAGCGAAAGCATTTGATAGGGTTTGGCATTAAGCGCTTCTTTCAAAGCTTTCATCTTACGGGGTTCCTGAGAGATTGTGCAACTGGGTCACCAGCTTCCTCACGGATCGGAGCATCAAGGTTGTTGTCGACGGTGCATGCTCGGACCCCAAACCCGTGAATGCTGGTGTTCCACAAGGCTGTGTGCTATCTCCCACTCTGTTCCTTCTGCATATCAACGACATGCTACAAATCAGTAGCATTCATTGCTATGCAGACGACAGCACGGGTGATGCCCTATATACAGGCCGTGCGAATATTTCTCGGGAACACGTCGACGAGTGCCGGAACAAACTTGTGTCTGAAGTCGAGACCTTGTTATTCAAAGTCTCGGATTGGGGTCGACGTAATTTGGTCCTATTCAACCCCAAAAGACACAGGTTTGCGCGTTCACCGCTAAAAAGAATCCTTTGTCGTTTCTCCTCTTTTTGAGAACATTCCCTTATTGCCTCAGCCAGTATCAGAATCCTTGGCGTTGACATATCGAGCGATGTTCAGTTCCGTGGTCACTTGGAGGAAAGGCCAAATTGGCCTCCAAAAGCTTGGTGTGCTCTGTAGAGCGGGACAGTATTTCATGCCGGTCCACCGTTTGCAACTTTATAAGGCGCAAGTTCGGCCCCACATGGAATACTGTTCTCATCTCTGGGCAGGGGCACCCCAGTACCAACTCCTTCCATTTGACCGCATCCAACGTCGAGCGGCTCGAATTGTCGGCGACCAAGCTCTCTGATCGGCTTGATCCTTTGGCCTTGCGAAGAGATGTTGCTTCTCTTTGCATTTTTACAAAATTTTCCACGGGGAATGTTCTGAGGAACTGTTCGGATTGATCCCAGCTGCTGAGTTTCACCATCGTACATCGCGACTGAATTCGAAGTTCCATCGATACCACCTAGATGGTTGGCATTCCACCACAGTGCGTTTTAATCGAAGTTTTCTGCCACGCACTTCGACTTTGTGGAATCAGCTGTCGCCAGCAGTATTTCCGAATAGTTACGACTTAGGGACCTTCAAGAAAAGAGCTTATTCCTTCCTTAAAGGCCGGCAGCGCATCTGTAGCTCCTCTGGTGTTGTGAATGTTCGTGGGCGTCGGTGATCACTTACCATCAGGTGAGCCGCACGCTCGTTTGCCCCCTTCTTCTATAAAAAAAAAAAAAAAAAAGTACCCCGGATGAAGGATTGAGTCGGACTGCGGTGGGCTGTGCCACCGCTGTTATATACCGATAATAAGGTGCTGATGCTGCACCTTGGTCATGCTAATCCCATACGCAGAGGGGATATAACAGTACGAATCGTTGTCCACGGCATAGGACAAGCGGATATGAACCTTGGTATCGTTGGTGATAAGATGAAGTTTGTAGCCGGGTAGCAGCGCGCGCTGGTTGACGTGGTGCACGGCAAGTTTCGCGGCAGCCAGTTCCGATGCACCCTCTGCCCTCGGCGCCTGGCCCATAGTCAGCTCGAACAGACCCAGGATAGAAACTATTTTGCTGGTTGTAGTTTTCGGCAATTCTGTGGACAACGTACAATGTTTGTCAATGATGTGAAAACATCCAGTTTCCAAATGAATTTCCTTAATGTATAACGGAATTTATGAAAGACCACTCGAATGTCTGTTCTTTTGAGACTTTTAATGACATTTGGCAAAATAATACACCTTATTAATTCTTATAATATGCACTAGTAATATTTATCGCATATGCGTTACATCGGTTACGGGAAGGTGAAGATCAGTGAGTGCCGAAGATCACTGGAGTCAGACAGGATAATTGTTTTAATCCTTTTCTCCAGAGTTTATTTGGTACAACTAGACAGGTGTTGAGCCTGTCGCCATGTTAGTGTTGAGAAACACTCATTGGTACGAGACCCTCAACAAAAAGAATCGAACTCTGGTCTCCCAATTCGAAGGTAGATCCTCTGGTCTCCTAATAAGAAGGTAAACTGAAACTAGTTTATATCGTCATTGTAAAATATGATTAAATACTTTCGTAATATAGCACCAAGCAGCTTAGTAAGCGATCGCATACTATGGGCTTCGTGAAAAATATGTGTGTGTGTGTAATATGTCATAAGTGTGATTAATATGTAATCACGTTGAAAAGGTATACGTGAGAATAGGAATTTAATCTGCTACTATATTGATAGATCTTCTATTAGATCTACAGATCTATCTACCAATATAGTATGCAGATCTATAGATCTTCTGTATATTCTTTTTGTAGCTTCTAATTTTTTTTATTTCATTACCGTAAAAGAAATAACTGAATGTTAATAACATAAATAAAGAA
Source organism: Bhutanitis thaidina (assembly GCA_029286595.1). Taxonomy (NCBI): domain Eukaryota; kingdom Metazoa; phylum Arthropoda; class Insecta; order Lepidoptera; family Papilionidae; genus Bhutanitis; species Bhutanitis thaidina. Next base: position 16,395,785 of record JAGSMS010000022.1, on the reverse strand, counting down.
AAGCTTAAGGGAACAAACAGCTCTTAGTAGAGACCATTAAATTCGGTGAGCCTATAACATTCTGAACCTTTTGTACTTAACACAATGTATTCTCGGGTTTAATCCGTTTGTGAACGTTTTTTTTTAGTACCTTAAGGGCCTTGGTACCTTCATAGCCACTGGGCTCGCTTTGATATCGGCACCTCTATTATTGTTAATAGCAATGAAGGAAGGTGAAGGAAATATATTATGTAAAATAGCTTCGGTTGATTTTTAGAGAAAAATTAGGATTATGAATGAAAAGTAGCGTGGAATATATGGTACATTTCCCCTTACTCCCCATCCTCATCGACAAGTAATAAAATATAAAAGCGACAGGAAAGCCAAATAAAATTAATGAAACTTTTTCGTAAATATGCGAGTTGCCGGAAGTCGTTGGATGCAGATGGCTCAGAACCGATCTTTGGGGGAGGCCTATGTTCAGCAGTGACCTTGTGATAGGCTGAAATGATGATGATGATGATGAGCCTTCTATCATCAACTATGTTCTATAGCTTTATTTAATCTGTTACTTTTATCAATTAGAATGTAATCAATGCAAAAATAAAGACATGACCTTATTTTTCAGTGTATTGCTCACAGCATAAAGTATATACCTTCACCATTATTAATATTTCATTACACATTGACATTAAACTATTATTTACAATACGTAAATAAGTAATCGTGTAAATACAAGAAATATTTTATTTTAAAACAGACATCAAAATGTATACAGAATATCGTTAAAGGTCAACAACGCAGCTGCAGCTCCTCTGGTGTTGCAGATGTACGTGGGCGACGGTAATCGCTTACCATCAGGTGAGCCGCTAGCTCGTTTGCCTGTTTAACCTAAAAAAAAAATTAGCGCGTGGGTGAGTGTTGTGGACACAACTCTCGTCAATGTTACCTACGAATTCACGTTTTATCGCAGATCATCTTCTCGTCGGTATCATATATTCCCGTGATGCTGGGCTAGCGTGTCGGCGAGCGCAGGGCCGGTACGCACGCGCTAGTGATGCTGCTCCCCATCACATGTCTGTGGTATATGGGTTCGACAAATTCGGATGGGTATTCCCCCATCACTCGATCCCCAGAGACTCGCTTGTTAGCCAGCAGGATGCACCACGTGCAGGTTAGGTTGGTATTTGAAGAAAGAGATTGTACATCCCCACTTACCACCCAGTGAGCTTGACGTTCTCGCGCGACTGTACTCACCTCGCCCGTTCTAAATTCAATATGCTTATCGTATATATATATTTTTTTAATCTGTGATTCAACGACCCTACCTTTCTTATCAGTATCGAGTTCTTTGTTGAAATGTCATAATAAAACTATACGAAAAAGGGTTCGCATGGTCGGTTCAAATGTCGTCTTTCGTTAAACTTATCGCTTCACATAAAAGTTAACTTTTATTTACATTTTGGTAACTTTTGCCAAAATTCCTGAATCTTAAGACGGGGTTCACTATATTTTTATGTAATACACTTTTTACCGCTTGGTAGTAAAGTGAGAAAATAGGAAGATAAGTCGACTGAGAACTGGGAACCACAAAAATAACGGACAGATGCGAGACGCCTACTACCAGCTATGTACTAATTATGTGCTGAAGAAGAAGACGAAGAATTTATTGACAAATACGTTTAAACAGCGGCAGGCGGTCGGACTTAATCAATCTCGAATAACTCATTGGTACGAGCTCTCCACATTCAGAGATCGAAATGGTGATCATCTCAAAAATATCAGTATGTACACAGAGCGTTGACGGTGAGCAGCGTCTACTACGAGATTTAACTATATTGTTGTTGTTCATTTCCTGATTGCATCTGCCAATATTGTTCTTTATCTCCCTGGGTTGGCTGTTAGAGAATGCGAAAGGCTTTAAGTCCGCCCATTGTAGCCCTTAGTGAAAGCAAGCATTAAGTCCGCTCTTAGCAGCCCTTAGTGTATGCAATAAAGAATAAATAAATAAACAAACAATTGGATTTCCTGCCATCTTTCGCCACGTTTATTTGCCAGCATATATTCACCCCTTTACACCCTTAAAAGCCTGATAGGCAAAAAGTAACAAAAAAAAAAACAACAAAATAATGTAGAATTAATGAAATGAACACTAACTACTTAACAGAAGATTAAAGGGGTTCGATAATCGCGATAATGACTAAGGGTTTCATTAAATGCGATAAGAAAATGTGCGGGCTTACGGCATCAAAGCCTTTGGACAATTCATAGTTAATGGTCTTCTTGAATATTCGACGATATCAAGGATAATGCATATTCCGTTCGGAAACATTCGCTAATAGTTGTAGAAGTAATATTTACTATCTATTTATTACTACTATATATTTATTATCTTTGCGTGGTGTAGACTTGAAATGAATGAATGAAATACACTTTATTGTACACCAATTAACAAAAATAATGAAAAGAAACATAAAATACACTAAGGTACAATTCGTGGCCTTATCGCTTAGAAGCGATCTCTACCAGGCAACAAATGTTGCAGAGGATATGATGACCAGTGAGCAAGGGTTAAGGGTGTACGCAAGTTACTAAGAAATTAAAATATAATAAATATACATTGATATATACACAAACATATATATGTATGCTCTCACATAAATACTGATATACCTATACATATACAAGAACATAAAGAGTAAAGAATAAATAAATAAACAAACAATTGGATTTCCTGCCATCTTTCGCCACGTTTATTTGCCAGCATATATTCACCCCTTTACACCCTTAAAAGCCTGATAGGCAAAAAGTAACAAAAAAAAAACAACAAAATAATGTAGAATTAATGAAATGAACACTAACTACTTAACAGAAGATTAAAGGGGTTCGATAATCGCGATAAAGACTAAGGGTTTCATTAAATGCGATAAGAAAATGTGCGGGCTTACGGCATCAAAGCCTTTGGACAATTCATAGTTAATGGTCTTCTTGAATATTCGACGATATCAAGGATAATGCATATTCCGTTCGGAAACATTCGCTAATAGTTGTAGAAGTAATATTTACTATCTATTTATTACTACTATATATTTATTATCTTTGCGTGGTGTAGACTTGAAATGAATGAATGAAATACACTTCATTGTACACCAATTAGCAAAAATAGGAAAAAAATAAATAAAAAGATGCATAAAATACACAAAGGTACAATTGGCGGCCTTATCGCTTAGAAGCGATCTCTACCAGGCAACAATGTCGCAGAGGATATAATGACCAGTGAGCAAGGGTTAAGGATGTACGCAAGTTACTAAGAAATTAGAATATAACATAATAAATATACATTGATATATACTCAAACATATATATATATATATATATATATATATATATACTCTCACATATATAGTGATATACCTATACATATACAAGAACATAAAGAGTAAAGAATAAATAAAATAAGAGCCATACGACGCAAGGAAAGTAAGTGTTAAATGAGAGATAAACTGACAATGAGAGATGATGGAATAACTATTTAGGGAGGAAGGAAGTGCGCTTTGACCAGCCTTTTAAAAGTATCTAGGGATTCTAGGATAAAGCAACAGTTATTTATTTTAATTATGCAATTCTACATACCGGAAATACCCTATTTGTTTTTTATTACTTACGGTCGATTGCCGCATAAAGTCTGTATAAAAGCGCATTAACCTGTAGCAAAGGGATCTTATTGGAAATCAGATCTCAACGCGTAAGGCGAAGCTCTGCCTGTTCGAAATAAATACTTAAAATAGTCTGAGTATTTTATTAGTTGTAACACATGCTCGCTTGCGGGACTCTGCTTGTCAATTCTCCAAATTTCTGATTTTTATAACCGGGAAGGGCTCGCCACGCTGCTCCAGTGCATATTTCTCACACATGCCGGTTTCATCCCGATCTTTGCCTTCACCGCCGAGTGCGTGGTAAATAAAGCACTTACAATCGCTATTCACAATTTTAGTTGTCGAACCCAGGTTGCTCGCGCTCTATGTAACTGAAGTTAGCACTCTGACTACTAAACTACCACGGCTCATGTTCAGTAGTGGACTTAAATAGACCGACTTTAAATAACAACGCAACAGGGTTCGGAACGATTCGTTCGTTATATCTCTGCGTCGATCAATCCAAGTAATCTATTTCAAAATGAATATCGATATTGCGCACGCGCAGGTTTACCCTCCTTGTTGTTATCACCGGAACGGACAGATCGTGTATTAAAACGATTAATCTAGTGGGGCCATTATCAGCACCTGACTGTTAATTGCTTTGAACTCGGGGTTTATTCTTAAAATTATACAGCTGTAGTATACTAAAATTTAATACTTCAAAAAATTGTGACGGCTGAGTGTTAACAGTCATAACACGAATATTCAGCAGCAGGTTAACCGTCATACTCGTAGACGAACATTCAGGAATATTCTCGAAGACTGTGACCGAAAACATCGTAAAGTAACCGTTATCTTACGATACGTCATGCCCCCGTCTTGTCTTGATTTAAGTATTTTCCCTGGCCGATGGCGTGGAAGCCGTCGTAAGTAAAAACGTGAGATAGATAAACTGTCAAAACGATACATCACTATGAGACGAAAGCATATTTCCACGATTATTAACAGACAATTTATTGTCAGTGGTAATAAAATATGTTACGAACTGGATTAAGCCTCCCCGGCCGTCGGACATCCGACACGTAATCCTGCTGTAATGTCCATGTGTGGTATTAATGAAGCCGGGTTAATGGTTCGGGAAACGTCCGGGAAATTTAATATTCCGCTCGAGAGCATATAATCTATACGATGATCGGTTTTACTTGTGCACCATGACACACATTGTTCATAATTCTTATATAAATTTTAAATATTCATCAAGTTTCTTGTTGTTCGGAGTGTGAGAGAGGTAATACCAACAGTCAACTACCACGGGATGCACTCTGCTGATTAACGAACGATGTTCAGACTACTGATGGTGATGAAAATCAATCCGAATAAACCGAATCCTTTTGTAGAAGTCATGTCGTGTCATGGAAATATAACACAACATACGGTATTTTTCTACATGTGGTAGAGCTACAAGCGGCGGCTTTTGCTACTGCTCGTATGAGCTGGCTCGATCGGGTTGCTACTACTGTCTCGCAGAATACCGGCGTGAAGGAGAGGCATCTTGTGCTTCTGCGTTTCGTTCGGTGGAAGCCCCATTCCTCCTCTCCATCTCCACCTCAACCTTCCATTTCCCAAGTACCCTTGAGGGCCAGCAACGCGCCTGCAGCACCTCGGTACGTGGGCACTTACCATCAGGTGAACCGCTTGTACGTTTGCCGTCTTTCACATAAAAAAATATATATATTTTGTGTTATTATCGATTGTAGATAGGTATATACGCGTCGTATGTCAGCCAATTAAGTAAATAAACACGACCAGTGGTAGATTCAGAAACGCAGTATCAGAGATATTTCAAGATTTGACGAAGCAAGAAATCCTCGGCGACATTATTCGTACAGGCGTAAGAAATAAGAAACAGATCGGTATACTTAATTAAAAAAAAAAACATTGTAGAAAATTGTGAAACGTGTCCGAGAGTGTGTGTGTGAGTGTAACATTTAAAAACAAAATCTAGATACATTCTGAAAAATTGAGTTTCACCAAGAAATCTTTCGCAAGAGTAAACTAGAATTATGAGCAGTCTGTAAATGTCCCTCTTTTAATTTTCCTCTGTATTTGTCCCTCTGTATATGCCCCTCCGTAAAATTCCTTCTGTAAATAGTTCTCTGGATATGTCCCTTTTTAAAGTTATGCAAACCTATGATGGGCAAAAATCTTATAAATTTATGTTGAGGGTTTCGAACTTGGAAAGGGTCCACCACGCTGTTGCTGATGGGTTGACGGTATTTTTGAAATAATTATTTTTATTATTCTTACTTCCTTCATGATGTTTCCTAGAGCGCCAAGAAAGAGATACCTATATTAAGGACTCAATATTGGCACAGGTTACTCGCGTACTGTACGCGTACAAGCACCCTGACCACTAACCTCCACGGCTCCATTATCACGGCTCATTTATTGCAAGCATATAAAAATATTATATCCTTCTTTATTATAGATGAAAGAAATAAACAACAGATTAAAAGTACTTCAGATCTTTTAATTAATAAAATTTACGAGCTTGCCGTATCATTCGATTGCGTTGCCTCTATACCCTGTGGTTTGTGGAAACCGTAAAGTGATATTTTATCGTCCGAAGATTCTATAAAATAAAGTTCAGTTTTCCGCCGTGGCTTATAACTAAGCATTAAACGTAAAGGTATGAGTGTTACAAGAATTATACCATACCTATTTCCTTCTGGGGTGTACTCGTCTACACGTAGTACGATATGCGTACTGCCAAAATGTATTTGGCTGATTATTGAATATAAACAATTTTGTGCAGTGTGGGACGACCCCCCACAAGATGGAGTGACGACCTGCGCAGTGTTGCGGGTAGTCGATGGATGCAGGTAGCTCAGGACCGAGCTTTGTGACAAACTTTGGGGGAGGCCTATGTTCAGTAGTGGACTTGTGATTGTGTGGCTGAAATGATGATAAATTAGATAAAAAGTTAGTAGATGATATCTATGATGATGGATTCCACGGCTTACCACCTATTAAGTTCCACCCTTATCGAAGTTAATCTAAGCCAAGGTATCGCACCTCCTTACGAGGGGCCCTTGCGTTGCACGAGTTGTGGGAAATCATTCGTTAACAGGGGTCAGAGCAGAGCTCGGCAGCAGTCAGCGTCTCGCCAGAAACGCAGCGTCGCAGGCCTACACCTAACGTGGATGGTTTTTAGTCGGTATGTTTCTCCTTCTGAGATCCGAGTCCGTCATAACCCGTTTGGTGGCCTCCCCTTCCAGCAACGGGGAATGCGTAAAGCATAATCCTGTTACGTTCTTTCTCCGCGATGCGAGAAGTGGATTGCGATAGGCCGTTGGTTTGTGCAGAGTCGTGTCAAGTGGAAATCGGTATTCACATACAATTAAGGTGAAACGTAAAAGAGATATAGTTGATAAAAGGAAACTAACCTTCATTGTTAATGCTTTCATTTATTTACGCGAATAGTCAGTGCTCCTGTGACCACGGGCGCTGTAAAGCACCCGAAACCTAGTAAATTAAACGGGATAAAATCCGTTAATTATAATGTAGAGCCAAGCGGCGGCTTTTGCTGCCGCAGGAATGGGCCGGCTCGTCCGGATAAGTACCACGGCCTCGCAGAATACCGGCGTGAAGTAGAGGCATCTTGTGCTTCTGCGTTTCGTGCGGTGAGTGAGGTAACCGGAGGCCTTCTCCCCCCTCCCCCCGCCCCCTCCCCAAATATGGTAGCGGTATATAATTTTGAGCTACCCCAGGAGGGTACCAGTACCTACGGTTCTGGAGAATCCACGTTCAGGCTTTCCTACGCTACCTAATCGTGGATGCTCAGTCTGCCCCGCGTATTCTGGGGGGGGGGTAATATTCCGCTCTCTTTCTTTCCTACTCGAGGCAAACGCAGCAAGGAAACTATGGCATCCCCTACCGCGCTCGCCGTGGATTTCTGCAATATCAGGGGACTCCACTCGAATTTTAGCGCCGTTCATTACCATCTTGAAACGGCGAAGCCAGCCTTGCTTTTTCTTACAGAGACTCAGATATCGTCTCCGGCTGATACCTCTTATCTCCATTTCCCGGGGTACAAACTAGAACACTCTTTTGTGCCCCGTGCCGGAGTTTGCGTATACGTCAGAGATGATATCTGTTCTCGACGCCTCGGTAGTCTTGAAGGTTTGGACCTATCTACCGTTTGGCTGCGCATCGACAGCGACGACCATCCGCGCGTCTATGCGTGCCTTTACAGGTCCCATAGCGGTAATACCGTAACTGACCGACTCATCGACCACATCCAAATGGCTACAGATTCCGTGCTACAACAGATCCCATCCGCAGAGATCGTGATTCTCGGCGATTTTAATGCCCACCACACCGATTGGCTCGGTTCTCGCATAACCGATCATGCGGGGAGATCTGTTCACGACTTTGCATTAGCATATGGCCTGACACAACTGGTAACCTCGCCGACACGGATCCCAGACGTGGAAGGTCATACACCTTCCCTGTTGGACCTTTTGCTGACCTCACACCCGGACGGATATTTGGTCTCAGTCGATGCTCCTCTTGGCTCGTCGGACCACTGTCTGATCCGGAGTGTAGTGCCTATCACGCGCCTATCCCGAACGCGATCTGCGGACTTCCGCCGTGTGTGGCACTATAGGTCGGCAGATTGGGATGGAATGCGGTCTTTCTTTGCTTCCTACCCATGGGGGCGGGTTTGCTTCTCGCTGGATGATCCCAACGCCGTTGCAGATTCTGTCACCGATGTGGTACTTCAGGGAATGGAACTTTTTATTCCGTTCTCTGCAGTGCCTGTCGGAGGTAAATCCCAGCCTTGGTTTGGTCGCACCTGCAAAATAGCGTCACGCCGAAAGCGGAAGTGCTACCAGGCCTGGGCCGATGCATCGGCGTCTCGGGATGCAAAAACCAGTGCTCTTAAAAAACGAGTACAACTCTGCCTCCAGGTCCTTCAAAAGAGTTATCGCTGCGGCAAAGTTAAAGCACATTGGCAGAATTGGCGCGAGACTAGTTCGCCTCCCATCGGGATCCCGCGCATTCTGGTCTCTCGCCAAGGCTGTCCAGGGGAACTTCTGTCAGCCATCTCTCCCATCTCTACACAAGGAGGATGATTCGCTGGCCCATACTGCAAAAGAGAAAGCCGATCTCTTGGGCTCTCTTTTTGCATCCAACTCGACTCTTGATGACCGGGGAAACTCTCCACCTACCATCCCGTGGTGTAAGTGCTCCATGCCGGAAATTCAGTTTCTGCAGAGCTCAGTGCGAAAGGCACTCCGCTCCCCTGGACATTCATAAGTCGAGTGGGCCGGACGGAATCCCTCCAATTGTGCTGAAGATGTGTGCCCCTGAGTTGGCACCGGTTCTCACGCGTCTTTTCCGGCACTCCTACTCTTCAGGCGTCGTCCCGGAATCTTGGAAGACAGCATTTGTGCATCCAATACCCAAAAAAGGCGACCGCTCTGATCCGTCCAACTACAGGCCTATTGCCATCACCCCCTTGTTATCTAAAATAATGGAGTCACTCATCAACACCCAGCTCCTGAGGTATCTGGAGGAACACCAGCTCATCAGTGACCGACAGTACGGTTTCCGTCGCGGACGATCAGCTGGTGATCTTCTAGTTTACCTGACTCACCGATGGGCAGAAGCAGTTGAGTCTAAGGGGGAGGCTTTGGCGGTTAGTCTGGACGTAGCGAAAGCATTTGATAGGGTTTGGCATAAAGCGCTTCTTTCAAAGCTTTCATCTTACGGGGTTCCTGAGAGATTGTGCAACTGGGTCACCAGCTTCCTTACGGATCGGAGCATCAAGGTTGTTGTCGACGGTGCATGCTCGAACCCCAAACCCGTGAATGCTGGTGTTCCACAAGGCTGTGTGCTATCTCCCACTCTGTTCCTTCTGCATATCAACGACATGCTACAAATCAGTAGCATTCATTGCTATGCAGACGACAGCACGGGTGATGCCCTATTTACAGGCCGTGCGAATATTTCTCGGGAACACGTCGACGAGTGCCGGAACAAACTTGTGTCTGAAGTCGAGACCTTGTTATTCAAAGTCTCGGATTGGGGTCGACGTAATTTGGTCCTATTCAACCCCAAAAGACACAGGTTTGCGCGTTCACCGCTAAAAGAATCCCTTTGTCGTTTCTCCTCTTTTGAGAACATTCCCTTATTGCCTCAGCCAGTATCAGAATCCTTGGCGTTGACATATCGAGCGACGTTCAGTTCCGTGGTCACTTGGAGGGAAAGGCCAAATTGGCCTCCAAAAAGCTTGGTGTGCTCTGTAGAGCGGGACAGTATTTCATGCCGGTCCACCGTTTGCAACTTTATAAGGCGCAAGTTCGGCCCACATGGAATACTGTTCTCATCTCTGGGCAGGGGCACCCCAGTACCAACTCCTTCCATTTGACCGTATCCAACGTCGAGCAGCTCGAATTGTCGGCGACCAAGCTCTCTCTGATCGGCTTGATCCTTTGGCCTTGCGAAGAGATGTTGCTTCTCTTTGCATTTTTTACAAAATTTTCCACGGGGAATGTTCTGAGGAATTGTTCGGATTGATCCCAGCTGCTGAGTTTCACCATCGTACATCGCGACAGAATTCGAAGTTCCATCGATACCACCTAGATGGTTGGCATTCCACCACAGTGCGTTTTAATCGAAGTTTTCTGCCACGCACTTCGATTTTGTGGAATCAACTGTCGCCAGCAGTATTTCCGAACATTTACGACTTAGGGACCTTCAAGAAAAGAGCTTATTCCTTCCTTAAAGGCCGGCAGCGCATCTGTAGCTCCTCTGGTGTTGTGGATGTTCGTGGGCGTCGGTGATCACTTACCATCAGGTGAGCCGCACGCTCGTTTGCCCCCTTCTACGATAAAAAAAAAAAATGTCATTTCAAATGTGCAGTGTTCGCGTGAATACAACAAATCCTTAATATGATTTTTGGTACAGTACAGTACCTTATACAATTAAGGTGAAACGTAAAAGAGATATATTTGAATAAAGACAACTAACATTCATTGTTAATGATTTCATGTATTTACGAGAATACTACACCAATAGTTATGACATCAGGACCTCAAACACCTGAGTCCTGCCGTGACCACGGGCGCTTTAATCCACCCGAAACGTCGGGATTTAAATAATCTAAACAAATGCTTTCACTTCGAGGGAGAATATTAATTTCTACGTATACTCTACTAACGTTACTTGAAGGAATATCCTTTTTATTACGTTCCACTGAAAAAGAGCTCCGGATTTATAGCCTAAGAGCTAATAAAATTTTATCGTTAGAAATAAGAATAAGATGAAATTGAAACTATTAATTGACCGTTTGGTATTGGCGTAAGAATCTGTCACGCGCTTTCTTCTCATGGGTATCTTTAGAGGTGACTAAGAGAAATGCCTTGATCTGGCGACAGATGGCGCGCGATAACCATCTCGAATAAGATCATATCAAAACTAAGCAGACCGATGTCGGGCAACCGCTACTAAGGTGCGAGGTATCTGGTACAGCGACCGACAATACGCTTGTCAAGCGTGACGATTATAACATGTCCTCATTTTTTTTTTTTTATCGAAAAGACGGCAATTCAGCAAGCGGTCCACCTGATGGTAAGTGATTACCGTCGCCCACGTATACGTCACCAGAGGTGTTGCAGGTGCGTTGCCGGCTTTTAAGGGTATTTGGTCCCTGCCTGCCATTCGAGCAGCAGCTAAAGCCGCTTAGCTCTACCACGCTTAAAATCCTTCGTATGGGAGAGGCTTATGCGTTGCTGTGGACTATTTAGAGGCTGTAAAGGAAGTGAAAAGCGGAGAAAAAAAATAATTTAATAAAAGAGCCAATTTATTGAGACGTTTTCGAACAGATCTATATTTTAGTAATATAATTTTACAACCGTCCGCTCGTAAATCGCAGGCCTCCGGAACTATTATTTAAAATTGGAATATCGGATAAGTTTTTTTTTTTTGGGAAAGGCGGCAAACGTGCAAGCGGTTCACCCGATGTTAAGTGATTACCGTCGCCCACGTATACGTCACCAGAGGTGTTGCAGGTGCGTTGCCGGCTTTTAAGGGTATTTGGTCCCTGCCTGCCATTCGAGCAGCAGCAAATGCCGCCTCTTGGCTCTATCACGTTCTAATTTGGTGTAGTAGCCTTTCCTTGAAGTTTTGCCGTGATCTCGGCGACAGCTTCTGAATGCTATCGACAGACGTACGAGATATTATAGTGCCAAAGTGTAGGCTAAAACACACTCACTCTCTCTCTCTGCCTTACCGTATCTGATGTAACGATTATGCCATAAGATCGGCCGCAAGGTCCGATGTAAAGAGACACGGAACGCTACCCAACACAACCAGACACGTAAAACAATAATTCATTTCTAGCAAAACTATTAAATTCTTTGAAGACTTTGTCTTAAAGTTGTGTTAGTGTATTTAAGTGTAGTAAGGTATTGTACGTGGTAGAGCCAAGTAGCAGCTTTAGCTACTGCCCTGAATGGGCTCGGCCTGGGCAGTGCAACCTCGCAGGATATCGGCGCGAATTAGAGGCATCTTGTGCTTCTGCGTTTCGTTCTGTGAGTGAGGCAACCGGAGGAGGTCGGAGGCCCGCTCTCGCCCCCGCTCCCCATCCAGCATCCCGCTCCGCTCCGTACCTGCAGCTCCTCTGGGGTAGCAGTAGTTTGTGGACGACGGTAATCACTTACCATACGTCGCTAGTGCGTTTGCCCCCTATTCCATAAAAAAAAGGGAACATTTATTCCAACCTCAATTTTGTATTTTTTTATTCTACACTAATATTTCAGAATAAGGAAAAACTAAGCAAAGAGAAGACGGTAGAATTATATCGATCAAATTGTGCGATACATGATCAGTAATTTTCATGAAACCGGTCAGTATTATATTAAAAATTTTGACTATAAATCTCGGAACAAGATATCTAAAGTAGTACTGTACTAAATATTCGTCATTGATGTAACAAACGAAGCCTAATAACATTGAACGCATGACAATAGCGGGCTCACTTTGTAAACGGACGTCGAAGCATGACAAACGATCCATTCAGAGCCGGTGTATGTCGGTATATACGAGTAAGTTCCACAGCGCGTCCGTCCATCTATCAGTGCGCTTGGACGTACGCGTGCATTACTAATGGTTCGTACGTCGTGGGACCGTGCGAAAATAAACGATGTCTCTTCTCAAACAGGGGGTTCACATTGCTTCGGATTGTTCAAGAATGATATGTGATATTGTTTATTCCATTACCGCCACTGTCAAAAGTATGTATGTATGTTGGTCATATATATATGTAGCATTTTATATATGTATTTTTTTTGCAATTTTCCTAGTAATAAAAAATATAGCTTTTATTCCAGTAATCTACCACAAAATTTCACCACACATTATGTTAACTGGTAGATAATGCCTCTGGCATTAAGCCCGCTGTTTGTGTCCTTCTGTATAAAGGAATGTTAAAAATTATTAAATAAACTTTTTTTTCCTTTTTTTAAAAAAACGTTCCCTCCGCTGTAGGAATTTCTCCTGTGTCGCGGAGGCAGTTAACATACATGAATTACACATGGACAAACACCCAGACCGGGAACTATTATTTGTTGTCCATACAAATACTAGTCCCGTGCGGGAATCGAACCCGCGACCCACAGCGCCGCAGCTAAACGCTTAGCTACTACGCCACCGAGCCGTCAAACAAATGCATACACATGAAAATAATTAATGAATTTCGATTAATGAAAATCCTTGAGCACCTCGAGAGCGAATCCAGCGTCGTGGATCGCGACGGGACACGTTTTATCTTCCGGAGATGCGAGAGGTGGATTGCGGCCGAGTCGTGTCAAGCGGAAATGTCGATCAAAAACCATTGAAATTAAAAATCTTTAATTGTGGTAAGAAATTCAGCTTTCGTCTGTCAATTGTCATTTTCATCGTTTTTTTGTTGTTGTTGTTAGTGTAAGTGTGGTATCGGTGTAAGAATCTGCCAGCCGCTTACATCCCGTAGGTGTGGTGAGAGGCGACTAAGGGAAAAGTCTGGCTACCGACAGATGGCGTGATTGCCATCTCGAAAAATACAACACCGAAATTAAGGAGACCGATAATGGTCAGCAGCGTCAAAGATGCGAGGAGTCTGGTGCTGCAATCGCCATTCCGCTGGCCGACCGTGGCGATTACGAAAAATCCTCCTTATGGGAGAAGCCCTTATCCTGCAAATTTTAATGAATGAATGAATGAATGAATGAATAAAATATACTTTATTGTACACCAATTAATAAAAATAGAAAAAAAAAGAAACATAAAATATTCAAAAGTACAATTGGCGGCCTTATCGCTCGCCGGGATCTTTACCAGGCAACCATGTTGCAGAGGCTATAATAACCAGTGAGCAAGGGTTAAGGGTGTACGCAAGTTACTAAGAATTTAAAATGTAATAAATATACATAAATACATATTCTCAATAAATACATACATAATATATGCCCATACATATACAAGAACATAAAGGAGATCTTAGACGTTTCTATTTGGGGGTACTGGGCTCTGGAGGTGAAGGGCTATTTTAAAACACTGACTTCATGATTAATATATATTACAAATACTACACTCTTACACATTTACAATATTTTATGTTTATATAACCCTAGGATGTTTCACTGTTCGTGTCTAGATGAGAAGTAAGTTGTCAGAACCGAAGACAATCATCTGTTATTAAATTTAAATAAACATTCCGATATTCGAAAACTGTCACTTCGCATGTGACAAGTGTTGCCTGCCATTACTTACACATTCAAACTCCAACAGGAGAGAACAAGTAAAATAAAAGCCATACGACGCTAGGAAAATTATATATATTCGATGAAGTTATTGCTGTTAGCCGTTTTGGCTTTTACAGCTTCATAGGTTTGCGCCTGCGGCCTTGAGGCCGCGGGCGTTTATGCTTTAAATAGATGTACAGGAGTACATCTACTGCTTACCTCTTTATGGTAAGCAATCTAAGGACCGTCCGAGGGAGGTTCGGGCCTCGTCTCGGACGGTCGTGGTGTTTCGGTAGTAATGGGCGGTAAGGACCGCCCTGAATCCCGGGTGCAAGGTGTGTACGCGGGTGTTTGATTTGCACGATACGCTCTTACGCGTCGGCGGGGGGATTGTGTGTGTGACTCTACTCCTAACTGTATGTACAGTGTGTACAGGTTGAGTAGTGTTAACCGAACCTGGTTCAGTTTGTCGGTCTGTCGGTGCTGTTACGTCTTCCGGGTCGTCTAATACGTTACGCGGGCGACGGTGACGCACCGTTGCGTTTAATATCGGGGAATATTTGTTGGCGTTTACCACCAGCGGGTTAGGGTGTACGGCGGCCGATTCGAAGTAGCGCCGTGACGTTTCCCTGAAGAATGCTTTGATCGTCGGTATTTTACAGTCCTTGTGTAAGTCATCGTTACGCTGGTACCAGCTTGCACCGGTGGCGCTACGCAGAAACTTATTTTGGACGGTCTGTAGCGAGGCGATGTGTGTTTTCGCCGCGTGAGCGAAGGCTACCGAGGCATAGGCCATGATAGGTCTTATGCAAGCCTTGTATAGGAGTAATTTGTGTCTAAGTGACATCTTGCTTGAGGAGCAGATCATTGAATGTAGGCGGCCTGCGACGAAGGCGGCCCTGTTCCTGACTGTCCTAATATGGGGGGCGAATGTCATCGCCGCGTCTAAGGTTACTCCTAAGTATTTCGCCTTCCTTTCCCAAGGGATCGGTCGGTCGAATAGGGTGATAGTGCCTAATTTACGAGATTCGTAATTATGATTGGCCGTGCTCGTTCCCTTGTGAAGAGAACTCCAACGCTTTTTTCGGGATTAACCTCAATTCTCCATTTCCGGAACCATTCGCCTAGACGATTGGCAGCGGCTTGGAGTCTTAGGGTGATGCGACCTTTGTGGCGGTCGGAGAAGTATAGGGCCGTGTCGTCCGCGAATAGTGCGAGGTTGACCTGGGGCTCCTTTGGAATGTCACTCGTGTACAGTGAGAAGAGGATCGGGGAGAGGCAGGAGCCTTGAGGGACTCCGGCTTTCAGAGGGCGGATTGAGGATCGCGTGCCCTCTACTCGATAGCGAAAGGTGCGGTTGGACAAGTAGGCTCGTAGGATGTGCACGAGCCTGTCTGGGATATTGAAGTTATACAGTTTATAGATTAAACCGTTGTGCCAGACTTTGTCGAATGCCTTTGCGACATCGAAGAATAGTGCTCCCGTCCTATTGGGCTTGGGGGAGAGGTTTAGGTTTTTTAATATGTGCTCCGTTAAGCGGTGCACTTGTTGAACGCACGAGTGTTCGGAACGGAAGCCGAATTGCTCGTCTGGAATTAAGTTGTTCTCAAACACAAATTGTCTGAGTCTTTTCAGGATTATTCTTTCATAGATTTTCCCCATAGAGTTGAGGAGACTTATAGGGCGATAGCTGGAGGCGAGGTTACGGGGCTTGCCTGGTTTCGGAATGCCTATGACGTCTGCCTCTTTCCAGGCATCCGGGAAGGAGCAGCTGGCGAGGAGTACGTTGAAGATGTTTGCCAGTAGGCATATTAGTGGGGCTGGGAGAGTTTTAAATACCCTGTTGCTTATACCATCCATTCCGGTGCTGACCGGTTTTTCAGGTTGCTTACTATCTCAGAGACTTCTTTGGGTGTCACTGGCTCTAGTGGATCGTCCACTGGTGGTAACGCGTCCCTACGTGTTACTTCCTCGTCCACCTGCCGCAGGTGGGCCGGATCCGTTGGTTCACGCGAGGGGTGCATTGGCTCTCTAGACTGTCCGCGAGGCATTCGGCCTTTTCGCTGTCGTCGAAGGCCAGCGTGTCTAAATCGGGGCGTAATAGCGGGGCATTGTTGCCACGTTCTCTACTTTGAGAGATCGGGCCAGCTGCCAGTAGGCAGTATGCGATGGCTCGATGTCTCCAAGGAGAGAATCCCACCTAGTGTTCCTAAATTCAGTGATGCGCTCTTTACTTGCCTCTGTAGGCGTCGCATGGTTTCGCGGTTTTGTTCCGTTCTATAACGGTCATGTGCTCTAATAGCTGCGTTTTTCTCCTAATTAGGCGTCTAAGACCTGCCGGGAGCTCCATGTGCCGAGCGTTCGACTCAGGGACCGTCCTTTTGGATTCTTCGACGGCTGACTTGAGATGGTCTGTTAGTGAGTTTATTGCCCTATATGCTATTTCAGGCGAGTCTATCTTGTCCGGTATTTTATCTAGGTGCTGTGATGTCGTAGCTTCGAGTTTGACTGAGGGTACGCCAGTCCACGATGGTTTTGGTCTGAGGACCTCACCATGCGGCTGGCCCAGCTTGAGTAAGACCGGTCTGTGGTCTGAGTCGAGTTCGTGAAGCGTATCTATCGAGTTAATAGCTAGGCTTACGTCTTTAAGAATCGCGATATCGAGTACGTCCGCCGCGTGAGTGTGATACGTCGGATATCTCGTAGGCGAGTCGGGTGCGATTACGTCTAACAAGTAGCGGTCCCGTATGTCGGCGAGCACGTTGCCGTTTGTATTATTGACGCGCGAGTTCCAGCTGATGTGTTTGCTGTTTAGGTCGCCGCCTATGATGACGGAGGGGCCTAGCTCTGTTAGCGTCCTAATGTCTGACGAATGGAGGGTTTTGTTTGGCGGCAGATAGGCTGATACTAGAACAAGCGGCCTGTGGCCGGTTAGCGCTATTCTACACGCGGAAACTTCGATTGTTATTAGGTCGGGAGGGTCGAGCGGTATGCAATGCAAGGACCTTTTGAAGTAATCAGGGTGCCGCCTTTGGCGGACGTTAACCTGTCATTACGGATGATATTGTAATTTGCTATTTTAGGATCGCGATTGCTAGGCTTCAAGAAGGTTTCTTGCACTAGCATAATGTCGACGTTGTGATCGCGAAGAAACGTAGCGATTTCGTCTTTCTGCGTTTTGAGGCCGTTTGCGTTGAATGCAGCGACAGTCAGAGAGCGCGGTTTTAATCTTCCTATTGCGTTAGCCATTGGAATAATTAGTGTGTATTAAATTTGGGCATGACGCGGGTTTAGGCGCATTGGAACGACCAGATCGCGTCGATAGTGGGCATGTGCTCAATGGTGGCCATGAGTTTGTCCTGGGGTGTCGTTGCCTCGCGTAGTTTGCGGGCTAGGATTGATAGATCAGCAACGTTGATGTTGTTGATGAACCCGCATACTAATGAAAAGTCGGCGGCGAAGTTTGAGGCGCCTTGGGGCGCGGGAGTGGAGGCCGCAGGTCGTGAAGCGACCGCGCTCTTTTGGGTATAACCTAGGGGTTTAGCCCAGGCATTGGCTTTCTGCGTGAGTTCAGCAGTGGGATTGGCAGGCGCTGGCTTGGCAGGCGCTGGTTTGGCAGGTGCTGGTTTGGCAGATGCCGTTTTGGCAGGCGCTGGCTTGGCAGGCGCTGGCTTGGCAGGCGCAGGGGGTTGGGACCGTGGAGCCCCGGGGCCCTTCCTACGACCGTTCTTTTGGGTGCCGCCACGCTGACTCTTTCGCGGCGCTCTGTTGCAGCCGCGATAATTCGCGGGATGCCCCTGTTCGCCGCACAAGACGCAGCTTGGTGGTTCGGTTGCGTCGCGCGTGCGCTCGCACTCCGGAGTGCCGTGGTCTCCGAGGCATTTGACGCAGCGGGGACGCGCGAACAATTTCTGGCCGAGTGGCCGTATAGTTGGCAGCGGTGGCACTGATTTATGATGCCTTTGTTCCGCGGTGCCTCGATGGATAGATTCGTAAGCTTACAAATCGCTTGGATGTTGAATATAGCCTTGCCTTCCGGGGACAGGTCGAGAATGGCTAGGACCAAGTCGTATGGTGACTTTTCTGTGGGTGGTACATTCGGTGTACCTCCTGCACAGGAATATTTTTTCGATTAGGTCGTTTTAATATTTTCGAGGAGGAGCTCCTTAGGAGTCCGCGAATTACTACGCGGAGACGTCTGTCCTCCTCTAGCGAGTAGGTGTGGAAACTAATGTTTTTGCTTTTTAGGTGTCTAGTCACCGTGCGAAAGTCATCTATATTTGTAAGGAATACGCGGATTCCTTGAGCTGTGGTTTGTGCTTTTGGGCACAGAATTTTGTTTTTGGTCAGCCATACTGACAGGTCGTTCCAGTGCCCTTTGTCCTGGAGTATAATCGGCGGCGGGGTTTGGGCGCGCGGGCCTCGAGGTCGCGGCGGCGTTGGGTTTTGACGCGAGTCGGTTTGTTTGAACGGACTTTGCCGGTTTGATTTTGGATTCCCGCTTCGGTATTGGCTGGCGGGTTTGCGACGCAGCCTTTTTGGCTGGCGTGCCTTTCGGCGATAATGACGAATCCGAGTTAGGCTCGTCCTCGTATTTTGCAACGCGTTTTTTCGACTTTCTCCTGACGACGACCGTGAAGCCGTCGTCCGGAGAGGCGTCCTCAACTTCCATGTCGGACCCGGAGTCCGACAGGTACGCGGCGTGCCCGTTGGCGGCGGGCGACGCGGGAAGGCTAACCTCCGTGGCTACGGGCGACTCAGGGGAGGCGTCCGGAGAGAGAGGGCTGTCTGTGTCGAACGCCGGGCGCGAGGCGACCTCGGTGTTCGAGCCCAGCCGGAAGGCTTCGAATTTTTCCCAGATATCTGGGAATGCGAATTTAACGAACTTCGCTAGTTCGGAATTTGCGCGATGGTCGGCCATCTTGTCGGCGTCGGCCATCTTGTCGGCGTCGGCCATCTTGGTCGTGTCGGCCATTGAATGGCGTGTGTGAGAGAGATTCTAATCCTCCCTACCAAAGGCAGGGAGGTGTGTGCCTACTGGTTCTATACCCCGCGCTTTTAGGTGCGCAGGGATGAGTACCTAGCTGTTGCCTAGCGCAACAAGCGACACAGAAATTTAAAAAATAGCCGCCTCTGAGGCGAGAGTTGTGTACGAACTACTTACAGGGCAGGAGTTCCGTAGCACTACACTTTCACAGCGGTTTCCCGCGAACACTGGACACTATTTCTATTGTCACTTGTATTGGCTTCTCGTGAGCACATGGGTGCTGTTTGAGAGAACGTCCACTCCGCACGGGCGCGCGTCGCAGACTGACTAGGAAAAGTAAGTGTTGAAGGAGAGATAAAGAGATAATGACAGATGAAGAAATAACTATTAAGGGAGGAAGAAAGTGCGCTTTGACCAGACTTTTAAAAATAACTAGAGAGATTTTTTTTTTTTTTATTAACAAATAAAAATTAATAAAAAAAAAAAATCTATTTACAGGCCGTTAAGGTAAGGTAAGGTAGTTATTTTATATTGTAAGAGCAAACTGCGCTGGGTCCCCGCGGACAGTTATGTATATGTAAGTTAGATCTGAATGTGTTAGGGCGTACACAGAAGCCGCCCTCGTGAAATGTTTTAACCACTACCGTTTCCACTTAGAAAGTTTAGAAGTCATAAGTGAATATAGAGGACAAACCAAGTATATTGTAACGGTAATAAATTTTATCTTAGGCTAAAAGTTATTTATAATTTTATTTATAAACATTTTAACTTAAGTTTCATTACTGTAGATGCGGCGTTTTCCCAAAATTGGTTGTGCTCTAAGTTATATTTGTTTATAGTGTAACAACTGTTGGTAAACCTAGAATAAATAAATAAAATTATGTGAAGCCGTGGAGCGCCAGCGGCATAGTAACACCGGTCCAGTCGAGCTGCAGCTAAACCGTCGCTTGCCTCTACCACATACTATAATACAACGTAGAAATATATAAATAATTTTAACTTCAGTAGGACAGTTCCATTTTATCGATGTACGATGTCGGCTCTGTTAAAAAAAAAATACACGGGGCTTACATTCTAAATCCGCATAATCTCTGAAGTAAATTGCTTTTTGTCCATCTTTGTAAAACGATCTACTCGTAAATAGCCTTCGCCCCTTGTTTGTCGATGCGAATTATATTTATTTGATTTCTTACGAATAATGGTCGAATCTTACTTAGGGCTGTGTCGAAGTAGTAGTACAAAGTATAATTGAGCGATATCGATATTGAAGAAGTGTGCCATCCATATCCGATCCTCATGGTCATGTCATGTCATGTCGTAGAGCAATTATTGGCAAATATTGTAATATTTTTGGATTTTTTGTGCCCTTATCTCTGTGAATATTTTATATATCCTTGATACTACACAATGCTTCTTTATTACCCTGTCACTTAAGCCTCCAATGGTTAAACACATCAAGACTTAAAGTTAAACTACAAGGGTTCAGTATTAAAATAGTAAGAGAGTATTGATTTCTTGTGTCATTCTTCTGTCTTGAACATTCTTCTTTTATTATCAAGTTTTAAATTTGAAATGAAACTACATTTTACGGATTTATTGTGTTTGATTTTGTTTTTAGATCCCGTTTGATTTTGTTTGATGTGCGTAGATTGGACCAAAATTAATAAATAAAAGCTGAAAGTAGCCCGAGTTAACTATGACATCTGGACGTCTAACACCTCAGTCCCCCCGTGACCACGGGTGCTGTAAAGCAATCGAAACCTCGGGAGTATAAAAACATAATTAAACGCGAGATAAAATCCGTAAATAGTAGTCGAATTTCAAACAGAGTATTGTTTATGTTATTTAATTAAAACAAATGAGCAAGCGACTCTCCTGATAGTAAGTGAATACCGACCCTCCGAATATCTGAAACAACGGAGTAGAGGAGGAGGGAGATGGCCACCCCCTCTTCGGTTACCTCGCTCACTGAACGAAACGCAGAAGCACGAGACGCCTCTACTTCACGCCGGTATTCTGCGAAGCAGCATGAGCCGACGCTCGGCTCTACCATGCTTCCGAATACTAATTATCATTTAACACTTCTTCTTGCTTCCATGTCCATTGTCGTGATTAATCACAGAGTTGTAATTCTTTGTAGATTCAATGAATGTCGTGCAGGCAAATGGCCGTGTCATTTTCGGACGTCTTTTCCATTAATCTCTCATCATTAATATTTTCTCCATTAATCGCAGAGAAAGCTTACGAAGATTCATGGTTGGAATTAGTATAACAACGGACGGACCGTTAATCCTTTTACCTACCTATTACAACTCTTACACGTTTTACTTAATTATATAATAAAAAAAATATCTCTTTTTCATCGTGATTTTTGTTATATAATAATAGTTACATTCATTTGTATATAAGCGGAAATATTAATGTAATCGTAAACCAGTAGTTCGATCGTCCTCTTCTCGCCCAAAAACTGTCCCCACAGGGTTCATGTTCATCTTAAATAATTTTACATACTTTGTACTATATATATATATATTTATTTATATATGTATTATTACACAAAACCACGTACACTAACCACGTGGTTAAGTGGTTAGCGTAACTGACTGTTGAGTGGACCCACGTACGAGGTTCGAATTCCAACAGAAGTGAATATTTGTGGGAAAAACACAAATTATTGGTTTTCAGGTCTGGTAATGTGGTTTTCCCCACTGCATTTGTCATTGTGTCATCTTTTCGCGTTAAATGTTATATCGGATACAGGAAGGTTTCGCTAACATATCATCTCAAGTATATATACATATCATATCAAGTTAGATAACACTTTTATACCTTACACCGTTACTGTTAAGGATAATGATTTCTTGTATTTACGCCAGCACGACACATTTGAAATGTCACGTGGGATCTACGGCTGCTGTAAAGCACTCATAACGTCGGGTATATAAAAACAAAATTAAAAGCTATAAAATCCGTAAATAATACGTTTAATTTCAAATTGTTAAGGATCTTGGGGTATTCATCGATTCCAATCTGTCCTGGCATGTCAGTGTAATTAGTCGTAAGGTTCAAACACTCATTCAATAGGTTGTTTAATTTATATGATAGGTCATATATTACTCTGACGTGTGACGAGCTTCTGCATTAACTTGAGCATTGTTGCAAAACTTATGCATAAGATTTATCGTCGGAATTCGCAAGTTTGATCACGTTTCTCATCTTCGCAAGGATCTCAAGAGGCTCTATAGTGTTCTCTTATTTTAGGTACACTTAGTCAACTATAACACTAGACGGATATCGGCTCACAGCGCACGCACTACGTCTTCACTCCGCACCGGCTCGATCACGAATAACCCCTGTTCTTACAAACGCAGTGTTTATAAGCCCTTTGGTTCCTACCGCGGATCGGGTAGTGCATTGCCTGAGACGACAGAATTATACATACGTATTATAAATACATTGATTTACATTTCTTTATTAGTTTGTATTTAATAGGTATACTTTAACATACACTACAGTCTCCCAATTCGTAGAAACACAAGGATTTTATGTATGCTTTTTAATACCCTTACTAAACCAACACCCCCGTCGTACCTGCGCGAGCGATTCTCTTTTTCGCTTTCACTGCTGCTGGAATTTGCCAGCTCGACTGCGGCCTCGCAGAATACCGGCGTAAAATACAGGTATCTTATAGTTTTGCGTTCCGTTCGGATGAGTGAGGTAACCGGAGGCCCACTCCCTTCCCCCTTCCCTCCTCCCAAAATATCCTTGAAGGTCGTTAACTCACCCGGAGCTCCTTAGATGTAGCAGATGTACTTGAGGGTCGTTAAATCTCTTACCATCCATTACACCTGGTGGGTTTGCTCGTTTGCCCCCTTTTCCATTAAAGAAAGTAAGCTGGACAAAAAATATTAGATGTTTTCAGCTCTATCTCGATTTCTACTGGGTTAAAGTTTAAAGTTAGCCGTTAGTATATTTACAAAAACATACATTAACACTCTTCAACTTAAATTAATAATTATGATTGATTGATGGAAGCCAATTAAGAAGTCGCGAATGAACTTGAAATTTGAAAATGACGTTTCAAATTATACAAGGAAAGTCCATTTAACGTTAATTGTAATATTCGAGTTTGTTATGAGTTACTTAATTGGTTAAAATAAGTGAAATAAGTTCTATTTTTGTCAGAACACTTAAGTATATTCTTTTTGATAAATAGAACTGAAAAAATTTATTAATTTTCGAAGTAAGAAATAAATTTTAGTTCGTCAAACTGAGTTTTCTTTTGGAGGTTCTTCTGATGGAGTATGTTAGAATAAAAGATGTTCTACGACCCCCCGCTAAACTGCACTGGAGTTGTGTGGCGACCCCTTACCGGCTCCAAAAACCCTTTCAGTTATTGGAGGAGGCCTTATCGTAGCTTTGGGCACTTACAGGCTGGTACTCATATGTTCTACTTTAAAAACATTAAATGTAAAACCCGAAAGTGTATTGCAGACCCCACAAGTATGACCATGAAGCTTTGTAATGCTGAATTAATTTTGCTTTATTACTGTTATTATAACTGTTATTATGAATATTTCAAGTTACACAATTATATCCCGTAACATATTGGATGCAATGTTTACTTGAAATGAAACTATACGTTTCGATTGCTTTACAGCAGCCGTGATCACGTCGGAATATAAAACGTCAACGTCGGGAATATAAAAAAAAATTAAACGCGATAAAATCCGTAAATAATAGTTTCATTTTAAATGTGTAATGTTCGCGTAAATACAAGAAATCACGGCATGTTTCCTTTTTTATAATTTAATTCGTGGTAATCTGTAATTCTCTAATCAATTATTTAAGCTCTCTTTAATTATTACACTGTATCTGTGGTTGGTTTTCCAAATAAATAAAATAAAATAATAAAAAAGTATGATGCATGTGTGGATGTGCATTCTTTCTCTCATTAGGAAGGTTTGCTCTTATTCAGCATATCTCAACCAGACGGAAGCCCTCGGCAGGGGAGACCGGGCGGCCGAGGGTTAGGAGGAAAGGGAAAGAAACCGGCGGACATTGCAAGTGGTTTCAAGAAAGCACCGCTTTCTGCATTTGAGCTCGGAGCGGTACGTCACGGAGTCCCAGCCGCCTCAAATGTTCCAAGAGGCTGACTGGGATTAACCCATTTGCAGAGACGGCTATCGGAATAATTTCGGTCGGCATACCACCCCACATGTCGTGAGCCAGGTCCAGATATTTCGGTTTCTTATCTGTTTCAGCTTTCACGAGGTTCTCGTCATATAGAATGGTGATGTCGACCAATAACATCTTCAACTGTGCCCGGTCCATCAGCACGATGTCAGGCTTTCTCGCATGAACCGTCCTGTCCGTGATAATGGACCGGTCCCAGTAGACCCCGGCGCGGTCATTTTCGAGCAAGCCTTCCGGTGGGTACTTATAGTAAGGTAGTCTCCGATCCAAGAGACCGTATTTCAGAGCGAGCTCCTGATGTAGGATCCTGGCTACTAGGTTGTGTCTGTGCAGATACTCAGTGTTAGAAAGCGCCGAACAACCGGAGATGACACGCCGAAGCGACTCCCCGGTACGGCGACAGGCTCTGATAGATGTCGACGGTGCCATCTCTCAGGATGTATCTCAGTTAGTTTTATATGGATTAGATTTTAATTTTCACCAGTGATCAACAATAGGATGATATTTGCGGAGACGTTTATTAAATCCGAGTAAGTGTAATTGAGTCATGTGGCTGTAACTACCTTAGAGACCGACTAAATTCGATTACGCTGTGTGAGGAATAGTATCTTTAGGTTAGGTTATGATTGCCGTGTTCGATTAGGATTATTCTCGGAAATTTGACACAGTTAAATGTAACGTTAGTATGTTTGTACACTGTCTATGTTTATACAGTTAAATAATGAATTATTATAAATCAATTATTAAAAGTAAATAAAAAAAAATTCAGCTTGTAAATAAAAAATACCTCTCAGCAAAGACCTTTCTCTGAGAGGGATTTGAGAGGCTTCTTATATATTTATATTCTTATTTCATACTTCACCGCTGAGCACATGGTAAATGCACTACTGAAAACTGCAATTGGTAATTTAGTGTAGCCGGCATCGTGGTTAAAATATATCACAACAATTCCGCGATTCGTCAATAAATATGTATTCGTCCTCCATTTACTTTAATACTGTGTGATATTTTTCACATCCATGACATGGAGTGCTATTCTCTAACGTAAGGTATTCGTGGCTCGACGTCGAAGCCGCGTTGATTTCGATAAGTAAATTCTCTCGACAGTCCACAGTCTTCTGTCGAAAGACAGACCGTCTGTGCTTAGCGAATACCGTTTTACATATAATAATTGTCAACTTTGAGTAGTTCCATCAAAAGCCCCGTTCTCTGTTCAAAAATTGTTCCTGTCGAACGCGGCGTTTCTAACACCGAAGTCCTCCCTACTTCTGTTGCAACCTGCGACGAGGTTTTACCTCCTTAAGAGAGGCTCATGGGTTATCGTCAGCCTCCCCACCCCCCGAGGTTTTGTCAAAAGTCTTTCTTTCTTTAACAGGGGTCCAAGCGCGACACAGCGCCAGAGGCGTCGTTGCTCTTTTTACTCCACTACACTTAATATGCGTGGCTTCTGCTCGCGCGCTGTAAAGTCCACCGGGCCTGTTGGCCTGGTGGTCTTATCTACCGTGGGGGTCTTAGTCTTACCTCGAACCTTTTCCCCGCGTAAAACAAAAAAAAAAAACGTTTATTGATAACCATGCCTTGCATAAACGAAGTGCATAAAGGAAGGCTCCGGGCGCTCGCTTCCCTTCTATGGCTTCTTAGTGGCGCACTTAAAGAGAGCTTAGATTAACTAAAGAATTTTTTTTTGTTTTATTTGAGTTTAACTTTAAGAAAATCTTTATTAGTTAAATCTATAGAGCTATGCAGCGAAACATTAAAACCTTAAGGAGTACGGACTTTTTCAATTCGTATAAGCCGGCGAACAAATTGGGTTTTGTCTTTCCTTGAATAACTTCATACTAATAGCCAACGATCCCTTGATAGTTGATATGGAATTTATTTGTCGATTGCGCTGGTAAATTCCTACAGAAACCGGCGGAAGATAATTGCATTGTTGTTTTTTTTTATTTGGTGAAAGAAGTACTTATTTCTTTAATCCGATGGAGGGAATTAGTCTAGCAGACTTTATCATGAATTTGCTTCTATTTATTCGGTTTAAATGCTGTTATGTTTTTTTATAATTGTGACTAGCATTATCCAGCGAAATTAAAAAAAATAATCTATGTCCGTCTCCGGGCTTAAACCTACAATACCATTTTTTTTAATATTCGCTTTAGTGGTTTAACTAAACGTAAACGTTTACAATAAACTTTCAAGTTGGGTCTAGTTCTTGATATCGACAAGGACGAAACAATTATTTGTGTATTGTTAGGAGCAAAACACGAGTAGGAGACCAGCTTTAAGTACTTATACTACAATCATCATAGATTAGCCTAGTTTTGAGGTGGGCACGACGTAAACGGAGTTTTTTATTTTATTCTCTGTTTTGTACCTGCCAACTACCTTTCACCATAACAAGGGTTGACTGGTAGAGAATGCCACTTGGCATTAAGCCCGCCCATTGTAACTTAAGGTTAAGGCTAACAATGAAGAATAAATAAATAAATATAAATAAACGCAGTGCCACATAAACTGTCCAGCAGAGTTGGACTCGCTGGGTCCAAGCTGTACTTACTTAATCTGAAAATTTTTATACTTTCCACTTAAAAAATATGCAATTCCCTGTTTCTTTTCTTATCGGACAGGGGCAAATGAGCCAGCGGCTCACCTGATGGTAAGTTACCAACGCCCATGTACATCAACAACACCAGAGGAGCTGCTGATGCGTTGCTGTTAGGAATGGTAAAGGAGGAAAGGGTAGAGGGGACGAGTGCCTCTGGTTGCCTCAATCACTGAACAAAACGCAGAAGCACAAGAAGCCTCTAGTTCTCGCCGGTATTCTGCAAGGTCGTGGTACTTAATACCCTGGTGGACCATTCGAGCGGCAGTAAAAACCGCCGCTTGGCTCTACCACGTGTCAACAGGCTAAAAACCGTAGAGTTTAGACTTATTCAAAACAAAAGAATGTTGGTAAGGAAGCTTCATAACTGTATAAATTATTAATAGTGCTGGCATAATAGAGTCGTTTATTTCATTTCTGTTTTATGACGAGCTAATAAAACTGCACACAGATGTCTTTTAACTTGAAAAATCCTTCCCTGTCTTAATAATCGTGCATTATCTTGGGTAGTTGAAATGTCCCGATGGTTTTCGGATGACCGAAAGTCACCGCCGTCATCATAATAATCATCATCACTGTGGTATTGAACCTTTGACCTATGGGTCAGGGCCATAGCAATCCCGCGCAAACCGATCTGTCATTGCAGACTCCCTCTCTGCCTCGGAGTCATTCGGGTAGGTTTTTTTTTTGTATATAAAATAGGCATACGTTTGACTTCAATCTCGCTTAAATGGAAGGCAAAGACGAGGCCTAATGCAGCCATTCCCTAAAAAAAAAGAAGATTGTGGTCGAGTGTTCGTGTGTGTATAAGAGTGTGTGTTGTTGTGTGTATCTCACCTGTCCTAATACATATAAAAAAATACCTAATTAACCTCAATCTAGGGTTAATCAAGTTAGGGGTCACTCGATTATCCCCTTTCAATAACACCTCAAAGCTTGTTAATCGCTTTCCACGCAACCCATTTCCACGTTCGTTACGTAAATCATTTCATACATTATTCTAACCTCTCAAAATTGTTGTTATCATATCCACAATCAAAAGTGAATGACATATACCTCTCTTAATACATATTCATAATTACATACAGCGCCAATAGCCGAATGGGTTAGGATGCGGACTACGAAACATGACGTCGTAAGCTCGAGCCCGCCATTCGACTATTGTCGTGAACCATTCCAGATACAAGCTGTAAGCTTAGTTGGAGGGTTTACAGGAATATTAGTAATGCTACTTAATAAATAGCATTGCTAGTATTACTTTAAAAAAAAACACACATAATTTAGTTTCCTCTCTATATGACTCGTAGGCGTCACAACAATTATTCATTTCAAGTTATATTTTTCACATCCAAGACACGGTTTCGCCACGCTGGTATGCACCCTTCTGACTAACGAACAAAGCTCCGGCGTCCGACTTATAGTATAGAACCCATCAGAATATACCGAAACCAGATTAAATGAACCATTGGTCCGAGTACGGGCGAACCTTCCTTGTATGACAGTTGCTGTTCGCGTTTGCATCGAAAATACAATTTGCAACATTTGACTTATAAAGGCAATAAAGAAAAAAGATTCACCGAATCACCATATGAAATGAATCAGCGAATACTTTTAAATTACTAAAGTGAAAGGCGAAAGTGTGTTTTACTTCGACGTAACAGGAAAACGGGTTTCACAAAGCTCTCCGTAGCGAAAAATTAGAACGTCCCGTGGACTTTTTCAAATAGAAATAAATTACTTTTTTTTTGTCCGTAGATAACTATCTACTGAATCTTTCCGCCAGCCGGGTTGGAGCGACACTGTTTTTGTTTAATTCTAAATTGTTTCATTTTCAGCCAGTAACAGGGTGGGTTGTGATTCTGAGAAAAGTGACAAGACATATTTTACCCATACCGAGATTTAAGCTTTATAGCGACTTGTAATAAACTTCTTTTTAATTTTGATTATCATATTCAGTAAAGGGATGTACTAGGCTGGAATAAAGATGAAGTGTTAATATAAACGATCGATGCGGTGTGGTAATTTTAAGGTTACATTTTCTCATCTAGAATGATTTATTTCTTAGTTAAAAACATTACTCGTTTATTTCATGTTGCCTAAGTGATAATTCTAATTATTAGGCTTTCGACTTTTCGAGTACTTTACAGCACCCTTGGTCACGAGGGGTCTGAGTTGTACGACGTCCCGATGTCATAGTTAGCTCGGACCACCTTCAGCTTTTAATAATAATTTTTTGAAATTAAACTATTATTAATACTTGTTCGATGCGGGGATCCAATCCGCTACCCACAGCGCGGGGGCCAAGCGCACAGCCACTGCATCGACCAAGCAGTCAATCATGTATTGTGTTTTGTTGTTGCTCACTGAATATTGGTGAATTCGCTGTCTGAAGCATTATTAAGAACCTAATCAAAACTTTGATAATGTTCCCTTCATTATAATTTAAATTACGTACAGCCACAAATACAATAAACCGACAGCAAGTTAATCGATTAATTTAACGGTATGCGACATATTTACATGACGTGCGTGTTAGTCTTATTAAACACTGAAAGGATATTGAAAGTGGTTTGTGAGAGATGCTCAGTAATTACGCGTCGTATTCAATTAGTGATGCTTGTTAAATCGCAGAGTTCTAATCTTAGTGTTTAAGTGGGAATGTATGTACGGAGATTTATACTTAGGATAAGTATGTCCTACATTTTAAGTGCTGTATCTTGTCAGTGAATGTATAGGTAGCCGGTAGGAATTTTTCAAAGCAAAGCAAAAAGTATAAATGATGGGGACCCTTACAAGAAACGTGCTACTTTTGTGCTCGCTCCATCTTAAAAAAGGGCAACACATACAAGCGCGTAATATGGTGTGATTATAGTGCAAACTCTAAAGTAAAAAACAACGAATAGTAAGAAAAGATCTAAATGAAAGAAAATACAATTCGTGTCGTCGTACGAATCCTTCAGTGCTCGAGTTCGACACGCACTTCACTGGTTTTTTCTCCAAACGTCAAGTCTACCTTCACGGGATGCACGCTGCTGATTAACCAAAGAGGCTAGGCAAAACACGTAGTTCACGTGTTATAAGTCCTGGTATGACACATAACAATATTCAATTGTTTCAAAGTTCAAGTAGAGAAACACGTGAAGGGATAAGGTTGATATATCAAAGGTTTTTTTTCTAAAAAGCCTACTTCTCATATAATCAGTGCACTGAAGACTAACGGACGAGGCTGCCGTGACCGACCGATGGCGGAAAATCCTTGCCACTACTCCGAACATACCACAGACTGGTGATGGGGAGCATCTCTAGTGCGAGGGTACGGGTACTGCACTCGCTAACCCGCATGCTCGGCGTGATGAGTATGGGCAAATCCTTCATGCAGACCATGCTGGCTTTTGTTCACTTTTTAAAGGCATCTAAAGTAAGTATAAGAAAAGTAAATGTTTTACAACAATGCACGTTGCACGGTGGCGGCTGAAGAGAATCTGCCATCCCCTCTCTTCCATGTGTGTCGTTAGACTGAGTGTCAACTGAGGGACAACTGAGGGACAACTGTTCGAATGGACCCGCACGACCAGGGTGGCACGGCCTCGCAGAATACCGGCGTGAAATAAACGCATTATGAGCGTTTCGTTCGATGAGTGAGGTGACCGGAACTCACATATTGATGTGAGTCTCCGGTCAATTTGTCAGCAGTGGCTGAGCGCTGTGGGTCGCTGGTTCGATTCCCGCACGGGTATAGTATTTGTTTAGACTACAAATAATAAGTTCCGGGTCTGAGTGTTTGTACATATGCAATTTATGTATGTAAACTACCTCCGCAAAACAGGAGAAATTCATACAAGTGGATGGTTTTTGAAATTCCCCGAACCTCTCGCCCTATTTTCCCGCCCATCTCCCAATGATCCTTTAAAGCTGGCAACACACTTGCAGATCCTTTGGTATTGCAGATGTACGCGGGGGACGGCAATCACTTACCATCAGATGTTCAGCTTGATCGTTTGCTGCCTTTCCCGTATAAAAAAAAAGACGAGTGGCAGATTTAGTTACACCATGCAATCAAATTGAAGAATATATCTTAAGACAAGTGATTAAATTAAAACTCATGACAAAAAATTTTCGGTTGGCGAAACGTGGAGAAATACAGATTTCTTGTAGGCTTCGATGCAGCCGCTTGCTCGTTTATTCGTTTTACCATAAAAAAAGGATTAATACATAGTTTCAGAGAAGCAACCGACTTCAACCCCTATTTGCCCTCCCTTTGGGGTGAAATATTCTCTTTAATTTAAATGGAATCACCCTGGAGCTACAACCTATTCAATAAAAAAAAATCATCAAAATCGGTTTACAATCGTCGAAGATATCGCGTAACATACACACAAAAAAAAATACAGACGAATTGATAACCACCTCCTTTTTTGAAGTCGGTTAAAAATTATTAAATTCTTTACAAAGACACTAAGAAAGTTTTATTTTAGTGGCGGCTGTTCCGTTTGTTATAGTTCTTTTAATTGAAATCTTTGTGGGAATGAAGACTTCTCTAACTCTTAATAAAAATATTTTACACGCTCATGCTTTAAGCTTAATAAGTCCATTTGAAATGAAGCTGTTATTTACGGATTGTATCACGTTTAATTTACTTTTTAATATTTTTTTCCCGAAAAGAAGTCTCGGGAAACTTAGGGGCTGATGTTCTGGTCACACAGTCAAACCAGCTACTGTCAGCTTTATAACTATTAAGTTTTTGGTCCGATCTACGAAGAATAAGCTCACGGTATCTTGAAGTCGTGCAGTGGTATGCTTGAACTTGGATTTTATTTTAATAAGTACCGTATTCTAAGCAGGTGGCACTTTTTTTTTTATCGGTATTGCGAGGATATGTGGTCTATCAAATCTAATGTAATGGTTGGGATCGATCAGGAATATGAAGCAGAGCCGTCGATCACGACGATCCAAGCACAAGATAGAGTGATAACTTGCCCAGTGTTGGGGGAAGTCGACGATCTGGCTCAGGACCGTCATTTGTGGCGATCTTTAGGAGGCCTATATTCAGCAGTGGGCTTCTGACTTGCTGATATGAAGATGAACGATGACTGAGTTTAGCACATCGGACTACAGCCAACCAATAATATCGTACAGTCATTACATTACTGGCATCAATTTTAATAATTAAGAATTATTTTTTATTTCATTAATATATATACGTATGTATGCATTTAATTGAATAACTTCCTGACGTCCGAACATAACCTGATGTCGAATTTTGTATTTTGACGTAGAATTTTGTAAGAACTGATGACTATAAAATAATATGAAACCATCAAGCTGGTCTGATAATGGAGCTATGGCTCCACTTTCTGGATAACGGAACTCTAGAATGGCCCGAATGAATCGAGTATGGGCTCATTACATTTGTCTCGACGACGACCTGCTGAATGGCGATTAGAAAAGCGTGATTTTAAACTTTAATAAACGTTCTTTGTAAAGGATAGTAGCAGCATGTAACTGTCCCACAGCTGGGAAAAGGCCGTCTCTAATTTTAAGAGTGTTTTTTTTAGTAAGGAAGCTCCCGCCACTCTGCTTTAATGAGCGACATTTTTATTTATCAGACGTACAGCTTTCCTTCATCATCGAGCACGTGGTAAAAGAGAATGGGCACGGGCCGCGTCAAGTTAAACGTGAACGACTAGTATAGGCATGAAAGATTTTTCAAAATTAATGAAATATTTTTATAATCCGTTTCAGTTCAGTTGGTCGAAACTATTTGTGATATGAGAAATTTGCATTTTAAATAGTTACGAATTGAATTTTAACATGTTATGGAATGGGAGCGTTTATAAATACGCCTACTGTGATTTCAATACAGTGAAATCGCTTTACCAGTTGCTGCATTTTAGATTAGATCTACAAACAATATCAATATTTTAGTTTTGTTGAGAACGAGTTTCCTAAAGCTTACAAAAGCTCTTAGTGCCTATCAAACTCCATAAACAAAGCTATTCAGGTGTTGCCGCTATTTTAGGGATACTTACACAAGGCCGGAAAATTGAGGTATTTGAGAAAAAAAAAAAAAATCCATACCCTGTATAGAAACATCTATTTAAAAGAAAAAAAAAATGCAAATTTACTCTTCCCGTTCTAATAAATCTTCGACGTTTGTTCCGGCTTATAACATGAATACTGGTTTTTAAATTTGGTGTTCGTTTCGTGAGTCGCTTTGAAATTTACGCAGCTGATATTTGTTTTTTTTAACAATTGTATTGTTTTACCTTTAGCCTCCTATTGAATGTGGATGTTATCGGTAGGTTACACAATTTTGTTTTTATTACATTAACGGTGGTACTGAAAATGTGTGACAAAGAAATGAGTTCCGGAATAAAAAAGTAAAGTAAAGTAGCTGCCTGTAAGTGCCCATCGCTAGGCAAAGGGCTCGTCCTCAAATACGAGTATCAGAGAGGGTTACTCGAAATAAAATTATTATTATTTCTCAGACATGCATGTTTCCTCGCGATGTTTTCCTTCACCGCTGAGCACGTGGTAAATACAGCACTTAAATTGCTATTAACAGTTTTAGTGGTGCCGGCACAGGGCATTGAACTCAGGTCACTTGCGCTCTATGAAACTAAAGTGAGCGCCCTGATCACTAAGCTACCACGGCTCTGAATGAAACTCTGAAATTCCAGAAAAGGTTTTACTAAATTTCAAAACAAACGATTGTTTTATCTGGTAAATTTAGTGTTTTATCCCAAAATTCATCAGCTAAAGCTCCGTTACATTGTAAGTCAAGAAAACGTCAACAATAAATACGTAGCGAGTCGTTACTAAAGTTCGAGAATCACAGAGCTTTATTTCGTAGGAGTTCTAACGCGTGTTATAATCATGGGGCGTTTGCCTTCCCGAAGCCGTAGACAATACAAAACTGCTAGTGAAGTACTAGAGACCAGACGGTATTACATATAATCGAATCTACGGTCTATAGCGGTTTGCCTCGTCTTTCTTTATGCGGACGGCTAAGGAGTGGAACTCCCTGCCGAGGTCAGTTTTTCCGGAAACCTATAACCCGGATATCTTTAAGGTCAAAGTGAACAGGCAAGCGTGTACCATCCTAGGCCTCATCTTCGCTTTCCATCAGGCAAGATTGAGGTCAAACGCAAGCCTACTTTTCATAAAAAAAAAAATCTATGTTACACTGGCAAATTTACATACAAAAGTATACGCTCTTTCATTTGATGTGATGAAATTACCGTATATTTTAGCGTACAGCAGTCACCACTAGGTCGTATGCCGTTGAGCGGTTCGAAGGTCTAATTGCCGTAGGAAACAGCAATTACCGTACCAGCTCTCTCAACACTGTTACTATGTCGTTCACTTCATATACAATGTGAATTCATACATTGTTTTGGCCTTAACATATATGTATAATGAAAGAAATCATTATACATATATGTTAAGGTATTTACGCGAACGTTACGTATTTGAACAGAGACTACTATTTGCGAATTTTACAGCCTTTAATTGTTCTTATTATGTTCCTGACGTTCCGAAGTTTTATATAGATATAAGTAAATATAAAGTCTGTAAGAAATGTAAAGTCTATATAGACAGTATAAAATCTATTATAATACGACCATGATTTTTTTTTAAAGACACTATTCTTCGTAATCGATTATGATTGGGTGTCAATATCGATATTACGAACCTTAAGATTATTCCGCCAAATGTCATTTGTCATTATGTCATGAGCTCAAACTACAGCGTATACTTTTCATTGTCTTTGAAGTTAAATATTGAGAACAAAATATTTCTATAATTTATTTGTAGTTTATATTACTTGTCACCCTCACATATATTTTTATTTAATGTTCATTATGTAACACGTACAAAAATGTTGAAACAATTTATGTTAATATAAAAATAGACGTTCAGATTCTTTAGCTTAATCGGGATGTGCAGAGAAAGACGTTGTACTCGTGTAAATTTCTTTTGATTTATTTTTAGCTGTAATATTCTAGATTTCATACTTTACTAATGAGTTGCTCAGTTGTGTACGCCCGAAATCTCACAACTTATCTCAGAATTGGTCGTTCGAGTTTTATTTTGAAGCCAACTACACAAAAAACCCCACAGTACAAAGGGATATTTTTTTTTATTTGAAAGTATAATATTACTTCTCCTTTGTGACAAAATAATGTGCAGCGCAACGGACTTTTACAGATTAATACTTCTAATTACACCTTCACTGTCACCGTACTGTCTTGGCAATTCCTTTTTATTATAATAAGTATAATGCTTTAGTTACGCGCTATTAGTAAGGGCAGCGGTACGTTATAGGATGAACAAAATATCAAGAAGTATACCGCTCTAACCGCTTTCTCCCTCCCGTCTCCCAAATACCTTTAAAGGCCGGCAACGCACCTGCAGCTCCTCTGGTGTTGCAGATGTACGTGGGCGACGGTAATCACTTACCATCAGGTGAACCTGTTGCTCGTTAGCCGCCTTTCCCATTAAAAAAAAACATACAGGCGCTATCGACCATGTAAATGAAGTTTTCTCTTTGTTGGAGTAGGGAAGATTTCAGCTACGATAGGGCAACACTACCGGGCGTTTGACACCTGTTCCAATGTCGGACAAACGGCCGCGACTAGTGCTTAAAATTATGAGTAAAAATATCAGCGGTACCCGCACCAGAGGTCGACTAATAACAATCGCGGTATTATGAAGTTTAAAGCCAGTGGCAGGCACCTAAGCTACCGCGCTACCGCTTGTTACATCATTTGTTATTATATACATACGTGTGTAACACGGTTTATAAGAAAATCGTGTGTAAGTAACCGAAACATACGCGAGTTATCTCGTAAGGATTCCATTTTCCCTTATAATGCTATAATATCTGATATTACGTGTACTAACAAGCTTTCGTGACGGTGAAATAAAAACTTTTACTCTACAGATGTACAGTGTAAAGGATTAAAATTTAAATACAGGGTATAATGTTAATATGGTAGAGTTTAATGTGCGTGAGAATTATAGGCTCTATTTATTTATTTATTCTCTATTGCATTCCTTTACATAGAAGGATACAAAAGGCGGACTTACTACCTATAGGTATTCTCTAGCAGTCAACCTATGGTGTGGTGAAATTTTATGGCAGGCGCAAAAAAGAACTTAGAGTAACATAATGTACTAAACTGCTATCAACATTACTAATAAATATTTGTAAATACATTACAGAACTAAAATCTAATGAAATACTTAAAATTATTTTCATACTCTAGTATTAATATACTGGAGCAGTCCGTCCTGTATTCGCTAAGTGATAAATGACTGCATTTAGAAACGAAAACGGACAATATGCCGGTTATAAAAGGTAAAAAAAAAAGATTTATACTCGTACATCTCTTCCACATTTTCATATTTATGACGACCCACATGCACGTCCCCAAATGGGTTCCCGCCTTAGTATTCCTGTGGTGGCAATAACCCGCCCTTGCTCCCCGGGGTTGGGTATGCGTTAAGACCCCATCTCCCCACATATATTAAAAAAAAAACACTTACAGACTCGACCGTTCGATTGTTCTTATTTTCATCAGCCTATTCAAGTCCACTGCTGAGCTCCAAGACAGCGTCAGCGGCAGCCGGGTTGCATTTCTTGAAAAACACGATCACCACGCTGGGCAAGCGCATTGATGAGCACAGAGCCTTTACCTCCTTACTAGTGATGATGTTGGGATTTGGATTCTATTAGTCTGGACAGAGTTCCGCCATCAGTCGAGCCTCGTTTGCGAACCTGCAGGGTGCACGTGCAGATGAGGTTGGCATTTGGAACGAAAGATAATATTAGGGACTAAAGTACAAAATGGCCGTTTTGTGTCGAAACATTCAAATACCTTTTTTTTTATGGGAATGGCGGCATACGAGCAAGCGGTTCACCTACTGTGATTACCATCGCCCACGTACATCTGCACAACATCAGAGATGCTGCAGGTGCGTTGCCGCCCTTTAAGGATATTTGGGAGATGGGAGGGAGGATAAAGAGAGGGATGGGAAGGGGGTGCGGGCCTCCGGTTACCTCACTCACCGAACGAAACTGACGCCCCTACTTCACGCTGGTATTCTGCGTGATCGTGGTACCAACCCGGTCGAGCCGGCCCATTCGAGCAGCAGCAAAAGCCGCCGCTTGGCTCTGCCACGTTTAAAGGATACCGATAAGGATCGTATCTTCACCCAACGCGGCATTGATATTGCGAGCTGTCTCCACTGCGTCAGAATCACGTCGGAATTATTATTCGAGAATTACTCTAAATTATTGAGGTCGTCGTGTTTAAATCAAATCCTGAATGTTAAAACAATTCCATTTCAAACAAAAGAACGACATAATATATTTGAATTTAGAATAGTATATGTTTTCGTGTAAAAAAAGTATTAATCACGGATCATGGCCCATGCTGTTTTAATTTTAATTCAAAGTGGCAACTCTATTAAAACGAACTGCTTAAACTTAATACTTTTACCTCTATTATAATCACTCTTACACCCACTAAGTTAATATCTGGCTGGTATAGGCTTACTTTGATATCACTCATGTATCTCTCTTTTACGTAAGTACACCATATGCTAACATTCCGATATAACAACTTAATTGGATTTCAGTTTACAAGATTATACATTATTCAATGTAAGTAACCGTTTCAAGACACGTTTGCGCTGACCCGAATAATATTGATGTAGACTCAATGAAGTGTGCTTATGAGCGGATGGCACGTCTTTTAGATATTTGCCTTGAGCCTCGTAATAGTGTTGGGTCGCCGGCTAGATATTTTACGATTATTTTGTTTTTATTGACCGAGAGACGCGTGTGTAGTTTTTATTTTCTATAATTTATTTCTGAAAAAAACATGAACTATTTCTTTACCCCAGTTCTAGTTGGTATTTAGTGATGATAAAGTCCTAGGTAGGTAAGAGCCTCCTGGCTTTGAAGACATCCAGGTTATTTTATAGGGAAACACTAAAGCAGTCAGATTTATCTCTATCAGCCTCTATCGGCTTCTCCACGAAAGTGCCAACGTTAGCCTGACCCCGCTTGGCAAGCGGGTCGGTGAGAGTATCACCGGTACCGTCGCCTCAGTGATGCTGCTCTTCACCAATAGCCTGTAGAATAAAAGCACGGCTAACTCAGATAGATACTATTACATATGTATTTATCATTGTATGCGTATTTAAATATTGTGTCTATATATAGATTTACATTTATTTTAATTTTTATTTCTCTTTAGTACTCTCTATTCTATCACCTACACCTACTTCATTTCATCTCTGCATCGTCCAAAGGTTGACTGGTAGAGAATGCTTCTGGCATTAAGTCCGCCTATATACATTCTCATGTATATGAAGTTTAATAAATAAATGAATAAATATTCCGCCACCATCCTTGGGCATCCGGAGCTTCGTTTGTTTGGCAGCATGGTGGACCATGTACAGGTACCTCACCTGGCATTAGGAGAAAAGGGTTGTATGGTCACCTTTACACCCTTTATCACAAGTAAACCAATCCTATCTTTCGCTGGAGGCATCAAATTACGAATCATAAAGCTTGATGCGAATAGAACGGATACTCGAGTACATAGCAAAAAGTTTAGATGTTGTACGTGGTAGAGCCAAACAACAGCTATATTTGGCTCTACCGCATGTCTACTACGAACAAGCGTGGTAGAGCCAAGCGGCGGCTTTATCTGTCGCTCGAATGGGCCGGCTCGACCGGATTGGTACCACTGCCTCGCAAAATACCGGCGTGAAGTAGAGCCGTCTTGTCATCAGCTGAGCACTCTTTTGCCCCCTTTTCCATAAAAAAAAAGAAATGTTTAATTGTCCTCTTAAATGCGTTCACGTAAATGCTTAATTGGCACTAATAAATGTCCTTTTACCATCAATTAATACTCTCCTGTCAAGAAAAAAGGGAAGGTCAAATCGAGCACATATGTTATCGAGGTTCCTTTACATGAAAAGACAATTTGTGAATCCCCTGATAGGATTTGAATAATGAAACAGGATATAAATTTGATTCTAGGAGCCCCCTTCTAGCCGATCTTATGTCACTCAACCCATTTTTTGTAACAGAAGTGTAAGTGAAATTATATTTATATTTTATATAACATGTTGATAAAATGTTACTAATTTAGTAGTAGTATAGTAGTTAGTAACCAGAGAATGAGGATACAAATGCGTGCACTCACTCATTCAGTTGAAATGCCTCACAACATGCACTATTAGTATCTCTCCGTCCCCTTGAAACCGGATCACAATAGTGATGGCACTGCTGTTTAGTGGGAGAAATATGCAAGACGGTGGTACCTACCCGGACGGCTCATAGACTAGAAAATTAGTTTTACCTCCTAGTGATAGTATGGTAGTAATATATCTTTTTATATACCTCTTAGATACATTATAGAACACCACAAAGTATAAACAATTGCAACTTAATTTTACAAAGTTGGTTGCTGCTCGCATTTGATAATATTTTTTATAAACACTCGCGCTTGTTACTTAGAGGGGTTAGCAGATTACGGATTATCATTTGGCACTATCCTGACCCACCTCTACCGACGGCTTCACACCTATAAATCTACGCACACATCCACTCCTTTCAGTAATATACAGTGATTTAATAAAAATAAATAGTCTGGCCATAAATAAAGTAACAATCTGTTTTTAATTTTCCTGAATTCATAAAGTTTTATTTTTTTTCGTTTTGTTCGATTTGGCGCTTTGAAGGTTGTTTTTGAAATGTCACTGTTAACGCACATTAAGGAGATGGGCGTAGTGTGTATGGAGATTGGAGACGAGCGATAAACGCTTTCAAAGCCAGAATTTCACGCAACATCGTCCCGTCCAGCCCTGACCCCGTTGGACTAAATCAGTCTAATCGGTCAATACTAGAGGATATGGCTTGCCTAAAAACTTTAATCCTACATTGAGAGCGCAAGAAATCTTTGGATTAGCTCTCAATGGCCCAATTCCCCTCGAGGACAGTGCGTTAATCCATAGAGTCGTGACCAGAGAGATTGAAGGCTCGTATGTTTAAAGCTAAAGGCGGCCATTTTTAAATATAATGGTTTTTGTTTAATCGCACAGAATTTGATAAACATGTACATATATTTTTCATTTTTATTATAACTGTTTCTGCACAAATAAAATATATGCATAATGGTTTCTTGTATTTACGCGAATACTTTTCAATGAGTTTCGTTTCAAAAGATATACATTTTAATGTGTAACAGAACATATAAGCTTTTCCAGCTCGACTGAAGGAGCACCTGCGTAACAAAGACGGTGAAATCTCAGTTACCGATTCTTCCGACATATTCTACTATATCTATAGTAATCTACAAAATTCTTTGTATGTCAGTATGTAATCTATGTTTGAATGGATTTAACTTAAAAGCAATTTCACGGATGGAACCTTCTTTTAATTTTTTTTTTACTGGAAAGGCGGCAAACGAGCAAGCGGTTCAGGTGAACAGGTGGATAGTGATTACCGTCGCCTACAATACTTCTGCAATAACAGAGGAGCTGCAGCTACGTTGCCGGTCTTTAAGGATTTTTGGGCGATGAAAGGGATGACAGAAAGGGGAGTTGGGAAACGCAGAAGCACAAGATGCCTGTACTTCAGGTTCACCCCGGTATTCGGAGATGCCGTGGTTCCAACCCGGTCGAGCTGGTCCATTCGAGCAGCAGCTAAAGCCGCCGCTTGGCTCTACCACGCTTAGAACTTGACTGTCACATTGTATGATAGATTATATATGACAAGAACAGATAAAATACCTATAAAGTCCCGTTTCATATACAACACAGATCTTACGTGTACATCTAAAATGCATGTCGGAACTAATCGATGTTGGAAGGAGCACCTGCGTAACAAAGACGGTGAAATCTCAGTTACCGATTCTTCCGACATATTCTACTATATCTATAGTAATCTACAAAATTCTTTGTATGTCAGTATGTAATCTATGTTTGAATGGATTTAACTTAAAAGCAATTTCACGGATGGAACCTTCTTTAATTTTTTTTTACTGGAAAGGCGGCAAACGAGCAAGCGGTTCAGGTGAACAGGTGGATAGTGATTACCGTCGCCCACATACATCTGCAACACCATAGATGCTGCAGGTGCGTTGCCGGTCTTTAAGGATTTTTGGGCGATGAAAGGGATGACAGAAAGGGGAGTTGGGAAACGCAGAAGCACAAGATGCCTGTACTTCAGGTTCACCCCGGTATTCGGAGATGCCGTGGTTCCAACCCGGTCGAGCTGGTCCATTCGAGCAGCAGCTAAAGCCGCCGCTTGGCTCTACCACGCTTAGAACTTGACTGTCACATTGTATGATAGATTATATATGACAAGAACAGATAAAATACCTATAAAGTCCCGTTTCATATACAACACAGATCTTACGTGTACATCTAAAATGCATGTCGGAACTAATCGATGTTGGAAGGAGCACCTGCGTAACAAAGACGGTGAAATCTCAGTTACCGATTCTTCCGACATATTCTACTATATCTATAGTAATCTACAAAATTCTTTGTATGTCAGTATGTAATCTATGTTTGAATGGATTTAACTTAAAAGCAATTTCACGGATGGAACCTTCTTTTAATTTTTTTTTTACTGGAAAGGCGGCAAACGAGCAAGCGGTTCAGGTGAACAGGTGGATAGTGATTACCGTCGCCTACAATACTTCTGCAATAACAGAGGAGCTGCAGCTACGTTGCCGGTCTTTAAGGATTTTTGGGCGATGAAAGGGATGACAGAAAGGGGAGTTGGGAAACGCAGAAGCACAAGATGCCTCTACTTCACGCCGGTAATCTGGGAGGCCGTGGTACCAATCCGGTCGAGCTGGTCCATTCGAGCAGCAGCTAAAGCCGCCGCTTGGCTCTACCACGCTTAGAACTTGACTGTCACATTGTATGATAGATTACATATGACAAGAACAGATAAAATACCTATAAAGTCCCGTTTCATATACAACACAGATCTTACGTGTACATCTAAAATGCATGTCGGAACTAATCGATGTTGGAAGGAGCACCTGCGTAACAAAGACGGTGAAATCTCAGTTACCGATTCTTCCGACATATTCTACTATATCTATAGTAATCTACAAAATTCTTTGTATGTCAGTATGTAATCTATGTTTGAATGGATTTAACTTAAAAGCAATTTCACGGATGGAACCTTCTTTTAATTTTTTTTTTACTGGAAAGGCGGCAAACGAGCAAGCGGTTCAGGTGAACAGGTGGATAGTGATTACCGTCGCCTACAATACTTCTGCAATAACAGAGGAGCTGCAGCTACGTTGCCGGTCTTTAAGGATTTTTGGGCGATGAAAGGGATGACAGAAAGGGGAGTTGGGAAACGCAGAAGCACAAGATGCCTGTACTTCACCCCGGTATTCGGAGATGCCGTGGTTCCAACCCGGTCGAGCTGGCCCCATTCGAGCAGCAGAATGCTGCCGCCTGACTTAACCCCTCCTTCCCCTCTTTATCCTCTCTCCCATTTCCCAAATATCCTTAACGAACATCGGCATCTGCAGCTTCTCTGGCCTGGCAGATGTACGTGGGCGACAGTAATCATTTATCGTCAAGTGAGCCCATAGCAAAAGCCGCCGCTTGGCTCTACCACGTAACAAAATGTTTCTTATGGTTCCAGATGTGTTATGTTTCACCTTAATATTGCCGTTCAATAACGCTTACAAGTCTGAATGGTTATGAAAGAACTTTGGTAGAGATGTATATGATGCCATTCTTTTTATCTCAATTAAATGTTCTCATAAGAGCAAGTGTTCGGGCAGACGCTAGAAGCAGTTCGGATATTTGTTATTCAATCGCCTATAAACGGCTAAACCGATTTTGATATGCTCGTAAATATTCGTATACAAGAAAGCTATACAGCTACTAGTTAACTTAACTTTATGGCGTGACAGACGACGTAGTGACACGAATTGAGAAAGGGATGCTGAGCTGATTTGGACATGTGGAGAGGTTGAATGAAAATGAGTTGGTTGACGAAACAAATATATGAGGGGAGTGTAAATGGTAGAGAGTCGGGAGATGAAGATCTAGGCGAACATCGTGTAGATCGAATCGGAGACTGTAGTTCTGGAAAAAGGCCAGGTCAAGAGTACTCTAAACCAACGAGTATGCATGCGAAGATTGATGAAAGTGGAAGAAGCGAAAGACGTATGTCAAGACCGTAGCAAGTGGAAGAAGATTGTCTCTCCCTACCCCGTTGGGAGCATGGCGTGAATACATACATACATAAAACAACACAATGCGACCAGATCAGATTCGTACCCAGGCCACGTGGCTCGGTAGTCAGGTACGCTAACAAGGCGGCCGTCAACTAACACCATAGACTAAAGTATAATCTACTAATTTAGTCCTGGATTAAAAGCCTATCCACCATCTATATCCACCGTATGATTAATTCCAGGTTCACATATTTTATCTATTTCTTAATATATATACGATGTGTTGTGAAATATAGTTCGTATGTTATATAATAAACGTTTGTGTGTAATTGCCATGTGCACATGACACTTACATAATGTACGGTTTTATATGTTATAGTGCACATTTATTTATTTTAATTAGTATGTATATGTGATAATGTTTACATATATCACATATAAGGTAAGTAAGTAAGTAAATAAGTTTGATTAATATTTTTTTGTTATTTTACGATTGCACCTGCCGTTATTATTCTGTATCTCCCCGGATTGATTGGCAGAGAATGCCACATGGCACAAAGTTCGCCCATTGTTGCCAATTTAAAGTATGCAATGAAGTGTTAATAAATAAATAGAAAAAAAAAATATTTCCTCATGATGCTGCAATTAGCATATTCTAATGGTACGAATCCGCTGCGATACGTAAGGATTTGCGTAAAATCCAATTACGTCGCAAGCAACGAGCGATGAATTTCAAATAGCTTTTGATTCGAATAAAAATAACCATTAGTATACTTGGATTCTTATTACTATGATATAATATCTCATCGCCATATTTAGCTTTTAAAAAGTCCTCTGCTGGTGGCAGGCATCTTCAAAGTAATTAAGCATTTGCCGACGAATCACAAAAATTAACCAATCCCGGTAGGACGGCAACACCAGACACCTTAACTGCCGACAGCCGAGTCGAGTGGTAGTCTGAATCAGTGAATTCGAGTTCGTCCCCCAATGTGAAGGCTTCGTTATTACTTATGCACGAAAGGCTATGTTACTAATAAGGCGACAGATGGACAGACCTGTCAAGTAGTCCCAATTAAGCTCTAGTGAAAAGTGAGTGGAAAGGACTAAAGAAAA
Source organism: Bhutanitis thaidina (assembly GCA_029286595.1). Taxonomy (NCBI): domain Eukaryota; kingdom Metazoa; phylum Arthropoda; class Insecta; order Lepidoptera; family Papilionidae; genus Bhutanitis; species Bhutanitis thaidina. Next base: position 16,351,242 of record JAGSMS010000022.1, on the reverse strand, counting down.
TCTGTAGCCCTGCTGACAATTTTTTTTGCCGTGTTGGGGGAGGGGGTGGGGCGGGAGGGCCTCCGGTTACCTCTCTCACCGAAAGAAGCGCAGAAGCACAAGATGGCTCTACTTCACGCTGGTATTCTACGAGGCCGTGGTACCGGGTTGGTCGAGCCGGCCCATTCGAGCAGCAGCAAAAGCCGCCGCTTTGCTCTACCACGTCTACTTATGTCTAGTGCTGCTAGACCAACTAGTCTGCCATACGTGAGGTTCACGATTGAAAAGAATCTTTACTATTAAAGAGACTCGTACTTATATTCTAAAAAAATATGAAGACAACACAAATTTTATGTTTTTATGTCACTTAAATGGGTTGAGGAATCTACTTAACCTAAGCTAACAAGACTTTGCCCTTTATTAGGAAGTAGAAGAACTTTGTGAAAGCCTTATATCAAGTTGCGTTATTCTGTCTGTACATTTTTTTACAGACATTACAGAAATAATTTAATTTGAATTTGTTAATCTTCAGCAATGGAATGATCATAAGATGTTAAGAAACAAAGAAGACATAATTTATATATAAATTAATGTTTTATTTGAATTTAGACGAAATTTGGAAAGCTACATTATTTACAGACTTATAAAGTTATGTAAAAGTGAGACACAAATGGCTTTTATTTATGCCCATAGTATTAAGCAATGACTATTAAAGATTAACTGGACATCTGCGATTCGTGTAATCCCATTAAACTTTATTAATAAATTTATAATAATTTATTTATATTTATGTGTTAAAAATAAAAATATTTAAAAGCAATGTTTCTTGTATATATTGTATTCACTACGTGCTCGGCGGTGAAGGAAAACATCGTGAGGAAGCCTGCATATCTGAGAAATAATTAAAATATATCTCCGGGATATGTGAAGCCCGCCAACCGGACTGGAGCAGCGTGGCGGCCCTTCCCGGCTCCAAAACCCTCTCGGAGATTTGTAAACGAGGTCTTTGTTCAGTTGTGGGCACTGAAAGGCTGCTTCTTTACATTCCTTGACAATTAGATACAAGTCATGCTGTTTAATTTTAAAATATATAAATAAAGCAAAAAAAAAATAAAAAATGAAGTAGCACTTACATTTAACACTTAATTTTTTACTTTTTAAAAACAATCATAAAAACGTTTCCAGTTCATTCATCTCTTTCTCTCATTCCCTTGGAGCCATTAACCGATAAAAATATCCCTCACTATCAGAATTTATACAATACAATTCAGATTCTTACTGAATAGAAATTCTTTATATTGTAAAGATACGAGTACTTTCATTTGTTATCGGCATCCAGTTTTCAATCACAATAACCCGTTATCCATTTTGTAAATACTGTCTACTGAATTTTCATTAATGCGGAGTAGGATAATGGATTGTGCGGCAGAGATAACGAAAAACCGTTACGAAAATCTTCTCGAGTAACTTTAAAACCCATCAAGGGTATACAAACTGTTGTAACAGTTGCAGCTTATAAACGGAAGTTCTGTTTTTAAGCACAGCTGTTCGTAGACCATTCGGCTACGCTGTTCTACGAAATGCTCGAAAAATATTATTTCGAGGACATGTGAAATCCTCGGCTCAGCGAACCCTTCGCGGCAACAAAAACCGTCTCTGATATTGAGAGAAGGTCTTTGCCCAGCTGTGGGATATTTACAGGCTGCTACTTCATCCTTTTACTTTAAGCATATGTAATTTTAAACAAAATATACATATATGTTACATATGTTGTCTATTGTAAGAATGTCTAATACATTGGATTCAATTTGGTTGCTTACCGACAAGTTAGTCGGTAAGCAACAGTAGCATCATACTCTCACAAGAGAAGCGGATCGATTAACGTCACTCAAGACCGGTGATTGCTTTTACTAATGACTTGTGTGCCGCCCGGTCGAGCGCATGTCCGCCGATCCGAGTAGTATTTGACCGAAAGCTAACTTCAAAACCACAAACAATTACCTCTATCAATGTCCGTTAAATAGGAAAGCTGTTAACTATTAAAAGTTTTCTACAGGTTGATGTTTTATTGGTGATTTATTTATTTATGCAATACAGTAGCTGCCTTAGATAATAATGTAACGTTTTTCTTGACTTTATCAGCCTGTATAAGTCCACTGCTGAACACACAGTCTCGGGCACGCCATGAGTGGAAAAGTTGCCCATACTCACCACGTTGTTGCAGGTGGCCCGTGATGGCAGTGCTGATACCCTCCCACTAGAGGTGCTCCCCCCGATCACAAAGACTTTGGGATTGGGGTTCGGCATATAGCCATGTCCTTTTGTGTGCTAGTAAAGGTTACCTTGGAAGCAGCTCTATATTTTTATATATATATATAATTTAATTGTTAGTGGGATTAGAGAAACTGTCACCACCTTTCTTCTTGTGGGGGGTCGCAAGAGAGAAACGCCTGGAAATTTTATGACTTCTGCCAGACGTTTCTAGAACAGACCGTAAATACAGAAGACAGACGGCAACGTCTAAAGTACTGCGCCCGACAATCCGCTTAACGTGAGACCAGCAGTGGACTATTAGCAGGTTTATTGATGAAGAAGATGAAAAATTTGTTGAAGATCAGCAAAAGAAAGTGTCTGGATGTACGTAATTTTAATTTTGATATCATTTGTGCTGAATAGTTACAATGATGTATTAATAAACATCTTTTCAACAGATTTTTTTTTATGAAATTTAAATAATTCTATTACACATGTACATGTGGATTATAGGAATTATAGGAATTAGAAGATTTTAAAATATATATTACTGTTTTAATGATTTTGGCAACGACTTCCTAACACTATCGGCTGTTGTCAACTGCGCAGGTGATATTATAGTGCCATAATTGTACACAATACAACACGAGCGGGCGTGAAAAATAATAATTCGTGTTTTCGCACAAATATTCGCTACGGCTGGGAACTCGAACAGAAGAACGGCAGTCAGGTACGCTAACCTCTTAACCACGCGTTCATTCTCATATTAGTAAGAATCAGAAAAATTTTTTTCTGCAAGAGAAATATTTACTGTATGTCAGTTCTATGAATGAATGTATGAATGAAAATTCTTTATTCATCGACGTAAGAAAGATAATTTCGTTTGTCAAATGTCAAATCTTATCATTATTTTTTTCAATCTGCCACCGTAGAAACAGGCAAAAGAAACTCCGTATATCCTCTTTTTTGATAATTTTTTTTAATTATTATAATGTACATCATAAAATAAAAGGTATGGTCCCATAGGCAACTGCAAGCATGCCACAAAAAACGGTGATCGACGAAACTAAATCCAAGTGCACTGCAAAATCGAGCAGGCCAGCCTCCACAAGCAGCACCTGTTTACTATTATTCCAAACATCAGGGCTCAACTATTAGAAGCTTAACCATGCATGTGGATAAGCGTAGTATGCATCGGATGGTGTTCATCATCGTCTTTATCATCATTACAACCTGTCATTAATTACCGCACATAGCACATAGGTCACCCTTTAAGGTTGAACACGGACCTGAGCCACCTGCGCCTATCGACTTCCCGCAAAACTGTGCAAGTCATCACTCCATCTTGTTTGCAACTCGAAAACTTTTCTGCCCCAACGGTTAACAGTTTCTCTACCTATGTTAGCCGGATATGTCGGTTAACCTAGTTCTGCTGCGAATAACATCGTAGCAGTGAAATCGGTTAGGTTTCTTGATTTATTGAGTTCTCTGGTAGTTTCGAGTTGAGATAGTTTTGTCCTCTGTAGGCTCAATCTCTACCAACCGAACCAACCGACCAAAAGTCGTTAATAAAATTTTCAGCTAATGTAAGAATAATTTGAAATACATAAAAGAAAATTGTAATATGTCTGTTTTTATAAGTAATCTAAATAATGTTCATCGACCTAATTTTAAATTGAGAATACATAAAAAAAATTGATTTTTCTTTACAGTATAGTAAAATCCTTTCCGAAAATATATCATTTTAGTCTATGAAGTTGATAAAAAATAATAATAAATTCAAAGGTTAATTATATTTATTAATGTTTATTAATGTAGATGGAGTAGTCTTATTTTAAGTTAATTACTGGTTTTTAAATTTATCTTAATAAATAATGAAACGGTACATATGATTAAGCATATTACTGCAATATTAGTATCGTAGTAAACAGTTTTTAGGCAAATTCTGCAAAAAAACACTTCAATTAAATTAAAATTACTTCAAGTCTTCTTCGAATACGTCATTGGTTCGATGTGAACTGAGCTGCGGTTCCGGAACCGCAACTGAGAGTAAAATACAGTTTCTTATTAACTCCTCATCTATTTTAGTACGTAAGTACATATAGATCGTTTGACGGTGTAACATATGTATGTTGGTAGATGTCAATAATGTTTTCTACGCCACTGTAATATCCTTCACTATTTGAAGGATTCGGAGCAGTTAATAAAACGCTTTGAACAGTACAATCACTATTTATTGAGTGCCTGATAAATCAGGGGTACTTGTAGAAAACATTATTGACATCTACCAACATACATATGTTACAGACGGAAAGAATGTAACTTTCAAGGCATTACACTCAGTCAACTTTCATAGCCTACGGTTTGAAACAGGGAGGTAATGTTTTTACGCCACCATAGGAGAGTGTACGTGTACAGTAATCTGTATCTTTCGGAAATTTATTAAAATTATGCTTTCCGTGATTTTCTGGAGCGCACGTGTTTGAAATAATTTTGCGTTATGAGATGGTTCTGAAATTGAATTTGTATGATGCGAGTAACCCATATATTACTTTAATGAAAGTAATTTATTTTTTTCTTTTCTCATTTCATGACTGCCAGCATGTGTATCTTAAATTTAAATAAATGAAACTTTTTTATTCAAGATTTAATTCTTTGTGTTTTTTTATTTTATTCTTTGGTTATACAATAATGATAATAGATTAACATATATTAGATATTATTTTTTTGTCTCGTTTAGAACACGCCGACTACAAATCTAATCAACGTATAAAAATAAAATATAATAGAAAATGTTCAGTTACGTCGCAAAGACATAATTGATTCAGTAAGTAAATAAGTAAGATTTTAACAACCATTTCTCTTGTTGTCAACATCACCTGCAGGTGGTGTGTGCTGCATACACAAACAGAAGCGTATATCAATGTTTTTTTTTTAATTTAAGTTACAGAGTTACAGCGTACAGGTTTGTCTCCTATACTACGTTTTTAAATAAATAAAAAAGTGTTTTTTTTTTTACCAGATGACTGCGCTGTTTGCGCACGAACAGATGCGTATTATATGAATTATATGCGAATGTGACATATACTAAAGTAGATCTTCCTCGTGAAATTTTCTAATTTAAACGTTGGTGAAAACTGCATTACAATCCACTTAAAACTTTTAGAAGTGACGGGTATAAGCGAATACACAGAAAGACGCGGAATGGGGTTTTGTTCCATACTACGAGTGATTAAAGTTAATTAGAAAGAAAGAAAGTACTTTATTCATTGCCACAACTCGAGTAACACATAATGAAAACTTAATTAACATAACAAAAAATAATAATATTTTATTGAGTTGCAGCAACAAAATGCCGACTCAGCGTACTGCTATAGTAATGCTATAGTAATGCTAAATGAATAACCACAACTACAGCGCTGGTATTCTGTCGTCGACATGGATATTTTTTTTTCGCGAGCAGTCTTCAGGCTTATTGTAATACATGAGGTATATGACAGTAATCAAAATATAAATAACAAACCAAATAATAATAACAATACAAATGACATTAATAAGTAATATTTAAATAAAACAATTAAAAGTAAGTTGTTGAGCTTAATTCCGCATCAGGACAGAGTAATTACTGTATAAATAATATTTCGAAATGTAATTTGCGAGTAAACATTAAAAGCATGTAAAGGACAGATTTATAATCATTATAATGATAGGAATCCATTTTCAATCTCTGACTGTTGTAGGAGTTGAGGAAAAATGGCCACATGAGTAGAAAAAAAAGCGTTTTTGTACCCCTATCTAAAAACTGCGCTCGGAGGACAGATATTTTTATCAAACTCAAAAAAAAAAAAACTCAAACGAGGAACAATTATTTTGCAGCGAAAGACGACGAGTACTATTTAGACGGGTCAAAGAGGTAGGAGCATAGCGATCCTAGCGGGGAGAAGTGTGTAGCTTACAACGAGACTAGATAGAATAAATAAAATTGAAGAAAAAAATATCTTGTATCTTTGTTAGGACGGAAACTTTTCAGACCACCTAGGTAATTAATGTTATTACCATCTGTAGGGGGGAGGGAGAGGGAAGGTAAAGCGATTACGAAACAGATTACAGGGGACAGAATACACTTTGCACTTTAATGAATTCTAAATTGGGAGTAAGTAAATTTATGTTTTGTGAAATTGTTGGAATTATACACATTAATTGTATTTGTGAAAATTAAATTAAGATCTTAATTGCTTCACTTCCAACTTAATTATAATCAACGTTTGTAATTGGTACATCATTAACATACAGAGGTAAGACAAAATCCGTGAATATATCATGATATTTTTTCTCTATCTCTCTCTCTGGGTAAGTGATTACCTCGTACATCTGCAACACCAGAGGTGCAACTGCAGGTGCTTTGCCGGCCTTTAAGGATATTTGGGAGAATAGAGGTAGGATGAGGAGGGGGGATGGGGAGAGGGGAGCGAGTCTCCGGTTACCTCACTCACCGAACGAAACTCAGAAGTACAAGACGATCTAATTCACGCCTGTATTCTGCAAAGCTGTGGTACCAACCCGGTCGAGCGGGCCCATTCGAACACTAGTGGTCGGGGCGCTCAATTTAGTTTCAAGGAGCGAGAGTGACCTGGAATCGACTTCCGGTGGCCGGAATCACTAAAATTGTCTATAGCAATTTTAAATCCATGAGGTGCTGTCATTACAATAAAAAAAAATATGACGTTACTTTAATTATACTCGTAAATTTCTAAATTCAAATCAAATCAAATCTTTTATTCCATATTGGAAACATACATTTCACTTGTTTTTCCTAAACCCAGCACTGATTCGCACGCAGAAATAACCAAATAGTGTTCAAACCAAAAAGTTATCGAAGTCAACAAAAGCACTACCCGCTACAACATACTATGTCTTTATTGCTATTGATTATATATATTCAGGCCCTGTAAACTTTATTGAAATAATTAAAAGAAAGATATATCTTAAATAAAATTACTTAAAGTAAACAGAAGCAATTGATAATAGCCTGGGCACGATAGCCGGGTGACCTCCGAATCAGCAGACCCAAGTTCGAACTCCTACGGTTAGAGAGCACATACTAATTAGACTTTTTGAAACCTATGAACGATTTCAATCTTTGGCCTGGACGCTAAAACGGTAAAACCTCCTATCACGTTGGTCCAAATAAGCTGTGGTAAGAAGTGGACTGAAACGACTATAATAAATGTCCAGAACTCTGACCATTCCATTATTGAATTTTTTGAATATTCAACATGTAAGCAGGATTTTTATCGTATTAGAAGCTATTTACTGAATATAATTATATTATATTGGTGTTAAGTACATTAGTAGACGTAATATCGTGGCGTAAGAGATTATCACCTTCTTGTCTTCCCGTGGGTGAGTCAAAATCAAAATTTTTATTCTTCGACATAACTTGTAAAAAAAATATTTTTTTATCTACCACCGTTTCGTTTTGAGGTTCCTCTGACGGAGAAGAAAAGAGTTGAGAGAGCTGTAAGTGCCCACTGCTGGGCAAAGGCCTCCTTCTCAAATACCTTTTAGTATCAGAGAGGGTTTAGGAGCCGGGAAGGGCCCGCCACGCTGCTCCAATGCGGGTTGGCGAGCTTCACATATCCTCGAAATAATATTTTTATTATTTCTCAGACCTGCAGGTTTCCTCACGATGTTTTCTTTCACCGTTGAGCACGTGGTAAATACAGCACTTAAAATTGTTAATAACAATTTTAGTGGTGCCGGCACCGGGGATCGAACCCAGGTCACTCGCGCTCTATGATACTAAAGTGAGCGCCCTGACCACTAGGCTACCACGGCGAAGAAAAGTGTCCTATCAAATACAAATCCATAATAGAATTAGAATTAAATACAATTTTATAAAATTTACAAATACGCCGTTATAATATTTTGGTAATAATATTAGATTGATTAGAATCAATAAGAAGTAAAAGTATTTCTTAAATCTCAAACATCTAAAAGTTTCAATCTTGTACTCACCATCCGTGAATCTCGGCCTTGTTGATTGCAATATTCTTGTTATTGGGGGAGCTAGGGAAACGTCAGGATGTAATAATGAATTATTTGAAAATGCTGACGAAGTATCATACTCTAACGTTCGACCTTTCTCAGCTACGTCTAAATAAGTGTGTTTAACCGTTTCATTTAAACCTACGATGTCTGTGTAATCAATGTCACTGTAATCAATGTCTGTTTTAGGCTGAACAGATTTCGGTTCAACCGTTTTGTTGACTGTTGTAAAGTAATCGTGGTATATCTTTGTACGCGTCGCTTCGTCGATTTTTAATTTTTCCATTGATTCATCTTTTATTTCTCTAACGATAATATTTGATTCGTTTTCTACTGTGTCTAAATGATTTTCCATCCGAAAGTAGCTTAATGACGTATTGACGTTGAGTATTGTTTCATTATCAATAACGTCTTTCGAATATAGTTTAAAGTCTGTTTTATTTATATTTTCTAACTCATTAGAGGATTCTGAAATCATTCTCGATCTTAGCTTATTTTCACCTTCAACAGTTTTAGTTGTAGGTGTAGAATGTATTGTACTTTCATTTTGACTCATTTCCGTTTGGTTATAATTTATTTTAGTATACTTTTCAAAAGGTAATGTCGGATATGTAGTACCAATCTCAGTTATAAGCTCGTTTGAATAGTTAACTGATTTTTCCAAAAAATTATTTACATTATAAATATCCAAATGTTCAATTGTTAGATTTTCGTATTCATTAGAGCGAGTTGAATTTACTTGAGAACTGACGAGTGGGAGAAAAATGATAATAGTGGGGAGGAAAAGAAGGGTGTTGAGTATTTTTAAAGTTGATCCACAAAGAGGTGAGCAGTGAAGGTTCAGGGAGGAAGCTCGACGCTGCGGTCGCCTCATGCCAGGCCGGCACTTTAGCGTTGACTAATCTGAAAAGAAAATAACTTTTGTTACTCGATGAAAAATCCGATTTTTTTGGCTCGTTTTATAACATTGGGAAAACGTGACTTAACCATTATTATCCCGAAAAGATACAATCTATGACTTGGAAAAGACCATAATCTCCAATGCTTAAACAAATCAAGGAGAGTCTTTCTGCCTGTATGACCATGGGTAACGTGAAGGTTTTGATGCTATCCACTTTGTTGAAACTCGCCACTAGATGTAGCCACAGCACATCGACTTCTATATCGTTCAACGGATGTTCATGAAAATTAGTACCCATAGGCATTTGAGCACGGAGAATATAATTGCGCCGTCCACTTTGAATATCCGCCACTAGATGTCACTGCAGCACATCAACTTCTGTACCGTACAACCATACTCTAAGTTAGAGGTAAGTCTGCCCTTTACTACCGGATAACGACGCACGACGGGCCAGCTAGTCTAATATAAAAAATTCAAACAAATGAAAAAAAAATCCTTTTTTTAAATATATCAAATCGGAACTTCATAAGACTCAAGGGTTTCGTTACGAAGATATTTATCTTGTAATTTCCTGTCTAACAAAATCGATTCCTACTGATTGGATTTCTTTTATAAAGCTGAACTATATTTCTGATAAGTTTTTTTTTATAATATCTCTAGCGCAATGCCATTTCAATGTTTGTTTTCAGTGCTCTAAATATTTAATGTGAAATTGATAATGTAGTGTGACTTTGGTTTCTATCTGTCTATATTATATGAAAGACGTTTTTCTTTGTAACTATTATTACAATCAATTCAAAATAGAAGAAAGGCCCATTTTATTTGGGTTGAAAGGTTTGGCTTTGAGATTTCAAAGGCAGACAGAAGGACAAGTAAGTGGCTGATTCGAATACCGCTACTACACGGCTGGTTGAACATTTATTTATTTATTTAAGCTTCATGCATAAAGTGGTACAATAGGAATTGCTCGCTTAAAGTTTTAAGATGTGTCAACATCAAGTCGCCGATAGAAATCAAGTTAGGTATGATATTAATAATGTACGTCTTCGATATGCATACAGCTGCTTTATATAGATAATTTATTGTTATATAAGTAAGGAAATGTACTAACTGTCTCTTTTACTTGTCTCATAAATAATTTAACTTCACGTGACGTTTATTAATTAAATAACCAACCGGTTTCGCCTTTCGGAGTCTTCAGAGGTTACAAATTATAATTTGATAATAAGGCATTTTATAATAATTTCCATAATGATCGAGTTACACCAAGTGACAACAATCGCAAGTATAAATTACGCCAACTGTTTCATCAATAAAAGCGCCTATAGCCAAATGGGTCAGGTTTCGGACTACGAAACATGACGTCGTAAGTTCGAGCCCGCCATTCGTCTATTGCCGTGAATTACTCTTAGTTGGAGTGTTAACAGGAATATTAGTAATGGTACTTAATAAATAACATTAATAGAAAAAAAATATGAGATGACGGACGGCGAGCTAGGTCGTCGTGTTTGCTACCAGAGATTTCCATGAGATTTTCAACATTTCCCTTTTTTCGTCTCTGCTCTGAAATGATTGTAGGGTTAACAGTAATATTAGTCATCATTTCAGCCTACTACAAGTCCACTGCTGAACATAGGCCTCCTCCAAAGATTACGACACAGATTATACAGATAAGACAGCAATATTAGTAATGTTACTTAATAAATAACATTGGTAATATGCTTTAAAAAAAAATGTTAACAAAATTGTCAACTAGCTACGGTTGACATTTGGTTATCCAGATTATCTATATGAGAATATACTCTATAAATATCTATATACCTCCAGCATTGAGTATACGGTTGCGTGAGATTTATTTGTGTTATATTTTTCATGGATCTTAGCAATTCAATCGTGTTTTTAGTGCATTGTTATAATAAATGTTTAGAATTTCAAATTACATGAAAATTTTCCCAAACTAATTAACAATACAAAATTTCGACGCGAAAAAACCCATCGACGGTTGTTGTCATGACAAATTTGCAACGCAAATTATTCGGCCTCCAATGTAAAGCTTCCGGTAATATTTAAAAAAAAAAAAATCCCATGCAACCTAATGAAAAACCGGCCACTGGAATTGTTAATTACTGAATAGTAGTGAGTAAAAGTAAGTGTTGTATATTTATATAATACTAATATATAAAATCATTTGTTGGACCGAGACAAAGACGGGTTTTTAAATTAAATTAAGATAAAATGCGCACGAGCGGAAACTCTCCTTTCTCGTTAGCATAATCACGAATCAACACACAAAATTTAAAAAAAAACTTAAAATATCAAATACACGGTTTAACCAGTACGTAGAGAATAGGTTGAAAATGCAAACCAACATCAACACGGCATATCATGTGACGTCCGTCCGTCCGTCCGGCTGTCAGATATCTTTCGAACCGTACTAGGTCACTGGCCGGTAGAAATCTTTCACAGACTGTGTATCGTTATCGTAATATCCGCCATATTCTAAGAAATAGTTACATACAAGAGAATATTTTTTGTTTTTTGGTCTATGGTAAAAACGGTAAATAATATAAATCGGTATGTACATGACGCAGATTTATTGTGTGGTTATTCGAAATCTGTTGTTCAGGAGTCAGACTCGCAATCGGCCATTTTTTTTTATTACGCTGTAAAGTAGCCGGAATAAAAAATTTAAAAAGTAAAAATAAACGAAATGAAATCCGTAAATAATTGTTAAATTTCAATTCCTTTCTTCTTGTTAAAAGAACATACAGCCAATATGGCCTTTATTTAAAGCTTGTGATAAATATTCAGGGAGCTGAAATCTCGGTTATTTTACCGTTCACTCTATGCATTTAGATGATTATCTATTAATTTCCTGTCAGAGGAAATTTGTGTATACTCGATTCATTTTGAACTATTAATTCCTCGCTTCTACAGTCTTAGGGAGAAGTTGTGAATATTAACAACTAGGAACATCTACAATATTAGTAGCAGCCTCTAAAATCCCTGTGAACTGGAGAATATACCATAATTTTCTCCATATGCCAAAACCCTCATGTAATAAGCTGATGTAGTCTAATGCTGGCTCATAAAGGACCTGGCTTACGACTATTGGCAAAAACCTTTTTTTTTTGAGAATTCGCTTCACCTGATGGTAAGTGATTACCGTCACCCACGTACTGCAGGTGTGTTGCTGGTCTTTAAGGGTATTTGGAAGATGGTAGGGAGGAAGAGGAGGGGGATGGGGAGGGGAGGCCTCCGGTTACCGCTTACAGTCTGTACAAGGTTGCCCTTTGCGAGGGTTTGTTCCCCAACGACGGCGACGAGGCTTACCATCCGTCACTTTCTATCTCCCGGAGTGGTGAAAATTGAGTTACGGAGGTTGGGATGGCTGCGCTGAGTCCTGCCAAATGGAAATCCGTAATCTCTGCTTAACTCTTTGTGAGTAAGGTCATGTCAAAATTTAAATCTCATCTGATTATAAATGAATGAAACACAAAAATGTGCCATCACACTTATTCGCTCATTTAATTGTTTATTTCTTACGCAATTATCACAGCAAAGTGATGAAGCACGCACGTCGTCTGCGTTTGTCGGAAATTTAAAATTTTATGTCCTCGAATAAATTGCTCACCGGGACCTAGACTTTTTGCAAAAAATTATTTGTACAGCGAATTAAGTCCCCCTTTTAATGTGCCCAAATTCAATTTGACCTCATCAGGCAACGTACATACCTTTTGAGTTTGATGAATGTGAATTTATTTTCGCCGGTCCTTTGTGCAACAAAGGTGAAAAGGTATCTGTCATAGGCAGGAAAAATATCGTTCTTTATATTTTTAGGTCGCCTCATATTTATTACGGACGCTCTACAAGCTGGGTTGGATTCATGGTGTCGGGTTCACAAAATTTGTCCTGATTTACACAACGGAATTATAAATTAAAAAAAAAAAGTATAAGTGTCGGCAGTCCGCCGATCTGCACCGAGGCTTTGTGTCGTGGATAACTTTTTGCGGCTGCAGAAATGAGTGCTTCTTGTGCCCAGATGTGGTCATAAAGGGTCCGTTATTTTATTTCACGTTTTAGTTTACTTTGGTTTTCTTGGCGAAGAAGTTAAAGCCGCACATCGTCTGTTATTAGGTTAGGAGTTAAGGGAGTGTACCTTAGCTTAAAAGTCTGAAAATTGTCCACTGCATATAGGCCTCTCCCATAAAGTGGATATGTCATTCTCTCAATGCTCTCCAAGCGGATTGGAGAGATTAAGATCCAACATTGTAGGAATAACAAAGCATAGAGCACAGAGTCGACGAAAAAAAGTCAAGAAAATGAATTCAATTAGAGGACAGTATTAACTGCAGGTGAGCTTAGCCCGATAAGTCCTACGCTATAGAGCTGAGGAATTAACTGAACGTCTATCGGGTCTATCGTCTTTTATTTTGCTAAAGTTACATTTAATTTAGAGCCAAATGCGAATTGGTCTTATAATGTAGTCTTAGAGTTTCATTCACTTTGTACGTTCTGTTTCAATTTTCGATTTCCTTCTTTTGTAGAAATAGCATGCTGGTTTCAATTGATTATATTTTACTGCTATAATAAAAAAATATAAAAAAATGCATCTCTCTTTTATCACTTACATTTGCAAGAAAGAAGTATTCTATTTTTACTCAAATAAATGCAATGTAATATTAAACAGCATGTAATTCTTTTTTATTTGAGAGAGTTTTAAATCCTGAGAAAGTTCTCTACGATGCTATTGTGCAGGTGAGCAAGTAGCAAACTTAGAGGCGTTGAAATATGTGTCTTTATTTATTACTTAAAGATGTGGGGTGTGTAATTACATCTATTTGTTTTAAAAAAATGCTAGCAGTGTTATATTTTAAGTAAATTTATTAATTTTAGGCGCCTTTTAGGCTATTGGCGCTTCAACTTATTATCTTTAATAGTATATTTATGTAATATATTTATGTAATATATTTTAGCCAAAGGCGAGACAACATACTAAAATCCGATTCTGCAGACCGACAGATGGCAAAGTCCTCAGGGGTGACCTTCGATTGTGGTTGTTAGCAGGTGTCCATGGGCTAAAGTACAGCTAATTCCCACCAGGTGGACTATAAGCTCATTTTTCACTCCATTCCAATAAAAAATACTACCAATGTGAAAAAGTAAAGTAAAGTAGCAGCTTGTAAGTGCCCACTGCTGGTCAAAGGCTCTTCTTTGCCTCTTATTTCTCAAACATACGGTTTCTTACAATTTTTTCTTTCACCGCCGTGCACGTGGCAAATGGAGGACTTAAAATTGCTATTAACAATTTTAATTATGTCTATTGACGGATATCAAGGCCGGTTAAATATTACACATAACTGTCAAGAAGCCGCAAAAGTTAAGACAACAGTTCAGCAAGCACAAATATATTCGGTACTAAAAAAATCAAATATATGTTACAATATTTATTTCTTTCATTTATAAATACTTTTATTACTTTATTATATTATTGTGGCGTGAAATAGGATGTAGTGACACGAATTGAGAAAGGGATGCTGAGATGTTTTGGACATAAGTGGAGAGGATAAATGAAAGTAGGTTGAGGAAACAAATATATGAAGCGAGTGCAAATGGTAGAGTCGGGACAGGAAGACCTAGGCGAACATTTCACGATCAAATCGGTGACGTTCTGGTAAAAGAGCACTCTAAACCAACGTGCATGCATGCGAAGATTGATAAAGGGGAGGAAGCGAAAGACGTGTATATCAGGGCTGTACCAAGTGGAAGAAGATGGTCTCTGCCTACCCCGTTGGGAAAAAGCCGTGAACATATGTATGTATGTATTGTTTTGTTTTCTGTAACCGTCTTCAATTCACCACTGCCCTTACGTTGAGTGGTAGAGAATGCTTTTAGCATATTTAGAGTTCGTCTTTAAGTCCCTTTACTGTTTTTGTAAGGTTCAATAAAGATCAATAAACGAATAAGGATGCATGAGATGATTAATAAAAGCGGAAACAGCGAAAAGGGTACCATGTGGGATATAAATCGCGCAACGTGGCAGTTAAAACAGAAGTGACGTACGTTTGTATAAACGTATGCAAATTTGAAATATTTCATGCTTCCTTTTTATTACATTTATTTTCTCAGTACAAAAGGGCGAACTAGATAAAGGTAACAGCTGTAGACAAGGGGAAACGGAATATGGATAGCTTCAACGTCAGGCGTACTTGAATGATTTAACGTATTTATTATCTTCCGTATCTATCTGTTTCGGAGGAGATTAAAATGTTTTTTTTTGTACATAACGTTAGAACACCGATCGAGCTAACAGTCCATGTTGGTAAGTGACTACTGCAGCCCGTGGACACCTGAGAATAACATCGATAAGCAAAGTAGGACGTTAAAAGATTAAATTCGTTAACGAAGACATTCTCAGAGAAGAACCGACAGAAACCAATAATTAATGACTATACGAGAACCTGCCTATAATGTTCTTGGAGATAGCGTAAAATATTCAAGGCTTTTCTCTTAGTCGCCTCCAGGCACCGGAGAGGGAAACCCACTCTGGTTTATGATTTTGAATTCATTTCAAATGAGAAGCTTGTTCTGTAAACCTACTACATCAGACTAATGGAGTTCACTGCTGACCATAGTCATCTTGAAGAAAGTTTCTTGGAAGGTTAACCCATATTCACCATGCTGTATGAGCGGGTTGGTGAGCACAGAGCCGGTACCCTCGCACTAGAGATGGTGTTCCCTACCACCAACCTGTCATCATCATCATCATTACAGCTCGTCATAAGTCCACGGCTGAACATAGCCCTTCCCCAAAGATTGCTACAAAGCATCGACCGCAACACTGTGCAGGTCGTTACTCGCTCCTGTGGGGGGTGTACTCCATTCGCCTGTCCGTGGTTGCCACTGGAGAACCTTTCTCCCCCAACGGTCCGGCCCATCGCCACTTCACTTAGCTGATCCTTACGGCTACTTACGGACGGGTGCTGCGGTCATAGTCGATGCAGACTATATCGCGCATAGAAATAGCCCGCTGAGCAATTTCTAGCTTCCATAATTCCGTACGGCTTGCCAACCGGTTCACCAGATGTGGCCATTATGGCAAAAGGGGGGAGGGAGGGCCTGCGGTTGTGCCCCGCTATCATTCGGCCGTCAGAGACTCGTCGGTTAGCTGGCAAGGTGCATCGCTTGACATTTGGGGAAATCGAATATATTCTCTTCCACCATAAACCATTTCTTTTTTTTTATGGGAAAGGCGGCAAACGAGCAATAGGGTCACCTGATCATGAGTGGTTACCGTCGCCCACAGACATCTGCAACACCAGAGGAGCCACAGGTGAATTGCCAGCCTTTAAGGGTATTTGGGAGATGGGAGGGAGGATAAGGAGTGGAATGGGGAGTGGTCCTCCGGTTACCTCTCTGACCGAACGAAGCGCAGAAGCTACTTCACGTCGGTATTCTGCATGGTCGTGGATTACGTGGCCAATAAAGTCATGCCCCAGCTTTAGAAAAGGTTTATGTCCAGCATTGGATAGACTAATAAAAGTTGAAGTAAAACAAATGTAATAAGCTAAACCAGCGCTGTAAGCTGTAACGCTTAGTCGGAGGGTTAACAGGAGTATTAGTAATGTTATTTAATAAATAGGTTTGGCTAGTATTCTTTACTTTAAAACAAATAACAAAGGTTAGCAGCTAAAGCCGCCGCTTGGCTCTGCCACTATAAAAAATTGTCTAATATGTGTTAAGCTTAAGATTGTTTTAATACGAAATAAGCTATAAATATTGATTGCGGCATGCAGCAGAAACGTTATTCGCTGAAGGAAACTATGTGCTCTTTGGCGGTGAGACGCCTCAGAGAATGAGCAATTTCCTGTGAATTGAGTTAGCAGAAGCTATTTATGTGAAGTAAATTACGAGACGCTATTACTGTGGTAATATTAAGGTAGTGAATATTTATTTGAACTATGCTTATTTGCACATTTTGGGAAAGCTTATACATTAATTACATTATTAATTATCAATGTAGATAATATTAAATGCTATATATTAGTTTAGTCTTCTTCATTCCTTCTAATCTTAACATTAATTACATTTGTATAGAACTAATACAGAAGAAACCATAGATAATCAATATATTTATTATACACAGAGATATTGCGCTTTAAGTTAAGCTTTGATGTCTTCTACAAATAACTCTTTATTCATATTTTTTTTATGCATGTGCCGGGAAGCGAGCAAGCGGTTCACCTGATGGTAAGTGATTACCGTCGCCCACATACATCTGCAACACCATAGATGTTGCAGGTGCGTTGCCGGTCTTTAATGATATTTGGGAGATGGGAGGGAGAGGCCCCTCCTCTTTAATAGGGAGAGGGGAGTGGGCCTCGTGTTGCCTCACTCATCGAACAAAACGCAGAAAGAAGCACAAGATGCCTCTACATCCTGCCGGTATTTTGCGAGGCCGTGGCACCAACCCGGTCGAGCCGGCCCATTCGAGCAGCAGTAAAAGCCGCCGCTTGACTCTACCACGTATAAAACGTCTTCTATATATCTATGAGCTAGTATAAAATAGGTCAAGTTCTTGTGATGAAAAAAGCTTTTGAAAATGTATTGCACCTTGCGGATAAAATGTATTACATCAATAATCATATTACTTGCAATGGAGTTATTTTGCTATAATCCGAATGAAAAAAGCTCCTCTAGTCGTTTTCGATGCAAGGTTAGGTAAGGCTTAGATTATTTATGAATAAAACATAAGTTATTCGCCTGATAAAATCTAATAACTCACTAGCAACACTATAAACTGATTGACTACTTCATTTCAATTTATTTCAAAGCGTCTCCGTGAGAATCTTCTCCATCAGCCTGTTAGTAGTTCACTGGGATTTCGCAAAGGTAGGATAAATCCTAAAAAACGATAAATCGTTATCTCCGCCACGAGTTGGTAGCACGGCCGCTCAGAATGCCGGCGTGAAATAGAGGCATCTTGTGTTTCGGCGTTTCGTTCGGCGAGTGAGGTAACCGGAGGCCCACTCCTTCTCCTCATCCTCCCTCTCATCTCCTAAATACCCTTAAAGGCCGGCAACGCACCTGCAGCACCTTTGGTGTTGCAACACCTAAACATAATTAAAGGCCGGCAACGCATCTGCAGCTCTAAGATACCAGATGTTCATGGGTAACGGTAATCACTTACCATCAGGTGACCTGCTTGCTCGTTTTCCGCCTTTCCCATAAAAAAAAGACACGCACCACAGATGCTGCTGCCGGTCAGGGGTCTCTGTTATTAGACTAGACTTAGGAGTCTGGTTTGCCACCCCCCTCTCACCAATGTCTGCCGTCAATCTTCAGTGTAATCACTGTATCGTTCATAAGATACAGAGAGTCATATATTACAGGTTAGGAAGCATTCCATCTCAGTTAACAGGGATGTCTAATCAAATGTAACCTTCTTCGATTTAAGTTGTTTGCAGGTGTCCATGTGCCCAATACTTTATGCCCCCTTAATCTTTGTTTCCTGTTCCTTAATGTCGTTGACTTGTATCTCTGTATTTCATATATTCATATTATGTAAATTTTTTTGTATTTATTTTATTTGCATATTATGTGTATGTATTATATGTTCACTTTACTTTATATTATGTGTACACCCGAACCCGATACTTATCATATTTCCTTTTTCATTCTGGGTTGCCTGGAAGAAATCGCTTATTAGCGATAAGGCCGCCTATTGTACTTTTTGTTTCCTTAAATAATATTTGTATGTTAAATCTGTATGTGTACAATAAAGCATATTTCGTTCATTCATTCATTCATGTGCTGCAGTAGCCATTTACTACCAGATGGACTATGAGTACGCGTTGGCTGCCAAACTCCTCAAAAAAAAAAATAGCCTGTCGTCGTTTTTCCACCATCTGTCGGTGGCCATAAGATCCTTTAGAATCTCTCTTTTCGCCACTGCACTAACACACAGTAAATAATAATAATTAATAATAAATAATAATAATTATCTGTGACTCTGGCACTGACATTCGAACCCTGTACTGCTCGCGTTAGTTGAAATTAAATCGATCACCCTGATCACTATTAACAGGCAGAGCCGTGGTAGCCTAGTGGTCAGGACGCTCACTTTAGTTTCATAGAGCGCGAGTGCCCTGGGTTCGATCCCCGGTGCCGGCACCACTGAAATTGTTAATAGCAATTTTAAGTGCTGTATTTGCCACGTGCTCAGCGGTGAAGGAAAACCTCAGTCAGTCTGAGAAATAATAAAAATATTCTTTCGAGGATATGTGAAGCCCGCCAACCCGCACTACAGAAGCGTGGCGGGCCCTTCCCGGCTCCTAAACCCTCTCTGATGCTCGTACTTGAGAAGGAGGTTTTTACCCAACAGTGGGCACTTATAGGCTGCTACTTTTTTCTTTACCCTGATCACTATGATCACCTGATCGACTCACATGTTTATGGACGGGGATCTGTTGACTATGAATTTGGACACAAATTTAATTTGCTTAACACAAAGCTTGTTAACGTCACAGATCTGCTTAATATTTAGAGTGAAAACTTTAATTAAACGGAACAATAATAATTAACGCTGCTTCCACCGATTTACATAAGTCAGCGGTATTTAGATGTAGCGTCACTAAACGAGAACTTCTTAGGAGCTCTACAAAAAAGAAATTTCAGCTCAATTTATTTACTCTGTGAATCATTACGAATGTCTGAAAAATGTAAAAGAGCGACAGACAAACGGAAGAGAGCTTGAAAGTGATAAACCATTGTCGTTTAATAAACGCCGGGGACGTCTTGAGTGTTTTACTGACAATGTTGGATTAGGTCACGTTGACGGGTCCATGGCAGTTATTTGTGAGTGTTGCGAGTTTAAATATTTGTAAGTATAAATTTTTTTTTCAAACTCATTGAAAATTGTTCAAACTCACTTAGTACCTAATTACCGCACTACCAAACCAATATACATAAAATACCAATACACTTCTACGTGAATCACTTGATATGGTGGATCGGATGTTGTCCCACAGGAGAGATGAAAAGAAATAAAGGAGTCTACAAGACTCCCTATCACCTAGGTAATCAAAGAGGACCCGGACGACCTTCCGACTTTCGTGGCAAAGGACTAGCGCAAGCTGCCCTCGATCAAGCTTAACCACCTGGCTCCTGAAAGAAGAATAAACAGGATTGAAGGTTAATCTGATCAAGATGCAGTTGAAGCGGGAAGCATTATAAGCTTCTAATGGCATGCTGCGTACCGTGGTAATGAACTTAGGCAACAGCATCGCGGCGTGATGGTCAACCGTAGCTCCGATTCGTTGCCGACCACTGTATCTGAACCCCCACCCTGCCTCGCCTCTACCGCGTCCCTTTGTTACTAGGACGCCATCACACGCGATGTGCGCACTCAGCTAACCCAAGGGTGCATTAAGATCCCCTGCACCTGTTCACACATCATTGCTTATCATCCCAAAGAAAGAAGCAATCGAAGATGTGCAAAAGAGTTGTGTTTTTAATGTATGTATTAATCTACAATGTTATGAATATAATATACCTATATATTGCATTTCATATAGTTCTTAGTTATCTGAATTAAAAGAACAAAAAGACAAATAGGAAAAAATTCTAAAATAATAAGCAAAAAAACTCGAAGTAAGGTGAGGTCAAGTATATAAATAATAAAATATATCAAAATTCTATGTAGCAGATTAGAAGTGGACTTTGTTAAGTATCATACAAAAAGAGATGTAAATTTGATAATATTTACGTGTTGATAATTCACATCGAGTTGAACGACAACAAATGAAAATGCCATTTAACCGCATAAGTAATGCCGTGCCATTTAGATTTAAATGTTAGATATTATAAGTTTGAATGTGAACTTTTCCACGCGCTCTTTCTTTGAAATTAGAATTTTAAAAACTATCAAATTACATTACGTTCTAAAGGTTATATTGGTACTCAAATATTTCAACGTAAACTTTACAAAATTCTCTTTTTAAATAGGAATTCTGTAAGCGGAAAATTCTTTAGAATTCCAAAGGCACGTAGATTCTTAAAAAGCAACAAAGAGAGTTTTTTTTTTATGGAAATGGAGGCAAACGCACGTGCATGCGGCTCATCTATCTGTCTTTTTCCGTCACTATGCAGCTCTGTGTGTTTTAAAGGGCATAGAGAACCAGTACAGAGATTGTGAGTTATTGCGAAATGTGACGACGTACCAGTAGCTTTCTTTGATTTTTTTTTTTTTAGAAGAAGGGGGCAAACGTGCGTGCGGCTCACCTGATAGTAAGTGATCTCCGACGCCTACGAACATCCACAACACCAGAGGAGCTACAGATGCGCTGCCGGCCTTTGAGGAAGGAATAGGCTCTTTTCTTGAAGGTCCCTAAGTCGTAACTGTTCGGAAATACAGCTGGCGACAGTTGTTCGCGGATGAGCGGAAGTAGTGTTTGTAAAGAGGACCTGTTTGTTCATTTATCACGGTTATGTTATAAAAAAAATGTTTTAAAGTGTCCAACCAGTTCTCACTTTTTTTTTTTTCATAATGATTTCATGTATTTACATGAACACCACACATTTGAAATTAGACTATTATTTACGGGATACTGACACGACCTCAAGATACTGTGAGCATATTCTGCGTAGATCGGACCTACATTAATATTTAAAAGCTGAAGGTAGCTCGAGTTGCATATGACATCTTGACATGTGACACTTCATCCCCCCCTCCCCCCCATCCCCCAACTCCCCGGGGCCGTGGCTGCTGTAAAGCAATCGAAACAAAATTAAACCCGATAAAATCCGTAAAAGATAGTTTTTTTTTATAATTTTACATAATCGGAATGCACGTTAGTTTCTTCTTCATTGGCAGCCATAAAAAATAAAACTGTTTGTTAAATATTACCAAAATAAGTTTGCATATACTCTGTACGTCAAAGCAGACGTATCGATGTAGAAGGATTGTTTATTTATTAACATGGAAACAAACTTTGAAATTCTATTAAATAAACCTTGCCAGTAACTTTGGAAAACTTTACCAATATGTAAGCAAAGCGAACTGTGTTCAACTTTTCACGAACTGCGGTAAATAGTTTATAAGGTGAAATATTGGTTCATTCGGTTATGTGTGAGGTTACCGAGATTCATTTCAAAATTATTGTTGCATCGAATTCAAGAAATGAACACGGATAAATGTGATAACTTCCACTACAAGAATTAGGCTTTCTTCAGAGGGCTCCTAATTTAGATTAGAATTGTGGCATCAACGCCAACGGACCTCTTACTGGACCAAGTTAGTTTACTCGTATTTCTGTTTGTAAATTAAATGATTGATTCAATCAGACTATGTGAATGCAGGTGTGAACTAAATAATTAAACATTACTTTGATAAATATTCGCTTTTACAATTCTAATATTTTAGAATGGAGTTACCATTTGTTATATTTGACATCTTGAAGTCAACTAAAAGCGAGCACGACAATCAGACTATGTAAAACCGTCTAGAGCTTCGAGTCTCGTATATTTGCCATTCTTGGTTTAAGCCAGCTGATATTATCTCGGTCTATACAGCGTCGTGGTAGCCTAGTGGTCAGGGCGCTCGCTTTAGTCTCATAGAGCGCGAGTGTCTGTGGTTCCATCCCTGTGGCGGCACTGCAAAAATTGTTAATAGCAATTTTATGTGCTGTATTTATCACGTGATCGGCGGCGAAGGCGAAAAATCGTGAGGAAACCTGCATATCTGAGAAATAATAAAAAATACTTTTTTCGCGGATATGGGAAGCCCGCCAAGGCGCATTGGAGCAGTGTGGCGGGCCCTTCTCGGCTTCGAAACCCCCTCAGGTATTTGCGAAGGAAGCCTTTGCCTGGCAGTAGGCACTTACTTTATACAGTGTAATCAATACTCGTATATTAATGTTTACTCTTTTGTTTGACCCTTATGGATTGATTGAGCTAAAACTTATGGGTTTTGTTCAACTCATTACTTTGCAAACGTTCATTTGCTAATAATCTATAGTAATATTAGGTTCTAATATATGAAATTGGCGATTTGTCAAAATGGCCACATTGATCACATATAATCTGGCGTTCGGTAAAGAATTCCAAATTCAGATGTATTTCAAATTTAGGCTTGTGTATTTGTGTTTCGAATTCATTTGTTGTCGCGCCATTTGTTCTTTCTTTGTCATCCTTTCGTTAACAAAATGGAAAACTTGAAATATCGTGTTATTTACGAATATGAGTTCCTGCAAAAACAGTAGAAAGAATTAATGATCTGTATGGGGAAGCTACTGTTAAAGATAGCACGGTACGTTTTTGGTCTCAACGTTTTCATTCTGGAGATTTTCTAACGTAACGTAACTGATGTTCGATTTTTAACTTGTTGAACTTTCTGTATTTTCCTTAATCTGTGACAGACAGAGCATTGTATGCAAAGCTAAGCTCTGCAGACAAGCTTTGAAATTCGACACCGCTTGTTTGTCACCGTACAATACAAGTTTGTATTGTACGGTACCAATCGATTTAAGAGAAAATTAGTGTTTATTTGAATTTGGATGATCATGGATGCGTTGTGTCTTTTTCAGTTATCTCCGATATTGCATTCTAAGGTTTCAATGTTTTTTCTTTATAACGTTACCCCACTGTAAGAAAATTTCCCGCGGAGGCAGCTTCTAAATATAAATTGCACACGTACAAACATCCGAACCCGCTACAATTAGTTTTAGTTTTTTACATCTATTTGTCCCGTGCGGTAATCGAACCCACGACCCGCAGTCAGACGCTTTACCAATGCATCGCACAGACGCAACTATTATGATTTAGTTGTGGTTCAAAACGGTCAGAAGAATATTATATATATATAATTCAAGTGCTCATTTATATTATACTGGACAACGATAAGACCCCGGTTTCACAAAGTTTTCTAAGTAAACGTTTTCAATACAACAGTATGCTACAATTTGACATAAAATTTAAAAAACTTGCCTACTATAAAATAGATCAAAATATTGAGGACAATGATGTGTGGAAATAACCTCAGTCTACACTTGCAAGTACCCTGGCTACCCACATAATGTAGGTATTGACATTTATTAATATACACTTGACATTCTATTTATTTTATTCGATGTTGGATATCAAAATAAAAACCCCGGATTTTCTCGCTGATTCTTCTCTGAGTAGATCATGTTTTGCGAACCGGTGTAGATTTTGACGTTCATAAAACCTTTAACAAGCTTAAATTGAATTAAAACGGTTTGACTTTGACTTTGACGTTGGCATGAGTATCTCTTTGTCAAATGTTTTCACAAAATATCATCGTAAGATTCATATGGTATGATTTTGTACAATAGTCAAGCCTCCCACCCAAATCCCACAGCCTAGTGATGGGAAGCAGTATCTCTAGTGTGATTGCACCGGCACTGCTCTTCCCCAAATCACCTGCCAAGTATAGCGAATATGAGCAAGCTATCCATTAATGGCATGCCAGCTTATGTTGGACTTATACAGGCTGATCAAGAAAGGAAAAATAAAGAATACGTAGATAGAAAAATATTTATATTTACATTGTCCTCTATTTTCTAATCTCGGTAAGTAAACGACATTGTGAATTTCCGTCGCGCACATTGTTTGCACGTGGAAAGATGGCTCCGAATTTGTGAGCCGTCTACATCCCGCCGTGTATGTAAGTAAATTGTCTAGAGTCTGCACCCCTGACGTTCCGATTTAGCTTATCCGTTCGCGTGACATGTGAAGAACTTTACAGTTATTTCTATTAAAGTTCTTTTGAAGTGTGCTTTTGTAGGTGGTAGAGCTTTTGCTGCTGCTCGAATGGACCGGCTCGTCCGGGGTAGTACTACGACCTGGCGGTCTACCGACGTGAAGAAGATACAAGCACAAGGCTTCTGCGTTTCGTTCCGTGAAACCCTCGAAACCCTTAAACATCCCTAAAGGCCGGCAACGCATCTGCTGCTATTCTGGTGGAGCAAATGTACGCGGTACGTGTAATCTCTTACCATAAGGTGAGCCGTTTACCGTTTGACTCTGCCCATTAAAAAAAAAGTTACTTCCGAACACAATCGACGCCTGTCAACTGCGCAGGAGATATTATAGTGCCACGAGTATACGTGGCATTGAGATATGGGACGCAATTAATAAAAGTTTAGATTCGTACTCAGAACCCACGGATCAGTAGTCAGTTTCGCTTGCCGCAAGTCACGTGTTCATAGTTTTATCACGCAACAGTATTTTAGTTGAATTTTCTCATATAAAAACAGACACGTTACGTATGTATTCATTTATCTACACTGTTTTTAGACTTACGAAAACATATAATAATAAGTTATTCGATTATTTTTTTATTTAAAGGTCACGACGAACTTTGACACAATTTTATCCTACTTTAGTGAAATTAGTTTTTTTTTAAATTACAGTACTTTCTATATTATTCTTCGATCTATTTGTAGTATTTACAGTTGACATATAGAAACATACTGTGGCGTGGTAGTGGTGTGTGGTGTGTGGTGTACATAGACGAAGAAAATAATATGTTTTTTTTAATTTATCATTACGAAGAAAATTTACTACTATGATATGTAACATTTTAAAAACATGATGTTTTGCTTTTGAGAATTCTGCCTTTTATATTATAATGTTCCATTGTCAGGCAAATGTTTTATCTTACTCTATTAAAGGGGGCTTTGATCCGGGAACAGTTTAAAGCGTTTTCTTGATTTACTGATATTTCTCAGACATGCAGGTTCGGTTGAGATGTTTCACAGGATGTTCAGCATACCTGACAGTGAAGGTGAAGTATGTTACACTTTCACGGTGATTGGGTCATGAGAGAGTGAATTCAGCACTTAAAGATGCAATAAAAAATTTATTAGCGCCTGCAATGAGAACAAAACTAATATAAAAATAAAAGCATATCCTCCTTAGGCACCGTGGCTCTGTACAGTACACACTACACCTTCGTAAAAATGGCGGAAATTAAAATTTTCTTCATTCGTCGAAGCGTTTTTTTTTTACTGAATTGTTTGAAAATCATTTCATCCAGGATCTTTTATATCGATTCAAACGTATTCTCCACTTTCACGCCTGAGGTGCGTTGCTTCGAAACGACTTTGATGTCGACCTTTACGTTATCGGATGTCGGTAATTGGAATCCGGAAGCCTACTTGGCCATTTTGCTCGAAATAAATATTACACACCTAACCACGGCTCGAGATATGCAGATGTTGGGCTTGTGATATTATTAAGTCGAAACGTCACTATCACTTGTTCGGGGCAATATACATTTTTTTTAATTCTAATTCTCAAATGAATGTTATGAGGCGGCTAGAGGAAAAGTCGATCATGAAAATACCAGACCAAAATTATGCATAACCGACGATAGTCAGCAGGGTGGGAGAGGCATATGAAGCAAACAGTATCATATCAGGTTTGATACAGTTTTCTTCATTATTGCTCGTTACTTCATACACAGCCTTTTCCTATTGTAGCTGAATAAAAATCTCCCACCCCCTTTCTTTCCATGAGGGTCATAAGAGACGATTAAGAGAAAAGCGCTATGACTACCTACAGATGGCGGGATGATCGCGAAAAACCGTTACCAACCTACGCGTTTTATCTCTCGGCGAGGTGAAAAGTGGGTCGCCGAAACAAGTTTGGCATGCCAACGGAAATCCGTAATCTCTACCAAACTTCAGTGCATGTGTCATGTCAGTTTATATGTATTTATACCCCGGTTATTACTATAGAAGACTTATTTGTCGTCTTTCTGTTTCTCCACTAAACAAGTGCGTATTGAGATTATTTTTATATTATTTTAAAGGAGACTATTGAAAATTACAAACCAAATCAAATCATTTATTCAACGTAGGAACGTCATTTTTATTTGAAATCTTTCGTAATGAGGTTCCTCTGATGCAGAAGGAACCGGCGAAAAAAACTCCGTATTTAGTTATCCTCTTTTTTTCAATAATATATTACGTATAAATACGTTTTAATAATCTAATATTAGTAGATTTTTTCTGGAAACGACTTGGGAGCGATCATCTAATTCCCAGGGGTTATTATCTTCCATGTATTCCTTTGTGTTATAATAACCCCTTTCTGTAAAATCTTTGTTTAACATTTTTTTTACAACCTATTGATAGAAAGACGTTGCGTTTCAGTAAATGGTCTATTTATATGACCATTTTCCCGGTGTGTATTTAGATTTACAAATAATTTTATTAGATAGTACCTTAGGATGAAAAGGTTCCAGATAAGGACATACTGAATTACCATTCCTCCTGATACACTTTGATATGTAAAGGAGGCTTTTGAATACTAGTATCTATCTTTATCAAAAGGTTTGAATTTAAATTTTGCAATTGAACGAAATGTTTTCGAATAAGCAAGGGGCATTCAACAATTTCATTCGGTCGTGTGGTGCGGGCAGATCTTCCATTTATGGTGTTACCACCACCTTTTCTTGGCTTTCCGTGGTAGGTGAGGCGCTCGCTTTAGTTTCCCTGACCTGAGTCCAAATCCCCGGTGCCTGCACCACTAAAATTGTTAATGGCAATTGTAAATGCTGTATTTACCACGTTACTCGGCAGTGAAGGAAAACATCGTGAGGAAGCCTGCATGTCTGAGAAATAATAAAAAAAATATTATTCAAGGATATGTGAAGCCCGCCAAACCGCACTGGAGCAGCGTGGTCGGCTCTTCCTGGATCCAAAACCCTCTAAGGTATTTGAGAATGAGGCCTTTGCCCAACAGTGGGCACTCACAGGCTGCTGCTTCGCCATGAAAAGACAGTGAATACCGGCTGATAAAGAAAGAAAGGGAGAGGTACAGCATATTAAGAAAATAGAGGATACCTACTGAGTTTCTTTCGTCTATTTCTTTTCCGTCAGAATTTATATATTATATAATAATTTATGTTTCCACGTCGAAGAATATTTCACTTTGATTTGATTTGGTATATTGTTGGTGTTCGAAGAAAGTTGAGTTCAGTGACTCGTAAAGTATGAATGAGGCGCAGTTTTTCCAGCTACGCCTGATCTCTGCTTACTTTAATTTTTGAGTTTCTAGGTTCCATAAAGAGCCCTATTGCTGAGCCTATACCGTCTGTTCGTCTGTCTATCCCACCTTTAAAGGGTTATATCGTTTGAACCATAATAGGTAGTCTTTTAAAAAATGTACATAATATGTGCTATTGTGGCGAATATCCTATCAAATAAAAATAAAGGTATATTCGTATAACATACAATAAACGTGCCTTTATCACCTTTTTTCTTTGGTTTTGATCTTTAATAAAAACTTTAATACAAACGAGCGACAATTTTAGTGTGATCAAAGCGGAAATTCTAAAGTAAAACAACAAAAATAAGAAACCGGCCAAATATGAATCGGCTAAGGATCCCGAACTGAAACAAAGAAAACACAAAATATTTGGTAAATAAATAACACGGATATATTATGCGGTCGTACGGAACTCGCGGCGAGTGAGACCGACTCGCACTTGGACAGTTTTTATTTCTGTTAATTTAATTTCACCGCTTACATGATTACATTTGATTTTACTAACTCTACCGTCAGTTTTCGTGCAGAGTTTTCATATTACTCCAAAAGCTTTTAAGATGATGACTGAAAAAAAAGTTTGTTCTAAGTTTGCCTTGGGTCACATTGTCTGAAGTAGACTGATAATGTTTGGAACATCAGATTTGGATATATAAAAAGTACTTAAACCGACGACCGTGTGACACAGTGGTTTACGTTTCCGACTGATAAACCATGGATCCTGGATTGGAATTACAACTATAAAATATTTGTACAACACGTAAATCATTGGTTTTCGGGACTGTGTGTGTTACATTCCCTATCTTTGAGGGATCAGATACAAGATGCTGAAAGATCAGACGCAGATCAGAAGGACGGATCAGATGAATGAATGAATGAATGAAATATACTTTATTGTACACACACAGATTTAACATACAAAGATTCTAAGGAAACAAAAAACAAAAAGTACAATAGCCGGCCTTATCGCTAAGAAGCGATTTCTTCCAGGCAACCCAGAAAGAAAAAGGAAATATGATAAGTATCGGGTTCGGGTGTACACATAATATAAAGTAAAGTGAACATATAATATGCAGATGCAGTGTGTTAAACATATAATTAATTAAAAGAAAAACTTTAACTTCTTTTTCCTCCACTGCATACAATGCTTTCTATAAATATTGACTTTGCCTACTTTGAACACTTAACACGTTGAGGCCGTGTGTGTGGTAACAGCCGAAGAATCTGCCACCCCCTTTCTTCGCGTTGGTATCGTAAGAGGCGACTAAGGTGAAAGCCTTGATCGCAAAGACTACCGACAGATGGCGTGATAACCATCTCGAAAGATACCAGAGGATGAAGAAAATCAAGCAGGTCTATGACGGTCAGCAGCGACCAAGGTGATTGGTACTACAATCGTCAATTCGACAACTTAGCGTGACGATTAAGGCATATCATATATGGGAGAGACCTATGTCCTGCAGTGGACTGTCAGATCTCGTTCATGTTGAAGCCGATGTGCAACTTAAAAAGCTGCTGAAGAAGCTTAATCTTTTTATTAGTTGTAAGCACAGCCAATGTTAAATAAAGCACGAACGTAAGAAACTGATGACAAAGCTAATTCTGGACGACGCTTGTCGTTTCTTAAAAAGGTCAAGTGCCATTGTCAACCGCGGCCCATTTTATTAGAATGGTAATCCCTTCACACTACTTTGAACCCAACGTACACGGAATTGGATTGAATTTTGAACTACGGAGCGATTTTGATAATCATAAGACAAAAAAAAATTAATATGCGAAGTATTCATAACAATGGATGATATTGGAATTATCTACGCGTTAGAGTAGCAAATCCAAATTGGATGCTTTTATTAAAGCTCTTCAAGTATTATGAATCTAACTTTTTATTTAATTAATTAAATATCTGGAACTAGATGCTTCTTAGTCAAATGAAAGTATTATGAGGAATAGGCATCGTTTAAGGCGAATAAAGAAAACGTCTTGAAAAACTCACCGCAATATAAAATCTGACGAATTATATCACCCGGATAAGCGATGAGTGGCTTACAGAAGCACTTGACTACGCTGAGTCGTTCGAAATAGAAGTACGTAATCTATTCCCACTTAAAGTACTAAACAGCTAACGCTATTTTCTATACGCGAATCTGCCATCCCACGGATGTCGTAAAAGTTGTCTCATAGCTTTCGATAGACCGTATATCAGAACTAACTTATCTGTACAGGCACTAGGAAACAACATGTTCATCTATTGACAAACGGTGTAGAATATAATCAGCCTAGGTAAGCCCTTTCAACGGCCAATAATCGCATAACTCAAATGCTACTACGCTTGAATAAGCCCCAAATTCGGATAGCACCATAACTAGACATGGATCGTTTAACAAACATCTGTTTACTATATGTGTTACAGACAGTCCTCTGTGCCGAGCATGTACGGAGGAAGAAATAACGATGGCCCTCGTGCTGATGCAGAGTTCGACGGTCGCGGAATGCTATGAACCTTGTTTCATCGAGGTCGCTCCCCGAGGTCACCGGTAACTTCAAGAGTTTGATGATTTTATTTGAGAAGCTCGGTTGGCTCGAATAATTAATATGCCTGTCCATCGTACTGCCCGCAAAATACGTGCACAGTTGTAGAGTTGCGGAAGACAGCCTGTCATAACATAACATCTTTTTTTTTATGGAAAAAACGGCAAACCTGATGGTAAATGATTACCGTCGCCCACATACATCTACAACACCATAGATGCTGCAGGTGCGTTGCCGGTCTTTTGGGATATTTGGGAGATGGGAGGGATGAGGAGGGGATGGGGAGGGGAATGAACCTCCGATTACCTTACTCACCGAACGAAACGCAGAAGCACAAGATGCCTCTACTTCATGCCGGTATTCTGCGAGGCCGTGGTATCAATCCGGTCGAGCCAGCCCATTCGAGCAGCAGCTAAAGCCGCCGCTTGGCTCTACCACGCTTAAGACTTGCGCACTCATACTGCACTGGTAACCGTGCACCATATCATCATGAGTTTCACAGAAAGACACTAGCAGGGTAATGTGAAGATACCCTCCCCCCACCCCCCTCTACAGCAGTAACGTCCCCGCCAGTTGTTCATTTATCAACTAACAACGTGATAACAATGTTAAAATTCTTCAACCCGTTTGTCCAGCGGGGTGAATACGAGCAAACCATTATGGCAGATGGATACTAGCCTTTACTTGTTGAGGCCTATGTTCAGCAGTGGACTTAAATAGACTCACGTAGAAGTATTAGTAGAAAATGCGTTGTCATCCTTCAGAACTGCAATGGAACACCTCGCACTTCAGTCTCAGAATTGCCTCAGAGGATAACCAGCCTGATGGAGAAGAAAACAAACTGCAACGCCGCAACCACAGCTTAATTGTTGACGCTCAAGTTATTTTTGTAATATTCAAATTGCATAATGTAACATATGAAAAATTTGAAATCAAAATCATAACTTCGTTATGTTATTTACCCACGGGCCCGTAACTCTAAAGGAAATCGACGTTGCTTGATTTTCATGGCATGCAGCCGTGCTCATTTTAATTGGGAGTTACCTATTGGGTTTATACAATTTATGCGATAATAGGTGTGGGTTAGCTTGTTAAGCATAGAAAAATCCCCGTAAAAGTGATTCACAGATAAGCAGTTTTTTGTTTCCGGTTCTTGTCACTGTGTGCTTTTGTAGCAGAAGCGGCGCGACATTAACGTTCAGCTTTATTCAGTGAAGTGGGAAGACATTAACGGACTATTCACAGTTATGGTAACAATCTGGACCGCGTGTTTTAAAGGTTAACCTACCTGATTTGGGCCCCAGGTGCTGTGTGCGTCCCGTGTCTGGGACATTGGATGTGAACCTTACTCCGCGTAAGCGTTACGTTGGATACAAAGCTAAGGACAAATTAGTGCTTTTATTAGTGTTAACGCATAAGCTTACAGCACTATAATATCTCCCGCGCAGTTGACAATGGTAGATAATTAGATGGATAGATAAGTTGTCACTGTGGTCGGAATCGACAACAATCCAGAAATACATTTGAAAGCCTATGCATCTAGTCTATTCTGTGGCGACCGCCAAGCCATTGTTGTTACAAATAACTCTCTTACATCAATGTCAACGGTTTCCTCAAGGGGTTCTCAAATATTGCTGTGTCGAACAAGAACACTGCATTTCAGGCGTCTACGAGCTTCTTGTCAATGTCTCTCGCCTCCTCGAGAGAGACTCGAGCGGACCCTCAACCCTGGCCTAATTTTATTACAGTTAAGTTCTCAACATGCCGAAAAGAGCAAAATATGTTTGTCTGTAAAATTGATTTTCTTATGGAATAATTTGAAACCAGCTTAGGAGGCGAATAATTAACGACTTGTCGAGTAGAGTCAGTGTAATTATATAGAGCTCGTTGTAATTTGAAATGTTTTGAAATTCGCCTTTTTATAATACTTACAAAGAGAACGTTATATGGCAAAATTACAGCAACTAAGAGGTGCTCTTGGTTTGTGTAATTTGTAACATACAAACATACACAAGTGCTATAATTTTGCCATATAGCGGTCTCTTTGTAGGTATTATAATAAGCCGAATTATAAAACATTTCAAATTCTCTTTTTCTGATAGGCTTACAGGAGGTAACAAAACAACAAAACAGTCTTCGATGAAATTTCAGTTGCTAATCATCAAAGTCACGCGATGAGAGTATAGAAAGTCGGAAATGACTTCTTTAGCAGCGCGTGTAACTCCACTACTGGGCCGAAAACAGCCGGGTTCTATCAAAAGTCAGTCTAGAAGCAGATGGTATAGGGTATAATAATGTAAAACCTGTATAGGTCATTATATTTTATACGACAGAAATCAAAATCGGAAGACAGTCGTAAAGTGGGCTATTTGTTTCAAGTTTCTCCGTCAAGTACAAACGTCATTTTACAAACACTGCCGTAGAGCGCTTAGGTTAAACCTTTTACTCGGATACCAGCAAATTGTGTTTTACTTTTACATCCAATGTTATTCTAGTGCTAACCTAGTAGTAGTTTATTTAATTTAAAATACCATTTCAATCGAAAATATACGTTATTGGCGCGGTAACATGAGTCTGTGTTGTATCAAAATACTTTACAGTTTTAAGAAAATAAGTAAATTATTCTAACAAATCTTTTTAAAAACGAGCGTTAAATAATGTTACATAACATATATTTTTTCACCTGAGCACATGTCGAGATATACCCAACGAGCCAAGTACTACTTGACAAGATAAATCTAACGAGCCTAAACACAATGAGGCTAATTTATTTGTTACGGGGCCCAGCATCCGGGTCTATCATCAGATTAGCTTATGGTCATATTATTGTATTGACATCCAAATTACTTTAGTATGTTATTTATATGTTTATATCCAAGTTCTATTGAATGAGAAATGAGATGAGAGAAATTGTTTACACCATACGATTTTGGACCTTGAAATATAGTCGCTAATTTAATTTCATATTACGCGAACTACCTCACTAAATAACTATACTTACCAAAACCAGTGTTAATAGCAACTGATTTCTGCCATTGGTTTAGTCTGCGCGAAATATCGGTTAAACATTGAATGCGTGATTGAAAGACAAACATCACATACTTTCACATTAATGTTACACAATATTGTTAGAATGAGATCGGCCGTAAAGAATAATGTAATGAATTATATTGATGGCAAGGTGATATAAATGTCACGTCAATCAAATTTGTTTCGAAGTCATTTGTAGTCTGATGGACTGCCCCCCTCCCGACCCGTCTTCGCTGATCCAAAACTGTAGAAATACACTTTCAAATCCAGAAAATATTATGCATGTCATTCAGCAAAGCAAATGTGTCAATAATTTAAAGATATTTTTAAATGAATTCGCGATAGAGCCAAGCCGCGCTTTTGCTGCCGCTTAAAAGTTACCTACCTAGTCGACTCCTGGGCAGAGAAGCTGCCTACGACCTAGGCATTCGACGCTAATGGTCACCACTCTCCGCTTACAGGTCGGGATCAGTATTAAGTGTCATGTATGTGGAGGAGGAGGTAAGAGCTATTTTTATCTAAAAACTAGGTAATATACAACATCAATCTTACATTTGTATGTAGGTCTTAGGCAATAATCTTTGTTTATCGAAGCTACGCCTATTGAATAATTTTAATTAATTAATTATGTAGTGTTCTGTATCCTAGGAGAGTCACGGTCGCTCGCGATCAAGTTTGAGACTGGCGATTCACCACCGTAACGGTGTATTGTTTCGGATTTAGGACAGCTCTAATTGCATATTCAATTGAAATTGAGGGACCTATTCAAATCTGAACAGACATACAGCTATATGTCTGTCATATATAACATGAGTACGTTTCGGGGATTTCGTTTAATTCAATTTAAACTAAGCATGATGAAGGATGCTTTTAATTACAATTATTGTGGAGACGTGATCGATCAGAAGTTTGCGCTCTTTTTAAGTTTACGCGGGTGAATTGGGTTCGATGCCCGGTATCACCATTAACATAGGAGAGGATTAGACATAAACATATAATGCAAAATATGATACTTAATGCTGGACAAACGTAAAAGAGTCATATAAATTAACTATGATTCCGGGGAAATGTATTCATTTGAATACATAATCAAAGAGAAGACACGCAAACGGAGAAAAACTAACTGAGATATACCATCAAGCACCTATCCCGCGTATATAATTATATATAAATTCGATGCTGATATTAATTAGTTAATATTAATTATAATTTTATCCAAAATATATTAATTAAAAATCTTGTTAAACGTAGCTGTTACTTTTGAAGACGTAATTTCATAAACTTATTCTTTGATACTAACAATTTGTATATTACCGTATTTATTAACATATAATTGAAAA
The DNA here is from genome assembly GCA_029286595.1 of Bhutanitis thaidina. Taxonomy (NCBI): domain Eukaryota; kingdom Metazoa; phylum Arthropoda; class Insecta; order Lepidoptera; family Papilionidae; genus Bhutanitis; species Bhutanitis thaidina. The sequence continues at coordinate 16,316,088 of JAGSMS010000022.1, read as the reverse complement.
GAAAAGGCAATAATATGAGAAATAAGAATATGAGAGAGCTAATACAAATAAAGCCAAAACTAAAATAACATCGCTTCGCAAGTTATTCAATGTCAATTAAAATATACTTTAAATAACCAAATTATATAAAGAGTATGTGTGTGTGTAAGTGAAGCAACAGGAATACAGACGTAAGTCCATCAACCTGCATAGCAGCAGACCGTCCATTTGATTGATTTACAGGATGCTTTTCTTTTTAGTTTATACTTAGACTTTTTGTAATTTTTTTGAATGCTCCTTTAGAAGTGGCATGTTTGATCTTATTTAATGACAACTGGAAAAGTTTATGGACGACAAATATAAGTTAAAAAGCTCTTGAAGGGCTGAACGTAAATTAACGAAATTTATTATGAAACTCAATTTCTTTTATTACGAATCCTTATCAAAGTGCGTTGAAACGGAGTTTCCTAAGTGAAAGACTTCTCTGCTTCAGAAGAAAATACTTTGAATAAATATCGCCAAAATAGAAGGTCGGTTCCAGCGGCAAAGGGTATCAGTATCCTAAGAGCAGGTAGACTTAGCAAAAAAAAAAATCGGATAGAAATGGAAACTTCACGCTTGGGACCTCCAAACTAATAATTTGTATTTTATATGTTCTTGGGTTTGGGTAAACAGTGTTCTGTATATATTTTTTTGGTTATTCGCATAGCAGATGTGAAGCCGTGGGTGTCGTAAGAGGCGAATAGAGGAAAATGTTGAAAATCTCATGGAAATAAACTGGGAACTGACACGCGCACGTCCTCGCCGTTCATCATCTCATCATCATCCTTTTTTCTGACAGATTACTAGCAATGTAATTGCAAATTAAGCTTGCAAATTAAGTTACATTACTAACATTACCGTTAACCCTCCAACTAAGCTTAGAGCTTGTATCTGGAGTGGTACACGACAATAGTGGAATGGCGGGCTCGAACTTGCGACGTCGTGTTTCGTAGTTGGGTTGGGTTTGGGTTCGGACCCTAACCCATTCGGCTGAATCCTCGGTTGCGGATGTTAGTTGTAAAGTAAAGTAAAGTAAAGTAGCAGTCTCTAGGTGTCCACTGCCGTGCTAAGGCTTCCTTCTTAAATATCCAATAGGGTTTTTGGAGCCAGGAGGGGTCCGCTACGCTGCTCCAGTGTGGCAGCGCTGCTGGTTGGCGGACTCCACATGTTCACAAAATTATTCTTATTATTTATCAGACATGCAGTTTTCCTCACGATGTTTTCCTTCACCGACAAGCATGTGGTAAACTGTAATATTTAGATACAGAACTTAAAAGCGCTGTTAACAATTTTATCGATGCCGGCACCTTGGACATAACCCAGGACACTCGTGCTCTATGAAAAGAGCGCCGTGAAATCTGTAATACCTGCTCACCCCTATCGGTGACAGGCAAGAGCGTCTAGTGTGCGTACATTATGTGCATATATACATTTTATAATTTAATCAATGTGACGTTTGTATAACTAAATAATACGAGTATAAGTAATATCAGATAAAACATGAATTTCGTAATCATGAATTATTCAATATGGCCGCAAAACGTGAATTACTTCATCCTGTTACCGCATCTACGTATAAACGATGTGATGGGTCGTCCCACGCAAACACAGGGCCGTACTCGGATCGTTCGTTATCTTTTAATAAACTACAGAATAAATATAATATAGCAGTCTACTTACACGTACAACGTACAATTACTCGTTACAAACTGTTGTCATTGTTTATTGCGTATTTACTTATCTTAAATAAAACTGAAGTAGTAAATATGTTTATATTTAAAAAAATTAGCAGCCTATGAACATCATATTGAGGCCTACAAAGGCCTTCCCTTATATTTTAAGATGATTTCGAACCTTAAAGAGTTCGCCATGCGTCTTGTAGTGCATCGGCGTGTAGGTTGACATTTGGTGTAAAATTTTCCTCTATTAAAAGAATTTGTTCTCAGTTCACCGCTGTTCAATTTACGATACTTTGTTACTTCAACTTTTCACTTCAGCGCGGTTTTTCACCCTCGCGTCTCAAATACTAAATAACAAACAATACGTCTTCACTATTAATAACGCGTGAAAGAAAAGCCAAAGGTTTATGTTTCCTAATTATAAATTTAAATAATTCTTGTATTTACGCGAATACTGCACATTTGAAATGAAACTATTATTTACGGATTTTATCGCGTTTAATTTTGTTTTTATATTCTCCCCGTGACCACGGCTGCTGTAAAGCACACGAAGCGTTAGGAATATAAAATCCAAATTAGACGCGTTAAAAGAAAATCTAGTCTTTTTTTGAAACGCTTCCCTCCCACTGTTTGAACTTCTCTAGTGTCGCAAAGGAAAACAGATAAGTTGCTTGCACTTGGACAAACATCCCGGAATAATAAATATGTAGTTCATACATAAATATTCCGTTTGTATGTATCTAATAGTAAGGGAAAGTTATTCATGTATTTTACTTCTTTTTTTTTTAAATTTAATGTTTTGCACCCTTGCAATATCTCTCCACGCCCCGGGTTGACTGGCAGAGAATGCCAAGAGGCATTAAGTCCGCCCTTTGTAATACTTTTATTTAAAGGTATTCACATAAATAGATAAATATACAAGTCCCGTGCCGCAGCGAAACACTGCGCCTCTACCTAACCGAGCCGTCGAAACGTAAATAGTTACATACCGATATTATTGTTATGCTCAATGGCCACAATAACCGAGTGCTTAAGACATCAGGCTCCGGATCGGGAGACGCGAATACGATCCCCTGTGAGGAGGGTTTACACTAATGACTTTTCGGACTAGCGGCTGCCCCCGGCTTCGGTCACGTTGCCATAAATTGAGACCAAAATAAGCTCTTAATTGAGATTAAGAGTATCCAACATGATATTCCAAGGACATGTAATTTGGCAGATCTCAGCCAAGTTTCATACATGTCCGCTCGGTAGTTAAATCATGATTGAAAGAGGAACACAAATCTTCACATTTGTAATATTAAGAATAACACATAGCCTTAGCCGAAACAGACAAGAAGACAAAATATCTGGACCTGGCTCACGAGGTAACCGACATGGGCATACCTCCCATGCCGACCGAAATTATTCCGATCGTCGTCTCTGCGAATGGGTTAATCCCAGTCAGCCTCTCGGAGCATCCGAGGCGGCTGGGACTCCGTGACGGACCGCTCCGAGCTCAAATGCAGAAGGCGGCGTTACTCGATACCGCTCGCATTGTCCGCCGGTTTCTTCCCTTTCTCCCTAACCCTCGGCCGTCTGGTCTCCCCTGCCGGGGGCTTCCACCTGGTTGGGTTTTAATTATCTATTTAATTTTATTATATATATAATTTATTAAACATTATTTATATTATGGTATTTATTTGTATCTTTATGTATTTATATATACAACCCAACCAGATGAGAATATATAAAAATACCCCATACATCTCTTCTTAATTTAATCTTAATGTTTTTTTTGTATAGAATTAAATCGATGACAATTTTATTAAGTTAATATTTTACGAAAATATATTTGTATATTAGTACAAAAAGATTCGATTGTTTTTTAATATTTTATTATCTTATCTTTTATTTAGATCAAATGACATGCTTTTAGAGGTATATTTCATTTTCATTAAATTTTCATTGTGAAATATTCAATTTTATTCTTAAATTGTTATTAAAATAAAAACCATACTAAACATCACGTTATGATTTTTCCGTAATTATTAACATAATTAATTATAATTAGCTAATTACTGTAACTTATAATCAACTAATTATAGTTATATAAACGTAATGAATTTAAATCATTCATTCATTCATTCGTTCATTCAACGTAAACGATACTTTATTGCCTCGTTTGTTATCTAGCAGGGTTCTCCACGTCCAGGTGAAGTTGGCATTTGGAGAAAGAGATCATATATTTCACCATTAAACCAAGGCATTATATTGAGTTATATCTAACCTTTTGATCAGCGCACGTCGATAAAGCAGTGTAAAAGCGTATTCTTCTCCGACCTCATTCACAAATATATTGAAAACTTAATAACCTATGATACTCAAGAATAGTGTAGCTTTCTATCAGGGAAAGAATTTTCAGAATCAGATCAATACTCCCGGAGATTACCTCCTATAAACGTTCAAACTTTACGTCATCCTAATATTATATCCCAACCTATAAGACTATGTTGCATGCTGTAAAGGGAACATTTAATCTTTTTGATCTAAATTTTTATTAGTCGACTCTTCACCCACGGGATGAAAGAAAGTGTTAAGGAGGAATGAGAAGAGGGAAGAGGTGCGGGTGCCAGAAACGCCTAGTTCCGAACGAAACTTTGTCCCCCAGTACAAGAAATTACTAAATCATGTCTATCCGCTCTATGGAAACATCTGTTTTGAAATAGTGTAACAAACAGGAAACTTTCTGTACTAACTATTTCGTAGTGTAGAAGAGGAGGAAATAAGGCCAGCTGCACACTATAGTTTACTTGACATGGAATTGCTTGAATTTAAACGTAGCTCACGTACATTTAGCTCAAAGTTTTTGTGTTACCTGTATCGAATTTTCCTTTGTCGTTTCGTTTTGAAGCGAATGTTCATTCCATTTTCACTTCTGTCATATCTTCATTAAAACTGCGAGTAAAGGTGGATGAAATATTTACGTAGGTAAGTGATCTTTAATTTTCGCGTGAATAGTTTCTTCGGTTTCTAAGGGCATCCTCTCATGCCTTGGATGTCGTAATTGTAAGTATCTTAAGTACCTGAATCACAACAGATGGCGGAATAAACATCTCATGTATTCATGTCAGACATGATCTAGAGACGATCGGCACCGCTTGTGGTTCGAGTGTTCGGACAATAAGAAGGTATGGTTTGAAAAAAACAATTTGCTGTTTTCGGTGTGAAATAACAAAATTAATTTGGGGGTAAAAGCACTCATGGTATGTAACTAATGTGTGAAGGAGGTAATTAGTGTGTACGGGAGAAATACACAATTGTTTTATTCTCCAATTGCCAACCTTACCAACACGTGAACCCGGCTAGCTAACAAAATGAGGCTCTGCTGATCGAATAACGGCGGACTATTCTCTGGGCAAGCTCCCAATACTATATTTTATATTTGCACATAGATTTATAACTTGGTTTTATCTGGGATTTCATCCATCTAGAATCTATAAGTACGGTGTAATAAATGTATCTCAATAATAAAACGCAGCGTCGCATCCAAACATTCAGCCACTGCGCCACCGTGCTTTCACTAAATATTTATAATGCCGTTTTTATCTTTCGAACAGTAAAACTTGACATTAATATCGTTTCATTATAATAACATTTTTATTTATTTATTTATTTATTCTTTATTGTGTCCAGACTTAATGCCTTTTGGCATTCTCTACCAGCAATCCTGGGTGAGAAAGAAAACATGTTGGCAGGTTCAAAATAAATAATAAATAAACATTAAATACATAACTCTTATATACTTACATACTTATAACATACATAATATACTATACATAATCATGTAATACATAACATGTTAGAAGTTAGATGTAAAACCATCAACAGAACTGTTAATTCGTCGCGGTGTCTGGTCGTTTAAGGAAAATTGTAATTCCGCAGCAGTGGAAGCAGTTTAAAAGAATTTGAACAAACACAATCTACACTGTACCCATTTCAATATCAATTATTGTTAAATAAAGAACAGATTTGTATGATAAATTATCCATCTGTGACGCTGAAGTTGAACACGGGTTCGTCGACTAGGCGGTAATAGTCGGTCGAAAAGTTTCCGACAGGACTTTGTCAGGTATCCGATTCGTTTTGTATATTCAAATCTAAATTTACGAATACGGTTAACTGTGTCGAAATCCAAATTGAAACGACCTTGTTCGTATCGTTACGATATGAATTATCTGACAGAAATGATTTCATTTTCAATGTAATAAATTAAATGAATGAATGAAACGAAGGAAAGAAATGAATTAAATTAACGTAGAGAACGAAATGAATGAAATGAACGAAATGAACGAAATTAATTAATGAAAATTCTATATTCTTGTACGAAAGATAATTTCGTTTGTCAAATGTCAGTCCACAATCAACCTGATGGTAGGTGGCTTCTGTATCCTATGAACTCCTGCTAACCACTTCAATCGAAGATGGTTACATATATGCCTTGACACCTCAAAGTGATTATACTGACTTACTATATCTTTTGAACCGGAACACAACAGTCGTTACACTGCTGATGAGCGCCGAATATAGGTAACCTGGTACCTATCCAAACATATTTCAGACTGAAAAGGAATCCTAACCTAACAAAAATGAGAGTGTAATTGATATTTTATTTTTATTTTTAGTTAAATATAAACCTACCCGCGTGATGAGTAGCTGCAGACTTTTCAAGACATTCATGCCGGCTTTTGCTGATACTTTTCTGGAGGGACATATGATCAAATCAAATCAAATCAAAACCTTTATTCTTCGACATGGGAACATAAATTATACTAATCCTAATTTACCTTTGTTTTGTAATGAGGTTTCTCTGACCTAGAAGAAACAGGCGTAAGAAAGTCTTCTTTTTTTAATATTACAGTATTGTAATATTACAATCTTGGAAGAGATCAACTCATTACCAGGGGTTACAATCGTCCATGTTTTTTTTTATAGGAAAGGCGGCAGACGAGCAAGCGGCTCACCTGATGGCAAGTGATTACCTTCGCCCACATACATTTACAACACCAGAGGTGGTGATGCGTTGTCGGCCTATAAGGATATTTGGGCGGAGGGAGAAAGGATGAGGAGGGGCCAATGCCCTTCTCACCGAACGAGACGCAGTAGCACAAGATGCCTCTATTTCACGCCGGAGTTTTGTGAGGCTGTGGTACCGGGGGGTCGAGTCGGCCCATTCTAGCAGCTGCAAAAGTTACCGCTTGCCTCTACCACGTGTATTCCTTTATATAATATATTATATATAACCATTTTTATGAAATCTCTGTTTAATACATTATTTAAACTTATCGATTAGAATGAAAGTATTATTTATGGATTCGTTAAATTTTGTTTTGATTTTCTCGACGTTTCGATTGCTTTACAGCAGCCGTGGTCACGGGCGGACTGAGGTGTTAGATGTCCCGACGTCTTAGTTAAATCGGGCTACCTTCGACTTTTTTGTTAATTTATGTTCCGATTAATAAATAAAAGCTGAAGCCCCGTAATTCGTAAACGATAGTTTCATTTCAAATGTGTAGTACAGTGTAAATACAAGAAATAATTATTGATTGTATGTTAAAAATGGCTGATAAATGAATATACAAGTACGTAGTATTGTTAAATGGTAGAGTCGGGAGAGGAAGACCTAGGCGAACATTTCACGATCAAATCGGAGTCAAGAGTACTCTAAACCAAAGAGTATGCATGCGAAGATTGATGAAAGTGGGAGAAGCGAAAGAGGTATGTCAGGACCGTAGCAAGTGGAAGAAGATTGTCTCTGCCTACCCCGTTGGGAACAAGGCGTGAATGTATATAACATTCATACATACATAGTATTGTTAGCAAAAACGTTGCGTAGGTACGTATCATTGTCAGTATCGAATCGTTTCAAACGTTCCAAATATTTCTGAATTCGTACCAGCCATTAAAATTATCTACTTATGTTCCTCCACATAGCTTAGGGATTTTTTTCAAAGGACACGCAAAGTCGCTTTGTTGTTTCGTACGTCTTTTGAACGAACGTTCGTGAAATTAGGCAATTTTTGTTTAGACATGCGTTTACAGATAAAATAGAATGTTATTAAATTTTGTATTCCTATATTTATTTAATGTATTGAGGTTTTTTTTCATACATAAATCGTTATTAGAAAATTATATTTAAGCAATTATCTCATTATTCTCATTAATATATAATAGTCCGTGGTAGAGCCAAACGGCGGCTTTTGCTGCTGTTCGAATGGGCCGGCGATTCGTTCGGTGAGTGAGCTAACCGGAGACCCTCTCCCCCTCCTCACCCTCCCTCCCATCTCCTAAACACCCCTAAAGGGCAGCAACGCAACTGCAGCACCTCTGTTGTTGCAGATGTCCGTGGGCGACGGTAATCATTTACCATCAGGTGAACCGCTTGCTCGTTTGCCGCCTTACCCATAAAATAATAAAATGTCCAATTATAAAGGATCATAAAAAAATATATATAATTTTCAGACAATTTAATATCTCGTCATAGGTAAATCCGAAACTCTGAGACCGATTTGTTATATATTTGATTAACGTTTTTGCAATTGAACTGAATCTTTTGATTGTCGTAAGAAATTCTCGACTTCCTTGAGTCATAATTTGGTTTCTCGTAAACAATAATTTTGGTAAACATTATCGATTGTTGTTGCTTTATATAAGATTGAAAGTTTCAGGATCAGGATGATGAGAGGAACTTACATAATTTACGATGCAATTTTTTCTATAGAAAACAAAAGTACTGGTGCTCAGGGATCAGACTAAGGTTTCTAATCACGGCGTTGGTACTACCAAAATAGTAAAATGAAATCTTAATTTCAAAATTATATTAAGTATTAAACATTGCGAACTAATTGTGTTTGTATTTTTTCTAATATTTCTCAGACACAGTGAATTCACGGGCAACCACGGTTTTACACGTAAAATATTACGCCTGTCAATATAACGATGTAAAGCCCACCAACCTGCACTGATGCAGCGTGGTGAACCTTTACGCCTTCGGGCCTAAACCTCTCGGAAAATATGAAAGTTGCCTTGGGTCTTGGGAGCTGTTATCCTTGTCCAGCAGTGGGACATACTCACTTCAAACTACTTCGCTTCATTCTTTTAGTTATAGCTTAATGTTATAATTCGTATTGCAGCTATCGAAAATTACTAGAAAGTTCTCCTATGAATAATTTACTACGTTATATCAAGCAAACAACGCAGCGCCCAGTCACACAACATTTCGTAATGAACACGCGCTACATTGTATTATGTCGGTACGTAGGTTCACAATAACTAGGAATACTAGTTAAATATTCACATTGCCTTTTCCGGCCGCTGGACTTATGTAATCAAATTGTATTATTTGTTCAACGGTGTTATTATTATATGATTAAATTATACCCAGGATGCGTCAATCATATAAAAAAACTAACGTGTTCCATTTGGCTTAGCCACTGGTTCAATCGAATGCTGACAACTCTGCAGAGATTACAGCCGTAATCTAGACAGTGAAAAAAGTTTTGTATTGACAACTGTGAGGCTATCAGAGGCGACTGGTTTCAGTTCAAATATTCGAAGACAACATATAATTATATTATTCGAGCATTATGATGGCATCTAACACTACATTTGAGCTTTCTTCCTTTATTATTCCGTTACCCTAATCGAATGAAAAGCTTAGAAATATATCGTTATGTTTGAGATGATACTGACTGCACTATAATATATGTTACGTGCTACGCGTTACGAGATTGGAATAAAAGGCCGGTGTCTTAAACTTCCATTTATTTTACAAAGGGTGCAGAGTTTCTTCTTCGATGCGCAATCCTTCGCATGTGATCTTCCACGGGTCTCACTGCCAGTAACCAATCTGTCTTTTCCTGCGCTGGTTGCCTTGCCTTCACTTGTTGTCTTTTTCCCCATTTCTATTTTCTTTTTCTCTTCATTTTCTTCATGTATTCCTTTTCCACTTTCTTCCAAACTCACCACTGATCTGTCCTTAGTGCGGTGAGTGAGTAGTAGAGTAGAGTAACCGGACGCCCACTCCCCCTTCCCATCCCCTTCCGTATCCTCCCTCCCATCTCCCAAATACACTTAAAGGCTGGCAACGCACCTGCAGCACCTCTGGTGTTGCATATGTAGGTGGGCGACGGTAATCACTTGCCATCAGGGGAATGCCCAGCTAGTTTGCCGTCTTTCCCATAAAAAAAATCTCTAGGGAAGGACCACACTCTAACTGAATATCCAGTATGATGGCGCTGATAACTATGAAGCTCACTAAGACGGGATTTTACGGAAATACAATCTATACATTACATACAACTATAATAAAACTTTAAAGAGGGACGAGTTTGTCCATTGGGAGGATCTTTGGGATGGAGTAGAAGCCAAATCAAGAAATTTAATATTCGGGGTTAGAAATGTCTGTTTCAGCGTGTGCGAAACCCGCATGTGACAGGTTAGTTATCAAATAGTTTACGTTACATTGTGCATTTGGTTACTCCTGATATCACTAGGCCGCAGTAATGGTTTACTAAATATCAGCTTGATGCTTTGGACTAGTTGGAGCGCCGAGCGAAGAGGATCATAGGCAGTGACTCACTCGTAGAGGCAAATCTTCTAAGCCTCGAACACCGCCTCTTGGTTTTTTATCGGATACATTTCGGACAGTGTGCGGAGGTTTTGCATAACCTGATACCCCCTTCCCCTTTCCATCACCGAACGACTAGGCGCGGCGAGCAGTTTCACCCTTATGTTGTAGACATTCCTCTATTACGCATGAAGCGGTTTGCCTCTTCTTTCTTTATGCGGACAGCTAAGGAATGGAACTCTCTACAGAGGTCAGTTTTTCCGGAAAACAATAATCTGGACATCTTTAAGGCCAAAGTGAACAGATACCTAGGCAAGCGTGTACCATGCTAGGCCTCATCTTCGCCTTCCATCGGACAAGATTGAGGACAAACGTAAGCCTATTTTTCATAAAAAAACAAACATGGTCGAATCTGAAAGAGATCGGAATGCCAAACCAAACTAATTTGCGTGAATTAATGTTGAGATATAACCAATTAACCCTTCCGGCGACAAAGGTCCTTACAATAGAATTTACTTTAGAATTAACAATACGAGTTGTAAAGTGACACATGAAGGGTTAACGTTATGCTCTTAACCCCATTGTTATGTTTTAGTATTAATTTCTTGGACCATTTTGTACCATTTTTCATATGTTATTTATTGTTGTTTTTTTTAACTCATTCGGACGATACCGAGAACATTATTTTGGGGATTTTGATTGTAATTAAAATGGTTTCGTAATCATTATCATCAACATACGTAGTATAATGCTGGACTACAAAATTTACTCAGTCACTAAGGTTGATTATTTGGTAAGGTGGATTTTGCGCTACGTGAGTTTTATTGATCGAAAGAGCTGAGTTGAGAAAGATAAACTAATTGTTCTAAATTCAAATGTATAATTTTTTATTCTATGACACTGTCATAGAATAAAAAATTCAAAGTTTATATTATTTCTAAAGAATTCCATTGCAAATGTGGTAAATTGTTAATGAACAAAAAAAAATTCATTTATATTTTCGCTTCAAAACCAAGGTGTTGTTTATAGTAATAAATTTCATAAATTTATATAACATCTTTTTTGATTAATAGCTCTTCAAAAAAAGCTCGACTCAACAGGATTAACAAGCCGAAAATAAATCGTAACAAACAATTCATCTCTAGTCTCGAAATTTATGAAACTATAAATGACGCTTAAAAATTCTTACTCTAACTTCTGATTTGGGTCAACATGTGTGCAGGATATATAGCTGCGGCACTACAGGCACTTAATGAGAATACCAAAGAATTATATTTTCTATCCAATTGGGTGCTTAATGTGAACTTAACATCTGATTAAAAGCCTCGCCTTCTACGTGAATGATTATCGAAGCTCAGGCGATCAACTTATAACCGGAAATCTTTTAATCTTTGTCTTCCTGCATCCGAAAGAAAGGCCATGCGATAAATTAGAAAAGAGTTGCTAATAAATAGCGGAACACTAGATGTTCGGCGGTGTTTCGAACCCACCAGTTTCTTGATTCTCAAATAATGAGATACTGACCTGACTCTTACCATTCAGGTACAAGGAGCAGAATTTTTTATTAATAACTGAATTAGAGAACTAAAGTCTTCACCACGTCTGTTAAATTAATAAACTTATTGCATTTAATTCTGTGCTTTTTAATTACCTATCATTAAGGTTTTTTTTGCTAAAAGACTCGTCGAAATAACGTATGCATAAAGTTCAAACCATTCGCAGGTACTTTTTTAAGTCATAATTTTTCATTCATCAACATCTAACATTTTTATGAAAGCATTTCTCTTGCTCTACGTTCATAGTTATTGTAAACATGTGAGCTTTCAGTCTTTAGCTTTCAAGTGATTAACAATTCTCTTTCATTAGAACAACATTTAAAATAAATCGGTGCTTGTTATAATTCAATTAATGTTAATGCTACAAAAAAGGGACCAAACTTTTTTCCATTTTTTTACCGTTACATTATTATACTAATATTATTAATGCCAAAGTCACTCTGTCTGTCTATCTGTTTAATTATCAGGGCTGTACTACTAAACCGAAACTACTAGTAAGATATACTTTAAGGGGGGTGCTTTCTACACCGTGGAAACCACGGGACAATTTACCACGCTGACGTCGTGTCAAGCGTGTAAAATAAAAGTAATGTTTATTTTTCTTTTTACTCTAGGTACAGACAGCGTCATCTGCCCATTCTTATTATTAAAAGTAAAACTCAAAACTAAAATCTTTATCTAACAATAATAAATCGTCCTGTTTTAGTCCACTGCTGATCATAGGCCACTTCAAGGAAGCGCTAGCAAAAGCCCGCTTATATTTATAAGAAAGGATCACTATGTTGGCTGAGCAGGTTGGCGAGCGCAGTGCTGGTTGGTTCTTACACACGTTCTTAGCATATACTTCTGTTCTTCTTTTATAACTATCTGTGATGGTTTAGCATTTACACCCTTCACCAGATGGGCAAAGATTAAGAATTTCAATTAGACTGGACACAGCGCAGCCACATACACTTCCGTAACCGAGTATTCGCACTCGCGAGAGATAAAACGAGAAGGCAATTCTCAGATGCTATAGGGGGGCTTAAGAGGAAATTGCTATTATCTTAACAAATTATGTCTTGATTTTTGTTTGTTATTTTTTGAGGAGCAATTTATTCACAATTTAAAAAAAAATACTAATCATAATTACCATAAGGCATTATTATTTTGTCTATGATTGGTTTGTGTAAATTAAAAAATGATTTTTCGCTCATTATATTTTGCATGTGGTCTTCGCCTGTAACTGTAGTGGAACTGAGCTAATATCATTGATGTATACATTTCATTTGTTTTAATAGTGTACATTATGTTGGCGTTCATTAAATAAAATAAATAGAAGGCTTTTCACACGGCTGTACGCTGACACATGACGTGACATGCAATCTGTTTGTATTGTTAAGTTCCACAACGAGGCTCAATCACATTACCCGTATGCATTTCGGTCAAATATGCTATTCAAGAGCTTACTCCACTAACGCAACCGTATTAGCAAGTCGTTGCGGGCTGTATTGGTCTAGTTTCAATTGGAATTCAGTGTACGTAACGTGACGTTCCCGTTACGAGTATTGTCTTGTATCAATACTAGTATATAAAGACGTGTCTTTTTTTTAATGAAAATTAGGCTTGCGTTTGACCTCAATCTTGCCCGATGGATGGCGAAGATGAGGCCTAGGATAGTACACGCTTATCTAGATGTCTGTTCACTTTGGCCTTAAAGGTATCTGTATGTCGCTACGCATCACTACGTTTCTTATGAAGTTACGACGGACACAGGCTTAGATATACTATCCTACTTTTTTTTAATTATTTTTTAAAAACAAAGTCACACAGCACTTCGATAAAATTATATAGATAAGGTAAAATACAACTCAATGCCAATAATGGACTTCATTATTTATAATTAAAAAGAGCATGTACAGTTACAGGTAAATCTTACTAAGTAACAAACAAAAAAAGCGACATTATGCAATTAAGAAAATAATATAAAAACAAAAAAATAAACAAAAAATACACATATCTCGAAAAGTTTAAAAAAAAAGTAATTGAAATAGGATATAACGAATCAGTAGGTCCTTATATTATTGTGGCTCATACTTCTACTTTAAATTTCCTACATTATAATGTTAGTTTATAAACTGTTCAAAATATCTACAATTTTGTTTTTAAATACAGCTTTACTTTGTATAAAAAGGTCAACACTTGAGAAATGTTTATTGTATACCCTGTGCATTATGCAGGTTATAGAATTGGAATAATTAGTAATAAATCTATACTATAATATATAAAAGTAATATGGCAGCCACGTATAGGCAAACGCTGTGTAGGACGACCCCCCACAAGATGGAGTGACGACCTGCGCAGTGTTGTGGGAAGTCGATGGATGCAGGTGGCTCAGGACCGAACTTCGTGGCAATCTTTGGGGGAGACCTATGTTCAGCAGTGGACTTCTGATAGGCTGAAATGATGATGATGATAAACATGAGTAGTGTCTGTTGAGTGAAAGTTAGATATGTGATATAGGCGTAAGAAACTTTCAACGCGGTGGAGCCAAGCGGCGGCTTTTGCTGCTGATCGAATGGGCCGGCTCTGCGGGCCTCGCAGGATAACGGCCCATAACTTAATATGTATGTTATGTGTAGTGTTTAATATTTAATCTTTATAAGGTAGCTGTTTTTTTGCCGCCACACGCATTCTCACAACCTCGACGTCTTCACTAAATACAGACAGTGTTTCATTGAATAGATCACATTGGCGCAGCCGGTAGGATCCGAACCTTGTAACTAAATTTGGCAGATAAGTAGATTTAGTCGCTAGTGTTTAAATGAAATTATATTACAGTCAAATAGTCCTAAGATTAAAAAAAATGCCTCGTTATTTAATTTTAAAATGTAGACGTTCCACCTCGGTAAATCGTAACCTTTGTTCTATTTCTCGAGATTTAATAATTTATGTGAATGGAAAGTAAATGGCACTTACTTTGTTATATTGAGATTGTTTCAAAGTTTCTTGATGTTTTAATGAGTTACATTTATAAATATTTAGGTAGATTGAATATTTTTATTACTGATATTTTTTGATACTAGTATGTCGTCTGTCTAAACATCTTGGCCAATTTACAAAATTAAAATAGGAATTATTCTTTAATTTCGAATACAAAATTACTGGATGCTACTTTACTTTCACTAACACAAATAGATCTAAATCCGTTGTAAGCATCTATATGTTCAATATGAAAGTTTGCACTTTAGCCATGGATGTTATCATTGCAGCCTGTCACATGCCCACAGCTGAACATAAACCTGCCACAAAGATTGCCACAAGTCACGGCTCTGATTCGGGTTACGATCTATACGTCTAAAGTAGCAGAACGTCCAACTACCCTGGTGATAAAGTAACCATTTTATAGGATGTGAAAGGTATCACTATGATTTTACCGGGGAAAAACTGAACACGGAATTATTGTGATATTTTTTTATGGCTTAGCGGATAATCCTACGGATGGACGTTTCCACGCGATGTATTATTCTTTCCACTGCATAGTGCATTGCATCGTGATGCGAACCCATGTTGCTCATGTAATATGAAACGAGCGAGTGATGTGAACGTCGGGAATATAAAAACAGAATTAAGCGCGATAAAATTCGTGTTCGCGTAAATATAAAAAAATCGGAAATAGAATGACTAATTCTAATTAGTGAGGCTTGGTACAAACCACATTTGGATGGCTTATTAATAAAATAACACAACAAGAAACAAAAAAATCCAACTAAACAGTTATTTGGTACTGTGGAAATATGTAAATATTCGAATGCACTTTACTACGTGTTAGCGACGAAAGTTGGGTCTAACTTCAGTACAACAGCATTGTGGTTATTCTGACAGCAGGATAACGGCCCATAACTTAATATGTATGTTATGTGTAGTGTTTAATATTTAATCTTTATAAGGTAGCTGTTTTTTTGCCGCCACACGCATTCTCACAACCTCGACGTCTTCACTAAATACAGACAGTGTTTCATTGAATAGATCACATTGGCGCGGCCGGTAGGATCCGAACCTTGTAACTAAATTTGGCAGATAAGTAGATTTAGTCGCTAGTGTTTAAATGAAATTCTATTACAGTCAAATAGTCCTAAGATGCCTCGTTATTTAATTTTAAAATGTAGACGTTCCACCTCGGTAACACGTAACCTTTGTTCTATTTCTCGAGATTTAATAATTTATGTGAATGGAAAGTAAATGGCACTTACTTTGTTATATTGAGATTGTTTCAAAGTTTCTTGATGTTTTAATGAGTTACATTTATAAATATTTAGGTAGATTGAATATTTTTATTACTGATATTTTTTGATACTAGTATGTCGTCTGTCTAAACATCTTGGCCAATTTACAAAATTAAAATAGGAATTATTCTTTAATTTCGAATACAAAAATTACTAGATGCTACTTTACTTTCACTAACACAAATAGATCTAAATCCGTTGTAAGCATCTGTATGTTGAATATGAAAGTTTGTACTTTAGCCATGCATGTTATCATTGCAGCCTGTCACAAGCCCACAGCTGAACAAGAGCCTGCCACAAAGATTGCCACAAGTCACGGCTCTGATTCGGGTTACGATCTATACGTCTAAAGTAGCAGAACGTCCAACTACCCTGGTGATAAAGTAACCATTTTATAGGATGTGAAAGGTATCACTATGATTTTAACGGGGAAAAACTGAACACGGAATTATTGTGATATATTTTTATGGCTTAGCGGATAATCCTACGGATGGACGTTTCCACGCGATGTATTATTCTTTCCACTGCATAGTGCATTGCATCGTGATGCGAACCCATGTTGCTCATGTAATATGAAACGAGCGAGTGATGTGAACGTCGGGAATATAAAAACAGAATTAAGCGCGATAAAATTCGTGTTCGCGTAAATATAAAAAAATCGGAAATAGAATGACTAATTCTAATTAGTGAGGCTTGGTACAAACCACATTTGGGTGGCTTATTAATAAAATAACACAACAAGAAACAAAAAAATCCAACTAAACAGTTATTTGGTACTGTGGAAATATGTAAATATTCGAATGCACTTTACTACGTGTTAGCGACGAAAGTTGGGTCTAACTTCAGTACAACAGCATTGTGGTTATTCTGACAGCAGGATAACGACCAAACTTTTGCATGTACCAGGGTAAACGTAACATTTACAACTTCCATAAGCTTTGTAGGTTCGGTAACCTACAAAGCCCTTGTACAGGGGTCGGCAACCTATTGAGTCGGAAGAGTTAAAAATTACAATATACAAAATTTAAAGAGCCACAAATTTTTTACAAACTAACTGCGTTTGGTACTAAAGAGCCGCAGCTTCACATCCAAAGATGTGAATCGCGAGCCACAGGTTGCCGACCCCTGCCCTTGTATGTAACCGTTGTACGCATTTAATTAAGTAAATTTTCATTCACCTCCATATATAATTTAAAATCACACACAAATACTATAATATATTTCTTTATCCCCGCTGATGTTCTTCATATATATTTGAATAACTACCTTAAATATAGTTATCAGTTCTCTCGAAAACTTGAGAGACAATTACCAACCAACTTCATGGTGTCGCTTTTAAGGGTCGGTGTGCGCGCGCATCGTTTAAAACTCAAATGTACCCATCAATTCTAAGAAGCGAATACAAATATCAGATTAGATGTGATAAAAGATAGAAATGTACCCATCAATTCTAAGAAGATATATCGCGGGAAAGAAGCCGCTGGCATTCGCTTGTATTTAGTAATCCGAAAACCTTTCCCTTGAATAAATTCACGTTATCCCGTTGTGTTTATTGACTGCGAAGCAGAACGACTAAATTTATAAATTGAATGATAAAGAAGGTACGCGTCCATTTGAGCTCAGTGGCTTAATGGAATTGTGTACCTAACATTCAATGAGAATAACATCGTGTGCTCTGAATCGAGATACACGCGTATTAGCATCGCGACTTACAAATTATTTATTCATCGTTATAATATTAGGTAGCATGGTAAGGGTATTAAAGAAAATAAGGACATAACAAATAAGTAGGTTCTTATGTTATCGTGACGATGAGGTTATTTAAATGTAAATATGGTGAGTGTGTGGTAAGTCTTTATGTATTAAAAATATTAGCTCATACTTTAAATTTCCTGTTCAAAATATCTACAATTTTGCTTTCAAAAACAGCTTTAGTTTGTATAAAAAGGTCAACACTTGAGAAATGTTTATTGTATAATCGTTATAATATTAGGTAGCATGGTAAGGGTATTTAAAGAATAATGATTCTTAGGACACTTCGTCTTGTGATTGTTTTAAGATGATTTCAGTAAGATAACTACAGTAACTTAAGAGACGATCGGGTGGCTCAGTATTTTGCGTAACTGCTGAGCGCACTGAATTTAATTTTTTTTTTTTATGAAAATGCGGCAAACGAGAAAGCGGTTCACCTGATGGTAAGTGATTACCGTCGCCCTTATATATCTGCAACACCAGAGGTCCTGCAGGTGCATTTCCGGCCTGAGGATGAGGAAGGGGATGGGGAGGGGAGTGGGCTGCCGGTTACCTTACTGACCGAACGAAACGCTGAAGCACAAGATGCCTCTACTTCACGTCGGTATTCCGCGAGGCCGCGGTACCATCCCGCACGTGCCGGCCCATTCGAGCAGCAGCAAAATGAAGGAGTTAATATTTGCCCAACTCGCACATTAATGACGACTGATCCCATCGCCTAAGCGTCATATCGAATATGGGGAAGGTGAAACTCGTGGGTTAATGTGGTATCGTGTACGCGCACTTTGCAGCACTATGCGTAGCTAACCACCTTCGACAATATGTGACAGTTGGCGCTGTGGTAGAAATCTAAAACGAGGACATCAATAAAAAAAAGTAAAGTAACAGCCTATAAGTGCCCACTGCTGGGCAAAGGCCTCCTTCTCAAATACTAGTATCAGAGAGGGTTTAGGAGCCGGGAAAGGCCCGCCACGCTGCTCCAGTGCGGGTTGGCGAGCTTCACATATCCTCGGAATTATATTTTTGTTATTTCTCAGACATGCAGGTTTCCTCACGATGTTTTACTTCACCGTTGAGCACATGGTAAATACAGCACCTAAAATTGTTAATAACAATTTTAATGGTGCCGGCACCGGGGATCGAACCCAGGTCACTCGCGCTCTATGACACTACAGTGAGCGCCCCGACCACTAGGCTACCGCGGCTCTTGAGGACATCATTACCGAGTCACAATCGATTATTCATAATATACTTTCCTTTGGAACCAAAAATTATTATCCACCAAATTCATGTAGCTCTTGATGCTTGAGCCTCGCTCCAGTTTCTGCAGATGGACCGCACCAGCTTTAAGCAAAGTCTAGTTATTGTGTGACGCGGCGTATGTACAGCTCGTAAAGCCAGTAGGATCGCATAAATTTCAGAGAGAAGAGAGTAAAGAACGTTAATACGAAGGAATTAAAACATAAAGCCACAAAAATGACGCCACTTGGGGGGGAACCATCTGGTCTTTTCCCATTCGTACGTTTATTTTTATTAGATAATAAAATTGGGTTAAAATTCTTTTGCGGGTCGACAAACACGCATGAATAATATCATTATAATAAAATCGAATCGGCAGCGACGTAGTTAAATGTTAGGGCGTGACACCGGGGGTAGCGTGTTCGATTCGAGCACGTGACAAGTGGTTTACTAATAACGGAGTTCCGGGAGACACATGGTGATGTTTGTTCATGTGCAAATCTATATTAGTAAACGAAACTAATACGTTTTACGGGTTTTCCAACTGTTGTAATTTGTTAAATGCAAACAGTGGTAGTGAGAGTAGTAAAGTATATTTTATACAATAAATTTAGTTCGTTAATAACACGTAAATGTGTTTTATAAAGTTGAAGTGATAAGTGTTAGTGTACAACTACCTCCCAAACAAATTATTAAAAAAATATTACGTACTAAATAAATATAAACTGCGGATTGTATTCAACGGATTTAAGAGTATTATTATTTATTGATATTTGAAGAACAATATCACAGATATTTTATATTATACTCCAAGTAAATACGTTAATTAAATTAGCGCCATCTTTTAAAAATATCTAAAGTCTTTAAAATAATGGCTAAGTGTGGATCCTGTGGTCGTTTTTTGAATTCAGCAGATGCGGCCACTTGTTGTAATTGCAAGATCACACATCATCGGAGTTGCGTATTGATCCCGGAGGGTACCCGAGTAGCCTGCAATTGGGTATGCCAGAGTTGTAAAAGCAGACCTCAGCGGCAGAGTCATGGTGCATCAAACCCCACGACTCCAGCTCTCTCTAAAACTCATGTTAACCTATCCAGGGCCACGACTGAAATAGATGGCGAAAGTAGTAATAGTGCTACGCCTACAACTAAATCAGAGATGAGCGAACTCCTAGCTGAATTACGGTATCTCCGTAGTGAAATGACAGCAATGAGGACCGAACTCAAAGAATGTAGAACGGAGATAGCTGGCTTCCGTAGCTCCATGGATGGTCTCAATGTACGGGTCAGCAGCATTGACGAGCGGGTGTCTTCGCTCGAAATAAAAATGGACGAGTCCTCTACATCTAACCGTTCGTACGGGTCCATCATAGAGGATTTGAAATCATAAATTAATGAACGGGAACAAGACATGCTGTTGACCGACATCGAGTTATCTGGGATCCCAGAGGTCAGAGAGGAAAGTGCTTATCATCTGGTCACGGCAGCTGCAAAAAAACTGGCCATTGACCTGGACGAGCGTGATGTTGTATCCGCGGAGCGAGTGGGATCTGTTCGCCGCAATCGGCCAGATGGTGAGGGCACGACGGCTCCGAGACTCATAGTGGTGCGGCAGGCGCACCTCGCCATACGCGATGAACTGCTGCGTGCGGCGCGCATGCGCCGGGGTGCTACCACCGAGGGCTTTGGGCTACCTGGCGAGCCCTGTCGTTTTTACCTAAATGAGCGTCTCACTCGCTTTAACCGTCAGCTCTTCGCTAAAGCTCGTGACGCTGGACGCCGGTTGCACTGGAAATTTATCTGGAGCAGGTCAGGTAAAATATTTGCTCGAAAGAATGAAAGCACATACATTGAGCGTATCAAGGGTGAAACTGACCTCGAGCGGGTTTTTGGTTCTGCTCATATTTTGAACGTTTAAACAAGTGTGCTAGTGATATTAAGATTTTTTTATTATATATGTTAAGAGTTGTTTTTACCAATCTATTGTGTTGTCGTGTTCCTTTTATATTAGCTTTTTATCCTTTTTATAATAAAACCATGTATGTGGTGTTTCCGTTATCTGTGTTAATACATGTAAGTATTTCTTTTAACTTTAGTACAAAAATTAATGTAAAACTACTAAAACACTGTTGTGTATATAAATGTTTGAAAATTACAACAAAGATGAGCGTCATACGATATAATAGTATCAAGTTTGGTGCACAAAATTGCTATTTTCAATGTTTTTTGTTAGTTTATGTGTTTCATAATTACAGATTATACACCTTTTTACATATCTTTGTTACCTATAACATTTGTAGGGTTGCAGCACCAAAAGTTAATATTTTATTTTTTTATTATCGTATAATTTTGAGAGAGTACTTATAATTATGGTTATTCGCATTACCCTGGCATTACTAATTTGTTATGTTAATATATAGTATTTATTATGTAAACCAAAAAGGGGCGTACTTTTATACGAATTGCATTTATTAATGATTAAGGTCAAATTCTTAAAATTTGGTCTTAATAATGCTGGTTCTTTGAACTCTAAGTCTGAAGATCTTATTGGAGCAGTAGAACAGCGCTCTATTGACATATTGGCTGTTAATGAAACGTGGCTCAGAGAAGGAGAAAATTGTAGTGCTCCTGTATTGCCAGGATATACTTTTAGACACATTCCTCGATCGCGCTCTATCAGATCTAGGGGTGGTGGTGTAGGTTTTTATGTTAGACGTGGATTACGTGTTTTGACTTGCCCCCACCCATTATCTAGTGCATCAGTGGAGCAAATGTGGATATCTTTAAGTATTAATTCTCTTAAACTAATTATTGGTACAGCCTATCGCCCTTCGTGGTTGGATTTGGATATCTTTTTGGACGCTATAACAGAGTCAATGGTTAGTTTTTCAAACTATGATAAGTGCATTCTTATGGGAGATTTTAACGTTGATGTGTTTCAATCACAGAATAACAAAGTCAATAAATTGAACGCTTTCTTAAAGTCATTTAATTTAAAGAACTATGTTTTGCAACCCACCCACTTTACAAACCATAACGCTTCATTAATAGACTTAATTTGCACCGATGTTGATACACTCTCAGTTGACATTGATCAGATCCCAGAGCTTGGAGGCCATGCTTTGGTATCTGCCCAGATGAAAATTAAAAAAGAAAGAAGTATATCGAGATGGATCTTTTGTAGACAACTTAAGAGCATTATTATGGACAATTTTAATAAAGATCTGCTCTCATTGAATTGGGAAGACATGGCGCCATCAATTGACGGAATGGTGGAGACTTTTAATTGTCATATACACACACTTTTCGACTTGCATGCACCATTGAAAAAGTTTAAAATACAAGACAAAACATTACCCTGGCTGACTAGTAACGTGCGCTATATGATAAAACTTAGGAATGATGCTCATAGCTTCTATAAAACCAATAGCACTGATTCTCGCAACGAATACTATAAGTTGTTGAAAAAGATGGTTACCTCAGCCATATTCCATGAAAAAAAGGCTTTTTTTGAACATAATATTAACAATCATGTATCATCTCCGAAAATTCTATGGAAGAATCTTAAAAACTCAGTACTTCCGAATTTTAAGGACGTGGGTGAGCTCCCATCTTCCTTTGATGACCCTAACGCCATTAACTCTCACTTTCTAAATATTCCTGAAGTCTGCCATTCATCAATGTCGCAACTTACGTACTATGTATTCCATAGACATGGTGATGGTACCTTTCTACTGTCGCCAGTGAGCAGCGACAGGGTAGGTAGGATCATTATGGCAATAAAATCTAATGCGCAGGGTATTGATGGTGTGAGCAGAGACATGATAATCCTGTCATTACCTCACACTCTTAATACCATCACTAACTTAATTAATGAATCTATCATAAGCTCCACTTTTCCCAGTCAATGGAAGACAGCATTAGTGCGGCCTATTCCTAAGAAAAGCAACCCTGATAGTGTCAAGGATTTGAGACCAATAAGAATCTTGCCTTATCTATCTAAGATTTTGGAGAAAGTAGTATTTGAACAAGTTTACACGTATCTAGAAAAACAAAACATTTTACCACAGTATCAGTCTGGTTTTCGAAGAGGTCGTAGCACTTGCACAGCTCTAGTGGATGTTGTAGACAACTTACTTTTCTAAGGATCAAGGCAGGGGACCGTTCTCGTACTCCTTGATTATTCCCGGCATTTGATAGTATCAGCATAAGCATGCTTCTGTCAAAAATGGCTTTTATGGTTTTGAATATAGTACGATCAGGTGGTTTGAAAGTTACCCCAGTGGTCGACATCAGCTTGTTGAACTGCGTAAGCGAGATGGGTCGGGCGTAATTAGGTCGAACTCTCTACCTGTTACTAGGGCGTTCCTCAGGGTTCTATACTAGGCCTCTATTGTTCATACTTTAGTGTGTTGACTTGACTGGCGTCATAAAAGACTGCCAGTATCATATGTATGCTGATGATGTTCAATTATACTTGTCCTTTCAATCCAAAGATATAACAGAGGGCATAAATAAAATAAATATGGACAAGGAGCGCATTGCTGAATGGTCGAGGATTAATTCACTCAATCTTAACCCATCTAAAACTAAATACATTGTTTTAGGAACATTAAACCAAATAACTAAAATAACGGAGAGTAATATCAGCATATATCTGCAAGGTGAAGCGGTTCAGCGGGTTGATGAGGCTCGCAATCTTGGGCTTAAAATGGATGGCTTACTTCGCTTTGAGAGCTATGTCATAGATGTTGCACGTGCTTGTTTTTATCGATTGAAGATATTATTAAAAATTCGTAGTTTCCTTAATATTAACCTTAGAGTCACTTTCTGTGAAAGTCTAGTATTATCAAAATTAAATTACTGCATCACTGTCTATTGTCCATGTCTTCTAGCCAAATCATTAAAACTTCTTCAGCGAGTCCAAAATGCATGTGCTCGCTTTTGCTTTAATATTCCTCCAAGAACACATATTTCCACATATCTAAACAAAGGCAAGCTACTTAATATGTCACAGCGAATAGAGTTACAATTCGCTTGCTTATTGTTTGGTGTTATAAAAAACAATGCACCAGATTATTTATATAAAAAGCTTACTTGGTCTAGTGAATATAATCATTATAATACGCGGGGCTCGAAATATTTGCTAACTGTTCCAGGACACGTCACTGCCGCTTTTCGAGGTAGTTTTCGTTACTTAGCCACCAAGTGTTGGAACAACCTACCACCACCTCTTCGTGGGTACCAATCTAAGGCTAGTTTTAAAATTAGGTATTTGTCACTTCTTTTACATGGCAATTAGGTTAATAGTGGTTAAAATTTGTTAGTCCTCGTTGCGGAATTATATTATTATTATTATTGTTGTATGGGGTATTTATATATTTATTATTATTATTATTATTACGTCTTTTGTTGTTATTTATATATTCATCATGTACTACATAAAGCCTGACGACTGCTCGCGAAGAAAAGAAAAAAAAAAAAAAAGGTTTCCGACAGAATACCAGCGCTGTAGTTGTGGTTTACCATTGCTACAGCATTATGCTGAGTCGGACACCGTTTTGTTGCTGCAACCCAATAAAATATTATTGTTATTTTTTTTTTTTTTACATTAAGTTTACTTATGTGGTACTTGAGTTGTGGCAATGAATAAAGTACTTTCTTTCTTTCTTTCTTTCTTTCTAAACTGCCTCCATGACACATGAGAAGCTCCTCGTGTGACGGTAAATTTTACTGATACAAAATTAAAAAAACCACACCAAAAAGAGCTTGAATAGATATCTATTGAGTACAAGCATTTATCTTAAATTCTTGCCTAGTAGAAATCATAGAATTTCCTTTGTTATATACGACACGAGAAGGATCTACGATTATCTTAATGTTATAGTACAATATATATATATATATATATATATATATATATATATATACAGTAGTATAAGAAAGTATAACTTCAACGTACAAATGTTCGTAAGAAATATACACATTCAATAATTAATAATAATGCAATAATATAGCTAAATAAAAAACTCATTAAATGCTTAAAATAAATGATAAATTGTTGAACATATTGTTGTCCTATTTAATGTTTAATTTCAAAATAAAAACGATTGCGGTGAAGTATCTTACATAATGTCAAGGACCGTTGGTGTTTCTAATTATACGACCACCACAGTAAATATTGAAAAAAAAAAAAGTAAATTCATTCGGAGTTTGTTTCGTCTGTTTCACATTGTTTAAAATAAAATTCACTATTTACAACAGAAATTTCTAACCTCGCTGAATACCAGCGTGAAGTGGAGGCATATTGTGCTTCTGCGTTCCAATCCTCCGCCCTTTGCCCCATCTACCCTCCTCGTCCTCTCTCCCATCTCTCAAATATCCTTAAAGGCCGGCAACGCACCTGCAGCTCCTCTTGCGTTGCAGTGGTACATGGGCGACGGTAATCCCTTACCACCAAGTGAACCGCAAGCTCACTTTCCCGTAAAGAAAAAAAACGACATTATTTATAACGTTTAACGTCCACTTACATTAATTAACAGTCGTCGATCTGCATCTGGAAAAAGAAATAAAAACAAATCACTTTTATATCGATAACGTGGTGATTAATGCACAACTCTACATAATCCGGTGATATATGAGATCATGTTGTATTCTGAGCACGGCGATGACGTCCGTACACTATAGGCGGTTGTCAACTGCGCAGGAGATATTATAGTGCCGTAAGTGAACGTCGTCACTCGTCACTAACGTCCCATATCCGATGTAACGCTCGTGCGACACGATCCGGGGAAGGGTCTGATGTTGTGTCAGAGACACGGAACGAAAGCAACACAGCCAGAGCAGAAAACCAATAGTTAACGTTACTGCACAGGTATTGACCTCGGCTGTGATTCGAGTCACGGACCCATGACTCAGCAATCAGCAGATATGAGATTGTGACTTTTTGTAGATGCTGGCGTGAATGTGGTTGTGATTTTGAGTTCTAGCAGAAGACTTATAATTGTTCATGACTTAAAATATTACCTTTCGCGTTTCAATTTATTGTGACATCTCCCGTGTTATGTTTAACGCCAACGCTCATGACAGATGGGGTGATAAATAAATTACGCACTAGACCTGAGCGTTTAAATTGCGTTATCGATACGGTGTATGATCGATATAAGTCATGTTATATTAGTGATAAAAAAAAACATTTTCAATCAAATTTTCGATACTGGTAACCATTTTGTAAATGTTATTAGAAATTGCGTTAAGTATGGATATATCCATACTAAACGCAATTTCAAAATTAAAAATATAAAAATAAAATAAAAATATGTGATTTTTTATTAGATTCATAGGAGGTCTTTGGCCACGATATGGGGTATTGACAGGCAATTACTTTTACATTATTTATGAGTAAATTTGTATAGTACAAAGTAATTAAACTTGTGAGTTTTTTTTTCAATAATTCTTAGTGTTAACAGAGAACTTAAGTAACAACCGTAAAAAAATGTTAGCTTATTCTTACGCATGAACGTTATTACTTAATTTTTAAATAGACTTTTTATCGATAAGAACACTGAGCAACACTATGCCGCTTCATTAAACTCCGATAGAGAGCGAGGGCGCGATATCTTCAATGACGTTTCCACGTTTTATGACCGTATATACCACGAAAAGTGTACTATCATATATTCACTGATTTAGTACATCTTTAGCACAGGTATTCTTGCACACAAATCCTATTTGTCTTAACATATAATGAATGAATGAAAATTTTTATTACTCGACGTAAGACAGAAGACAGATTTCCTTTGACAAATGTCAAAACTTATTTTTTTTTTACAATCTATCATCGTCAAGCGAAGGAACCTCCGTAGCTATCCTCTCTTTTGTTTATTTTTTTTTAATAATTATAATGCATATCATAAAAGGTATGGTCTCATAGGCAACTGAAAACATGCTACAAGAATACAGTGATCCACCAAACAAACTAGAGCGGACCAGCCTTCAGAAGCATCACCTGTTCACAAGCATGAGACGCGGGTCAGTCATCGCCCTCCTCAACCTTATTAAAGGGAAGTGGATGACCCGCCACAGGACAACGCCTCCAGCAGAGGACTATAAGCATTGAATGTGAAAGGATAAATAAGCTGCACATTCTTCTCTATCGTCGTAATAGAGTATGAGAATTCGTAAGCCATGTGACGTAACAACATCTGCTACCCCATTGCGGTAATCGTAAGAAGAGAATAAGTGAGCATTGTCCGCAAGCCAGCTCAGCGACGTGAATCACCACATATAACGTTTGGCTACTTTGAGCCTATTGAAACGAAAGTACGCAGTCTCAGTCTATCCCCATTGGTTACAAGTGTTATTGCTTACACCTTACCGGCCTGTAAATAGTCCACTGCAGGACAAATTCCTCTTCTGTAATAGTCATAATTTTCCGATTCGCCATATTCCGATCGTCACGCTCGGCGAACGGATTGGCCAGTACCAGATACCTAGTACTTTAGATTCTGCCGCCCGGCATCCGTCTGCTTAATATTGATCTGGTAATGTTCGTTATCCCGACATCAGTCGGTAGCCTTTACGTTTTTCAAAGACTTTTCCTTTAGTCGCATCTTCCGAAGAAAGACCCACCCACTGGAAGAAAGACAATGGAGGATTCTTACGCCTATACCACGCGGCGAGCCATACCATCTTTACAAATATATATTAAAAATCAAGCTGAGCGTGGTATTGAATATTGAATTAGTGTTGTGTAAACTCTAACCACAAAGGCCGCAGATTAGTGGTTACAGTCGAACATGACACATAGGAATGGATCGTCTGTTTGTCCAATGCGTATTTGCGTAGCTTTGAAAACAAATGTTGTTTTAGCTTTAGCTTTAGGTTAACGCTTGGCATCTGTCAAGTTAAGAATTCTAAATTCAAACCTGAGCCGCATTCAATATAATCTACATCGTCATCATTTCAACCTGACACAATTCTACTGCCAAAATAGCCCTCTCCCAAAGTTTATTACAAAGTACAGCCCTAAGCCACCTTATCTATCGAATTCCCGCAACACAGTGCAGATCGTCACTGCGTCTTGCGGTAGGTCGATGCAGAAGATTGGCGTTTGAAAACTTTTATTCCCCGACGGTTGTCAGTACCGCGACATGGACGGCCGATTGTCACTTTGAACCTTATGGCTATGTCGGTTATCCTAGTTCTGCTTCGGATAACATCGCGCAGCGAAACACCGAGCAAAGCAAAGGGCTTAGGGCCATAGCCCGCTGTGCAACTTACAGCTTCCTCGTTCGGTCTACATTGAAAGATATCACCGTTGACAATTGTATTACGCAACAAGCACCGAGAAAAGCAATATTTCTATAATTATTTTCTATAATGTTGGTGTCTGACCGTGTACCCCAATTTTGCTGGTGTTCATTTGGCTCAAGAGTTACATTATTCTTAATTTATAAGGTATTTAGTGTTTAAAATACATAGTGACGTAGCCTCTCAGCTAATTCCATGATTAAAGGAAAATTATACGATGATCAATTTTTTTTATAAGATTACTAGCAACGGCATTAAAGTAACATTACTAATATTAGGTTAACAGGATAACCCTCCAACTAAGCATTACAGCTTGTATCTGGAGTGGTTCACGAACATAGTCCGAATGGCGGACTCAGACGCCACGACATCTTGTTTCACCAAATCACATCCTAACCCATTGGAAGCTATTGGCGCATATTGAGCCCAAGTCAATATGCGCCATATCTGCTTTCTGCCATTTACGTTAATCTCTTTATACATTCAATTTATCCTTGTTATCTCGTAATCATCGCAAACATAAAAATAAATGCAATTACTTACTTGAATTAAGTTCAAGCACAGGTCATTTCTTTCTCTTATAGGATTTACTATCAAGCGGCTTATCTGATGTTAAGTGATTACCGATGCTCACTTACATCTGCAACACAAGAGGAGCCACGCTGCCGGTCTTTGCGGATATTAGGGGTTAGGATGGCGAGGGGCGAATGGGCTCCATGGTAGACTGAAAGACTAGACTTAAATTATTATTATTCATTTATTTATGGTAACCTTCACATCTAACTTACTATTGGCACAAAAGGGTTTAATTACAATTTTCATTATAAACAACATAATCGAAAACGTTTCGAGAATCAGACATCCATAGTCTAATTTAGAATGAGACAAACTTTATAACTTGTTTCTATTGAATTATTTAACTCGAATAAAGTTTGGCGGTAGCCTGAGATTTCTTAATGGACATTCATTTAAATTAGTTTCAATGATTCAGCAGATTAATTGCTTTATTTTGTAACACATTTCTAGGCGGTCGGATGTAGAATTGAAGAAGAATTAGTATTAAACATAGCTAAACGCTGTCATAGATCAGAGACTGGCTGCTTGCTTTAGATATCATAGTACCCGAGTTCCAGGCAACTCGCGTACTTCTCTTCAATATCTAGTACCACTCGCGTTCTGTAACCGATGACAACACCCCTAATAATAGCGTTAATTGTTATTTTATATTCTGTTTTACCACTTGCTCGCCGGTTAAAAAAAAAAGTAAAGAAAATTACGTATCTAAGAGTATGTATGGCGTATTAGGCGGCAGGACTCCAATCCTGCCTAGTATGCAGTTTTTTTTATTGGAACTATAAACGAAGTTTATAGATGCATTGTCACCCCTGAAGATGAGGGTTGAATGCCTCTCATCCCATAGTTATACTGGTTTGGGTGTTTTGAATAAATTACAAAATCACAAAAAAAGATGATGTCTTCGAACTTTCTTTCGCCGGTTTCTTCTCCGTCAGAGGAATCTAATTACGAAACGGTGGTAGATTTTAAATAAAAATGACGTTCGACAAGTAAAATGTATGTTTCTTACATTGAATAAATAATATGATTTGATTTGATTTGGCTCTCTTTACCCTTTTTAAATTTATATTCGAGGACACACTGTTGCAGGTCACCAAATCAACAAATAACTAACTAAAATCCTTTTACAAATGAATCGACTAATATGACAGCTCTGTTTGGAAGTCTTAGTGTGTTTGCTGCAGCAATATTAGCGTGATCTGTATGTATTTATGAATGTAATGGAATCTTGCAATGCGATTTTCGAGGTCGAGGTGGCCTTATGATGGAGCTCATTACATTTGTCTTAACGACTCCTTTTCATTTCTTGACGGGCACCTGATGAAAGAGGGAAGAGAAAACATGCATAATAGAGTTTGATCAATATATTTAATAAACAATCCATAAATTTCGCCGATAACAAAATGGAAATTGCAGCACAATCATCAACAACGCCCGACTGCATTTCGATTTCGCGCTCGACTGTCCTGCAAGCTGCAACAGTACTTCTGTAATGTCTATTTATTGATGGATGTTTAATTTTCTTGATATTAAATATCGATGGCTTTACATATTATGAGTTTTGACTTAAGTCATTAAATGTATGTATATATACAAAAGTTTTAACTTGAAGGAGCCGTGGTAGCCTAGTGGTCAGGGCGCTCTTTAGTTTCATTGAGGGCGAGTGACCTTTCATCTGATTCCCGGTGTCACGTGCTCAACGGGGAAGGAAGACAATCTGGAGGAAACCTGCATGTTTGTGTAATAATAAAACATTATTTCGAAGACATGTGAAGTCCGTCAACCCGCATTGAAGCATCGTGTCGGACCATTCCCGCTCCAAAACCCTCTCGCTTTGCCCAGCTGTGAACATTTACAGGCTGCTACTCTACTTTACTTTAAGTTAATAATTTATTAGTTACCAACTAACGGAACACTAGCGCCACCTGACGTTTACGTCTTTGTGGTGCAATTCTCTAAGGTTGAATAGTTTGACAATTCTTATATGAAAAACGGTATTCGCTAAACACAAACAGCCTGTCCTTCGACGCCGTCCTCGCCGTCGAGCAGACCCTCGAGGTTCTCTAGTATACGTTTTTTTTATAGTAAAGGGGGCACAAGTAACCGCTTCACCTGATGGTAACTGATTACCGTCGCCCACGTACACCTGCAACACCAGAGGTGCTGCGTGGAAGTGATATTTAAGTTATTTAATTGTTTTTAATAATCTTTGCACTTTGTTACTTGCCTGATTTACTTCTGGCACTTAGGTAATATTACAAAAAAAAAAAAGAAAATCGATAAAAAAAAATTATTTAACTTCCATGGCACCACTGAAGGAATATCGACATATTATTATAATCAAAGACATGTTCAATATCGCCCATTAATATTTTAATATTCGTACCGCAGCCGATTCGTTGCGGCTGTTTTTTATCCTTGAAGGTTTTCCTATGCAGAAACTCGTAATGTACCTTTTTAATTTCGAGTCTCTGAACTTAACTGAGCTTAGTAGTTCAAGCATTCACTCGTTGTTGACGAAACAAAGTTTTAAATGTGCACGTTAAAAGTTTATATCACGCGTGTGTAATTCAATAACTTGTACTAAATTAATCAATTAATTATAATTTTTAATTATTGTTCATTGATTCGTTATATACAATATTGAAATAAAAAAAAACTCAGCTTATTTTTCATGGAATGGAGGGGATATAGTGATTTGTTTCAAAAGTTTTTTAAGAATCTTGTCAGTATGACAACATTATAATGTGGATAGCTGAAACCTCCAAATAATTTTGACAAACAGTAACAAGTAGTATTTGTTTTAAGATGCATTTACTACCAAAATGGCTATTTTGGTAATATTTTTATTTAAAAACAATTTTTTTTTAATTTCAACTCTTTGTTCTAATAGATAGTCTAATGTGTCCATAAAAGGGTTTTGTTCGACACATTAGTTATTTTCCTCCTTCCTCTTTAAAACCGTCAATCAAATGGTATTCGTGCTTGTACATGACACAGACTGACATTGATTTAGCTTCCCGGCGGACGTTGCTGTGCCCTTTCCGGTAGGTGGCGCGGTGAGTTTGATTTTGATTTCTTAATTACATTTTAATAACTCAGCCGGCGTTACCTGTCGGATTAGGAGTAACGGGCATATCTATGAATCATCATCTCAACAGTACAAATATTTATTATATTCTGGGAAATTTGACCACAATCGGTCGAGTCGTTCAAAAGTTACACGATCACAAACAGACGCACAAAGATTTATATATACAGATAGGATATAAAGTACTAGCCACTCGTTCGGTCTATCAAGTTTATGTTATCCCGTGATTACGTAATACCAAACAATGTTGTTACGTAAGTGAAGGCAAACGGTAACTTTTGCTGCTGCTCAAATGAAACCAGGTCGACCAGGGGTAGTAAAACGTCCATGCGGAATACTGGCTTGAAGTAGAGGATCTTGTCGCTGCGTTTCGTTCGGTGAGTGAGGTAATCGGATGCCCACTCCCTCCCCCACGTCCTCAAAAAAAACACCGCGGCTACTCGTTCAAAGATCTACCATGCTCATGTTATCCTGTAGATACGTAATACCAAAAGCAATCTAACACGTGACTTCATTACTTTACGGCCAATTTGTGCTCCAGTAATTAAGCATCAAACCATTGTAAATAGCTTCACAAACAACTCGTACAGCTTCAACTGCATCCCCGCAATTGAGAACAATGTTGTTTAGTAATAATTGAAATTAGTCATAACGCCGTCACAGACTGCAATACACATTATGTCAAAACTTATTTTTTTTTTAATAATTATAATGCATATCATAAAAGGTATGGTCTCATAGGCAACTGAAAACATGCTACAAGAATACAGTGATCCACCAAACAAACTAGAGCGGACCAGCCTTCAGAAGCATCACCTGTTCACAAGCATGAGACGCGGGTCAGTCATCGCCCTACTCAACCTTATTAAAGGGAAGTGGATGACCCGCCACAGGACAACGCCTCCAGCATAGCAACTATAAGCATTGAATGTGAAAGGATAAATAAGCTGCACATTCTTCTCTATCGTCGTAATAGAGTATGAGAATTCGTAAGCCATGTGACGTAACAACATCTGCCACCTCATCGCGGTAATCGTAAGAAGAGAATAATTGAGCATTGTCCGCAAGCCAGCTCAGCGACGTGAATCACCACATATAACGTTTGGCTACTTTGAGCCTATTGAAACGAAAGTACGCAGTCTCAGTCTATCCCCATTGGTTACAAGTGTGATTGTTTACACCTTACCGGCCTGTAAATAGACGCTAGTCCACTGCAGGACGAATTCCTCTTCAGTAATAGTCATAATTTTCCGATTCGCCATATTCCGATCGTCACGCTCGGCGAACGGATTGGCCAGTACCAGATACCTAGTACTTTAGATGCTGCCGCCCGGCATCCGTCTGCTTAATATTGATCTGGTAATTTTCGTTATCCCGATATCAGTCGGTAGCCTTTTCGTTTTTTCATCGCCCATGAAATAAAGTTGCAAAAACTTTGGTTGTTCATTATTTGCGGGAAGTAAGGAACCAATCCTGTGATGTATTCTAGACAGAGTTTTAATGTTGTAGATAGGTAGCTGTGTATAGGTTCCCGTGGGAATGAGATATTTTCCCGAAGTAAAAAGTAGTCTGAATTTTGGTACCTTCCTACCCTATAAGTTAAGTAGTGTGATGGTATGTCGCTAAGTTTCGATTCAAGTAAAACTGTTAAATAAAGACAGATGCATCAAAATTTTATAATAAATTCCCTAAATTATGGCGCCTACCGACCCTCTAAGTTAGAAAAGTGATCAAATACTAACTTTAAGTCTTAGTAACACTCATTTAAAAACATCAAAATCATTTCAGTAGCTATGGCGTCATTCGCTTCTTGACACGATCACGCTAGATTTCCGCGGAATGAGGTATTTTCCCGCCGTAAGAAGTAGCCTGTGTCCGTGCCTAGGATCCTATCTTTATATTAACCAAGTCTTATAAAAATCCGTTCAGACGTTAAGGCGTGAATGAGGTAAACTTTTAAACCAAACTATTAAAATCACTAACTTAATTAGTTTTCTGCCTACTGCCTACGCCTTAAGTACGATAGCATGAATATTAATAGCCCATATCCTTTCTAGGTTACTATCTATCACCTAACTAAATTTCATCAAAATCCGTTCAGCCGTTTAGGCATGATAGAGCAAAACTCCCACCTAAAACCATAAAAATCACTAACTTAATTAGTTTTCTGCCTACTTCCTACCCCTAAGTACTATGACGTGATCATTTTGATCTTATATCCGTTTTAGGTAACCATCTATTACCTTACTAAATTTCATCAAGATCTGTTCAGCCTTTATACGTGAAAGAGCAAAAGTCCCAACAAAACGACTAAAAATCACTAACTTAATTAGTTTTCTGCCTACTGCCTACCCCTAAGAACGATGGCGTGATTATTTATAGCCTATGACCATTTCTAGGTTATCATCTATCACCATACCAAATTTCATCAAAATCCGTTCAGCCGTTTAGGCGTGAAAGAGGAACAGACAGACAGACAGACAGACAGACAGAGTTACTTTCGCATTTATAATATTAGTATGGATAATGTTGGTGTCTGACCGTGTACCCCAATTTTGCTGGTGTTCATTTGGCTCAAGAGTTACATTATTCTTAATTTATAAGGTATTTAGTGTTTAAAAATACATAGTGACGTAGCCTCTCAGCTAATTCCATGATTAAAGGAAAAATTATACGATGATCAATTTTTTTTTATAAGATTACTAGCAACGGCATTAAAGTAACATTACTAATATTAGGGTTAACAGGATAACCCTCCAACTAAGCATTACAGCTTGTATCTGGAGTGGTTCACGAACATAGTCGAATGGCGGACTCGAACATACGACATCTTGTTTCACCGTCCGCATCCTAACCCATTAGGCTATTGGCGCATATTGAGTGCCAATAGCCTAAGTCAATATGCGCCATATCTGCTTTCTGCCATTTACGTTAATCTCTTTATACATTCAATTTATCCTTGTTATCTCGTAATCATCGCAAACACAAAAATAAATGCAATTATTTACTTGAATTAAGTTCAAGCACAGGTCATTTCCTTTCTCTTATAGGATTTACTATCAAGCGGCTTATCTGATGGTAAGTGATTACCGATGCTCACTTACATCTGCAACACAAGAGGAGCCTACGCTGCCGGTCTTTGCGGATATTAGGGGTTGGGATGGCGAGAGGGGGGCGAATGGGCTCCATGGTAGACTGAAAGTTAGACTTAAATTATTATTATTCATTTATTTATGGTAACCTTTCACATCTAACTTACTATTGGCACAAAAAGGGTTTAATTACAATTTTCATTATAAACAACATAATCGAAAACGTTTCGAGAATCAGACATCCATAGTCTAATTTAGAATGAGACAAACTTTATAACTTGTTTCTATTGAATTATTTAACTCGACTAAAGTTTGGCGGTAGCCTGAAGTTTCTTAATGGACATTCATTTAAATTAGTTTCAATGATTCAGCAGATTAATTGCTTTATTTTGTAACACATTTCTAAAGGCGGTCGGATGTGTAGAATTGAAGAAGAATTAGGCATTAAACATAGCTAAACGCTGTCATAGATCAGAGACTGGCTGCTTGCTTTAGATATCATAGTACCCGAGTTCCAGGCAACTCGCGTACTTCTCTTCAATATCTAGTACCAGTCGCGTTCGGTAACCGATGACAACACCCCTAATAATAGCGTTAATTGTTATTTTATATTCTGTTTTACCACTTGCTCGCCGGTTAAAAAAAAAAGTAAAGAAAATTACGTATCTAAGAGTATGTATGGCATATTAGGCGGCAGGACTCCAATCCTGCCTAGTATGCAGTTTTTTTTTATTGGAACTATAAACGAAGTTTATAGATGCATTGTCACCCCTGAAGATGAGGGTTGAATGCCTCATGTCCATAGTTATATTGGTTTGGGTGTTTTGAATAAATTACAAAATCACAAAAAAAGATGATGTCTTCGAACTTTCTTTCGCCGGTTTCTTCTCCGTCAGAGGAATCTAATTACGAAACGGTGGTAGATTTTAAATAAAAATGACGTTCGACAAGTAAAATGTATGTTTCTTACATTGAATAAATAATTTGATTTGATTTGATTTGGCTCTCTTTACCTTTTAAATTTATGTGTTCCGGACACACTGTTGCAGGTCACCAAATCAACAAATAACTAACTAAAATCCTTTTACAAATGAATCGACTAATATGACAGCTCTGTTTGAAAGTCTTAGTGTGTTTTTAACACGCTTAATATTAGCGTGATCTGTATGTATTTATGAATGTAATGGAATCTTGCAATGCGATTTTCGAGGTCGAGGTGGCCTTATGATGGAGCTCATTACATTTGTCTTAACGACTCCTTTTCATTTCTTGACGGGCACCCGATGAAAGAGGGAAGAGAAAAACATGCATAATAGAGTTTGATCAATATATTTAATAAACAATCCATAAATTTCGCCGATAACAAAATGGAAATTGCAGTACAATCATCAACAACGCCCGACTGCATTTCGATTTCGCGCTCGACTGTCCTGCAAGCTGCAACAGTACTTGTGTAATGTCTATTTATTGATGGATGTTTAATTTTCTTGGATATTAAATATCGATGGCTTTACATATTATGAGTTTTGACTTAAGTCATTAAAATGTATGTATATATACAAAAGTTTTTAACTTGAAGGAGCCGTGGTAGCCTAGTGGTCAGGGCGCTCTTTTAGTTTCATTGAGGGCGAGTGACCTGGATTCGATTCCCGGTGTCACGTGCTCAACGGGGAAGGAAGACAATCTGGAGGAAACCTGCATGTTTGTGTAATAATAAAAACATTATTTCGAAGACATGTGAAGTCCGTCAACCCGCATTGAAGCATCGTGTCGGACCATTCCCCGCTCCAAAACCCTCTCGCTTTGCCCAGCTGTGAACATTTACAGGCTGCTACTCTACTTTTACTTTAAGTTAATAATTTATTAGTTACCAACTAACGGAACACTAGCGCCACCTGACGTTTACGTCTTTGTGGTGGAACTACTCTAAGGTTGAATAGTTTGACAATTCTTATATGAAAAACGGTATTCGGTAAACACAAACAGCCTGTCCTTCGACGCCGTCCTCGCCGTCGAGCAGACCCTCGAGGTTCTCTAGTATACGTTTTTTTTTATAGTAAAGGGGGCACAAGTAACCGCTTCACCTGATGGTAACTGATTACCGTCGCCCACGTACACCTGCAACACCAGAGGTGCTGCAGGTGCGTTGGCAGGATGAGGAGGGGGTGGAGTGGGCCGCCGGTTACCTCACTCACCAAACGAAACGCAGAAACACAAGATGCCTCTACTTCACGCCGTTATTCTGCGAGGCCGTGGACTACCACGGTCTAGCCGGCCAATTCGAGCAGCAGAAAGCCACCGCTTGGCCGTTGATGAGCAAAAGCGCTAAAAATGAGACATACTTGTGCAACTGGGATCAACAACCTACCACCGTGGTGATTATGACAAATCATTCCTTAGGGAGAGGCCTATGTTCAGCAATTAACTTATTAAAAACTTGAAGGAGTCGAGAATGTGTACCATCTTTAAGTCGCTATTCTTTGCCGGATATAACGTATTGTTATGACAAATAGCAACTTTGTCTAGTGCTACAAAGTGTTGCAATAAAAATAAGTTATTACTCAAGCACACCGGCATGCTCGTATCAGTTTTGATTCATTAGATATTTTAGAAAAGTTTTACTATAATATTTACGTGAACTTTATCTTCTGTTCCACTTTTTTATTTTAGCTTTTTGTCAACAATTTTAAAAACTTCGGCGTGGAAGTGATATTTAAGTTATTTAATTGTTTTTAATAATCTTTGCACTTTGTTACTTGCCTGATTTACTTCTGGCACTTAGGTAATATTACAAAAAAAAAGAAAATCGATAAAATTTAATTAACTTCCATGCCACCACTGAAGGAATATCGACATATTATTATAATCAAAGACATGTTCAATATCGCCCATTAATATTTTAATATTCGTACCGCAGCCGATTCGTTGCGGCTGTTTTTTATCCTTGAAGGTTTTCCTATGCAGAAACTCGTAATGTACCTTTTTAATTTCGAGTCTCTGAACTTAACTGAGCTTAGTAGTTCAAGCATTCACTCGTTGTTGACGAAACAAAGTTTTAAATGTGCACGTTAAAAAGTTTATATCACGCGTGTGTAATTCAATAACTTGTACTAAATTAATCAATTAATTATAATTTTTAATTATTGTTCATTGATTCGTTATATACAATATTGAAATAAAAAAAAACTCAGCTTATTTTTCATGGAATGGAGGGGATATAGTGATTTGTTTCAAAAGTTTTTTAAGAATCTTGTCAGTATGACAACAATATAATGTGGATATTAATGAAACCTCCAAAAAATTTTGACAAACAGTAACAAGTAGTATTTGTTTTAAGATGCATTTACTACCAAAATGGCTATTTTGGTAATATTTTTTTATTTAAAAACAATTTTTTTTAATTTCAACTCTTTGTTCTAAATAGATAGTCTAATGTGTCCATAAAGGGGTTTTGTTCGACACATTAGTTATTTTTCCTTCCTCTTTAAGCTCAATCAATCAAATGGTATTCGTGCTTGTAAATGACACACAGACTGACATTGATTTAGCTTCCCGGCGGACCTTGCTGTGCCCTTTCCGGTAGGTGGCGCGGTGAGTTTGATTTTGATTTCTTAATTATTTAATAACTCGGCCACGGCGTTACCTATCGGATTAGAATGCTAGAGCATATCAATAAATCATCATCTCAACAGTACAAATATTTATTATATTCTAGGAATTTGACCACAATCGGTCGAGTCGTTCAAAAGTTACACGATCACAAACAGACGCACAAAAGATTTATATATACAGATAGGATATAACGTACTAGCCACTCGTTCGAGGGTCTATCAAGTTTATGTTATCCCGTGATTACGTAATACCAAACAATGTTGTTACGTAGTAGAGGCAAGCAGTAGCTTTTGCTGCTGCTCAAATAGGCCGGGTCGACCGGGGTAGTAAAACGTCCATGCGGAATACCGGCTTGAAGTAGAGGGATCTTGTGCTTCTGCGTTTCGTTCGGTGAGTGAGGTAATCGGATGCCCACTCCCCCCTCCCCCCACGTCCTCAAAAAAAAAACATAGCGGCTACTCGTTCAAAGATCTACCATGCTCATGTTATCCCGTAGATACGTAATACCAAAAAGCAATCTAACACGTGACTTCATTACTTTTACGGCCAATTTTGTGCTCCAGTAATTAAGCATCAAACCATTGTAAATATTTTCTGAAACAACTCGTACAGCTTCAACTGCATCCCCGCAATTGAGAACAATGTTGTTTAATGTCGTTCAATTAGTCATAAACGCCGTCACAGACTGCAATACACATTATGTAAAAAGTATGTTATAATTTATCAACTACAGTATAAATCTTGGATTTTAGAGCGCAGACGGAAACCAATCATTAATCTATCAAAATACAAAAAATCAACTAAGAAACGCTAAGAACCCAGTTCTAAGAGCACCACGAACTAATTATGGTATAAAGAACCTTATGTATGAATGGGGTCCAGTTTTATAACAAGCTTCCTAAAGATATTAAAGAATCGCAATCGATTTTTACTTTTAAAAAATTACTCAAAAATCATATAATAAATAACAATAAATAACTGCTGTACGATGAATGTATGTACATGTATGTATGTATATACTTATGCTGTATTTTTATTTTTATATGGATATAGTATCTTTAAATATTGGGTTTTAGGTATGTGTTTTTCTGCATATATGTATGTCTGTGCGTAAATGTATGTACACCTATTTAATTAGAAACTATTAAAAATAAATAACATCAGTTTTATAAAGTTAATACACACAAATAAAAATTCAAAATAACATAACAAGTATTAGGAACGTCATACTAAAAAGCTGCCGTTAAGTCCGCTCAGTGAAAGTTTTAGTCAGAGGATGGAATTGAAAATAATTAAGGTTTCAGCCTATAAAGGTCCCAGAATTGTTATCTTCTCGTTACTTAGACTGGAAATGGATTTTATAGTCGACTATAATTAAGTGTCTTCCGAGCTCTTACTCAAATAAATGTTCTCCAATGTGACAACTGCGATTTTTTTAAATTGGATTGCAGAGAATAACCTGCTGATGGTCCCCCATTAAAGTTACTGCTGCAGCCCATGGGCATCACCAAACAACCACAATCGAAGAAGGTGACATTGGCTCTACCACCCTTGTCACACAGCCCGGGATTATAGTGGCTCTTATATGTGACAATTGTGATTTTTATTGGATTGCAGAGAAGAACCTGCTGATGGTCCCCCATTAAAGTTACTGCTGCAGCCCATGGGCATCACCAAACTACCACAATCGAAGAAGGTGACATAGGCTCTACCACCCTTGTCACACAGCCCGGGATTATAGTGGCTCTTATATGTGACAATTGTGATTTTTTTATTGGATTGCAGAGAAGAACCTGCTGATGGTCCCCCATTAAAGTTACTGCTGCAGCCCATGGGCATCACCAAACTACCACAATCGAAGAAGGTGACATAGGCTCTACCACCCTTGTCACACAGCCCGGGATTATAGTGGCTCTCTATACTTGTCAAAACCGGAACATACCAGTAATAGCACATCTGTTAGGAGGCACGAATGGTTAAGAGTGTGGTACGTACCCAGATGACATAGGTGGAGATGAAGTCTTCCAACCGTTTTGAAGCCTAACGTTTGTATAGTTGGTCATGGGTTACAGGTAACAGTTGATTTCTAATTTATTAATGTTAACCATTTAATATTCAAAACAGTAAAGGTAAAGTAGCGGCCAGTTAATCCCATTACTAGGAAAAAACCTCCTCGCAATATTTGAAAAGGTTTTGAAGCCAGCCATACTACTCCTGAGCGTATGTTCTCGTAGTATATATTTATATTATTTATCGGAAATGCCGGTTTCCCTCACTACGTTATGCTTCAGCGCCCTGGTAAATCCTAAATAAACCTATCATCGGGATACGAAGCTGGGACACCGGTACTATGAAATAAGAGCGAACACTCGAACCACGGAGCTACCTCGACTCTCGAAATATGTATTCCATTCAATTCTAACTATTACTGGACAAACGAATACCATTGAATTCTGTCGACTGCAAATTAATAAAGGTGCAGTCAACGATGATGCTCGAATACACTTCAATTTAATGCACGGA
The DNA here is from genome assembly GCA_029286595.1 of Bhutanitis thaidina. Classification (NCBI taxonomy): domain Eukaryota; kingdom Metazoa; phylum Arthropoda; class Insecta; order Lepidoptera; family Papilionidae; genus Bhutanitis; species Bhutanitis thaidina. Next base: position 16,274,762 of record JAGSMS010000022.1, on the reverse strand, counting down.
TGTGCTCAAACGTTCAACCTTTCACGTTTTATTTTTACCGTCCATTTTGGTAAGTGATTACCGTCGCCAACGTACATCTGCAACACTAGAGGAGTTTTAAGAATGTTTGGGGGATTAGAAGGAGGGCGAGGAGGGGTGTGAGGGAGAGAAGAGGGGTTCGTACGGTTACCTCACTCTAGCACAAGATGCGTCTACTTCACGCCGGTATTCTGTGCACCGGCCTGTTCATGCACGCTCGGCTCTACCACGTACAAAACTGTAACGCATAATGATGTATACCGTAAAGAGATTGTTCTCGGTTACAGGTCATTTTTAGTTTAAGCTTTAAAGTGAAGTAAAGTATGAGCTCCTCTTTAGCACGTTTACGCTTTAAGTTTACGTCCCTTCCTACAAACTTTCAAGATTAGAAATTTATAAACCGATTTTAATGAAACTTTGTACGCATAAAAAGGTTAAATCGGTCTGAACAGGTAGTAGAAAGTATTGTTTAGTTTCCAGGTCCGCTGCGCTGCTATCTTGCGGTATGGCGAGCTGCATATTATGTCCAGTGTTCGCGACGTAAGAACTCACTGTTACGGTTCCATACCCAAAGGGTAAAACAGAGCCCTACTGATGTCACTTTGCTGACTGCATGCCTGTCCGTCTGTCGGGTGGACCAAGTTCGCTAAAAATACAATTAAATAATTTTTAAGATAGAAAGGAGAATATACATGTAAAAGGAGACAAAAAATATTCTTTTTAACTCTTCGCCAGATTGTACAAAAGACTGAGGAGTACAATTTACCATTATGTCTGGCGTATGTGGCCTATGAGAAAGCCTAAGATTCAGTTGAAATTTGGGCGGTGCTCCAGTCTCTCCAGCGGTGCCAGATAGACTCTCGGTACATCGAAGTGCTGAGGTGTTTGTACAATGAGGCTACGATGTCTATCCGAGTACAGAATCAGAGTACGAAACCAATCCAACTGCAGAAAGGTGTAAGACAGGGTGATGTCATATCCCCGAAACTCTTCACCGCTGCATTGGAAGATGTTTTAAAGAAAGAAAGAAAGAAAGAAAGAAAGTACTTTATTCATTGCCACAACTCAAGTAACACATAAGTAAACTTAATGTAAAAAAAATAATAATAATATTTTATTGGGTTGCAGCAACAAAACGGTGTCCGACTCAGCATAATGCTGTAGCAATGGTAAACCCCAACTACAGCGCTGGTATTCTGTCGGAAACACTTTTTTTCTTTTTTTTCTTCTTCGCGAGCAGTCGTCAGGCTTTATGAACTACATGATGAATATATAAATAACAACAAAAGACGTAATAATAATAATAATAAATATAGAAATACCCCATACAATAATAATAATAATAATATAATTCCGCAACGAGGACTAACAAATTTTAACCACTATTAACCTAAATGCCATGTAAAAGAAGTGACCTATACCTAATTTTAAAACTAGCCTTAGATTGGTATCCACGAAGAGGTGGTGGTAGGTTGTTCCAACACTTGGTGGCTAAGTAATGAAAACTACCTCGAAAAGCGGCAGTGACGTGTCCTGGAACAGTTAGCAAATATTTCGAGCCACGCGTTTCAATGCGTTTTCAAGCAGCTGAACTGGAAAAGATACGGTATCAACATCAATGGCGAATACATCACTCACTTTCGATTTGCCGACGACATAGTTCTTATGGCAGGATCGCTGGAGGAGCTTAGTACAATGCTCAAATGATCTCAATAACGTCTCCCAACAGGTTGGTCTTAAGATGAACATGGACAAGACAAAGTTCATATCAAACGTCCATGTCACACCAATACCGGTTGTTGTTGGGAACAATAGGCTCGAAGTTGTAGACGAGTACGTATACCTGGGACAAATTGTCTGATTAGGGTTAAGTCCAACTTCGACTCAGAGGTCAATCGACGAATCCAACTTGGCTGGGCTGCGTTCGGAAAACTACGTCATATCTTCTCGTCGAGTATACCGCAAAGCCTCAAAACCAAAGTATACAACCAGTGCGTGTTGCCAGTGATGACATACGGATCCGAGATTTGGTCCTTCACTACAGCCCGTATGAGGAAGCTCAAAGTTGCTCAGCGCGCTATGGAAGGGGCTATGATCGGTGTTTTTCTGCGTGATAGAGTCTGCAACAATGATATCCGCAGCAGAACTAAGGTAACCGACATAGCCGTAAAGATCAGCAATCTGAAGTGGCAATGGGCTGGCCACATAGCTCGCAGAACTGACAACCGTTGGGGAAAAAAGGTTCTCGAGTGCCAGCCACGTACAGGCAAACGCAGTGTAGGACGACCCCCCACAAGATGGAGTGACGACCTGCGCAGTGTTGCGGGAAGTCGATGGATGCAGGTGGCTCAGGACCGAGCTTCGTGGCAATCTTTGAGGGAGGCCTATGTTCAGCTGTGGACTTCTGATAGGCTGAAATGATGAATGATGATGTAGAAGTCAAGTAGAGTACAAAAATAGGATTTTTTTCTTTTTTATCCTCAAAAATAAAGAAACGAAGGCAGTCAAAGTTGTTAGTTTTGTATCTATTTTGTTGCGGAGTCTATCTCAAAAACTGAATTAGTTAGGAATTTGAAATTTCCGTATAATATGTACCATATATTTTATTAAAAAAAATGAAAACATTGTTTCATAAAGTAGTTTGAAGGCTGTGACTAAAACAAACTAGTTAATTGGTCATATGTACGGAACCATAAAAGACAGGGTCCGTATCCCACTTAGCCGGTTTTTATTTTTTAATTGTCTAAGTTTGTAAATGTTGTCTTTTCTATCATTACAAGTAACATATTTTAATCTATATTACGCATAGCAATGATTATAATATGCTTAGATGATAATTATAGAAGGATGCCACACACTTCGAATTAGTTTAACCAGCTGTCGCCAGCGGTATTTCCGAACAGTTATGACTCTTTCCATGAAGGTACCTACCTTCATGAAAAGAGTCTATTCCTTCCTTAAAGGCCGCCAACCTGCAGCTCTTATGGTGTTGCGGATGTTCGTGGGCGTAGGTAAACACTTACCATCACGTGTGCCTCTTGCTCTTTTGCTCCTTTTTTCAATAAAAAAAAAACTGGATTATTATTTTGCTACGATTTCATCTCTGCAATTACACCCTTGAAATATATCCATACCTTCACGTGTGATAACAATATGATTTATATTATTTCAACACGTCAAGAAACAAGAAGTCTTCGGGACATATGACTCTGGCTGGATTTTTACACCGTCCGATGCCTCGGAATATATTTTTTATTATCTCTCAGACATGCAGCTAAGGACGAGCAATCGTAAATGATCTATTCAATTCCATGTTGAATTTGCTTAAATGAACTAACCGAGGCAAATCCATTGATATCCAGTCAGAAATACTTGCCTGTCTGAATTCTAATACATTATTAACCTGACCAAAATGTTTGCTAACTCGAGCCACAGCGTCAGCGGAACTTGTTGCAATTTCACGCCTCGTTGACCCGCAAACGTTTAAGCCGACCACTTGTTTTTTTTCTTTCCAATGGTGAACTTTGAAAGGGTATTCTCTGTTTCAGAATATTGGTGTTAATTCTATACCTTTGTAATTTATGATAAGAATAATACTCGATGTGCCAGTAGTTAAATCTAATGCGAATTGAATTTGCGGGTCGTTAAATATATCAACTTACCCCTTTCCCAATATTTGTCATGTAAATGTTAATCTTAATCGAAGACTGGGTGGCGTATTGGCTAAGCGTTTAGCTGCTGCGCTGTGGGTCGCGTGTTCGCTTCGCGCACAGGACTGGTATTTGTATGGACTACGAATAACAGTTCCGAGTCTGGGTGTTCGTCCATGTGCAATTTATGTATGTAAACTGCCTTCGTGACTCAGGAGAATATCTTAAAGTGGAAGGTAAGGTTTGATCGAGGACAGGACTTTCGCTTATGAGGACTGGTGCAAACTTCTACCTGTCACTGTAGGCATTGGCAACCCCCACGGTATCAGAGATAAGCTGTCGGACCCCCAGGCAGGCTTTGTCAGCTGCGGCGGAGGAAACGCGCGTGCAGAAGGCTCGAAAGTAAAAAAAACATGTTTAAGAGCAACGACGCTGCTGGTGCTGATACGACGCCGTCTGCCGCCGTGTCGCGCTCCGACCCCGGTTGACGAAGATTATTCCCATTAAAATGGAGGGGAGCGGTTGAATTTAAAAAATATATATATATATACAAACGGGTAGTCCTTGAGTAGTCTGTGAACCTGGGTACGGGAGTCCTTTATGCGATTTGCGATTTGTCAGTGTGCGGGCGGGCGTGGCGATGAACCATCATAGGTGATGATGTCGTCAACGTCTATGATGACATTTTTGGGGCGCCTTTGGTTGGGTAGGATATCTCGCGCGGTGATCTACTTATCCAGCGTCGCCACTAATGGGTCCCAATGTACCTTCGTTTGCCTGTAAGTTTTACGTTACCACTCGAGCACCTGTCTTCCCCATGGAAATATCATGATCCTTAATTTTAAAGATATTTAGGGCCGCCATAGTGGGCAAATTAAAATCGCAGTGTAAATCTTTTAAAGGCCGGCAGCGCATCTGTAGCTCCTCCGGTGTTGTGGATGTTCGTGGGCGTCGGTGATCACTTACCATCAGGTGAGCCCCACGCTCGTTTGCCCCCTTCTTCTATAAAAAAAAAAATCTACATTCCGCATATGGTAAAGAGTTTTGGTATTCCGACGTTTGAAACGATCTTGTTTGAAACTCTGGTAGTGATTTTAAAGGACGGATCGTGTTTACTCACTCGTGGTGGACCCAGCTGAATAATATACGAGAATCAGGTATGCACTCCATAATAGATCATCATCATCATCATCATTTCAGCCTATCAGAAGTCCACTTCTGAACGTAGGCCTCCCCATAATAGATAATGAAAGATATTTGAAGAGTTATTTATAAGTCTACTACTAATGTACCTTCAATTAGTAATTTTTATGGGGTATTTCTATATTTACTCATCTGGTTAGGTTGTATATATAAATAAATATAGATACTTTATAAATTATATATATAATAAAATTAAATAGATAACTAAAACCCGACCAGATGGAAGCCCCCAGCAGGGGAGACCAGACGGCCGAGGGTTAGGGGGAAAGGGAAAGAAACCGGCGGACAGTGTGATAAGTAATAATTTTTATTTTTTCAAAATTTGTTTGACAGTTCCCCACGATAGACGAAATATTACATTTTGTATCGAATATTCTTATAATATTACATTATAATTAATAGCAACGGAAATGTAGATTTAATTGCAAATAACAACATTTTTGAAAGGAGTTTTTTGGCCAGAGTGAACGGACATCTAGGCAAGCGTGTACCATCCTAGGCCTCATCTTCGCTTTCCATCGGGGAAGATTGAGGTCAAACGCAAGCCTATTTTTTCATAAAAAAAAAACGAACTCAATTATGAAGATATAATAAGATTTGAAATGAAACTATTATTTACGGATTTCATCGCATTTATTTATTATTTTGAAATTCCTGAGCAACCTTGACTAAAGTGTTTGACGTCCTGATGTCCTAGTTAACCCGGCTGCCGTCAGCATTATGAAGTTACAAAATCCTTCATTTCGAATGTGTAGTATTCGCATAAATATAAGTAATTATTATGTAATAATATAACAAAATAGAGAGCCGTGGTAGCCTAGTGGTCAGGGCGCTCACTTTAGTTTCATAGAGGGCGAGTGACACCCCGGTTCGATCCCCGGTGCCGGCACCACTAAAATTGTTAATAGCAATTTTAGGTGCTGTATTTACCACGTGCTCAGCGGTGAAGGAAAACATAGTGAGGAAACCTGCATGTCTGAGAAAAAAATTAAGTATTATTTCGAGGATATGTGAAGCCAACCCGCACTGGAGCAGCGTGGTGGGCCCTTTCCCGGCTCCTAAACCCTCTCTAATACTCGTATTTGAGAAGGAGACCTTTGCTCAGCAGCGGGCACTTATAGGCTGCTACTTTACTTTTTTATAACAAAATACCGTAAAAATAGATAAAAAAAATTAAAAATTTCTATCAAAAGTTTCGAGAGGAGAAACTAAATGAAAATAACGCGGTGTAATATACCAGTATACGTCCTAAAGAAACAAATCAAAATATAGGTCTTTGTTAGCACAAGGTACGTGTTGGGTTTCTTAAACGGTGATTCTGGTGACCACATTCCACTCACGTAATTTACAAGATATGCCGGTTGAACGCTTATAGGGATCTCTAAACAAAGGTTACGTGTGTGCTTGTTGGGGAGTGGGGAGGTTAGGTCTATTTCAAAAATAGATGTTAAATCATGTTAACTGACAGCACTTAAAATCGCAATCAACAATTGTAGCGGTGCCGCCATCGGGAATCGAACTCAGTTCACTCGCGTACTATAGAACTTGAAGGGAATGCCTGCTTCTGAGCTACCATGTCTAGTGTAAACCGGAAGAGAAGAGTAGTTGATGATGATGCGACAGATATAGTTAGAGAGTGTGTCTGTCGGTGGCAATTGCTATTTTAAAGGCTTTTCCCATACGACTCCCACGGGAAGAAACCCTATCAGGAGATCTCTTTTGCTCTGAAATCTGAAACATGTGATGGTTTTGTAGTAAGTCTTTTTTATATATGTTAGGTCATACATATGTAAAAAAGATACGTACAACATACGAAACTTGTATTTGCATTAATATAATTTAAGAAGTTTTGATTTTATTAAAAACAAGCTGTTGGTTCTTTGATAAATAAAAAAAACGAATCAGTTCAAAGTTTACGCAAAGGGAATCACGTTCAATGTATCCAGAGAACATTTTTATTTTTTAACATTAATGTATTTCCCTGTACATTTGTACATTGTATTCGTCTTTCATTTCTCTTTTCAACATCAACACCGTAGTAGTTGTTGGGATTCTTTTTTTTTTTTTTGGTTAAACAATCATAGGAAATATTAAAAGAATACGCAAGACTAAAAAGAAGTGTACGTATAAGCAATATGAGAAAATATGCTGTTGGCAGAGGCACTGTTTACTGTTTAATATAGTGTATTGGAAAATTTTTATATAGTGTGTTGCTTAAGTACTTATGCGACCAATACGTGGTATTTCACTGCAGACTGTATGGGGAAGCTCAGAGCTGCTCAACTGAGTATGGAAAGGGCTGTCCTCCGTGTTTATCTACGTGATGGAATCCGAATATAAGTAGATGTAAAACATCGCTAACCGAAATAGCCTAGTATGGATCAGCAGACTGAAGTGGCACGGGGCCGGCCACGAAATTTAAACGGCTTTTATGTCTAATAAATAATCTTCTTTTAGATCTTTCCCCATAACGTATTAAGAGTATTGGCAATCGCAGTGTGAGATCTCAAACCTAAGTAGAAGCTGCTGGCCATCTCTGGTCCGTGAACTTACGGTGTGGTATTTTTTGATATGTGTATTCCACCAGACGCCACGTTCTTTCGACAGTTGGGGCACAACGTGCAGGTGTGGTTGGCTTTGATCAAAAATATTCTGTTTAATATGTAAGGGACAATCCCTTACATAGTAAACATTAAACGGGAAAAAATAGAATTGAAATATCATCATCATCATCATTTCAGCCTATCAGAAGACCACTGCTGAACATAGGCCTCCCCCAAAGATTGCCACGAAGCTCGGTCCTGAGCCACCTGCATCCATCGACTTCCCGCAACACTGCGCAGGTCGTCACTCCATCTTGTGGGGGGTCGTCCTACACTGCGTTTGCCCGTACGTGGCTGCCACTCGAGAACCTTTTTCCTCAACGGTTGTCAGTTCTGCGAGCTATGTGGCCGGCCCATTCCCACTACAGCTTGCTGATCTTTACGGCTATGTCGGTTACCTTAGTTAAAAAATATAACTCTGTTTTATTCTTGGTCTATGTAACTTTTTACATAACCTATTATTATACTTTAAAAACTATTTGGTTATCCTAAATTCAAACTTCTTAAAAATAGTTTTACATTTAAAATCGGTTTTATAAGTACTAAGCTTTTTCGACAAATTCGGGACCTTAACTTCAAAAAACGTTATTAATTCAGTCAGATCTACGCAGAAAAATTTTGGGAATAAAAAATTATACATTGAACTCATTAAAAGCAATTATAAAGTTTCATTTCAATATGCCAAAACAGTTTTAATATATGATAGGTAAGGTCGGATATATTATGAGGGTATGCAGATATTACAAACTTCCATTTGGCTCCACACAGCGCTGCCATACGGGTTCCCATAATCCACTTTTGTCCTCTCTAGTGACACGTATTGGTTTTGTAGCAAACTGTTGACATTTTAGATTCCACAGAGCAGTGAAGCGATAATTGTGCTGTTGACTCAACGTTCATCGTTAGAAGCGAAAGGTAGTGTTTGTCATGTCGTTGTTCGATTGTAGAATTGATGATAACGTGAAATGGCTGATCTAGTTGTGGCCATGTTGTTTATTAGTCACAATTGGCGGTCATCCAGTTTTGGCAATATCATTTATATAGGCAACCGGCAATGAAATGAGAATCCGAGTATTTGTCGCATTTAATTCTGTTTTTGTATTCTCGACGTTTCGAGTGCTTTATAGCAGCCATGGTCATGACGGAACATAGGTATTAGATGTCCAGATGTCATAGTCAGCTCGGGATACCTACAGCTTTTAATTGTTAATATTGGTCCGATCTACGCAGAATGTGCTCACAGTCGTCAGAGGTCGTGCAGTGGTAACTTCTATCGAAGAAGAAGGTTACAGATGCATTGTCACTCCTGAGGGCTGAGATGAAATGCCTCGCAGCCCGTTATTATACTGGCTCTTTATACCCTTCTAACTGGAATACAACGGTAGTTGCTCTGCTGTTTGGCAAAAATGGAAAGATGCAGCTAACAATTACTGAACTAGGTAATATATAGGTCTGGTATACCTGAACCTGATATTTCATTCAAAGTAATTCTTTTAAATTTATAATAGCGATTTCAAAGTCATTTATTAAAACTCCATCATTATGAAAATATTTACTAGACACTTGTAATTGTTTGTCATAAAAAAATTATACATCAAAATTCTAGAGCAAAGTATACAACCAGTGTGTATTGCCAGTAATGGTTTACGGAACCGAAACGTGGTATGAGGAAACTAAAAGTTACTCAGCGAGCTATGGAAAGGGCTATGCTTGGTGTTTCTCTGTGCAATAAAATCTGCAATGACGATGTCCGCGGCAGAACAAGGATAACCGACATAGCCGTAAGGATTAGTAAGCTGAAGCGGCTAATAGCCGGCCACATATCTCGCAGAACTGATAACCTTTGGGGTGGAAAGGTTCCCGAGGGGCAACCTTGTACAGACAAACGTAATGTAGGACGTACCCCTACACATAGACCCCACAACATAGAGTAACGACTTGCACAGTGTTGCGGGAAGTCGATGGATGCAGGTGGCTCAGGACCGTGCTTTGTGGCAATCTTTGGGGAAGGGCTATCTTCAGTACTGTAACTATGACAGTCTGAAATGATGATGATGATCATGATGACGATGGGTGAGTATTTAAGATATTGGCCGATTCGATTTAAGAGATGTGAGTTCGATCCTCAATGTGGAGAGCTCATACCAATGAGTTTTTCGAAACTTAGCAAGATATGTATCGCAGATCTGATCATTAAGACGATGACCAGGCTCACCACGTGTCAGGTCCCAATTTAGCCCTGGTAAAAATTACTCAAATATCCAGACATGTATTTATCGTTTGTTTGTTATAAAACCACCCGGTTTCGCTGTATGGCACCTTCAGGTATTATTAAATTAGGGTGTTGATTTTAAGTGTCAAGTTATAGTTTTCATAAGTTTCGTTTTATTCGGTTCGATTTATATAGAATGTTTTGCATATATGTATGTAAAATCTACCATTAACTAAATATTCTCCTGTCGCTGGTCTGCTGGAAGAAATTTCTTAAGAAATAAGCAGTACCATTGTACAGACCATTTCTTTTTTTTATGATTCTCTTGTGTGTACGTAAATTATTAAATAAATAAATTTGAAGCTCTGGGGTAATTCGTTTTTCCTCCAAACTTATTCACACTTCTTTATCTCGAATATGTCATCATAATACGTTATATTTTTTACGTAAATATTAAAAAAAATCTTATATATTTTTCGTTTACTACTATTAAAAATTATTGTTCATTTTTAAATTCTTTGCCAAAGACATAATATAGTCGTATAGCCATCCCATTTCTTTTAAGGTTTCAAGGGTCTGCTCAGATATTTAGTTTTATATTTCGTGTCTTATCATGCCCCCACTACACGTAAGCTCTTCGGATAGAACCGGCAAATATTACTTAGTATCCCATCCCATTTTGTTACAGGATTATGTGGGGACACGACGCAAAGCATGTTGTTTAAGTGTCGGGTTCAATGTACATAGTATGGCCGTAAGTTGCTACACGTCACATTGCATATCTTTTCTAAAGAAACTGTGTAATAATAATATAACATTTATCTAAGTTTAAGCGATTAAATGACGCGGTGCAATGACCACGAATCTGTAGATTTACGCACTGTGTATATGGAGAATATAGCCACTAAATACTTTTCGAGAGAGTAACGTTTTGAGCAGGCCTTGTCCCTTAGTACTCATCACAATTTGTAGTCCTACAGATCTGAATTGAATGAGGTTCAGTATTCAGCTGTGGTAGCCCAGTGGTCAGGGCGCTCACTTTCAATTCATAGAGCGCGAGTGATCTGACCACTAAATTTTGAATAGTAATTTTAAGTGCACCTGCGTGTCTGAGAAATTATAAAAAATATAATTTCGAGTATATCTCTGAAGCTCGCCAACCTGCACTGGAGCAGTGTGGCGGACCCTTTTTGGCTCCAAAATCCTCTGAGATGTCCGAGAAGGAGGCCTTTGTTTAGCAGTGGGCACTTACAGGTGCTACTTTAGTTTACTTTACTTCAGCTCTTTTTGAGGCCGGAACATTGTTCTCAAACGGGTTTGAATTGTTCATGCTTTGTGATCAGGAACAAAGTTTTGCTGAAAAGTTCACGATACAACTCTGAAAAGTATATCCCTGAGATGGATAGAGATGTAAAAGCAAATTATTAGAGTTAAACCAATGAAGTATTTTTGACAGCATTTTAATAATGATATGAATATGAATATGATTTAAAAAATTTATAAAGTATCATCAGCAAATAATATTATATTATGTTTATGCCCTATTAAGTAAGGTAAGTCATTAATGTAAGTAAGAAAAAGAAATGGGTCGAGAATTGAGCCCTGCGGAACGCCCATTGTTACCGACGATCCGGAAGAACTCGCACCATCGATTATAACTTTTTGAATCTTATTACCCAATAGAGATAATAAGTTGAAGCGCTGCACTTCTCATGGAATAATGATGTATGTATATATACTCAGATATTTGTTAGTATATATTATACCGGTTAATATTATTAAATCTAACAAGTTTTAATAAAAACCTAACCAATAAAAATTTTTCAAATAAGCCTTCTAGTTTCATTTCCTTTCAAAAAATGTTCAAAGTAATGACACACAAAGGAATAACCCTGTATATAAACGACAAATACCACGTACTACTATATAATGGCAGATCTCACGAATTCCTCTAAGTAGAGGTCCTAGAATACTGAAATGCTTATATTAGTGCCTTGTACCTTAGAGGTGCCAAAAGAGATAATTATTTGGGATAATCTTGGTAAAAATATTTTTGTATTCATATTTAGAATTCTAAAAGCTTTTAACCATTAATAATGCACAGAATTCTGTTCCGTTACATATCACATGTATAATACATCAGCCTGTACGTTATAAAAATAAAACCGTTAATATTTTATTTTCACCTAAAAAGTTATAATAGTATTGCTTTAAGCTCAACCCACAAAACAAACTTTTGTTGTTAACTCGAAAGCGAAAGTAGGTTTTTAATGTTTGTTCAAAGTTTCGAAGAAGATGAAGTTCAAATTCTTACAAAGTATAAAAGTATAATATTCCTCTCACTTATTGGATGCCTCCGAGGAATTTGTTACATTAATAAACTTTTGTTGAATTTAATAATATCCTAATTGCTTTCACGTATGTCATTTGAATGCTCATAGCATTCTTGGAGTCTACTACTGTCCAGCTTAAAGAAAACTACTTCTCCGAAAATTTAATGTTTTTCTGTTCAGTTAACATGCATCATATATAGACTTTAACACTGACCTTTTAGGGTCAGTCATTTCGACGCACAATATCTTTATTCTGTCATTATTTGCTACACGTCATAATATTGACTCTGCGGATCTGAATCAACCATATAGTAGTGGTAGAGCCAAGCGGCGGCTTTTGCTGTTCGAATGGGTTGGCTCGACTGGTAGTACCATGTCCTGTCAGAATACCGGCGTAAAGTAGAGTCAACTTGTGGATCGGTGTTCCGTTCGATGAGTGAGGTAATCGATGATCACTCCTTACCTCCCCCTTTCTTCTGCCGCTTTTCTCCTCCCCGATTCTCCACCCGCTTCGTTGTTGTGATGTACTGACCGGCGTCCCTCAGGGCAGTATTATCTCTCCTCTTTTGTTCTTTATTTTTATCAATATTATAACACTAAAAATCTTAAGCTCTCTTATAATTTGTGTGCAAATGATTGTCAATTTTACCCAGATGCAAAACCGATGATCGATAAATCGATAGCATTATTAAATAACGATTAAAAACACATTTCTGAAGGGTCCGCTGTGCGCGATAGAAACTATAATTAATAACCTTGTTAAAAAATTTGTTAAGAAATACCTTTTTGTAGATCAATATATCGAGGACAAAGATGTGTGAAAAAACTTCTCACTCTGCACTTGCAAGTCCCCTGGCATTGACATTAACTTTAATTATTAATGGGTACATTTGACAAGGTAATTATTTCCGTAAAAAGAAAAAAATAGACACCTGGAGTTTCTTCTCTCGAGGTCTTGTTTTGCAAACATGTTTAAATTAGGTATCCCTTAGACCTTAAAGCAAACCTAAATTGAATAAAAAAGTTTTGAACTTTGCCTTTGACACATAAATTATGCATCAAAGAGCATTGCTGATTTTATGGACGTCATTTTAAGGTATTGCCTAAAACGAAAACGTAGAATGTGACCTTTTACTGGATCTAAGGAAAGAAACGTAGTAGATTGTTATGCTGCTAGAAACGGTTAAAACATAAACTTATCTATAGCTTGTCTGTGGGACTGTTTCTAATCTTTTGCAGGAAGCAGGTGTGAGTATCTTTGTAACATGTACTTTTTCTTTGATTATTAAATATTATTAGGCAAAGATGCACTCCGCGTGTGTTTTCGCATATGACTTCTAAACTTATAAGTGGATTTTATTGCAGTTATCATCGTCATTTAGAACATTTCCTCACAAAAGTTAATATTTATAACACACTAGCTGTGACCCGTGGTTTTACCACAAGCCAGTTTCATTCATATGATCAGTACATGATCAAGATTTGTGGTTACTGTACCGCTCCTATGGGTCCTAGCATATTATATAGTCTATAGCCTTTCTCAATAAATGAGTAATCAATAAAAATAGTTCAAATCGGACTGGTATTGCCTGAGATTAGAACGTTAAAACATACATGCTCTTCAGCTTTATAATATTAGTACAGATTGAATTTAGTTTATACATAACAGTATATATATATGACCGTGGGAAGCCGGCGCGCGATCGTTAAAAGTATTTGATCACTGTAAAGAGTTGAATGAATAAAATCGTTATCTCTGAAACATAACAACATGACTCGTAGTAATTAAATGGTGTTATCTTTGCAAATCCAATTATACTCATATTGTTTCTGCCGTTTTTTTGTCATTATTATCCGTAATTGTATTGTTAAATAACTACCTTACTTCTATTATTATATTCGTATATAAGAAAGTAATAATTAATTAAATGATATACATTTTTTTTTATTTGATTGCGATGATTTTGATGCTCGCTTAACAGACTGCCACGGCGAACACTCGATCACTGCGAAATTTATAAAAGCTTTTATTTAATGTTTAAAAATTTCACCTAATTTCCGATTTTAACTTCCTAAACTGAGAACTTTCGCAAAGCCTTCCAAATGCGGTTTGTTTGTTTTATCCGTTCGTTAAATTCCTTCGTGAATGCTCTCACTTTATATGGAACCTACAAGTCCAATTTTAAGTTTGTAGGGCTTACAGTTCCTGAAATTTCGTAGTATCACTTAAGTAACTATATATGCTTTGGTATATACCTGGTATGACCAGAATTTAGCCATCGCTAGCTCCAGAGATTGGTCGAGAGACTAAATGACGGAGTAATGTTTTGAGCAAGGTTCAGATTTAGACTGAACATTTTTTTTGAAACAGGTTTGAGCTGTTCGCTTCTTGTGACCAGGAGTCGCTCCATTTTGGAGGGGGCATCACCGGTATACAATCAGTACGTATTGTGCCATTGCGCGGAAACAAAAAATAAATCGTTTATATTACAATAACGCAAGTTAATTTATAATTCCTTGGTTTCAAAGATTGAGATGAGCTTGAGACATATTCAAATCAGAGATTTAATTAAAGTTCTGAAATCTTAAGCAGAGGAAACTGTAACATATAAGTCGTTTCTGTTAATTGGTATACATTGGCCATCGTTTGTCTATTATAAGTTAGAGATAATTCAAGTTAAAGCCTGATATTTGTTAAGGAAAGAAAAGGACAAACATTATTTTCGTCTATTAAAAATTATATTCAATAGAAAATAATGTAGAATATAGCCGAGTGATACGGGGATCTAAACCGAGGACCGAGTCATGAATATTTATTCATGTGTCTATAATTATTTATCAGGTATGGTATAGCTTTTCATTCAGTTATCAAGAGACAGGGAGTTCTAGTTCAGGTCGTGTGTCATTGTTCATGGCTTTGGGTGTCGCGGGTCCTCTTCCCGCACTGAACAAGTATTTGTATCGACTACAAATAATTGTTCCGGGTCTGGATAATTGTCCATGAGCAAATTATGGATGTCAGGATGTCAACCGCCTCCGCGACAAAGGAGATATTCCCACATAATGTCTTTTTTTTAATATTGATATATAGTTCTGGTGTTAATATAAATGTCCGGTAAATATTCGAAGGAATTAGTATTTCATAAACCAATTTATTCTTTGATATGTTATAAAAAAATTAACTTATAATTTATATGAAAGCTTTGGAATAGCAGACAGCTGACATATTTTCCCGAAGAATTTAATTGAGAATTCAAACTGATCCTCGGTGTTTTTATTCAAATACAATTGTCCAATTCTGAATACGTCTATCTGTAAATCTGATTTAGTTTTCAAAGAACCTTTCTGTAATTCAAAAAAAGAAGACAAATCCTATTTTCTCTCAAATTTTCTAGATTTCAATTCGTCCGCTTCATGTAATCAATTTTGCGATAATCCTATTGAAGATTTATAAGTACAATCTAGAAAATAGTCTTGTACGTAATTTTTCGTAGATTATGTTAAAATAGTCAATTGAAAATTATTATTTAGGCTTAAGCGCGACTAAAAAGTGTTTTTAAGTTTTAAATTTTTACACACATGCGGACAATGAAGTTCTGTTTCGATATTGGCAGTAATGAGCTCGCTCCGAGAACTAAAAACGGCAAATAAGCATCCCAAAAATGTCAGACCCGAGATATCCAAATAGATGATAAGCAGCGACTAAGGTGCGTTGGGTCTTGTGCCTTATCCGTTGCTTCATAAATTATAGCATAAAAATTCCACGTGATATCGTTCCCCAGATTAGATCATACCGTAATATTTTTGAACATGGTTCTGTTTATCCGAAATATGATAACCGATGAATGAAACCAGGTCTTGGATGTAAATATAATATGAAAAAGGTTGTATATTGTCGCTAACGTTAATAGTAAATATAACTAGAATGAATGAAACAACATAAAATATTTAAAACTTTTAAAGTATTCAAGCCTTCTCGGGAGAACAAGAATTCTCAAGTTAGATTTTACTTGAATATTATATCTAAGGACGCTGCTCAGTGAAAAGTCGTTATTTTTAATTACAAAATATCTAAATAAATGCTCGTTATAGTTTTATTAAATCATTAAAGTAACCAATCACGAGCATAAACCGAATAACGGTGTGGTCAGAGGGCTGGATTTCAGCCTGTCCTGTTGCAGCTAACACCTGTCGTTACCTTTTCAAAGTTATCGCAGCGGTCGTATTTGGCCTTAATACAACTTCAGAACAAAGACACCCACAACCTTTATAAGTCAAGTTAAGCTGCGTGGTTGAAGGGAAGGTTTCAAACGAGGCCAAGGTTCCACCACGTGTTTAAGAGCTCCATAAATAGATGCGGGCTGACTAACACCAATCAAAACTTACCGAGTAATTCAAGTTAACTATCGTAAGTTTGTAATTTACATAATAGCGCCCTCGCTGTACAGACCCGCCCGCGTCGTTCACCGTTGTTTAAGTTTCCGTTAAAGACACAACGATGTAGTACGGAACCCACATGGCGCAGCTTCTATAACTAGACACTTTGCTGAATTAGTACAAACTGTTCTTTAGGTGGTCAAATAATTATAATGCTGTGCAGTTGCGGTTTTCGGAATAGACGTAATTGTCTCAATGTTAAATCCGTGAAAAATAAATGTACCTTCGAGATTATTTTCACAATTACTTTGAAATGTTATGCTCTGTTGTAAAATATATAAGCAAAGGCACTCTCTGACTGATATTATATCTCTATATTACAATCTCGTTAAAAATATATTTGACACGTCTCTTACTGGTTTTATTCTTACTGGTTTTAGCTTCAAATAACTCGCGTATTTAAAAGAATGTAAAATAACGACCGGGTAGCTTTGTGGGTAGCATTACCGACTGCTTAGCTGTGGGTTTGAATCCCAGCGGAAACCAATGTTAGGTTGAAACACTATTGTTTTGTCCCGTATCACTGATACTGCATCTGAACCTTCATCCGATCTGATCACATAGCGTTACATTATATAAGGGGAGGTAAAGACGAGTGAGTGCCTCTGTGTTCGCGCGGCACTATAATATCTCCTGCGCAGTTGACAGCTGTCATCTGTCATCTCCTGCGCAGTTCGAAAGTTGTGGCAGTGGTTGAAATCGGTCGGGTGAACCGACATCAATCAAAAAGTATTTCCAATACATAAAAGTTACTCCTCTTAATTAGTCTTTCAAAGACTACTTCTAAACAGAACAAAGCCCCAGCAAAATGCAGCATGAGTTTATTGGAAAGGCTTGCATACTCACCACGCTTGAAAGGGGGTCGGTGAGCGCAGTGCCGGTCGCACTGGTGATGCTACTCCCCATCACATTTGAGTTCGCCAAAGTTGGTAGGATTTTCCGCCATAATTCGTCCGCCAGAACCTCGTACGTTAATCAGCCGCTGCGCCCCGTTCACGTGAGGTTACCATTTCGAGAACATAATCGAGCATATACTTTTCAGAAAGAAATAATCTGAACATTCGTTTCATCTAGAATACACAATAACATTAGACACTAAACTAATTCACATTTACGACGTGAATTATTAATTCATCTTTCTATTGAACCCCGCCAGAAGTACGAGACTCGAGTGACGTAACTTCTTGTGTTGATTTCTTAATGAGTTCCCTATCTCAGATACATTAAATGTACTATTCGTACCCTATTTCAAGTTTACTTAAAAGATTTTACCTCGACAGCTTACACTGGAGAATTTTCATTAACGCCATTGCTGCTTGGAATGTTACTGATTGTATTTTCTGTGGAGGCGGAAAAATTAATGAGGCGCTTAGGCCTCCGCGTATCTTACGTCAACGTGACGTCATGCCGGGTATATGAGACTAGCCGTGCAATAGCTGCGTAAGAGAATCTGCCATCCTATATTATACCGTGAGTGGCGTAAAAGACGATTTCTTTATAGGTCTGTGGAACGATGTGGATTAACGTGATGGTAAATGACTGCTGCAGTCCATGGACATCTGAATACAACACGAATCGAAGAAGGTTACAGATGCGTTGACGCCCCTGAGAACTGTGATCCAATGCCTCGTCATTATCATTCATCATTTCAGCCTACTACAAGTCCACTGCTGAACATAGGCCTCCCCCAAAGGTTGCCGCAACATTGCGCAGGTCGTCACTCCATCTTGTGGGGGTTCGTCCCACACTGCGTTTGCGTGGCTGCTACTCGAGAACCTCTTTTCCCCAACGGTTGTCGGTTCTGCGAGCTATGTGGCCGGCCCATTGCCACTTCAGTTTGCTGATCCTTGCGACTATGTCGGTTACCTTAGTTCGGCTGCGGATATCATCATTGCAGACTCTATCGCGCAGAGAAACTCCGATCATAGCGCGCTGATCATGCCTCACGGCCTGTAATTTTAACGCCTCGGTACACCTTTCTAAACCGAAACTAAGGAAATTAGATAGCTTAATTCTTTGCCCGTAGAATTGGAGGCGGATTTAGAAGGCGCCGTGCTCCAGCTTGCCTTGCCTAGAGAGGAGGGGGGACATAGTACTTACCCGAGATGTGTTTGCTTGAGGCGGCCGGAAATGAAGGAATCTCGGATGTTTGCCACAGCTTTCTCTTGGTAGAACACAGTGAGATTAATTTATGATATAATTAATAATCCAATCGCAACGTATATCTATTAACGGTTTAAAAAATTGTTTCGGTATTATTTGTTGTTATGCTTGTGTTTTGCGCTCGACGTTGACGCGCGGTGTATAATTATTTTCGTAACAAATTCCTAGGCCTACATAGGCCTCTCCGTCAAGAGTTTGCCATATTCGCCATGGACAACAGGCGGCTTGGCGATCGGACTAACAGACACCCCGCACCTTACACGCTGGTACCCGGTTATCGAACGAAGGGTTTTCCCTTAGTTGCCACTTATGGTGATGGCAGATTCTTACGCCTATACCACACCTAATATCATGAAAAAATTAATAACATATCGCAATATGATATGGATAGTAACAACGGGAGCCGTGGAAGGAAGTAGTGGTCAGGACGCTCGCATTAGTCTCATTGACCGCGAGTGACCTGGGTTGCGATCCTCGGTGTCGATCCTCCTATATAATTGTTAATAGACATTTTAAGTGCTACATTAACCACGTGCTCGGCGGTGAAGGAAAACATCGTGAGGAAACCTGCATGTCTGAGAAATAACCGGCATCGGAGCAGCTTGGCGGACTCTTACCGGGTCCAAAACCATCACAGATATTTGAGAAGGAGGCCTATGCTCAGCGGTGGGGGACTTTACTTTTCTATGTATGCATGTATATATTCACGCCTTGTTCCCAACGGGGTAGGCAGAGACAATCTTCTTCCACTTGCTACGGTCCTGATATACGTCTTTCACTTCTTCCACTTTTATTAATCTTCTCATGCATGCTCGTTGGTTTAGAGTAATCTTGACTAGGCCTTTTTTCAGAACGTCTCCGATTTGATCGTGAAATGTTCGCCTAGGCCTTCCTCTCTCGACTCTACCATACTTTACTAACAACGAAGATATTATGTTAATGTATAATCGTCTCGAAGCCACTGCCGAATGATATTTATGTTTCAATATCATTAAAATTCCATTTACAGCGAGTTTGAAAGATTTTGCTATGTAAAATTATCCTTTGAATATAATTATCATAGAAAATGAACCTTGTTTAACGTTTTGTTTTTAGAGAAACACGCGATGTGGTTTTAGTAGAATCTAATTAATTGCAACATAATAACTTCACATCCTTTCATTGTTTGTTTATCTATTATACGGAAAAGCAAACTATTTACATTCCGTAATATAATAATAAAAGTAAAAGAAAATAATAATAATAATAAGAACCTCGCAAAAGCTGAAACAGATAAGAAAACGAAATATCTGGACCTGGCTCACGAGGTGCCGACATGTAGGGAGGTATGCCGGCCGAAACTATTCCTATAGTCTTCTCTGCAAATGGGTTAATCCCAGTCAGCCTCTCGGAACATCTGAGGCGGCTGGGACTCCGTGACGGACCGCTTCGAGCTCGCATCGTCCGCCGGTTTCTTTCCCTTTCCCCCTGACCCTCGGCCTTCTGGTCTCCCCTGCCGAGTGCTTCCGTCTGATTGGGTTATAATTTATTTATTTATTTTATTTTATTTTAATTATGATATATATTAAAGATAACTTATTTATTTTATTGTATTATATGTATGCATACATATTTATATATATCACCCAACTACATAATAATAATAGCTTTATTCATCCTTACACAGTTAAAATTACATAAGAAAAACTAAATGGTAAGTATGTATTTAAAAATTTTTATTTTACTTTTCCAATTAATCTGTTACGATGTAAGGGCTGCCGAGGGCCGTAAAAGCCTCCTCCAAAGCCTTCCGTGTTTTCCTGTCTTTCCTGCAGTCTTTGCTATGTCCTCATTCCATCTTTTTGTGGTCTTCCTACAATCCTTTTCCAATTCCTTTTCTTTTACAATAAATGGGGTACCAGTTGGTTGTTTCTTTTGTCCATCTTTCATCGTTTGCTCGCTGTATGTGTCCTGTCCATTTCCACTTTAAACGCAATATATATTTCAGAACATCCTTAGCTTTAGTTATTTTCCTTATAGTGGAGTTTTTGACACGATCTCGCAGTTTGAGTCCAAGAAAACTTCTTGGTATTCCTCTTTGGCAAACCCTTGCTTTGTTTATTGTTTTTTTTGTCATCTGCCAAGTCTGGCAAGCGTAAGTCGGGCAAGGTAGCATACATGTTTTCATAACCTTCGTTTTGAGATTTGTTGGAAGATTACTTTTAAAAATTTCTTTCTTCGACCAGTACTTACTCCATGTGATTTTTATTCTTCTGTCTATTTCTTTAGTTATATTTGTTTTGAAAGAAAGAACATTCCGTAATATAAATTTATATTTATTGTTTTAAGTTTATCGTTAGACGGACGAATCGCGCAGGCTTCACATCGATCTGTAGCATATGAACTAAATGTGAATAGGTTATACATATAATATTTTTGTACCATGTAACACCAATAGCGCTTGTTGTTGCGAACAATTTGCTCGAAGTTGTAGACGAGTACGTATACCTGGAGGAACCTCATTACGAAACGGTGGTAGGTTTAAAAGAAAAGTACTTTTCACAAATAAAATGTACTTTTCTTAGGTTGAATTAATGATTCGATTACGACACAATGACGTCATTCACCACAAAAAAAAAACGTGATAAAACGTTGCCTTGATAATTGAAGCGATGACGTCACAAACTATACAATGCCTTAATTAATTCAATCAGTCTTCTTGACGCAGTTTCGCGCTACGTAACGAAATTGGAAAAGGGATGCAAAAAAAAACGGTCCTTCGTTACTTCGGTTTTTTGTATACTCTTTTCGAGTAAAAAAAACACAAAAACCCTGCATTCCCGGCCGGAACCGTTACAGGGTTTTTCGAATGTGCAAACAAATGTTCGTTAACACGTTCGTTTGGAAAACACCTGTGTAAGACTGGATTCGATCAGAACTCGTACGGATTTACAGTTTATAAATCAGCATTTAAAAAAAAATCTATTTCAATAATGATATTTTTGCAGGCCAAGATTGTCGATTGGTTAGAGCAAGTAGCAGTGTTATAATCGGATACCAACGAGTATAGTGTAACAATAATCTGAACAGACGACGACAAGCTCGCCGCCTGACACGTTATCCCGACGACTCTGATTATTCCCTTCTCGGTTGTCAAAACGTGGGAGCTTATATATGTTTGTTATGCAGTGGATTTCTTAACAAAAATTATATAGCAAACTTGCCGAGATGACTGGCTATACAGAAATGGTGAGGTTAATAAAGAACTTGCCATGTTCTTCCTCAATGTGCAAGATACCTCCGTAGTGAATTTGATGAAAATTGTTTCAGCGGATTAGACAGTGAATCAACCTTGACAGGAATCTAACACCTCAGTACCCCCATGACCACGGTTGCTGTAAAGCAATCGAAACGTCGGGAATATAAAAACATAATTAAACGCGATAAAAACCGTCAATAATAGTTTCATTTCAAATGTGTAGTGTTTGCGTAAATACGTGTAATTTTATTCGGGTAGAGCCAAGTGGCGGCTTTTGCTGCTGCACAAATGGGCCGGCTCGATCGGGTTGGTACCACGGCCTCGCAGAATACCGGCGTGAAGTAGAGGCATATTGTGCTTCTGAGTTTCGTTCGGTGAGTGAGGTAACCGGAGGCCCACTCCCTCCCCATCCCCTTCCTGTCTCCCTCCCATCTCCCAAATACCCTAAAAGGCCGGCAACGCACCTGCAGCACCTCTGGTGTTGCAGATGCACGTGGGCGACGGTAATCACTTACCATCAGGTGAGCCACTTGCTCGTTTGCCGCCTTCCCATAAAAAAAAACGAGAAATCGTTATTTTATACACAGGTGAAGTCGCGGGCAAAAGCTAGTGGATAATATGGATACAACCAGTGCCGGTTACAGCCGTTATAGTACTTGAGTCAATCATAAAGTCACAATGAACGCGTGCGTGACGTTGTCAGATTCCCTTTCTTTATTAACACTGAAATATCACGTACAGACAAATTCGCTGTTTTATTGCGTATACTGGCTTCATATAATTCTTGGCTATAAAATGTTTTCAGAGGTGTGCAATGTATTCAAATGTGTTATGTGAGTTATTCAAATGAGGAATGTACCATATATTATACCAAATATGTCGAATCCAAATCCCACTGACTGAGGAGCAGCATGTGTAGTGCGCGGTTACAGGTGCGTATCGCAAATATTGGTTTCTACAGGGACCTTACCTAGGTCCAACATCTCAACAGTCGCACACGGTAAACACTAAACCACGCCGTCGTCAGATATAAAATCTATATCTTTCCTTACCAGTCTGTAAATACATTATCATAATCGCCACTCTCGGTCAGCGGATTGGCGATCACAGTAGAAATGTGACATATCGACCCTTGGCCGCTGCTCCCCGTCGTCGGTCTGCTGTATTTTGGTCTGATATTTTTCCAGTAGATAAGCTCGCCATCTGTCGCTAGCCATTGTGATGTTCAAGGCTCTTCTCTTAGTCAGTCACAGTAGCCACGGGAAGACTCGGTGTGACAGATTCTTACCCCAATACCACACGGCATAAATGATTTATCTTTAAATACTATAAAATTAAATCGCAATCCACGTTTGTTAAAGACGCATATTATTTTAATGTATGCTTCAAACTGCTCTTATAATTTTATGTAAAATTATACAAACAAACTAGATGCGCTAGACATATTTAGTACGCGATATGGTTTGCCTTTATAAAGGTAATAAGAAGGTTGATCCAATATATTCAAATATACAAGCTTAGACCAGTATACAGTTGTGGTTTTATTTATCAACCCTGCGAGTGTACACAAACAGTTCAAAACCCAGTGTGTCTCTTAACAACGTCTGTTTGTGTATTCGCTAATAACTTCTAAAATTCCATGTGAATATCAATGCGGTTTTCATTATGATTTAAAACATTTCACGCGGACGGATTTTACGTATAAGACTAATGTAAATTTATCTACAGATCTGTCCGTGGCGAAGTTGACGGGTTTCGCTAGAACATTCATAAAAAGCAACCATTTCAGAGTACAAGGCATAATTTATGAAATGCATTCCGCTATGAGCTGACCTGATGTAAGCTTGTAGTTGTTGTACTAAGTGAAGCACTGATATGTGTTCTATATGAAACATTTTGAATCTTATTCGTTTGTGATAGCGTTCATGAGATTTATGTAATGTTTTTCTTAAATAATGATTGACTTGTATTTACGAAATGTGTAGTATATTTCAAATGAAACTAATCCGAAATATCCGTAAATAATAGTTACATTTTCAATGTGCAGTGTTCGCGTAACTACAAGAAATCATTATGTGAACCAGTACGGATTTAAAATGGCAAATAAATGGTAGCCCGAGTTAACTATGACATCGGGACGTCTAATACCTCGCTCCTCCGTGACAAGTTGCATTGCAAATGAGTATTTTTTAAAGTAGACGTTTCACTGATAATTTGAACTTGTTTGTTACTCTAATGAATTATTCTTTTCCTATTTTTTTTTTTTGTAATTTTTTTTATTTTTTTGATTTTTTTTTATGTACACACAAAAAGGCATGAAAAACATTAAAACATAGTGTTAGTACAAGGGTACTAACACTGTGGTACTTTATCTATCTATACATAATATTGTTTACGTGTCTATGTTTTTGAACGGATTTAATTTTGAAAAAAATATTTTTATGAGAGAATTGGTTTGAGCTCTAAGTTATATTTGTTTATTCGAATGTTTCGGAAAATTTGTATCCTTTTGTGTAACAACTGATGGTAAAAGATAAATCAATAAATCATGACGCTAATTTTAGGAGAAATAATGCGGCCGTGGCCGGGGGCAGCCGCTAGTCGTTGAATTAAATTGGAGCTTGACCTTATTGTGTTAAAGAAAACCATATAAATGAATAAATAAGACTATGTAAAATCTATAAAAGCCAGAAGAAATGTCTCAATTCTACTAAAAATTCTACTAAGTAAAATTTACCATAATTACCGTGTTCATAGCGTGGCTGTAGTTAGTATTCTTCCTAAAAAAATGTATTCCGCTCACAAATTAATTTAAAAATCTTCAACCTAAGAAAAAATATTTCGTTTGTCAAAAGTCAATCTCTTGTGATCTTATACAATCGATCACCGTTTCGTAATGAGATTCCTGAGACGATGAAGAAACTCCACAAGTATCCTCTTTTATATATCTGAAATGTGGTAGAGCCAAGCGGCGGCTCTTGCTGCTGCTCGAATGGGCAGGCTCGACCGGATTCGTACCACTACCTCGCAGAATACTGGCGTGAAGTGGAGGTATCTTATGCTTCTTGTGTTTCGTTCTGTGAGTGAGGTATCCGGAGGCCCACTCCCCCACCCCCTCCTCATTCTCCCTTCCATCTCCCAAACACCCTTAGAGGCCGGCAACGCACCTACAGCACCTCTGGTGTTTTAGATGTACGTGGGCGACGGTAATCACTTACCATCAGGAGAACCGCTTGTTCGTTTGCCGCTATTCTTATAAAAATATTTTTTTTTTCTAATTTGCAATTTATACAATCCTGATGAAGATTCTTGGTAGGCTAATGATCACAGCACTCTCTTAAGTTTCATAAAGCGCGAGCGACCTAAGTTCGATACCCGGTGCAGGAACCACTAAAATTGACAGTAGCAATTTTAAGTGCTGTATTTGCCATGTGCTCGACGATGAAGGAAAGCATCTTGAGGAAACCTTTGAGAATTAATAAAAAAATATGATTTCGTGGATATGTGAAGCCCGGCCAACCCAGATTGGAGCAGCGTGGCGGGCCCTCCCCGGCCCCAAAACCCTCGCAGTTATTTGAGAAGGTAACCTTTCTTCTGCTGTGGGCACTTACAGGCTGTTACTATACTTTAATTTTTATACAATGCCACAAAATAAAAGCCATGAGGACCATAGGAAACTGAAAACGGGCTATAAGAACAAAGATATGATGAAATTAAAGCACATATGCACTGCGAACTCGAGCAGACCAGTCTCGTCAAGAATCACCTGTTCACAAGCACGATGCGTGTGGCAGCAATGGCCCTCCTTATGTGTATTAAAGGGAAGGGGACGACCCGGCACACGAGGCCGTATCTAGCACAAGTACTCGTAATGTTTAACGAATGAATGAATAATTTTACTTTAACGAGCAATTATTTAGCACGTAAATAATATATTTCGTTCTGAAATACAGTCGTAAAATTATCAACTGTTCCTTCATGTGTTATATAAGTTTATCATTTTTAATTCAGGTCGCGTAACCGATAGTTTGAGAAGCGAAGCGCGAACACTTATTCGAAAGTTTGAACTGTTTTAACGGTACTACAGAATTCGTAGCCAGAGTAACTCATGAATATATTATTTATTAGATTTTATGTTCCTGACGTTTCCAGTTATTCACATCACCGAGGAGTTTGAGTTAGAGGACTGAGGAGTTAGACGCTCAGTTGTCATAGTTAACTCTGGCTACATACAGCTTTTAATTTTAAATTTTGATTCGATCTATGCAGAACGCGCTCGTTGTATCCTGAGGTCACTAAAGGTCACTCGAAACTTCGGAAATATAAAAACTAAAATGAACCGCGATAAATTCGGTAAATAATAGCTTAATTTCAAACGTGTAGTGTTCGCGTAAATACCAAAATATCACTATCATATATCCTGCAACCTGGAGCAAAATTCAGGACACTAAAAGAAATTCTAAAAGGAACTATAGCTTGCATATGAAAAGGACAGTATATGATACATGTCTATTACCCTGCTTATTGTATGGTTGCCAAACTTGGGTATTTACAAACCAAATAAAACAGAAAATCAAACGCAGCCAAACAGCAATGGAACGAAACATGTTAAAAATTAGAAGAGTACATAAAATTAAAAGCGACAACATTCGCCAAAAGACCAAACTTACCGATGCTCTCAGACACGCTCTCTTACTAAAGTGGAGATGGGCCGGACATGTTTCACGATATCCAGATAGAAGATGGACCATAGAAGCGACACGATGGAAAGGACCGAAGGGGAAAAGGAATGTTGGTCGACCAATAAGACGGTGGGCTGATGATATAATACATGTCGCAGGAAGCGTCTGGTTAAAGTCAGGCAAAGACAGGGGGTCTTGGAAGAAGATGGAGGAGGCCTTTACCCAAACAGGGATCCATATTTCATATAATAACACTTACATTCACATAAGTAATATAGTTATAATTATTAACATATAGTTAATAGTAACATTCATTATAAGAATTCATAATTTTTTTTTATAAGCTAAAACCTACTAACAAAAATTGTAAGGCAAAACTAAAATGAAATGTGCAATAAATGGCTTTATTATTATTATATTATTATATCCTGTAAATAGTCCACCGCAGGGCATAGGGCTCTCCCGAAAAGAGGATTTGCCACATCACCACGCTCGGCAAGCGGATTGGA
This sequence comes from Bhutanitis thaidina, assembly GCA_029286595.1. Taxonomy (NCBI): domain Eukaryota; kingdom Metazoa; phylum Arthropoda; class Insecta; order Lepidoptera; family Papilionidae; genus Bhutanitis; species Bhutanitis thaidina. The sequence goes on along the minus strand of JAGSMS010000022.1, from coordinate 16,247,714 downwards.
GATCGCAGAACCACAGACCTTGCCACCAGACCTTAGACCCTGCTGCCCGTCAACGGTCTGTTTAATTTTGGTCTGTTTATATTCCAGATGGTCGTCCCTCCATCTGGCGGTAGCTATTGCGAATTGCTTCGAAGCTTCGCCCCCTTTTTTGCCCTTTACGATATCCAAGGAAAGTAAGGCGGTAGCAGATTTGTAAAAAATTACGTACTTGCAAAGTAAACTTTTTTTTCTCTCTTCCACTCATTATCACTTTACCCGAGAAGTATAACCGTGGCTTGCAAAACAGACAACACATATCAAATATACGAGTATACTTGAGACTGATTTCAGCAGTTTGATCTGAAGTTAATATTAATCTCGATTGATTAGATTTCAAATACTGCTCGAGTCGCCTTCAAGATACCGTAATGTAACAAAAAGATTTAATAAGCTACTTGCAAGAGAATGAAATCGGGTGCTTCTTCTTGGAGCGCTTCCACTTGCCACAAGGAGATTTTATTTAACTTATATTAAAGAAATTATTTAGTGAGATTTTTCAAAATCAAATGCACATGATACACGCGTTAATGAATAGTAGCGGAAAGTCTGTTCGACTTTGCTGAACCCAAATCCCACGAACGGGTGATTGTACTTAATAAATAACTTGAGAAGCGGGTGAAAAAAAAAACTTTTTGGTTACGGAGGGTAGACAGAACGGCGAGGGTCGCACTGATGATGTTATTCAGTCACAAGAGTCATGGAGGACAGGGAGAAAGTTGTATTGGATGTGACTGTGGATGGAAGGGAGAGCGGTGCTAAGCAACGGCTCTAATACTCCCTCCCCAGATTAACAATCCGCATACGACGTTTTCCCACTCCATTTCTCCCTCTCTCCTACAATCATATATATATATCTTACGGCGAGCCTGTCGCCGTCCAAATCCAGGCCATCAACATTGGTTTCTAATAAGCCCTAGTCAAAAGTCGCTTGAAGCGACTAAACAAATATCTAGACTTCTGCCCACCTCCAGAATAGGATGTAAAACCGTTAGAGTTTTTTTTATTTTAATTTGGATCTTTAGAAAAGCATGTGAAATTAATTTGATTGTACAATCTATAGTACGAAGCGAGACGTAATAAGTGCTTTTAGTGAAGCATTAAAACTAATTGACGCTCACGTAGAGTGGTTAAAATAGTTAAAGTGGAACGTACTTAAATTGCTTCCATTATGTTTAACGCAAATCAAATAAAATTTCACAATATACAAAAAATTATTAGAAGGATCCGCGAGGAATGTTATCTGTTCGTAATTCGAACTTGTCATTGGAAATGAAACTATTTACGGATTTTACCGCGTTTAAGTCTGTATAATACCGACGTTGCGACATTTTAAAAGTGTGGTGTTCGCGTAAATACAAGAAATCGTTATGCAAACTTGTTATTTTGATAATCTAATATTATTCATATTGTAAGGAGGGATACATCATTTGCCTCGCTTGGTATCATCTGCGCGTGGTGTACTATGCTTACATGGAAACGGGACTCAGGGTCGAATATTGAATATTGGCTATCAAGTCTTTTTTTGTGGTGCAAGCGGTTCACCTGATGGTAAGTGATTACCATCGCCCACATACATCTGCAACACCATAGACGCTGCAGGTGCGTTGTCGGTCTTTAAGGATATTTGGGAGATGGGAGGGAAGAGGAGAGGAATAGGGAGGGGATATGGGCCTCCGGTTACCTCACTCACCGAACGAAACGCAGTAGCACAAGATGCCTCAACTTCACGCCGGTATTCTGCGAGGGCGTGGTATTAATCAGGTCGAGTCGGCCCATTCGAGCATCAGCTAAAGCCGCCGCTTGGCTCTACCACGGCAAAATGCATACCGACTTTGCAAGAGCTTTCGTTGAGAAGATCAATGTTCAACGGTGGACTTGATAAGGCAATGAAGATGTGATGGTATTATATACCATCTTTACCTTATGGGTCTGTGATGGGGATATGATAGGGTCACGTAGAATTTATGGTATGTAAAACGCTTCCACAAAGAAACGTCCAGGGGGAAGGTTACTACAGTGATTGTACCACTCTACAGTTTTTTTTCAAAGTTCTTCCGATTCCGCGTACCTGTACGAGTTAAAAAATTGTGATAAGTTATCACAATTTTTTAATGAAACTTGCCTTTCTTATACAATTTGTAACAGGTTACCGGTACGTTGGTAACTGCACAGCATTTATAACAATTTCTCTTACGCGTAGTTAAAACAGGACGTCAGCCATGGTTGTTCCGTCTATTCATGGCCGGTCAGAGTAATCTTGAATAATAATCTATGGTAAACGTAAGACTTACGTGGTAATTATTTAAAAATACATATACATTTTAATATATGCTATCAGCGTAAGACTCTGTTTCCCCCTTTCTTCCACTATACATGGGCAGGTGTGCTTTATACACATTTAAAAGTATTTTACGTTCTAACATTTTTCTAATACAAACTGCGCATGTATAAACACCAAGACCCGGAATCTTGCCTCTTACCTTTACGATTTAAAAAAAAATCTGTCTTCCGTTTGAATTAATATTATAATGTACATCTTTAGTAGTAAAGTAGTAAAGTAAAAGCCTGTAAGTGCCCACTGTTGGGAAAATGCCTCCTTCTCAAATACTAGTATCAGAGAGGGTTTAGCAGCCGGTAAGGGCCCGCGACGCTACTCCAGTATGCATTGACGATCTTCACATATCCTCCGAATACATTTTTATTATATCTAAGACATGCAGGTTTCCTCACGATGTTTTCCTTCACCGTTGAGCACGTGGTAAATACAGCACTTAAAATTGTTAAAATATAACCAATTTTTGTGATGCCGGCACCGGGGATCGAACCCAGGTCACTCTCGCGCTCTATGATACTGAAGTGTGTGCCCTGACCACTAGGCTACCACGGCTCAGCCTTTAGTAGCCTATAAATAATTCACCGCAGGACTAAGTCCTCTCCCAAGGCAGGCTCTTACGCCGGTACCAAAATATAATTTAAAATAATTTCATTGCATTTCTTTAAAAATATTTTTTTATAATGCCGTTCTCTTACCTATTACTAACGTAATAAGGTTATTTCGAATGTATTTAAAATAAATATAATTATTATCAACATTAGCTGAGATAGGCACATTGTGATACGCAGATTTAAATGTAGATGCTTTTACCTTAAGTACGAGTGGACCTTAAGTAGGTACGAGTAGACCTTTATAATCCTGTATAAGTATTTTACAATCAAGCAAAGGGTATGAGTACTTAATGTGGCACTTATGAAGGTTCGGAGTTAAGGTAAAACAACATTCATTCGGTCTGACCCAAATTTAGACTCGCTAATTACATATATTATATAATGTTGACAATGATTCAGATGATCATCTGATTTGCTTCAATTTTTTTTTGTTTAAGTTGTATTTATGAAAAGAAATGATTTTTATTTCTCGATATATTATGTATATAATAGATTTCGTTCGTTATACGTAATATTGCATAATCCACAGCCTACCATAATTAGGTTTCTCCAACGGAGAAGACAGCAACATAACTTTGTAAAAAATTGAACTTAGAAATAAATAAGTAGGCCCATAGACTGCCCAATCTTGCTCAAACAATTAAACAAATTCAAAAGTTAAGTTAACTGTGAACAAGCAAACCAACCCCATCAAGCCGTACAAGTTCATAAGCACGTGGTAAATGACCATCTAAAGAGCAACCTTATGTAACGTGTCGATCACGTTAACTCATCCAACTCCTGTAAGGAGAGGTTTATATATGTCCTACAGGTCGACTATTCCTACTTCTTCTTCTTCTCTATCAGCCTGTGATTGCGCCAACAATACCTGAAACGCTAAGCTCCATATACAATGGCTTTTGTAGACGCGAATTCATGTAAATTCTGAGTGGTTATTTTTTTTCTGGATGGGTGGAAAACGAGCTAACCGTCTTCCTGATGCTAAGTAGCTCTAGCAGCCCATGGACACCTGCAAAGAACTTCTGCCGAAGGAGGTAACAGGAGCGTTGTCACCACCGTGGACTGAGATGGAACGCTTCACAGCCCGTAATTACACTCGTTTTCTTTATTTTTTAAACTGAAGCACAACAGTGGCTTAGTGAACACAGTGCCGTGTCTTTAGCATTAGTGACGCTGCTCCCCATCATGGTCTATGGGATATTGGTATCCCCGATGCATGGGGAATATACGATGTTACTCAATTTTGTTCATTTTAATATGTAATAAAATATCTTAAATTATATTTATTTCATTGTAGAACTGTGAGTAAACGAAATAATATTAAATTATATTACTTTATAACCTTACGTATTGGCTGTACAGGTAAATAAATAATTGAATGGTAAGTGATTATGGACGCCCGCGTACACCTGCAACGCCAGAGGCGCTGCAGGTGCGTTGCTGGCCATTAAGGATATTTGGGGAAGAGCAAAGGAGAAAGGGAAGGAGGTGTAGGCTACGAGATGCCTCTACTTCAAACCGGTATTCTGCGAGACCGTGTCTGCCCATTCGAACAGCAGCAATACCGCCGCTTGATTCTACCACGTAACGCAATGTTATCTTCGTAGTTATATATGTATTCATCTAGTCATCAGACAAGAAACATGGACTCCTAGTCTATATGTTATAGTCATATATTAAAATTTTATTTTGTATCATAACATTTGAATTAATACAAAACAACTTCTATTGTATTACTAAATTTAACAGAGTTGTCGAATTCAACAGTGTTGAAATAACAAAGATAAACGCATAAAAACTGTTGCTAACATGGGGGGCGTCTGGCACTGCGATTGCCAACCCGCTGGCCATGCGCGATGAGGCAAGTCCTCCTATCAGGAGAAATCTATGTCTAGTATTGGACTATTAACATGCTGATGAAGAAAAGGCTGAAGACTCTTGTCATTCACAGACGGCGGTATTCAAACTACATCGGCGTATTTTAATCCACTGGAATTGAAGAAGAACATAGGCCTCTTTAAGAAATAGTTAGCTAAAACTCACCACGCTGGGCAAACTTATTGGGGATCACCCCACTCTAATGATGACCAAACTGGACACACAGGTTAGCGAGTGCAGGCACCCTCGCGGTAATGACGCTGCTCCCCATCACCAGTCAGTGGGATTTGGGTCTGCGAATTCGGATGCATATTCCGTCATCATTCGATCGGCGCAGCCAAGTGTGTTCACCAGCAGAGTTGCGTGCAGGTGAGGTTGGCATTTTGAGGATGCGATGGCATGTTCCCACTTTACAGACGCCAGTATAACCGCAACTGGTAACGAAGTTACGCTTATTGCCAGTCATGTGTTAATGCAAATCCGATTTGTATGTATAATGAAAATAATGGTGATGAATTTTACCAAATTCTTATTGTAATATATTACTAAATATATATTATAAAATATGGAAAAAAAAACTTTTATGGTTCATGTCGAGCTTATGCGTGGGGTTTATATCGATGAATATCTAGTCTGAATGAAATATTAAATCATAATTACATTTTACATAATATTTATTGTTCGTTTATTTATTTTTTAATACAATTCCACTATTTATACATACGGCTACATTAGAGTTTCTAAAGACGTTTTCTTGGTTTGAGAGAGCCTATTTTGTTAAATCACTTCTTACGTAATAGGTCCTTATCAAAGTAAGGGTTTCAACGTTAATATATTGAATTTACCTAACCATCGAAAGTACGCATTTCTCATACATAATTATATTATTTACTACTAAGAAAAGTGTTAGACACTAAACTTCACTATGGTTGAAATTTTTTTTTGAAAATTTGGTTGAAAACTTGGTTGTTTTAGTTGAAAATTTGGTTGAAAACTTTTAGCCGAATGGATTCGGCATCAGAGCCGTGGCTGTCTTGCGTCACAACAGCCGGCGCACATTTCTTGGAAGGTTTATAGCGTACTAACCACGCTGAGAAGGCACTAGAGATGCTGCTTCCTATCAACAGTCGATTGGGATTTGTGTTCGGGAAAGTCGAATGGATTTTTCACCATCAAACGGTCGCCTGAGCTGACGAGGCATGGTGCACCTTTTTTTTTGCAAGCATAAGATGCCTCTACTTCACGCCGGTATTCTGCAAAGCCGTGGTACTAATCCGGTCGAACCGGATTCGAGCAGCAGCAAAAGCCGCCGCTTGACTCTGCTATGTTTAATACCTTGTGCCGATACAGTGGACTTTTGGGATATTCTGCCTTATTCCCCCAATTTCTATTACCATCGAGGATTTTTCTTAATGGGAATAGAATGAGGAATAGTTGATTCCGCTCATAAACACATTAGAACCTGTATTAAGTAGAAACGTCGTAAATTTTACAGAAGCTCTACAATTTAATTTGAAACCGTCGAACAAACAGAAAATGTAGCAAAAACTTTTAATACTGCTGACCACGCTATATGTTTTTACGCGTTTACTTTTGTTATTTTAACACCGTAGAAGTCGACAACTCTGTTTAATCTAGTAATACAATAGAAGTTATTTTATATTAATTAAAATTTTACATAGATTTGGTACATTTGATACAAAATTTTATTTTAATATATGTGTTAAAAAAATCCATTGTAAACAGAGCCATGGTAGTGGTTAGGGCACTCACTTTATTTTTATAGAACGCGAGTGACCTGGGTCCGATCCCCGGTGCCGGCACCACTAAAATTCTAAATAGAAATTTGGAGGGAGATGGAAGGGAGGATGGGGAGGGGGAGAAGGCCTCCGGACACCTCACTCACCGAACGATACGCAGAAGCATAATATGCCTCTACTTCACGCCGGTATTCTGCGAGGCCGTGGTACCAACCCGGTCGAGCCGGCACATTCGAGCAACAGCAGAAACCGCCGCTTGACTATACCACGTTCTAAAAACTATAGGCTATATATTCGACTATCCCGAACACAAATCCCAATCGACTGTTAATAGGAAGCAGCATATCTAGTGCCTCCTCAGCGTAGTTAGTATGCTATAAACCTTCAAAGAAATGTGGGCCGGCTGTTCTGGCGCACGGCTCTGCGGCTATATCCATGGTGCAGTTTATTGACTAACAATTATCTTAGTATTATTAAATAATATAATTTCGTACGACGGAACGCGTACTTTTAATAGTTACGCAAATTCAATATATTAACGTTGAAACCCTTACTTTGATAACGGCTTAACTATGTAAGAAGCGATTTAACTAAATAGGCTCTCTCTCAACCATGAAAACGTCTTTACAATATCAAGTGGAGCTTTATATTTAGATTGTAAAATTGTATTTAAAAACAACATGCTGTAAATATTTTGCGAAATAGAATTATTACTGAACATGCTCGTGCACCATATTCTCTAAACTAATAGATACAGAATATTCGTAATATATACACCATATAATATAGTCGACATGAACCAAACGTTTTTTTGTTACATATTTCATATTTAACCTGACTTGAATCAATGAAGTATTTGATAAAATTCATCACCATAGTAGAGTCGGGAGAGGAAGAGCTAGGCGAACATTTCACGATCAAATTGGAGACGTTCTGAAAATAGGCCAGATCAAGAGAACTCTAAAGCAACGAGCATGCATGCAAAGATTGATGAAAGTGGAAGAAGCGAAAGATGTATGTCAGGATTGTAGCAAGTGGAAGATCAGTCCTTTCCGTCGCTTCATCTCAACACACACAAATTCCTTGTGATATATTTTCATTTATTTTTTATAGCATTATTTTTTTAATTCTTGTTATTTTCAGTTGATTTTTTTTATTTTTTTTGTTTTGTAACTTTTATAATTCTTATGTATCGTCAGATTATGTACTACGTGTGTGGATGTAAGTGTCGAAATAAATGTCTTTGTCTTTAAGATTGTCTCTGCCTACCCCGTTGGGAACAATGCGTGAATATATACATCAGCCATATTTTCATAATGCATTTGGGCTACACCCAAGTGTGGGTGGCTTTAACACATTGCTGACAGGTTGCGATGAATGACAATGGGCGAAATAAGTCTCGTTACCAGTTGTGGTTATCCCGGCGTTTGTAAAGTGGGAATATACCATCGCATCCTCAAAATGCCAACCTCACCTGCACGAAACTATGTTAGCAAGCAAACGAGGCTGTGGCGATCGAATGATGACGGAATATGCATCCGAATTCGAAGACCCAAACCCCACTGACTGGTGATGGGGAGCAGCATCATTAGTGTCATTGCACTGGCTAAACTGTGTCCAGTTCAGTCATCATTTGTGAGAGTGAGTGAAGCTTCCAAGAAATATGCCGATTTAGCTGACGGTTTCCTGATGGGGTCTATGTTCTCTCCTTCCGATGTTCTTCTATGTTCTTCTCCAATTCCAGTGGATTAAAATACGCCGATAAAAAATACTGTCGTCTCTGCACTCATAGATAAGATTCTTCTGATTTTTTCTTCATCAGCATGTTAATAGACACAGGTTTCTCCTAATAGGAGGACTTGCCTCATCGCGCACGGCCAGCGGGTTGGCAATCGCAATGCCAGACGCGCAGAACTTTATTAAAAGCTCAACTGTCTGTGTGTTTTCAGTCTGTATTTTTGGAGATGATTTATGTGCCATCTGTCGGACTATTATATTTTCAAGGTCTATTAATCCACCCTTAAGGCGATACACACGGAAAGAAATCGGTAGACAAATTTTATTACATCGCTACAACACGTAACTACGTAACACGACTAGTCATCATTTCAGCCTATCAGAAGTCCACTGCTGAACATAGGCCTCCCCCAGAGATTGCCACGAAGCTCGGTCCTGAGCCACCTGCATCCATCGACTTCCCGCAACACTGCGCAGGTCGTCACTCCATCTTGTGGGGGGTCGTCCTACACTGCGTTTGCCTGTACGTGGCTGCCACACGAGAACCTTTTTTCCCCAACGGTTGTCAGTTCTGCGAGATATGTGGCCGGCCCATTGCCACTTCAGCTTGCTGATCTTTACGACTATGTCGGTTACCTTAGTTCTGCTGCGGATATCTTCGTTGCAGACTCTATCACGCAGAGAAACACCGAGTATAGCCCTTTCCATAGCGCGCTGAGCAACTTTGAGCTTCCTCATACGGGCTGCAGTGAAGGACCAAGTCTCGGATCCGTATGTCATCACTGGCTCAATAATAGTGCTTTGACTGAAAACTGTTAAACTATGTTGTTTAGACCTCTGAGCACACCATAATTGATTAAACCGTCTTGAGACCTCTCATATTGTTTGATATTTCAAATTCTACAAAATTTTTATTATAATTTGTTAAGACTGTAACGCATAAATAGCAAATTATTTACATAAAAAGGCTAATTACTATTATACGTAACTATAAGAGCCGTGGTTAGCATTTAGGGTGCTTTAATTTCATCACATGAGGTCGATCCTTCGTACTGGCACCACTACAATATTATATTCTAATTTTCACTAATGAATTTACCACGTGCTATATTGAGGATAAAAAATCTGCATTCGGAGAAATAATAAAAACTTAAATTCGTAGACACGCGAAGGCCGCGAATCCGGACTGCTGGAACAGCGTCCTGCCCTGTTCCTAAGACCTCTCAAATATAGTTGAAAATAACTTTCCCCGTATTTATACGAATGTCCGTACATCACTCGACACACAGGCCCACTGAAAACCAGCGCTGTAGTCTCAACGGCAGCATTAAGCTGAGTGTGGTCTGTTTGCCCCATGCGCCACGCAACGCGTCTAGAGGAGGCAACGTTAAACATTGTTTGTGTAAATAACTGTTTGATTAAATGTGTTGCAATGTTTGTTTTGTTATCAAGTGGCGTATTTGTGCAATAAATGTTTCTTTCTTTCTTTCAAATATTGCGAAAAGGTTTTTAACCAGCTGTGAGACAACAGCAGCAGCATTTAGAGGCCCACCATTGGAACTTAAAAGATACCATAGATACGTATTACGTATTGAGATGATGAAAAATTAATTGTTAAAAGCCTCACTAAACACCAAGTTGAAATTACTTAGTAATTTATACAAAGACGATTAAGGATACCAATTAAAACTTTGTGAAGTGGCGACCCAAGCGTGAATTCTGAGAATTCGTTCAATCATTTCCAGAGACTGCCCGAAACATATTTTACTAAAAAAAATATAAAACTACGTCGCGACGATAGATCAGCCAAATGAAAAGTTTATAGTTAATTTGCTGAATTAATACAAACATATTGCTAAACTACAGAAGGCATCATTTACGATAAAAAATTTAAGTCGTTCCACTTACAGTTTCCTGATTGTTCATCATCATTCATCATAATATAATTACAGCCTGTCCAATGTTGAATATAGGCCTACCCAGCACCCACTACTTGGTACTTTTCTTCACTCTCTATAAGTTCTTTAATGCTATCCCTGTCCTTTATCTAGCAATCTTCCCCATTGTTGCAACATGCCAATGTTCGTGTGGAGACTGCCAATCGTTAGATCGGCACAAAGAACAATCCAGAGCGACCTGCATCCATCGACATCCCGCAACACCGTACCGGTCGTCACTCCATCTTCGGGGGTCGTCTTATGTGTTAATCTGTTAGAGGACCTTTTCTTTTCTGTCTTAACGTTTGTAAGTTCTACGGTCTATGCAGACTGCCAATTTCCATGATTTTTCCCTCCATGTTTCCTTTTTTTTTTATATCTGTTACTGCTCAAAATTATCGATCTGCGTAGATCGACTCAAAACTTATTAATAAAAGCTGAAGGTAGCTCGAGTTAACTACGACATCTGGACGTCTAACACCTCAGTACCCCCGTGACCATGGCTGCTGTAAAGCCATCAAAACGTCGGGAATATATAAAAATTAAATCCGTAGATAATAGTTTCATTTCAAAAATTATGGACGTAAATTCTATCGCACAGAGAAACACCGAGCATTGTCCATACCATAGCCGGGCTGAGAGTCTCTGAGCTTCCTTATAGGGTCTGCAGTGAAAGACCACGCCTCTGTTCCGTTAGACATCAGTGGTTGTATAGTTCCATCTTAAGATTTTGAGCTATACCTTAGATGCCATAAATACTTAATTGTTATTTGTTACTATCTCCACATTCTTATTAAAATAAAGTATAAATTAATCCTTTCATTTGTTTTCTTGAACTATATGAACTTGGACAGAGTTAATAAAATCCCTAAACTTTTTAAGGTTGCATAGGCTTTTACTGTTGGTCGAGTTGGCCCACCGGACTACGGCCTCACAGAATACCGGCATGAAGTGGAAGCATCTTGTGATATAGTCTTAAAGAAATTGGACCTAGCCGGTTTTAAAAGGGCAACAAGTACTGAATACTATCGGCCTTTGTCGACTTCCCCTATTATATTATAGTGCTCAAGTGTACTCGCCTTTACCTTCCTATATCCGATGTAACGCATATGCGATGCGTCAGAAAGACGGAACGGGACGCAGCGCAATACAACCAGACCCGGGATTCATATCCGGGACCCATAGCTCAGAAGTCAGGGTACGCTAATCACTAATTCACGTGGGTATCACAAGGAAGTAGTAGTATGTACATACTAGAAATATTTTTGTTTCTTTTTCTTTTTTTTTATCTCTTAATACACTTACCTTGCCAGTCGATTTCATTACTAGTAGGCGAACAACGCTGAATTTAGTTACAACTTCAAATGCCAGACGGTACGCGTCACTAATTTAAGCTCTATTCTAGTACATTTAAGTGACTTATTTCCATATAATACTGAGAAACAAATAAAGAGTTGAATTAATTATTGACAATGATGCAGGCTTAAGCTTAATTCTGAAACTCGAATGTTCAGAAGACATATCATTTTGCTCCGATTCTCGGAGGCAGTAACGAGAAATTGTTAATTATATTATAATAAGATAGAAAACATCAAGTTAAATAATAAACGAATATTTAGAGGACGTGTAAAGTTCGCCAAAGCGCACTGAAGCAGCGTGGCGGACCCTTCCTGACCTGAGGATCTCATACTAAATGGACTAATATAATTTTTATGCTGGAGTTGATGACGCAATTGTAACACGGAGATGTAAATTTAAGTTATTTTAAAAGGTTTTATCATTAGGTTGATGTGGTAGAGCCAAGCGGCGGCTTTAGCTGCTGCTCGAATGGCCCGATTCGACCGGGCGGTACCAGGAACTCATAGAATAGAGGCGTGAAGTAGAGGTACCTTGTGCTTCTGCGCTTCATTAGGCGTGTAAGGTAACCGGAGGTCCATTTCCTCTCCTCATCCTCCCTCCTATTTCTCAAATATCCCTAAAGACCGTCAACGCACCTGCATCTTATCTGGTGTTGCAGATGTTCATGTGTGACGGTAATCACTAACCATCAGGTGAGCCGCTTGCCCCCTTCGAATAATAAAAAATAAATCTTAGTTTTACTATAGATTTTATTTAATAATAACTTAATTTTTCATATTTTTGTTGGGGAACCTGATTCCGAAGACAAAATACCTAAAACATGCATTAACAATTTGAAAACATAGACTTCGGAGATAAAAAGTAGCGCTACCTTTAGCTTTTTCATTATTTATAGTTCTTCGACTAGACCTAGACTTCACTGAATGAACTTTCGTAAGTTATTCATGTTTTGTACCCTTATCTTATCAACCTGTAACTATCCACTGCAGGACATGGGCCTCTCCCATAGGATTTGCCATAATCACCAGACACCATCGCGAAGAAAACAAAGAAGATGGGTCTGAAGGGACAGGGCGATCGCTTCATCGGCACCACGATGCCCAAGCATCTGTTCTCCAGCAGGCGCGGCGTGGGCAATACGGACAGGAGATAATATTACATATACGTATCTATTGTTTCTTGTATTGTGTATATTGTAAGATCGCTGAGTTGCCTCTTATTAAAGATATTTACGATATTCTCCATAACGCAAGGTTGACTGGTAGAAATGCCTCTACTTCACGTCGGTATTCTGCGAGGCCGTGGTACTACCCCAAGCCGGCCCAATCGAGCAGTAGCAAAAGCCGCTGCACGGCTATACCACGTACAGAAATATTCTTTCCTAAATTCTCTTAACTCATAATGCAACACGCAATAACATAAAATGTGTTGTTGTAATCCGTTATGGGTTTATTATCTATGAAGAAGGTCACTGATTTCAATCCTAAAATCGATAATGTCAGCGCTAAAAAAATATAAGATTTATATATATGTAAGTCTTTTAAAGTTTGTACCAAGTCTATCACTTAAAATTACCAATAACTGGTAGACAGAAACATTTAAAAGCTTAATAATGCAAATTTTAGTAAAAATTAAATTAAAACTTAAAAAATACTTTTAATTTAGACGAAACATTAAACACGAAAATTTAACGACGTTTTAAATAAAATCTTCAAAGTTTGATAAAGTAAAGTTTAGGAAACTTTCGCTCGCTGAACCTCTCTCTCATCAGCGGCTTCGAAAGTAAGGATTTTCATTGCGTACGTTCGGTTGTTATTATCAGTCAACTGAAGCCTTCATGTACATACTAAACGTAAGTGATCTCCTTCGTGAACTTTAAAAATAGTCCACTGCTGGTCATAAATGTATCGCAATGGAAGAATTACCCGTAGGAACTTGCCAAGCCGCCATGCTTGGCAACTGAGTAGGCGATCTCAGATACAGACAATTTGTAGCATAGACGTTTCCTCGTGTTCTCCTTCATCAGCCCATTCAAGTCCACTGTTGGACATAGACCACATCAAAGAAAGCGCCAGCAGTAGCCTCCATACATTCATTGTTTGATTTGTATACCATACTCATAACGCTCGACAGAATTGGTTAGTTACTACTGGTACACTCGCGTGGTGATGAAGCTGCTCCCTGTATCAATAGTTTATGAGATCAGAGTTCAATCAAGAACAAAGGAAGGAATCTCTTTTTTAAGCCTGTGCACCATGTGCAGGTGAGGTTGGTGTTTCTGGAAAAGGATGGTGTGGTTCCCCTTTCTGCTAATTCTTAACTATGGTTTGAATAATTAAGATCTTGGAATATTGGAGATTTTTTGTTTAAGGGAAAGGTGGCAAACGAGCGAGCCGTTCACCTGATGGTAAGTGATTACCGCCGCCCACTTACACCTGGTGTAACACAAAGGTTCTGGTGCTGCAGGCGCATTGCCAGCTTTTAAGGATATTTGGGATATGAAAGGGAGGATGAGGAGGGGGATGGGGAAGGGGAGAGGGCCTCCGGTTACCTCACTCACCGAACGAAACGCAGAAGTACAAGATGCCTCTACTATACGCCGGTGTTCTGCGAGGCCGTGGTAACAACCTTTTTTTTATTAACTTATAACGTGTTACCAATTACAGAAAATCTATTGTTATGATCCGTTATGGAATCTTTAAAGAATAGTAGATAAATGATTTTAATAATGATATTAATTTCATAGAGCGTGATTCACCTGGGTTCGATCCCCGATGCCAGCACCACTAAAATTGTTAATAGCGATTTCAAGTGCTGAACGTGCTCGGCGGTGAAGGAAAATATCGTGAGGAAACCTGCATGTCTGCGAAATATTATTTCGACCGCCAACCCGCGTTGGAGCAGCGTGGCTGACCCTTCCCGGTTCCAAAAAATCCTCTTAGACATTTGAGAAGGAGGCCTTTGCCCAGCCGTGGGCATGTATAGATTGCAACTTTACTAAAAGGAGTAATTTTTTTAAGATTTTTTTTGCTTTACTGTACTTTTTACAACTTACTACTACTTGATATTTTTTTCTCTTTATTTTCTGATTTATTTTCTCTATATCTATTATATCATTTACGAAAACCTATAAAAATGGCATCAGAATCATTTATTAAAAATAAAATGTGAAGAATATTATAATAAATATAATATATATTAATATATTAAATTAAACAATATTAAACAATTGAGTCTGGAAACTCTTGATTGAGATAAAAATGATCACTTTTCCTACTCGTATTATAATATAATATCCGACAGGATTTCATTTAAAATCTGGTCATAACAAATTTATACTTGTATAGTTTTAGACGTGTTGAAACAACAGATAATGAACAAATATGCCACTTAAAATATTGCCAGGATTTTTTACATATCTAGTATGAGACGAATGCAATGAAGCCAATTTCCTTAACATTTAAAAAAATAAAGCTTTACACTTGACTTACAAATCTTTCTATCCAGAACATGATCTATTATTGAGCATTAACGAATTTAAATTAAATATTCTTGTTCAGATAAATATAGATTTCACAATAACATATTTAATTTATGAGATATGAGCTTTTTGAATATTATCCTTTAGATTATTTGATTGTAAACAATGTATAACTAGCAAATCATTTAATTATTAATTTCTCAAAAAGTGATTTATGTTTAACCATCAAAGATTCATACTCGATTAATTATACGAACAATATCTTCATTTATTGTTGATTTCTTAATAGTTGTGAATTGCTTATGTGCAAGTAGCAAAAACGCAGATTGATAAACTTTCTAGTTACAATATGCGAAAACAACTAAAATGGTATGTAGCATATATAATAAGTTTTAATTTATCAAGCTATGTATCACTGTATGTTTTCCGAATAAAATAAAATAAAATAAAATAAAAATAAAATTTAAGTAAAACATTTTGATAAGATACAAAAAGAATTAAAAAACATACCATTGTTTCGTAGCACCTAAAATCGAATGTCTTATAATTTATGCGACGTCACATTTTTGAAAACAACACTAAATAAAAAAAAACTAGTAGTCTATTAATATTTAAACAATTGGTTCCTAAAACAATTATTGCAAGGAATTAAACACCACTAATAATTTTAAACAAAGCATTTTCGAATGCCTTGTTGAATATGCTTCACGTACAACTTTTCCGCGTAGCACGTTTTTCACGAAAGTCGTAGCACGCGTCCGCTACGAAAGCTACGGTTGTACTGAAGCTTTCAGAAAGCGAATCGTGGATTTGGCTTGTCGATGTAAGATATAGTATTAATAGTGACATCAAAAGTCTTATTGACGAATGGATTTTGGTTATTCATGGCGTAGGAAACATATTTCTTGAGTGAAAATCGGTATTTATTCTATTACGTAACGGTATTACGTGTAGTTTTGTAGTAAAGTGTAAATTAAATAAATAAACACATTTCCCAATATCAGGGCAGTCTGCGTAAGAATGGTGAGGATTTCACTGACATTATAAGTGACAATTTTAACTTCAGATTTACTGTGTCCTCCTCGAAGCAATACATAAAACAAGTGGGATATGTAATTCAGAGATAATTCTGCAAACGGTACGGTCGCACGGACTTTATCTAGATTCATATTCGTTTTAAAATTGAGGATTCAGCTCGGTAATCAGAAAATCAAAGTGAGATGAAAACAATTCTAACAAGTTTGCCTTTAAAAATAAAATCCGCAAACATTACAGAAATGTTGCAAGGCTGTACTAGTGCTGCCGTTTGTCATTGTGCCGTTTTAGTTGTTTGTCCTGACATGTATATTTGTTTGTATTTTGTATTAAAATTCATTATTCTATGTGTATATGGTATATTTGTATATATTGTATTTATGTATCAATGTATGTATGTATAAGTAAGTCTGTGTAATGTCTGTCTGTGTAAGTATATATTTTGATATTTATATCCTTTTACTTGTTTTATTCTCTTAGCTGTATCGCCTCTATTATGTGTTTATCTCTGCTTAGCCTAATGGTTGACCGGGAGAGAATGCCTCTAGGCATTAAGTCCGCCATGTGTACCAATATGTGCATAAAGATTAAATAATTAAATAAATAGAAATAATTTTCTTATTGATTTATTTATTTATACTTAATGCCAAGTGGCATTCTCTTATGCATCTTAATTTCAGTTAAAATTTGCAGATTACATTTCGGTTGTCATAAACCTACGACGTGGTATCGGCGTAAAATCTGCCACCCTCTTTCTTTCAGTGGGTGTCGTTAGAGGCAACTAAAGGAAAAGCCTTGAAAATCGCAATGATATTGTTTATGATGTATATATATACGAGTATATATATTTATATGTTGAATACATACATGAATTTGTTTATACGTATTTATTCTGTTAGTATGTATCTAAGTATAAATCTAGTAGTATGTGTTATATTAATTTATATGTTTATTTAGGACATAGAATATAATTGGGCTTAAGTTTAGTTGAGTTATTCTTAACTTTTATGTTGTTACAGCTTAACTATATCCCTCCACGCCACGGGTTGACTGGCAGAGAATGGCCAAAAGGCATTAAGTCTACCCTTTGTAATACTTTTATAAAGGTATTTTAATAAAGTTAAAATAAATAAATAAATAAAAAGAACAGGTCAAACATCGAGCGAATTACCAGATATTAAGTAGACTGACCACCTCCTGATGAGTCCTACCACCAGCAAATCAAGGTAATCGTGAATTTAAGGCCCTAAACACATACATTCCTTAGATATAAATATATTATTTATTTATTAATTACACGTTTATGTATTATTTTAATGTATTTTAAAATCGTTTATTATGTCACAGCTAAATTAACCTAAACATGTTATATACTTTGTTGTCAGATATCGTTTTTGCTGTAGAAATAAGTTTCTTGATTCTTTTTTTTTTGACCGCCCGCTTTAATTTTATAGAGCGCGAGTTACTGTTCAGACGTGCCGGTTTCCTCACGATGTTTTCCTTCACCGCCGAGCACGTGGTAAATAAAGCACTTAAAATTTCTATTAACAATTTTAGTGGTGCCGGCACCGGGGATCGAACCTAGCTCACTATCGCTTTATGAAACTAAAAAGAGTGCCATGACCACTAGGTTATCATGGCTACTATTACGTGTATTATATACAAGTATATTTATAAAATGATTAAAAATAATGGTGTTAATATACTTTCTCTGAAATTGTATAAAACAAACCATGACAAACTTTAATATTTGATTAACTATCTGACTTCTACTTGTTTATCTGTGGAAAGAAAAGAAAAAATAATGTGATCAACAGTTTCCCTCCCTAAGGAAATGAATTGAATTGAAATTGTCAAGGGAACAGTTATTTCTCGGAAATCTTGAGGTCTTTGCTTATTTATTGATACCATTTTCTTGGTAATTTGATCAAGTCTGTTTACAATGCGCTTTGTATATTACCTAGACACTTTTAGTTAACATAAAAATATGCTTAAAATTTGTTTTTGAATTAAAAGAAAATATAAAAATAAGAAGTGAAAAAAAAAGTAATTTTAGGAATCCGTTTTATTTTCAATATAAATCAGTTAAAGGCTGTTCTGTGATAAGTGACGTGAAGTTTGCGTATTAACGTTCTAATTTACAGACACTGGTCAAGTGTAGTGGGTATATGGGTGATAGTTGTGGTGGTTTTCTTATCTTCAGATTAGGTAACATATGCCAGTTTATTGTTTTCTCATGTGGAATCGTGCAAAACAAGTTTTTCCATCATCTAAGAATAGTGGCTATCCGCAAAGTAACGCCTGATTCTAGTTCCTATAAAACATTGTATTATTTACTTTTGACTCCCCGAGAAGACGCGAAAAGTGGCCAGGGCTCGAGATTCGAATCCTGCATTTAATTATAGGGAATTTCTCTTTTCTTTCTCCAAACGACGACATAACTTGAACGTGGTGCTTCTTGCTAACAAAAAATGAGTCTCTAGCGAGCGGATGGACGAGGCGATAGATGTCATTTGATATTAAGGATAGATAGACTTAACAGAAACCAAATCCTGCGTACTAGTAATGGGGAGCAGCAACACTATCGCAAGAACCACTTACCTTGCGTTGTGAGCATGAGCTTACCTTCTCAGAAATGTATATAAACATTCCTGACGCCTTCTTAGAGAGGAAAGCTATTATTGTCTATGAAACCTTATTCGATTGAATTATACCATGATTGGAAAATTACATAATGTTGACAAAATATTGAAATTACCTGGTTTAATACAGTATACACCTGGTTGTTAGTTTGTTTCAATAATGAAAAAGCTTTACGTGCTGGTTTTTTAATATTATTCAGTAGATGGTTGTCATAGAGAACGTAAAGACATGATATTGTGCTCTATGGTATCGCGATGTAAATATATCGATTCTTCAATCATTTTCATTGTTAGTTTACTGATAACTGTTGGAAACCATATTCGGTTTTCCCACATGCTAATATTTGCTACCTATTTGCATTAAAATTCTTTGTACTAGCGACTCGCTTCGAAGGTTAATTTTTTTTTAATACTAAAGTTGATGTCGTAATATTATTTTAAATATGAAGGTTTATTATAACGGATTGCCAAGTAGTTGCAACATGACGTTTCGTTTCTTTGATCTCACTAATAAAGGTCCAGTAAACAAAATTAAGCTCGTACTCGTGTACATTTTGTCCCAAAATTTAGTGTAACATACAAATGATTCAGTAGTTCTCTGGTTAAATATTTCGCCATTGGAGAATCTAAAATTGATATCTAAAAGAGGACGCTAGTAATAATTTACACAATAATTTTTTGTATCGAATACTTACTAGTTAGCCATGTCATCAGGATGTCAAACATTTCAGTTCCTCCCGTTACCTAACGGTAATCTGAAAACTCGATGGATGACATGACTGAAAAAACTAAAGAGAAAGAAAGGTTAGTCTGTGAATCTGCGAAAGATTGGTTTGGATAAACATTACACTATGTTAGGTGGTGCGATTCAAAATTGCATGCTAAAATCCAAAAAAAGTTTAAAATCACATGTATTAGGATTTAAGGTAATAAAGTGTTAACGTGAGATCGAGATAAGTGGTGATTATTATGGACCTCTAAATCGCTAAACATTAGTCGCGAACTTGTCGCGTATTTATTTACATAGCCCAAAAATAGAAAAAAGTTTTCAGTCCGTTCCCAAGGAGATTATCGTGCTCTAATACCGGCGTGAAGTTGTTGTTGGTCCCTATTTGTAACAAAATAAAGGAACTGTTACTTTAGTTCGTACTCTTATGTATCTGATTTAAAGTAAATTAAAGTGGCAGCTTGTAAATGCCCATTGCTGGGCTAAGGCATCCTTTAAATATCCTAGAGTGTTAGGGTTTAGTTTCGTTGCTTATTTGTTTGTGTACAATATAATGCGCTATTTCTTTTTATGTAAGCGCTTGAAATCGAATTAACATAGATAAAATTATCTTTATAATTACTGGTTTTTGTAATATTAGAATAAAAACTATAATTTTGTTTTACACCGGCGAATTAACATTTGATTTTTTACTTGTCTCCGTCTTGTGATTAATGGACGCTTCTGTCAAATAATTGCATTAAAACTGATTTTCGTTAATTTTCCTTATAAGTTAATCACATAATAACTTCCTTGTTTTTGTTGGAGTCTCTTTCACCGAAGCCACCGGGCCAACAGCGTATATTTCATAAAGGGTTTTAGTCGATGCGGCACTTATTGCTTATTCTAACATAACCGACCACTGCCTTAATAGGTAGGTAACTTGCACCTTACCTCTTCGTGACTAAAAAAAAAAAAGATGCAGCCTCAAATGATTTGTGCGCCCAGTAAACGTATTTCGTAGGTATTTAATTCTATATTTCGGAACTATAATGTGTGTATGTATGTCTGTACAACAAAATTTCAAAGGCTCCTCAAAGTATATTAAAGTAAAGTAGCAACCTACAAGTGCCCACAGCTGGGCAAAGACCTCCTTCTCAAATACGAGTATCAGAGAGAAGGTTTAGGAGCCGGGAAGGTCCCGCCACGCTGCTCCAGTGCGGGTTAGCGGGTTTCACATATCCTCGAAATAATATTTTTATTATTTCTCAGACATGCAGGTTTCCTCACGAAGTTTTCCTTCACCGCTGAGCACGTGATAAATACAGCACTTGAAATTGCTATTAACAATTTTAGTGGTGCCGGCAACGAGGATCGTACCCAGGTTCTTCGCGCTGTATGAAACTATAGTGAGCGTCCTGACCACTAGGCTACCACGGCTGTTCAAAGTATATTGAATAACGTCATTCAACGAATTAGAACCTGAATTGGCGAGCGATTCAAATCCACGACACCTCTATTTATTTATTTATTTATTTATTTATACTTTATTGTCTACACCAAAAGGATTACAAAAGGCGGACTTAATGCCTTTTGGCACTCTCTAACAGTCAACCCAGGGCGTGAAGAAATGTGGTGACAGGTGCATCTAATTTAAAATAATATAAATATGAAAAGGCTAATTGAGAAATATACTACATAACCAAAACATATATAAATGTATAAGCATACATATGTACACATACACTTAGATATACAAATACATACATAAATACCAACACAGACATATACATACATACAAACACATTAATACATTCATATATAATAAATCAGAATAAATACTAACAAGTATCAGATCGTTTTAAAAAGTGTTCGCGTACCAATCGTTTGAAAGCGATTTTATATGGGGCTTTTCTAATGTCTTCGGGCAAGGAGTTCCAGAGAAGTGTAGCCTGAACGGCGAAGGAACCACCAACAAAATGGGTAAAATGTTGTATACGCACACAAGTGAATCGTGCAGTTTAATTATCTAATGCAAATATCTAAAAGTTATTACGTATTGAAATAGTCGAAATTTAATTTAACACCTGTGTTAATTAAACTCAAGGAACGTAAACATCGTTAATATAAGGTTAATGTATAGCGGTTATTATTAATCAGAGGAGATAAAGTATTTTATGAATATGCTAGTAAGTCCTATGTATATAGTATTCGTATATAATATATGCAGCTTGTTATATTATTTGAGATCAGCGTTTATCCCACGTTATTCAAAAACACAATCGGATTGTGCTTAGTATTGTGGACGCTGGTTCACAACAAACACACGAGTGTTGTTATTTCGTAACTAATTTGAAAAATTGCGTACCATCAATTTTAATTAAAATCTAGAAGGTATGTTAAATTTTTATTAATTAAACATTTATTTTATTAATTTATATTAGTAATGGGCACATTGAATCGAAATGAACTACATGTCTTATGTGTGACAAACAATCAACCTGTATACTAAACATATGGACTGTCACGATAGACATATACATATTTAGACCTGCAACAGTGTTCTATGTGTATGTTCTTTATATAGATACGGCACATCTCACAATCGTTACATTATTTTTAAATAATAAATAAGTATTTAGTAGTAAAGATAAATTACATAAAAAAATTATTGAAATGAAATTATTATTTACGAATTCTATCGGGTTTAATTACTTTTTTTATTCCTTACGCAGAATGTGATCAAAGCATGTCGAGGTTGTGCAGTGGTACTCAAGTATTCATTTATGGTGTGTTATGTGTGACGGATGGAATCGTACCCGGACACTTACGTACTGCGAAACTTGTAGCGAACTCCGTAACCCCTGTGATACCGCGGTTACTTTAGCATTTATATATCTATATATTATTATTTTTATGGAAGAGACTGCAAACGAGCTAGCGGTTCACCTGATGGTAAGTGATTACCGTCGCCTATGTACATCTGCAACACCATAGATGTTGCAGGTGCGTTGCCGGTCTTTAAGGATATTTGGGAGATGGGAGGGAAGAGGAGGGGAATAGGGAGGGGGTGAGGGCCTCCGGTTGCCTCACTCACCGAACGAAACGCAGAAGCACAAGATGCCTCTATTTTACTCCGGTATTCTGCGAGTCAGTGGTACCAATCCGGTCGAGCCGGCCCATTCGAGCAGCAGCTAAAGCCGCCGCTTGGCTCTACCACGTTTAAAAATATTATGTAATAATAACGAATTTATGCTAGGAGCAGCTGGAATGAGGATGGTAGTAAGCAAGAAACTCTATTCTACTCCAATAGATTTTTTGATGAATCCTTTAAAACAGAGCGAATCCGTCCTACGGATGGCACAGTCCAGCAAGGTAAGTATAGTACTAGCGTAAGTTAGGTGCACTGCTTACCATAGAAATTATTGAGATAGTTGTGAACAACTAAAGACAGTTTCCTTAGTCGTTTTTGGATTCTGGCGCTAAACAATGTTAGTTCAAAAGTTTAATATTATCCTCTATTCACATTTCGCGATCCAGCCAACAGGCTGTAACCTTGCGGTGTGTTCTTAGATATAATTCATATTTGTCTTATTGATAGACATGTCTAAAAAATTTTTTAAGGGCTTGGTTATCAACTTACGACTACAATATTCTTGCACTAGCTGCGCCCGCAACTTCGTTCGTGTATTTGAAGGAGAATGCGAAGTTCGATAAATAACAAAGTAATACATTTCAAATACCTCAGCTCTAGAATACATAAGCCGGTGATATCGCGTCTGTCAGCCTAGCTGTTACTCTAAAAACAGGCCATACAAAATGTTTGCATTTTATTATCCTTTATCACATCATACATTATTATTTTTTGCAAATAATTTGATGGGCGTAGCATGCATTGATTTATGCAGTACATGTGGATGCAGTAAAATATATTAATTAATGACATCATCTATTCACGAACACTGCACATTTTAAAAGAAACTATTATTTACGTATTTTAATCGTGTTTAATTTATGTTTTTATATCAAATTACACTAACACCACAGAGCACAGATGCGCTAAAGCACTGGAAAAATCGTGAACTAAAATTAAACGCGATAAAATACGTAAATAATAGTTTCATTTCAATTATTTATTTATTATATTCTTTTTCTCATGCCCCTTTCTAGCTACGCCAATAAATACATTCGATGTACAAACACGAAAATTTTATATTTTGGTGTCGCGGGGTCGCTGGGGCGAATCCCACTCCTGACCTGTTGCAACAATTGAAATTATATTGTTATGACACAAGGGTCAATTGTGTGACCTTGAAATAATTGCTCCGGAGCTGGGTCTTCATGTTATGGGTTCATTTTACGTCTGTTACACGCCTCCTCGACCCAGAAGAAAATCCCATACATAATTTTTCACAAACCAAAATGTTTTTATACGATACTATGTTCTTTTTATATCTTAAAACATAAGTCACGTTAAATAGCGTCGAGTTATAATTGTTTTCAATGTTGTAAAAAATACCTAAACTCGAACTTTATGTTACTAACAAAAGTCATAACCAATTACGAATCACATTAGCATTTTGAGGTTAGCCAATGGTAGAAAAACTTTGTTAACTACCTCGGACTTATTTATCTGAAGCTCACAACTATTTTTCTCTGTAATTACTATTAAATTTCAAGTATTATTAAAATGATTAACATACTATCAAGGTTTTTTTTTATGAAATTCGAAAACTCGAAAGATTTTGTTCTTGATTTCAAAAGGCTCGCATGTTTCAAAAATTATTCTATTTTCTTTCTGTACTTCAAAACGGGTTGTTTTTTAATTTTACTTTAAAAAATGTTACTAACTAAAAATCTGTAATAATTCGTAGTTATCAATTTTCATTTTTTTTATGGGAAGAGTACAAAAAATTGTATTCCAATATTTTTACTATTTGTCGATGAGAGGCTCAATAAAGACAAAGAGCAACACGTCTCTCCTTTTATAAACTAGTCGAGTCCATAGCAAACACTGCTGCCAAAAAACTTAGTATCCTCTCGGGGGTGAGACGGTACTTCACATCGGAGCAGCTCTTAAATCTATACAAAGCTCAAGTCTGCTCTTGCATGGAATACTGTTCCCACCTCTGGGATGGTTCTGCTAAACATCAGCTTGATGTTTTGGACTCGTTCGAGCGCCGAGCGAAGAGGATCATAGGCAGTGACTCACTAGTAGAGGCAAAACTTCTAAGCCTCGAACACCGTAGACGACTGGCCTGCCTCTCGGTTTTTTATCGGATTAATTTCGGAAAGTGTGCGGAGGTTTTGCATAACCTGATACCCCCTTCCCCTTTCCATCACCGAACGACTAGACGCGGCGAGCAGTTCCACCCTTATGTTGTAGACATTCGTCCATTACGCACGAAGAGGTTTGCCTCTTCTTTCTTTATGCGGACGGGAAGGAGTGGAACTCTCTGCCGAGGTCAGTTTTTCCGGAAAACTATAACCTGGATATCTTTAAGGCCAAAGTGAACAGACATCTAGGCAAGCGTGTACCATACTAGGCCGCATCTTCGCCTTCCATCGGGCAAGATTGAAGTCAAACGCAAGCCTATTTTTCATAAAAAAAAAGTATTACACAATGTTGTAATCCGTACACTACATAAACAAATTAATATCACACACTTCCAATTCGTAATGCCAATACACACAAAGCTAATCGAAACGTTGCACGAGAACGTTGCACTCAAATTCAACCTTTACTCTCATCACGCCCATAGAAGTTTCACTTCATTAAAAATAAAAATAGAAATAGTATTGGAACGCCAGACATTGTTAACTATATATATTTGGAATAGCAAGTATATTTGTCCTAACCAAGACTTTTCAAAAATCAATGATGGGTATAAATTAATATTAGTGTAAAATACCTTTTCTTTTTTTCTAGACAATGTCCTTACCGAATAACATTGAAGACATGGATCGACCGATAGAAAAATACTATGCTGGTAAATCGGTATTTGTTACCGGCGGCACAGGTTTTCTGGGAAAGGTAATTGTTTTCTTACCCTTCATCGTCTTCGTCATTAGGCTATCATTGTTGGACAAAAGTCTTTCAAAAGGCAGGCAGGTTGGCAATTGCGAGTCACTTGGCCCGGTAGACGCTGCTGCCCGTTACCGGTCTGGCATATTTAAAATGGTTACTCACATGCGCGCGCATACATTTGTTCTCATTCATAGCAAAAACGAGATTATCAAATGTGTAAATTTGATATTCCCTCTTTAGGTCGCAACGTTGACGTACCTAGTTAAATCTTTCATGATCTTTTCAGGTGTTTGTGGAAAAATTGTTATACAGTTGTCCTAATATCGAAAAAATTTATCTCCTCATGAGAGAAAAAGATGAAGTGGACACCTCTGAAAGAATAAAGCAGTTATTGGACCTACCGGTGCGTTAAAACATAACTTTATACTTAAAGTTTCTTTTTTGCGGGGAAACGGCGAAACTTAATGTGGAAATCCATGTCTCCCATGGTCAACAAGACGTGCCGGACCGTTTTCTTTATGGGAAAGGGAGCAATCGAGCGAGCGACTCACCTGTTGGTAAGTAATCACAGTCGTCCACGTACATCTGCAACACAAGAGGAGGGGGGTTTTTGGGGGATGTTTTGATCTCGGAGGATAGGGATGTTACCCTACTCACCGATCGAAACGCAGAAGCCTCTAAGCCCGAGATGCTTCTACTTCAGGCAGGTACGTGGTACGGTGCTCCGGTCGTGCCGGCCCATTCGTGCAACACCTAAGATCACCGTTTGGCTCTACAAAAATCTTATAGTATTCTACTCATTATTGTTTGTCGGTGTCGCATTCGGACACTGCCACAATCCCGATAGCGGTGAACCATTACATGCCTCTCTCCTTAGGCGGTGGAGTTAAAGTTCTCCATCATGAGTGCCCTTGAAGTATGAACGTGCGGGAACACAACGTGGGTTTTTTTCTACGCTGGTTTTTAAGGATAGATATAGATTAGACGTTCGCCTCTGTAAGATTAGAGCTTCGCTCTTTTTCTCCTCAGGAGTCAAAGCAAATGAGTGCCTCTGTGTTTTATCAATCCTTTCCAGAACTATAATGCTTTCTGCACAGTTGACAACTGTCACCAGTTTCCCAATTTTGTTGCCATGGGCGAAATAGGACAGGATGATATCATTATACGAGTAGATGATCTCACTCTCGCGTCTCGTGGTAGTGAAAACAAACGACGACATCATAAACAATGGTAAAGGATTAAAGGAACACATTTATAAACAATTTTGAGACCTCCGATCTGTCCAATGTTGGGTATATAGTTGTGAGAGTTTGTTTTTATTTTTTTTTTATTTACAGATATTTCAAAGAGTAAAAAAAGAAAGACCAGAAAATTTGAAGAAAGTTGTACCCATATCTGGTGACGTTATTCTTCCCAAGCTTGGTATACGCGAGGAAGATGATCGTATTTTAACTGAAACGGTTTGTAACTGAAAAAAGTAAAATAACAGATTTTAAAAGTTCGACGACGACATACGAACCACGTTACGTTTTTTGTTTTCTCTGTTACTTTGATCCAATGCCGATGGCAGATCCCTTATTACATTCACGAGTTATGTTTGTTCGATACTAGTGTGAACGCAGAACACACACAGAGTAGTCAGTTATAAACATTCTATGATATCCCCACAGATGTCCAAGAGAAAAAACACGTCCAAAAGATATCGCCTGTCTTTCGCTAACATTAGCTGTTAACTGTTAGTACAATCGTTACAACTAGATTCAGTACAATCGTTATTATATGGATAAGTTCTGTTTAATAAATTTAGACTACATGTTCAACGGTATTATTGTGCATTTGATATTACGGATTCCTGACACTGCTGCGGTACTCGGTACTGCTGCATGCATGGTAATAAAGAGTTTTAGGCAGTCAGTATTTGTGAATGGTGGACTGACTCTCAGAATAAAAGCTAAGTTTTTAAAAACTTTGTTACTGATTATTAATTATGTATGTAACGTGTTTAAATCATCTTGGTTGTTTTCACAGTCTGATTCATGTTTTATGTCCTTATAGATTTTTGAATTGTCAGCATACATGACTAATTTAGAATAATACAAATCATTACTGATATCATATTAATATATGACATATAACAAAGGACCAAGTATAGAACCTTGAGAGACACCAGAGGGAATTTGTATAAAACTAGAGCGGTAATCTTGAACACCATGTCGGAAAGAGAAGGCAGAAAATCGCAATGGCATCTTGCACCTGTGCCGGGAATCGAACTGCGGATCCTAACACATTTGCAGCTTTGTCCCCTTGCGAAGACACTTGCTAAGTTTTTAATGTTTTTCAGGTTTCCCATGTTTTCCATTTTGCTGCAAATATTAGATTCGACGAACCTTTAGAAGTGGCAATGAATTGCAACCTAGAAGGAACAAGGAAAGTGCTGAATTTGTGCAAACGCATAAAAAATATAGAAGTAAGTAAAAGATAACATACTATCACGGAAAGTAAAAAAATAAATAAAATAATTCAAATAACAATGAATGAATGTTGAAATAATAAATCGCATGTTATAGTGTCAGGTCATCTGAATATTGAAATACATTTCATTCATTATATAGTTCATCAATAATAGTGGGAAATGAGTGGAAAAGTGATTACCGCCTCTTACGTACATCTGCAACACCAGAGGAGCTGCAGTTGCGTTGCCGGCCTTGAAGGATATTTGGGGAGGGGGAAAGATGAGGCTAGAATAGAGAGGGAGGGGCCTTCGGTTATCTCACTCACGCCTCTACTACACGTCGGTATTCTTCGAGGGCATGGCGGCCTCAAGGACGAAGGCGCGAAAACCAATGAAGCTGTAAAAGGCAAAACGGCTATGAGCAATAACTTCACTGAATATACATACGACGCCATAAGTTCTTTGTTCTTGACCTAATCATTATATAAATCGTATAATATAAACTATTATTTAAGTAACTCTGTTGTTGTGGTATGTTTGAACGTAATGTAACACTTGGTAAGGTCAACACTTGCTAACGTAGTAATTATAATTCATGCATGACGTGTTCAAGAACCAACGTAAAAAAAAGTTCGAGATTGCCTTATCAAATTTTAATTGAAACGATGTAATTATGATTTAACAGTTTTTTGCGGTTTTAAAACAATATTCAATATCTTATATAACTGTTGTTTTTCAGGCCTTTGTGTACGTATCCACTGCCTACACAAATACCGATCAAAGAGTTCTAGAAGAAATTGTTTATCCGTCTCCGGCTTCAATTGAAGAAGTATACAAAATAATCGAGAAAAAAGGTGGTATTAATAAAGAACAAGCAAAGAAATTATTGTGTGAGTAAAATTTTTATCTATATATCTCATACCAGATTGTAAACGTCCCATCGCTTGGAAAAGGTCTTCTTTTTGTATATTGAGAGAGTTATGGATTCGTGAAGGATCCGAGACGAAGACCTAGTTCAGGTTGCGGGATGCGCTAGTCCTTGAAATAAAATTTTCATTATTATTTTTCAAATGTGTGAATCCTCAACTTTATCAAGTATGTAGACTCGTTAATAGAGTAGATTTAGCGTGATCATAATCGGGTAACTTGCGTACTATCATATTAAAGCTAGTGCCCTGACCACTAGACTGCTCCTACGGAACTGCGGCTTTTTCATACTTTCTAAAGTGTATAATAATAAATTCTTAAATTCAAAGTATAGACCGTCCCATTATCTCTGTAAATTAAAAATTTAATTTGTTCACGTTATAACAGGTGGCAGACCAAACACTTACACATTTACTAAGGCACTCGCAGAATCTCTTGTGCAGCAAGAACGCAATAACATTCCTTCAATAATCATCAGACCCTCTATTGGTACGTTAAACTAGTTTGTAACAAACATACAAGGAATAAAAATATTTTAACAAAACGTAATCATACATAAGTAGGTTATTCCATGTATCAAGATCGTTTTTGATTGGTATTTATTTTTAATAATGTATCTTTGTTTAATTTTATGCTATACGAGTATATCTCGTGGTGGCGTCTTCCCACTCTTCGTTTGCCTGTACGTGGTAGGACTATGTTCAGCAGTGGACTTGTGACAGTCTGAACTGATGTCAATGATGACTGTCACAGTCTGTGGTATTGATGATAATGAAATAGGAGTAATAATAAAAAACAAAAAAAGTGTATTTGTCATTTCAGTGACGGCAAGTTTGAGTGAACCATTGGTGGGATGGATCGATAACTGGTTCGGTGCAACAGGTATGATAGCAACTGCTGCCAAGGGTCTCAATCGTATTGTGCTTGGCAAAGGTTCCATTACCTTAGATTTGATACCGGTTGACTATGTGTCGAACCTTATTATCGCTGCGGCTGCAAAATGCAACAGGTATGTTAATTTGAACAATGATAAGTTTAGACTTTGTTAGTTAAATTTACAAATTTTTACACTATTTGTACCAAAGTCGTGTGAAGCGTGTTATAATGTGACGGGAATAGGTTGGGTTCGATTATTTAATGAGCTTGTTATCGAGCAGGAATAGTGCAAAGGTACAGGCAGTGCACGCATCAACCCGCTTGCCTTGCGTAGTGAATATGGGCTTTGGCTGGTGCTTTCTTGAAGAGGTTTCTTAAGAGAGCAGTCTTGATGGTTAATAGCGGACTTAAATAGGCTGGATGAAGAAGCGAAGATGATGTCGTCACTGGAGGAAAAGTGATGAGGAAAAAGGATATATGAGGATGTTATATAATGCGCTTCTTAGTTAATTCCATGGTTAGTTATTGTATAATTACATGGGGTGGTGCTAGTAAAACCAAACTGATAGAATCGGAAAGATGTCAAAGATTAATACTAAAGTTTTCTTCATATAGACCCCGCTTGTTTCTTACTAACAAATAAGGAAGCTGAGGTACTTTACTCTTCTACAGACATATATATTATTAACTCTTTAAACACATCAACCTCTCAATTAATATGATAAATTATATAGCCAATTCCTAAAGAAATCATGCAGTGTGAGAGTTGACTACTGTAACGTTTAAAAAAAATTACTACAATATAGCAAACTAAATAAAGTATTAAATATTTGAATAAAAGTCACAATCACAAATATAGGGCCGATTTTAAGGACCAATTCATTATCTCCTTCTACATCATTTCTTGTCTGTGAGAATTGAGCAAGGAATATTTGAGGATTTTCCTCTATCAGTCGGTCGACAGAGCATTATCCAGTAGTTAGCAAAGTGCATCGCGTTCAAGTTACGTTGAACTTTGAACACTTCGAGAGCCTAGGCTAGTTACCCTGATCGAGAAGGTAGCGGAAACCATGCATATACTGCTGCCTAATATACGGAGGACCAAGGGAGTAAGTTCCCCGCATAGAGGCAGCAATAGGTAAATGGGGCTTCCGTATGGGCTAAAAGTCACCTCAACCGGATGGCCATACGGATGGATTGTATAGAGCTTACAGTTCCATATCCTTTGAGGCGGACTACAGTAACTGTCCTAGTTCGCTTTCCATCTCTAAGATAATGTCAGAAATGGATGCATGGGTGTACAATCCGATCCGCATACTCCGTTTCATCTTGAAAGCGTAACGATCTGTGATATTGCGTGACCCGATAGGTATTAAGCCCATCATCGGTAAGTTTTAATAAATAAACAAATACTACAGTGTTTAACTCTGACAGTTTAAGTCAAAGAGTTTAATGCGCAATATATGGCATAATTCACGAAGTAACGAAATTTGGGTAATCTTTGGGGGAGGCCTATGTTCAGCAGTGGACTTCTGATAGGCTGAAATGATGATGATGATGATGATGAACAAAGTTTGTGTTGATAACCAAAATTGTTGTTATAAAATAATGGCGAGCTTTTTTGTTCTGGTTTATTTAAATGTTTAATAATTGCTTTTGTTTAGATCCAAGGAACTAACTGTTTACAATAGCTGTAGCAGTTCTGTGAATCCGCTTACTATGGAAGAACTTTCTGTGTTCGTTTTTGAAGATTTCAAACACAATTTTAGTAAGTTGTTTATAAACATTATTAATTCGTATCCCTTCACGTGTCGTATCTTTTAAACAATCGAAGTTCTGTAGTTATGAGACATCAACAATAATCAACAATTTTTTACGGATTTATCGCGTTGAGCTTTAAGGGCTTACCGCGGTAAGTAAAAACATTTTTTCATGTGGCAATGGCAGCAAACGTGCAATCGTTTGGAGAGTAAAACGAGGGGAAGGGCAGAGGGGGCGGGTAGGCCTCCGGTTACCTCACTAGCCGAACGAAACGCAGAAGCACAAGATCTTCACGTCGCTATTTTGCGAGGCCGTGGTACTGATCCGGTCGAGCCGGCCCATTAGAGCCCCACCAAAAGTCGCCGCTTGGCGCTACCATATATAAAAACGCGATAAAATCAAACAACGAAGTTAGTACTTCAACAAATTGGTTTTTCAATTCTTAGTTAGGCTTAGTGCCAAGTCGTAGGTTTCGAGAAACTACGATCTCTTCAAGTAGGTAGATCAAAAGATCACTCTATGTAATGTTTTTAATTTAGTAAAATTCACTGTTTTACCTCTTTTCAGGTGAATTTATGCGTCCAAAAATGATGTTCACACAATCAGTATGGCTATTGCGAATTGTAACCTTTATCATGCAGATAATACCAGCCTTTGTTGCTGACTGTATTTTACGTTTATCTGGAAAGCCACCAAGGTAATATCGACGTAAATTAAGTTCGTATATATATGTTGCTAGAGCCAGTGTTTGTGGCTCATAAATAGGTCTGTTTAGTTGGTAATGGAACACGCGCTGTAGTCGTGTAAAATATGCACGCTGCATTATGCTCAATAACGCAGCTTACCTTTTTTTATGGCGTGATAAAAACCGAGGTATTCGGAGAGACAAATTGAAATTATCAGTGAATAGCAAGGCATGCATTTGCATTAGTTTTTTTTGTCTATTATATTAATTCCCGGGAGCCGAATCTCTGTATTTTATTACTCTTATACGGGATAGCATCAATCTTTATCGCGTGAGTGATTTTGATGAAAATTCTATAAAGCATGCCTTTTGGAAATATTTCTAAAACCGCTGTAAGTTTAAAAAATATGCCTTTACAGGATTAACTTATGTGTCGTGATGGTATTTTATACACATATATTGAACGTATACAAATACCCATTCGCAACGATTTGTTTGACCATAATACTTGATATACCAGCGACTACCAGCGACTTGCAGCACCACCGCCACGGCACCAGCATGCCGACAACCGTAACATTGGACGCTGCAAGATGGTCATGACTAACTACTTGCGTTTGCACTGTAATTAAATCTTCAGGTTCATTAAACGGATTGGATGAGACTCTACGACATACAATCAAACTAAATATTCATAATTTTCATCCACCAAATATCCATTAAATAAGTAACGTATACGTAGTGTAGCGTATCTAAAATAGTATCTTGTGGCAAAACCTCTGTGTTTTCACCCCATGTCGCCAATGCACCGACAAAGTACTCTAAAGTTTTAAGGATTATCAAGCTGTTTGTAAAGTAGAGTAAAATAGCAGCCTGTAAGTGCCCAAAGGAGGCCTTTGCCCAGTGGTGGGCATTAAAATTTCATATATTTATTAAAAGCATTAAATATCTGAGAGGGTTTTGGAGACAGGAACGGCCCGCCTCGCTGCTTCAGTGCGGGGCTTCACATATCTTCGAAATTATATTTTTTTTATTATTTCACAGTCATGAAGGTTTCCTCGCGATGTCTTCCTTCACCGCCGAGCGCGTGGTAAATACAGCACTTAAAAATGCTATTTACAACTTTAGTGGTGCCGGCACCGGTGATCTAACCGAGACATATGATACTAAAGTGTGGGTCCTGATCACTAGGCTGTTTAAGTTTCGTATTTATTTTGTAAAACGAGTAATTTCATGTAATAAAGTCCAATCCGACCTGCATAATTTAAATCTTATTGTCATCAGATTCATGAAGATTCAGAAAAAGATATCGCAAATGGGCAATGCCGTACAGTTTTTCACTTGTCAGTCATGGGTGTTGAAGTGTCAGCGAGCAAGAGATCTATTCGCTTCGTTATCGGAATCGGACCGTATCCGGTTTCCATTTGATCCGGTAAATATCGTATGGGCCGAGTACATACCGATCTATGGTTTGGGTATCCGAAAGTATCTGTTTAAATAGATTCAAGTAAATGTACAGTTTTTTTTTTTTTCTTAAATTTAGATTTTATATTTCATCATAGATATCGTCAATCAAGGTGTAACTCTACTTTATCCAAATTTTTTTCTCTTCAAAAATTTCTATTTCTCGTCAAATACACTTAAATCTTTTACATTAACTTTCAAAAGCATAATATGTATATTTTTAAAATGCTTATAATTAAAGTAATTCATTAACTTACTTTCTGTTTCATTTATATTGGCATAACCATCATCATCACAGGTTTTTTGATGTTCATTGTTCATTGTGTTCCTATCCCAAATCTATCTTTATATCTTAATTTTCAATAAATTAAATTATACCTTCTTTACTGCAGCAAACACTTGCAGGTTGTAAATCCATCGCCGTTTTTCTAATACTGCACAAAATGTTATAAGACCGATGTTAGTTTATTGGTTAACATACCGGACTGCGGAGCTATGGTTTTGAATATCAACCGAAAGAAGTATTACAAATCATTATTTTCAATTGCGGAAAACAGATCTTCACACAGATTTACCTAATTATCTTCTTAAGCGCGGTAAATTTTTTATTTACCCTAGGCAAAGCGTGGAACACGAACGCGCCTACACTGCCGCCAATCCAAGCGGATCACATCAGGGGTGAAATACTTCAGCCCCCATGGTTGCTGTTAAACACCCGAAATGTCGTGACTTAAACGCTATACGCAAAGTATCAGTTAAAATTTTGTTTTATTGAAGTTTAAAGTTGAAATTAAAAAAGAACTATCTAGTAAAAATTATTCATTATTGACGACGATGAGTGGTTATGTTTGCTTGACCTAATTTCAATACTTAGGTCGGCGATTACTTTAATAACGAAAGAGAAGTCTGCTTCCATGATTATGTAAGCGCAAAAAGTTGAAAACGTAAATGGAACAGGGAATAATCATGTCGTTTCCGCAATAAAGAATTGCTTCTATTCACAATCACTAAGATAACTGTATCAATTTATTATTTGAAAAGTTTTCGATCACGCGCCACTGCCATTACAAGGCAAAATGAACTCCATATTAAAAACGATTTACGTATACATTTGCTTAGTAACCACGGACTCGTCTGTAGCCCATATTCCGAGTTCACCGCCATTGTGTCTAGCTTTCATATCTAGTATTTTAGAGAACTTTTTTTTTATTCTTCTTTTGTTACGCGACAATAACAAAGCCGTAGTGAATAAACAACGCGTTGTTTAGTTTCTACTAAGCTTAGAATAATTATAAACTTCGCATTTAGTAAAAAAAAAAATTAACACAATTTTTATGCTAATAAGAAAAATATCGATGTAACATACTTTTCATCATCATCATCATCATTTCATCCTGTCATAAGTGGACTTATGCGTTGACGCTCCCTAAGAGCTGTGATCCAATGCCTCGTCATTATCATTCATCATTTCAGCCTACTACAAGTCTACTGCTGAACATAGGCCTCCCCCAAAGATTGCCACGAAGCTCGGTCCTGAGCCACCTGCATCCATCGACTTCCCGCAACACTGCGCAGGTCGTCACTCCATCTTGTGGGGGGTCGTCCTACACTGCGTTTGCCTGTAAATGGCTGCCACTAGAGAACCTTCTTTCCCCAACGGTTGTCAGTTCTGCGAGCTATGTGGCCGGACCATTGCCACTTCAGCTTGCTGATCCTTACGGCTATGTCGGTTACCT
Organism: Bhutanitis thaidina; assembly: GCA_029286595.1. Classification (NCBI taxonomy): domain Eukaryota; kingdom Metazoa; phylum Arthropoda; class Insecta; order Lepidoptera; family Papilionidae; genus Bhutanitis; species Bhutanitis thaidina. The sequence goes on along the minus strand of JAGSMS010000022.1, from coordinate 16,212,265 downwards.
TAGTTCTGCTGCGGATATCATAGTTGCAGACTCCATCAGAAAGAAGAAAGAAAGAAAGAAACACATTTATTTGGCAATCACACAACAAAACACAAAATAAAAAACAAAAGTAAATAAACAAAAAAAAACACGCAGAGAAACACCGCGAGCATAGCCCTTTCCATAGCGCGCTGAGCAACTTTGAGCTTTCTCATACGGCCTGCAGTGAAGGACCAAGTCTCGGTTCCGTATGTCATCACTGGCGACACGCACTGGTTGTATACTTTCGTCTTGAGGCTTTGCGGTATACTCGATGATGGGATATGACCTAGTTTCCCGAACGCAGCCCAGCCGAGTTGGATTCGTCGATTGACCTCTGGGTCGAAGCTGGACTTACCTGATTAGGTATCGGACAATTTGTCCCAGGTATACGTACTCGTCTACAACTTCGAGCCTATTGTTCCCCACAGCAACCGGTATTGGTGTGACATGGACGTTGGACATGAACTTTGTCTTGTCCATGTTCATCTTAAGACCAACCTATTGGGAGACACCATTGAGGTCATTGAGAATAGTGCTAAACTCCTCCAGCGATCCTGCCGTAAGAACTATGTCGTCGGCAAATCGAAGGTGAGTGATGTATTCTCCATTGATGTTGATACCGTATCCTTTCCAATTCAGCTGCTTGAAAACATCTTCCAATGCAGCGGTGAAGAGTTTCAGGGATTTGACATCATACTTTTGGAATGAAAATAATAGTTTCACAGTATTTAATTTTTTTATAAAAAATCAAAAAAAAAATCAAAAAAAAAATATTTCAGCAAAAACAATATCTGATAGCAGAGTATAGACAGATTAAAACATGTTTAGGCTAATTTAGCTGTGACATAATAAATGATTTTAAAATACATTAAAAAAATATATATGTGTTGTATATAATACATAAACGTGTAATAAATAAATAAATAAAATATTTATATCTAAGGGATGTATGTGTTCAGGGCCTTAAATTCACGATTACATTGATTTGCTGGTGGTAGGAGTCATGTCTGCTTTACTATGATACCCACACTAGATAATAATCTGTATCGTGGGTACCTATGCGATTAACGTTAAGTTTTAGAGCCTCGCCATGGTTGAAACGATATTACGAAGAATCACAATAGCAGTAAGAAACTTTAAATTAAAAATATATTTATGGAATCTGTACAATACATAAAACAGAACAGATTGAAGTAGATGTTCAGTGCAGTCATATGTAAGCGTTTTCAACCAATTACTTAGGACATATTTCGCTTGATTTACTGAGCAGCATTTAATGTCACAAGTTTTGACGACTTTGTTGTATAAAAACGATCAAATAAAAGGGCTAAACCGTTTAGCAAATGATGTGTTTACGGATATTGTTGGATATTATATATGTATGTATAGTCTCGTACGTTCCGAGTGTGTTACAGCACCGTGGTCTCGGAGGTGTTGACTCATTCAACACCTCCGAGACACTGGACACGTTCCAGTGTCATAGTTAACTCGGTCTGCAGTCAGCTATAATTATTCATTTTTGGTCCGCTTTGTCGAAGTTACAATTAAAACACAAGCGCACTGGAATCTCCCGCAGATCACCCTCCACAAGCAGCGCCTATTTACAAGTAAGACGCATAAGGGGCACATATGTGTCTGACGGTAAGTTACTCATGGTGAAATATCTTATCTTTAAAGACCAACTTTGATGATGAAAGTTACTCTGTGACAGTCTGTATACCCTGCATTGTAGCTACAGCACTTACCCTTTTTCGAGTAATATGGGCCCATTTATAATAGGGTCATAGCGGGCCGGGCTACTTTTAAAAATTTATTGTAGCATGATATGCATGCAAGAATAAATGAAAACAATGAGCAGAGAATGTAAAGAAACTCAAATGAAGCTCAAATATAAATTCTATATGAAACGATATAAAGTAAATAATGAGGCTTATTTGAAATGCGTGCCGAGATATCGATGTTAGTACGGATTCATTAAAATATTTAGTTTTATGTTACCATACCTCAGATCGTATCCCGTAAATAGAAGCTAAATAAACTCGTGAACCTCGAAACAGATACAGCCACGTGGCTTCCGATAGGTGGCTGAATTACATGAAATAAAAACTGTTTTTTCTTTGATGTAATAATTTAAGATTTCGTTTGCCAATATGATGTATATTCTAAAATGAAAAAGTATAAAGTAATATTTAAAACAATAATCATTCATTAAAATATTTAGTTTTATGTTACCATACCTCAGATCGTATCCCGTAAATAGAAGGTAAATAACCTCGTGAACCTCGAAACAGATACAGCCACGTGGCTTCCGATAGGTGGCTGAATTACATGAAATAAAAACTGTTTTTTCTTTGATGTAATAATTTAAGATTTCGTTTGCCAATATGATGTATATTCTAATATGAAAAAGTATAAAGTAATATTTAAAACAATAATTATTAAATATTAATTAACTGAGCTTTTGAGATTCTACAGTTACAAATTTGAAAAAATTTGAAAATCTGACTATTCAGTTGCCTATATGCTGACGCATCATTGGCCAACAATTTTTTTTTTACAAATGATTTCAAAAATTACTAATAAAAAGCAAAAACTTAATCGTCGCTCCAGATTCTGCGCAGACTAACCATAGTTATAAATTTGAAAACTGTTCTTGAAATTTTCACAAAACACTTGAATAGTACCAACTCTATGAAAAACCATTAAAGCGGGAAAGTTTCTCATTCCGCAGAGGCGGCACTACAAACTTAATTTTTTAACTTTAAATTATTTGACGATTCCATTGAAATACCTTCGTTAGTCTAAGTGGTAAAATACTCCAATGTAAGTTACATTGACTCGTTTTTAGGGTTCCGTACGGTTCCCTTTTTACCATGCTTAGGCCATTTGTCAGCCTTTCGGTCTGTTCTACTTTTAAAGTGATGTACCTCTTTAATCCTAATAACCAAATCGGAGACTTTCTGAAAAAAGGACAGGTCAAGAGTACTCCAAACCAACGAGTATGCATGCGAGGATTGATGAAAGTGGGAGAAGCGAAAGACGTATGTCAGGACCGTAGCAAGTGGAAGAAGATTGTCTCTGCCTACCCCGTTGGGAACAAGGCGTGAATATATATATATATGCATATACATTAATCCTAATAGGTAGTTGGTGGAAATTTTAAAAATTAAAGGACTTCCCCTTTTATTTTAAAAAATTTTTTCGACGTTTTTTGTTTAGTTCTATCATAAAAAGTCTAATTCACACAACTCGTGCAAAGTCTTAAGTAAAACAACAAATAATAAATATCGGCCAATTACGAGTCGGGCTTGCGATTGGGATGGGATACCCGAGCACCGAACGAAAGAAAACACAATTATTAAGGTAAATAAATAACACCGAATATTGTGTGGTTGTACGGAACTCTCGGTGGGCGAGTCTGTCTCGAACTTGGCTGGTTTTTTTTTGTACAGCATACATAACGTACTATCTACATATGGGTAAATAAAACATTTCGTTTACCATTATAAAGTCTTTGGAAAGTTAGGGTACTTGGTTAATTGACACGAATTAAATATGCACTAAGCACGTGTGTTCGCGTGATACGCGAATGGATAACAAGAGAGGACGACGAAAGTGAACATAAATATGTTATAGTAGACGATTCATCCGAAGATAATTTAGTTGCGTGCATTTAGACCATTTTAGTAATGCGTCGTAGGCTCCTCACACATTGTTGTAATGCGAAAAGTACAGTAGTGCACAAAAGCAATATAATATTTTTAAATTAAATAAGACGGAGTAGAAGAATATTTAAATGCACCTATTATATTATTTTTCCACACCCCGGGTTGACTGGCAGAGAATGCCAAAAGACATTAAGTCCGCCAAAGACATATTAAATAATTAAGTAATCTACGAGTTTCTTCTATAAATTATTCTTCTTTAGTAAAAGTACAGTGAATTCTTTGTAACGAATTACTTCAATAATGTCTCTTTGTGTACGTTCTAATTTAAAGAGATTTGCTTTTGGCACCTCCCCAAGTCATAATTATGTTAGCAGAGATTGGCATAATGAGTTATATGCTATTTTAATTGTGCTACTGTTCTTTAACGTATCTTTTTTTTTGTATTGCTCATACGCTTCCTTGGTCACGATCCAGCAAAATGCCCAACCACATTGATAATATACATGTAGTTAGATTTTTTTTTAAGGGAAAAGGGCCAAAGGCTTAAACTCACCTGATGCACTGGATGGTAAGTGATTTACCGACCCCCACGTACATATGCAACACCAGAGGAGCTGCAGGTACGTTGCTGGCCTTTTAATATACTCGGGGAAAGGGTAGAAAGGGAGAAAAAAGGGAAGGAGTGAACCGCCGGTTACCTCACACGCCGAACGAAACGCAGAGCCACAAGATGCCTCTACTTCACTGCGGTATTCTACGAGGCCGTGGTGTACTAACGCGGTAGAGTGAACAAATGTATGGTATATATATATTACTATAATTGTATTGCCTTGTAGCTGCAAATAAAATATTTTTCTTTCATTCTTCTTTTACGTTTCGATAATGCAGCAGGTACACTGTCCAGTGGCAGTGTCATTTTTTTTAATAAAAATCCACACAAGTTTAGAGTCCACTGTTAGACATAGGCCTTCCTTAAGAAAGTATGTTGTCACTTTAGGTAATTTTGGTAAATTATAATTGTAATTTTCATGTTATAATGGTATGACACTTTCTATTCATTAATGTTTTGTTCATGTCAAAAAAGGAAAATGTATATTCTCAACTATTTGTATATTTTGCACGAAACTGTCATTGATATTTAGGCATGACACATATATGTACATTCATATACCTATATATATATATATTTATTTTTATAGGCCTTTCTGACAATTGAAACTATATTTATTTATTTATTCTTTATTATTAGCCTTAAGCTTAAGGTTATAATGGGCGGACTTAATGCCAAGTGGCATTCTCTACCAGGCAACCCTTGTTATGGTGAAAGGTAGTTGGTAGGTACAAAACAAAGAATAAAAAAAAAACTATAAGTAGACTCCAACAATATATACATATAAGTTGATAAATACATATAAACACACTGTGTAATTTAATAAATATTTATAAAATAAAATACAAATACGTATATAAATATATAAAAAGATACATAAATAAATATAAAATAAAATCGAAAATAGATAAGCCGAATATTGTCAATGATCGATTAGGTAATAACGAACTAGACTCTTAAATGATTTCTTGCTAGGAGCTGCCTTTATCTTATCGGGCAGGGCGTTCCAGAGGAGTGTAGCTTGAACAGTAAAAGAAGACTTATAGTATCGTGTATTATGTTGTGGAATGCAATTTTAAGTTGGTTTATGGACCGAGGCTCTCTGTCATGAGCAGAATAAAGATATTGAAAATTATTCTTAAGGTAAGAAGGAGAATTAGGATCAGTTAATATTATCAGTTATATATCGTTACTATTCAAATAAGATAGTTAGTAATCAAACGAAAACTAAAATTCAACTTAATTTATTTAAATTATAAATCAACATCAACGTTTAGGAGTTCCTTTAAATATTTTTTTTTTACAATAATAGTAACGGTTTTGAATATAATGCTACGTAGATAGTTGCAATAATGTTATGTATTTAACTTATTTTATTAATGTGTTATTATTTTGTGAAACGCACGCTGAAGTTTTTCTTGTTTTTTGTTTTGGTTCTATTTTTGTTTTTTTTTTGTGTTTAGTGTCTCTTTTTTGAGATGGGTATTCTGCTCAACTGTTACAATTATTTAACAACTGTGTATCTTTTGTTTATATAATTAATGTTTTTTTATGCTTCTTGTCCGGTTGTTCGTGAGGTCAATAAAGGACCCGACTGTAAAACAGTGCTGTGGTATCACTGAGACGGGAACCTTTTTGACATCGTACAACAAATTTATCTCTTTCATGGTTTTGTTTTTATATATTTAATTTTTTTTGTATTTTGTTGTGTGATTGCCAAATAAATGTGTTTCTTTCTTTCTTCTTCTTTCTGTTATAATTATTTAAGTAAGAACTTTCTGACTCCCGACATGTAGTCCGAAATGTACTTCTCCCATAAAATATGCGCGGGATCGAATGGGAACAGGATGCGGTTCATAATCGATAACGATGCGAATAGATCTCTTGTACGCTGACACCTCATCTCCCACGAGTGGGATGTGAAGTACTGTAGAACATCACGCACGTACAATGCCTTTGTCTGTATTCTCATGAATCTGTTGGAATGCAGGTTTACTTGATTTAAATTAAATTGATCAGCCTTTTAATAAAACCGAGAGTGAGAGTCTAGGTCTGGCTGTACGTATTATTCACTCACTATATATGCATTCGAAGAAGTCAGTGCTGTTAGTCGTTTGGGTTTTTACAGCTTTATCGGATTTTGCGCTGGCGTCCGCTGAGGCAGAAAGCAGTTTACTGCTTATCTCCAAGCAAGATTCAGACCTCGCCTCGGACGGTTGAGTTACGTCGATCTCTCTAGACAGTGAGAACCGCCTTGGTACGCGGGTGTGTCTTGTGTACGAGGGTGTATCTTGTGTACGCGGGTATGTCTTGTGTACGCGGGTGTGTCTTGTGTACGCGGGTGTGTCTTGTGTACGCGGGTGTGATGTGTACGCGGGTGTATTTTGTGATCGCGGGTATGTCTTGTGTAGGCGGGTGTGTCTTGTGTACGCGGGTGTGTTGTGTACGCGGGTGTATTTTGTGATCGCGGGTATGTCTTGTGTAGGCGGGTGTGTCTTGTACGCGGGTGTCTTGTGTACGCGGGTGTCTTGTGTACGCGAGTGTGTCTTGTGTACGCGGGTGTATTTTGTGTTCGCGGGTACGTCTTGTGTAGGCGGGTGTGTCTTGTGTACGCGGGTGTGTCTTGTGTACGCGGGTGTGATGTGTACGCGGGTGAATGTTTGTGATCGCGGGTATGTCTTGTGTAGGCGGGTGTGTCTTGTGTACATGAGTGTGTCTTGTGTACATGAGTGTGTCTTGTGTACATGAGTGTGTCTTGTGTACGCGGTTGTGTTGTGTACGTGGGTGTATTTTGTGATCGCGGGTATGTCTTGTGTAGGCGGGTGTCTTGTGTACGCGGGTGTGTCTTGTGTACGCGAGTGTGTCTTGTGTACGCGGGTGTCTTGTGTACATGAGTGTGTCTTGTGTACGCGGGTATGTCTTGTGTACGCGGGTGTATTTTGTGATCGCGGGTGTATTTTGTGTTCGCGGGTGTGTCTTGTGTACGCGGGTGTATTTTGTGTTCGCGGGTATGTCTTGTGTACGCGGGTGTGTGTAATGTACGCGTGTATCTTGTGTACGCGAGTGTATCTTGTGTACGTGGGTGTATCTTGTGTACGCGGGTGTGTCTTGTGTACGCGAGTGTGTCTTCTGTACGCGGGTGTATTTTGTGTTCGCGGGTGTAGCGTTTGCGCGACGCGGTCTAAGGCATAGACGGTTTTTGCTGTACTAATACGGCATACACACACACACATAGACACAGAACGATCATGCTACTACTTTTAGCTGGTATTCTGAGTAACATGGTCGGTCGGGTACCGATTGGTCGATTCAACCCCAATAACACGCTACAAACTCGCGATTGTTGTCACTTGGCGGAACCTTACCCTATTGGCAATTGTTATTATCTCTTGTACTAGTTTCACAATACATTTTATTTATTTATGTATGTAACGAATTCGCCTTACCGCATCTTCAAGGGCCGTGAACTAGTACAAGAGATAATGATACGAAAAGAGTCAATATAAATATTGCCTTTGTGGCTTCTTCTATTTATCATTATATCACGTTTATTATTGTAAGTTTGTAGTAATTTTACAAACGTCATTACCTTGGAGACTTTCCCGCTGAACGTAACAAACAGTCACCAACGAAAGCCGGTATCGTGTGAACAATAAATGTTAAAATGTTCAATAGCCACTCATTTTGGGTAAAATTCAGTGTTGGATATATTATTTCATCTGAAAGAAAAGAAATAGTAAAGTAAAGCAAAGTAAAACAGAAATGCAACCGGCTCACCTGATGGTAAGTGATTACCGTCGCCCACGTACATCTACAACACCAGAGGTGCTGCAGGTGCGTAACCATCCTTAAAAGATATTTGGGAGTTGGGAGGAAGGATGAGGGAGGAGGGATCGGGAGGAGGAGTGGGTCTCCGGTTACATCACTCACCGAACGAAGCGCCGAACAAAGATGCCTCTACTTCACGCCGGCCTTCTGCGACGTCATGGTTGCACATTGGAAGCTACAGCTTCCACTGTGTTCCGAGAGGTTGGCACTTGTAGTAAAAGTATATTCGGTATATTTTCCTTTACATCACATTTTTTATTTATTATTTATTGTTGACCTTAAGCTGCAGGTTACATTTGGCGGTCTTAATGTCAAGTAGCATTATCTGCCAGTCAACCCTTGACATGGTGAAAAGTAGTTGTTGTTGAAATTTGCCTTTAAATTCGGATACTTACTGAAATTATGTTTCACGCTATATTCCATAATTAGTTTACAAACGTGACACATTGTAAGTGGATTAGCAGCACTGGTGCAGCTATTGTAAACAATCACGTCGTCCGATCTAAAACAACAGATAAGTTTTTTTTATAAAAAATATTTTAACAAATTATATGAAGATTTCAAAAGTCATAAATATCATCGAATGACCTCTACCTGTTGCACCTTGCAGCTGCAGCGATCATAAGATTGGACACGTAGTCCACCGGGATTAAATCTAGAACGTTAGAACTCTTGCTCAGCAATATACGATTCAGACCTTTTGCAATAGTGGTAACGAGAGCTGTTGCACCGAACCAATTATCGATCCATCCCACCAGTGGCTCATTTAAGCTCGCTGAGACTGAAATTTAAATAATTGCAATAATGTATACGTAAACTCGCAGACTCGTAAAATTTAACATTATGCCTGAAACCTCGGAGACGGAAATGTGTCAACATGTTAAACGTATTAATCAAAATGGATGCGGTATTGTGGAAACTTGTTCAGACATAAAGACATTTATTCCTACACTGACATCTACACACAGTACATGATATGGTGATACATAATAATTATAAAAATAACAAATCATTTGATATTAAAAAAAAATATATGCTATAAAAAATTAATGAATATATATCAAAAGAAATTTCTGTGTGTTGTGATGTAGCGGCGGAAAGGACCGTCTCAGCATAACCCACGCATGGTTAGTATAAGTTTTCGTAATTAATTGGACATCATCATCATCATTTCAGCCTATCAGAAGTCCACTGCTGAACAATGGCTTCCCCCAAAGATTGCCACGAAGCTCGGTCCTGAGCCACCTGCATCCATCGACTTCCCGCAACACTGCGCAGGTCGTCACTCCATCTTGGACATAGTGAATAATATTTTTAACATCCTTATAAAGCAAACGAAACGCCACGTCACTAAGGTCAAGAGATTTTTCTGGCATTCCTCTTCTCTGTGTGTCGTAAAAGTCGACCTTTTACAACACTTACGGGATAAGTTGGTGTTACAGATTCTCTTACGTCGCTACTGCACTAATATCATCATATACATTTTGTTTCTCAGCGGTGGATTCAAACATGCTACCCTCGTATTCGTAGGTCCGCTTTTCAACTTACCAATTGAAGGTCTGACGATTATTGTGGGAACGTTGCCGTGTTCTTCATTAAGGAGAGATTCTGCGAGCGCCTTTGTAAATGTGTACGTATTTGGCCAGCCACCTGTTTCAGCAAATGTTTTTATTATTACGTTTATACAACACTTGCCAACCATCTCAGCTATCTACGGACAGATTTGTTGTAAATTTTGTTATACACGTAAACCATCATTATCAAATGTTCTCAATGATAGTGAAAATCGCATTGAAAACCATTCAAAAGTTTAAAAGTTATAATAAATCAATTGCCAATTGATACCACAATTACGATTACCACCGGAGAATTAATATACAGAAACAATAAACTGATTTACCACAATTGGTAGATAGATAGATAAGAACTCTGTTTTATTTGACTCACACAACAGTTTCTTTACGTCGCTATTATTAATATCTTCCTGTTCGATATTTCTATATACAGCATCTATTGAAGCTGGAAACGGATAAACAATCTCCTCTAGAACTGTTCGATTTGTATTAGAATAAGCAGTAGATACATACACGAATACCTGATAAAGATTATCAAAAACGTATTAGCCAAATCAGAACATGAGACACGCAAAAAAAAAGAAAAGGAGTACTAGAAATGCTCGACGACATTGTAGATGTTTTCTTGGGTTCACTGCAATGCACTTCTTCATCAGAATGTTACTAGTAAACGCTGGCCTTACCCACCGCACAATGGAAGGATAGACCTTAATCTCCACGTTTGACAGTCGGGTTAGCGATCGCTCGGAGACCTAAAATGCCGTACGCCATGATATTTTCAAGTCATCTTTCATCTTTTATAACAGCCGCGTTAAAATAGAGATGACAGATATTTTTAAATTACCACTACATATTCACTTATCCTTAATATCTTATTGTATTTTTTTTTTAATAATCAAAGAATGAATCGTATACGTACTTCGATATTTTTCAAACGTTTGCACAAATCGAGCACTTTTCTTGTTCCCTCTACATTGCAATTCACGGCCACTTTTAATGTTTCATTGAACTTTATATTTGCTGCGAAATGAAAAACATGGGAAACCTGAAACATATTTAAGTAAAACATTTTTTATTATTTAAACTTCTTGCACCTAGTGGTACACATGGTGGATCTAATGCCTAGATACATTCTCTCCTAGTCAACCATTAGTCTAAGCAGAGATAAACACATAATAGAGGCGATACAGCTAACAGAATAAAACAATTAAAAAGATATCAGTATCAAAATATATACTTACACAGAAACATACATACATACAACATATACAAATATACCATATACACATTTAATACTAAAATACAAATAAATACAACTAAAACGACACAATGACTATCAGCTACACTAGTACAGACTTGCAACAACTTTGTAGTTTGCGGATTTTATTTTTAAAGGCAAACTTATTAGGAGCTTTTTTAATGTCAAGAGGGATTTCGTTCCAGAGTCTTATAGCCATAAAAGCAAATGACTTAGATAAGTAAACAAAACATTGTCATCGTCAAAACTTTTCGATTCAATTTGGGATTCCTTAAAGCTCTTATGAACGTCAAAATTGTTAGTTGCACTATATTTTTATAGGTTTTGTTGTAAAACTTCATGCGTTTACACAAAAGGACTTTCTAGTTTTGTTAAAATCTTAAGTTTCTTTCGCCATTTTATGTCATAGATTTTTGATACATACCTTTTCTATCAATGTTTGCTCGTCTCTTTCACATATGCCAAGTTTAGGAAGAATTATGTCTCCAGACACAGGTACGACTTTTTTCAAGTTTTTCGGCCTTACTCTTTTTACTCTTTCAAATATCTGTAAAACAAGTTATTCTTTGATTGTTTTAGACATTCTATCAGGTGGTGAATGCATGAGAACTAAGATACCAAAATAAGCGATCGAGGAAGCCAATATTTCGATAATAGTTAAATAGCTTAATATAAATTAACTCAATCAAGATGGGATCGCTAATCTACATGCCAAACCTAGTATCAAATAGTTTTGCAAACATTTGCTTTTCTCTATTGTCTCCTTGATGATTCCTAAGGAGCTTCACATGTCCTCGATTTTTAAGGATAACTTTTCTCATTTTTCTTCGATTGATCCCTTTAAATTGTAACTAACAATTGTAAAGAGTTGGGACCACATCTTAAACCGGAACTGCTAGCGATGCAGTGCAAGACATCATCATCACAATCAACATTACAGCCTGATTTATCAAAAAACATGCTTGGTGTGCTCTGTAGAGCGGGACAGTATTTCATGCCGGTCCACCGTTTGCAACTTTATAAGGCGCAAGTTCGGCCCCACATGGAATACTGTTTTCATCTCTGGGCAGGGGCACCCCAGTACCAACTCCTTCCATTTGACCGCATCCAACGTCGAGCGGCTCGAATTGTCGGCGACCAAGCTCTCTCTGATCGGCTTGATCCTTTGGCCTTGCGAAGAGATGTTGCTTCTCTTTGCATTTTTAACAAAATTTTCCACGGGGAATGTTCTGAGGAATTGTTCGGATTGATCCCAGCTGCTGAGTTTCACCATCGTACATCGCGACAGAATTCGAAGTTCTATCGATACCACCTAGATGGTTGGCATTCCACCACAGTGCGTTTTAATCGAAGTTTTCTGCCACGCACTTCGATTTTGTGGAATCAGCTGTCGCCAGCAGTATTTCCGAACAGTTACGACTTAGGGACCTTCAAGAAAAGAGCTTATTCCTTCCTTAAAGGCCGGCAGCGCATCTGTAGCTCCTCTGGTGTTGTGGATGTTCGTGGGCGTCGGTGATCACTTACCATCAGGTGAGCCGCACGCTCGTTTGCCCCCTTCTTCTATAAAAAAAAAAAAACATGGCGTCGAGTCAACTGTTAAATCGACATCTCGCAACACAGTACACATCGTCACTCCGTTTTGTGGGGGGTCGTTCACACTCCGTTTACCCTGAACAAGGCTTTTAAGAACCTTTCGTTCCCAATGGCTTTTATTCCTGCGAGCGATGTATTGCAACTATAGGTTGTTGATCCTTAAAACTATGTATTCTATCACGCAGAGAAACACCGAACCCTTTCTATGGATGCATTAAAAGGAAGACTTCATTAAGAATTTAATATTACATTGCAAGTTGCTTGAGATTTGATTAAATGTACATACTAGTAAAAGGTAACCCACCGGTAGATCTAGGAGCTGCTCTATTCTGTCAGTGACGTCCGATTTACTTTTCTCTCTTATGAGAAGGAAAATTTTGTCGATATCTGGACAACTATACAACAACTTTTCTACAAATACCTGAAATTTATATCTATGTTAACCATTTATATCAATCTAAAATCCTAATACGTACTTCAACTTCTTCTTAGGCTTCATGATCGTGAATATCTCAGAAGAAACTCATTAGGAGTGCCTTGTAGTAGAGCTGTCCTAAACACATAGCATAGATTAGCTATAGCCATAGAATAATAAAAAAATACAGCATTTCACGACCACTGATAAACGGCGGTTTATCCATATTCATTTCTGATAATTATTATCTATTGTACTAGTTTCACAACGTATTTTAATTGATATATAAGTAACGGACCGGTTTCGCCTTACGTCATTTTCAGTATGTATTCAATTAATGTCGTAACGCGAAACCGGTCCGTTACTTATATTATAATCAAAATGTGTTGTCAAAATGTGTCTAGTACAAGAGATAATCGTTATCTTCAATAAATAAAGTTTCACTAAGTAACAAAAATCACAAGTATAAATTATACACTTCGAATTTTTTTTTTATTGTAAAAGGGGGCAAACGATCCAACGGCGATGATAAGTGATTACAGTCACCCACGTACATCTCCAACACCAGAGGAGCTGCAGGTGCGTTGACTGTTTTTTACGATATTTAGGTGATAGGAGCTATAATAGGGAGGGGGAGTTGGGCGTATTCTACGAGGTCGTGGTACTACCCCAGTCGAGCCATTCGAGCAGCAGCAAAAGTCGCCGCTTGACGACTCTACCACGTTATTGAAATCTCTTCTTTGACTTGAATTTCATTTTTCAATTAATTTATCAACTAACTCCTCCGTATTTAATATAAATAGTGATTTGGCTTTACAGCTCTGTGGTCGAGAGCTACATATTACTACATACAGTCGTGGTAGCCTAGTAATCACTTTAGTTTCAAAAAGCCCGAGTGACCTGGGTTCGATCCTCGATATGGGCACCACTAAAATTGTTAATAAACAATGTTGAGTGCTATATTTACCACGTGCTCGGCGGTGAAGGAAAAGATCGTGAGGAAACCTGCATGTTTGAGAAATAATTAAAAAAATATTATTTCGATGATATGTGAAACCCGCCAACCCGCACTGGATCAGCGTGGCGGGACCTTCCCGGCTCCAAAACCCTCTCACAATATTTGAGAAGGAGGCATTTGCCCGGCAGTGGGCAATTTACCTTACTTTTACTACATACACGTATTTGATTACTTGGAACAAACTTCTTCGCTTGGGACGAGGAAACCTAAGACAATGTAAGAATATCAATCCAATAATTGGGATTTTTAATATATACAATATAAGCTATACCAGTGGCGAAGTGTTTATATATACATTTCATGGAGATTTTTACCAGAGCTTATTTGGAACAATATGACAGATGGTGAGTCTGTTGCCATCAGCACAGGCCAACAAAATTCGTAATTTTGCTGACGTGGCTCCATAAAAAAAGGCTACAATAACTTATAGCTAAAATACCTTGCCCAAAAATCCCGTGCCACCGGTAATCAAAACAGATTTACCAGCGTAGTGATTTTCTATCGGTTCATAAGAGTCTCCAGTGTCATCCAATAACGCCATGGTCTAAAAATTATAATGATGATTTCAAAAAGAATTTTAGAACTTACCTTAAATTTCTACACGATACCACCTAAGATTGTTTCTAATGCATAAGATAGGTTTTTAAATATAAGACTTACATATTGAAGTAGCTATTATAATAAAACGGCTGTCCTTTTGGCAGAAATATTATAACATTGCCATAAGTTTATTAACTTTAGTAAGAAAAGATTACTTTCACATACCGTAAAAAAAATTATTAAGAAAAAATGAACTATCTTGTACTGTGTAATATAATAATATTCTATTTGTAAATAAGTCACATAGACGACCTCAATGTTAGTATGTAGCAGTAACATCTACAACGTCTAATCCTGGAGAAATGAACTAACTATATTTTAACTCAGAGGAATCCGTTAAGCGGTGATTTTTTTGAAACCGTAAAAGAAGAAAATTAACACTACGCTATCTAGTTAAATGTCAATATAGATGAGTTTAAGAGATATAATCAGTTAAATGACAATAATACGTACATTGCACACTTATGTTATTCTAAATGTACACTTTAACAAACAGTTCGATTCCCGCACGGGTCAATTGTATGTGCTGCGAATAATTATTTGACGTAAGGATGTTTTTCTATTTGATAATGTATGAAAATTATCTCAACGACGACCTTTAGAGGAGATATTTCTTTTAAAAAGAATAAATTCTACAGACAGGAATAAAATAAGGGAAATAATTAAATAATAAATGCTGGTGGTTGCTTAAAAATCCGCCTATCCTATTAATGGTATGGGTGTGATGAAAGGCAACTTAGGGAAAACATAAACTGCATGGAGATCTCCGAGAGTAATCACGACACAGAAGTTCGCTCGTTCCATTTTCCGGAGAGGCGAATTGTGGTTTACGGAAGCCTTTTTGGCTACGCTAAGTCGTGATAAATGGAAATCCGTAATGTTAACCTTTGACATGCAAAGAGATCCCAGGTGTTATGGTCTTTGACCTAAGTCATTTCTTAAATGCTTTATCCACGACATAAGTAACTATTCTTATAATATTAGCAAGCATTTTTTTTGGACATTAAACATTTTTTTTAACTGATAATGAATTTAGACATGGGCATTTATTTTTATGGTTATTATTTTATTTTACTTTGATAGTTGTTATAAATTTGGATTTTGTCATCTGATCAATAATGTAACAATCTAATGTAATATACCTTATATAGTAATATTTTGAAATCATATCATATTGTAAAATTTGTATGCCAATAAGTGGTAGATCATATAGAACATAAACAAAATGTTAACATCTATACAAGTATCACATATGATCAACAAATAAATATATAAATAAATAAAAGCAAAAGGGATGCAAATGTGCTTTCTATACTATGTTAGTATGTCATGTCCATGTTGCGGACAACAGTAAGCGGAGTATAAAATTTATTATATAATTTACATAGAAATTTGTATCTATATGAAAATCTCGAAATTTTTACATCAATGATTATAGAGACATGAAAGTACATGTTTAAACTACTTCAATTATCTGTGCTAAGTTCATCATCAAAATCAGATAGTTTCAGAGGAGAAAAAAATAAAAAATTTGAGTCGGGAATAAGCTGGCTACGCTCTAATAATTCCTATTATCTCTGTAATAACTATTAGTACACACTATTCCTCAAAAATATAGAGAAAACAAAATGGTAAAGATAAAAAACCTATTAAAATATGCTAAGTAAGAACCCAGAACAACGTACCTTACTTCAATGGAAAATTCACCAAGTTAAATGCAAGAAACAATGTTGAAAATATAACACAGTTTAGTATCGTTTTTACAGCTAGTTGCGGAATAATAATTTTACTAGGATAAACATGCAGTTCTTAGGACCGACCGGTTCATTATAAATCATTCGCTGTATATTATCTTCTTAAATACTACTAGCCTTCATCCGTGATTTCATCTGCGTATTATCTATGAGAACATTACAGTGTTATTTATTCATAGGCTTCCTAACAGTGAATGTAATATTTATATCGTTCTGTGGTTTTTGTGCATGGATCCCAGTCTGGGCATTACGTATTTCCAGTATTTTCCAGTCGCTGTCGGTATTTTCCGGGATAAAAATTATCGTTAATTTTAACTAGAGACATATGCTTTCGCACAGTGTAAACAGTTTTCTAATTGGTTCAGTGTTATTTTGGGTTAAAACCCAGCAGTGATCAATCACGGAATTTTTCCGAGTCACCTTTCAAAAAGTGAAAACCGCATCAGAAATGGTAGGTTAGATTTTGCACGATGCCTGAACAGATAAAACAGACAAAAAATACTTTTCATAACACAAAAGTTTTTTTTCAAATAACTTCAACATATTTCTTTTACAATTTTATAAAAGTGTCGACAAAGGATTGTCTGTAGCCGTCGAACGCTTGCATAATGTTTTTGTTTACAGTATAAATAATCATAATCAATCATAATGATAAAACCTTGAAAGGTTGCAGCAACGCGGACACAATCTCAGATCAATTTGAAAGGACAGGCTGAACGATAGTGCCCATGGAGCCTAATCCGCTATACCATAAAAATATCCCAAAAAATCCTTGTAATTCCTCGATGAAATCATACCAAGTTAGTTTTTAATGTAAGGTACCTTTAATAATAACTAATGGTAGGAATACATACGCAGCTCCGCGTTTTGCAGTTTCTTCACGAGACGAACCTGCTGCCTGCAAAAGGTGCAAAATGGCATGCTTTGAAGCGAATCTCAGATGGATGCTCTTAATCCACACTTGACACGGACAGACTACCTACCTTTAGAAAGAATGCAGCATTCAAATAAGCAATGTCAAGTCGAACAACGTTCCGAAATTGTATTTAGAAGGAAATAGTGTTGATAATAATAACATAACTCTAATCCTTAGAAAACGCTTGGCTCTATCACGTTTAGTATCAAAGTATCGAATTTGTAAGTACAAGGTATCGAAATGTTCTAAGACGTATTCGCGTTTACATTATTTCCGATTTCGTCCATGCCTTAAATGTACGCGCAAACACAGCGGTACCCCCTTGTCTTGATCTTCCTATATCCGGTGTAACGCTTATGTTAGAAGACTATAATTACGGGCTGTGAGGCATTATTTCTTAGTCATCAGGAGGGACAGCGCATCTGTAAGTGACAACACATCTGTAACCCTCTTCGATTGAAGTTGTTTACATGTGTTCATGGGCTGTAGTAGTGCGTGTCCACTTTCGAAAATTTCTGCAACGAACATGTCCTACGAACAAAAAGGCGGGCGTGGCTCCAGTCTGTTCAACATTTTTGTTTATCGAACTGTCAAACGTTGTTTACCATAGCGAACTGAAAATATCGGCATTTTAATGGCGGTGGTGAGATACTATTTATTTGCACGTTCAAATGCTACAATATATCGTACCGTCTTTTATAATATATCGTCTAATAATAGTTGTTACTTGAATATTACTTTTATGACCTCTGACTATTATTATTTTAATTGGACCTTTGTTTAACAAGTAGTGTCACGAGCAGTTGAGCCTTATCAAAACAATCACGGAATGTTTATCTGAACGAAAACCTGTTGTGCCTCTATTTTTCTATATAAAGAGAAAAGCAAGTAGGTATTCCACAAGTAAGTATTTTAGGACCTCTCCTTTTCTTGACATATATTAAAGATCTTCCTATAGGGACGGAAGAAAAGTGTATTTTAACACTGACCCTGCAATAATAATACTTATAGTTAATGTATATATGCTTGAGGATAAAACTAATAAGCCTCTTAATAACATTGGGAAATGGTTAGACAATAATAATTTAAAATTGAATATGAATAAAACTTATATGTATACTTTTATTTTATACATGGTAGAGCATAGATATTTATTAAATATTTATGATTCTTATGATTTATGATCTTACATTACAGATGGTAATTTAGTTTGGGACTAGACGACTTAAATAAAAGAAAGGTATCAGCGTGATGTAATAAAATCTGTAACTGACTTTGATCCCGTGATTTCCGTAATAGTGTGAGATAGATCTGCAATATATAAAAAAAAAATTATTACAATATGATCATATCAAAAGACCAGTCGACTGACTCAAGTTTTAATACGTTCGCTACTATAATAAAAATATATGTACAGTTTTACGAGTACAATCTGTATGCTCGTAAAACAGTATTTAATTTAACGTTACAAGTAATTTTAAGTCCGGAAATCGTTTTGCATACTTGTGCCATACAATTTTACAATGTATTGTAGAAATGGCTTATCGTTTACGACGTTACGACTACTATGTCTCTGAAATATTTAACCTAGTGTGAACAGTTGCCACTTGATCTAAAGTCAATTATCCCCTCGAAGGGGATCCCATCTTGTCGTGGCGGATGGCTTAGTAGCCGTGGTTGGGACTCCTACGACGAGTCAAGAGGAACTACATGGCCGCCCTGACTTAGGGGGAGAGCTGGCCTGAGGTGGACGATCCGATGCGCGTTGATAGAGGCATTCCCCCATGATTAAAATAAACAAAATGGGATTTAATGACAAATTTAAAAGTTATTAGGATTATTTAAAATATTTTCTATGAATATGACGGCCCTCTTCACTTGCTAGAATGCTCCTGCAGCGCTTGATATAGCAGTTATCCCCGTCACTAGTAGAATTAGTTAGCTATTGCACTGTGTTAAGAAAAATACCCGTTCTATTCCTACGGACCAGTATACATAATTTTATTTTTTTTATTTAAAAACTTTATTGCTTACTCTCCTTATAATTTGAGGTGACAAAGGGCGGACTTAATGCCTATTGGCATTCTCTGCCAGTCAACCCATGGGTTGGTGAGATAGCTGTAGCAGGTGTATTTATTTAGTAAATTAACTAAGTAATAAAATTATTTTAAAATAACTATATAAATAAAAATTAATGAATAAAAATATGAAATGATATACATAATAATATACTGTTATATATGTAGATACCTAAATAAATATAAATAAGAAACACAATAATAACTAAATAAGTCCATTTAAATTTAAATAATGTCATTTAACTAATTTTTTAAAAGAGTTCCTGCTTGCCGATTTCTTAACTTCGTCGGGCAGGCAGATCCAGTGCAGTATAGCCTGAACCTTAAAAGAGTTTATATAGAATTTAGGTACGGTTCAAGATGGACTCGACTGATACATAATTATTTAATCGTATTATATCTTTATATTTACATAGAAAATCTAACCAAATGAGAACATGAATAAATAAATCCAAGTAATATTATATCTAAATTGTCTCTGCCAAATTTGGTGTAGTCCAATAATCCTTTAAGCGACAGACATACAAACTATCACATTTGTAATATTAAGCAGGATATAACATATCCTATAACAGCACTTCTGGGATTATGAGGTAATGAAATTGCTTTTATGTTAAATCGGGATTGCTTTTATGTTAAAGAGATTGTTTATTTGGCAGTTAAATAACTGTTTTTATTCGACAAGTCGCAGAGTCATTGACACATAATTGCTAAGTAACTGAGTTTTTGTTTTTAATGTAATTTTACGTTTAATGTTAAAATAGTCATATGTAATATAAAATTGAGATTCCCGGACAATTATTATTAAGTAACATATTGTTGAATTTTCAAATGAATACAAATTTTCTACACTGCAATTGGTAATTTGACATTTCTTAGAAGTAAGACGTATGTTTTTATATAATACCGGCGTGAAGTAGAGACGTGCTTCTGCATTTCATTTGGCAAGTAGTGTACCCTGCCACTTTCTCAACTCCCTTTCCCCCCTGAAGTAACCGGAGTCCCACTCCCCCTCCCCAGCCCCTGCTCATCCTCCATCCCATCTCCCGAACACCTGCACCAACAGTTGCAGATGTAGGTTGGCAAACATCAGGTGAACCGCTAGCTCGTTTCCCATTGCTAGTCTGTGGAATTTTGGTCTCGTTCCTTGGCTATCTGGGTGGCATGTGCAGTTGGCATTTGGAGAAAGATATGGTGTATTCCCCTTTTCAACTCCGTCAGTCCCTCTGAATATACATCACTAAAACAATTTTGTTTATTTTCAATGATTTTATTTTTAACAACATAAAATTAACAGATGCTCATGCTAAGAATTCAAACAATCTGTCCAGTTATTATAATGCCGCCAAATATCCATATAAATGTCCCACTGCTAGGCAAAGGAAATATATTTGTTTATTCACTTATTAAAAGAAAAAACATTTAATTGCAAATAAATTATTATCAATTTAGGTTCGTGTATTGTACTTGAACATCTTTTCTTTATATTTAATGAACATAGTAAAACTTTTTCATCATTTTTATAGATTTCATATGAACAAAAAAAATATTTAGAAGAGTGTTTCTCATTAATAATCATATTCATCTTATAAGTTTCTTGTTATCATCTCATACCTGTCACTTTCATTATTTCAAGTGTTAACGACAGTCTCTCTGTCTTTGTTACAACACGTCAATAATTATTTAACATTAATTTGCTTTCAGGTTTTTGACGCCTTAATAATTTTCTAACCGCTTTAGCATACAAAGGCATGTACTCAGACCAAATGATATTAGAAAAGTTGAAGGAGAAAATATGTTGATCTCGTCCCGACATTTTCATGTAGAGTTCTTGAACATTCATAGATTTCAAAAGCCAGTTGTTCTCAGTGAAATACGCTTGACTGTCCCGCATCGGAATAAACTTTCTTTGTATCTTCACAATTCTAAAAATAAAACATTAGTAAGATTTTTTTTCTTATGATATTAAGGTAAGATACGAGCTGACAGTCCACCAGGTGGCGAGTGGTAACTCTAGCCCCTGAACACCTGAAAATCAACTTCAAAGAACTATAGGTGTGTTGACACCTCTGAGGATTAATCAAACGGCTCACAGCCCATAACCAAATTTGATCTCCATGACCTTCAAAATGAAACACAGCAATGGTAGCACGGTTACTCATCGCCAGAAATAGAGAAGGTGTTATCTTTCCCACGACGCCTCGTAGGCATAAAAGTTAATGAAATAATCAAACGGTTCAGAGTATTTACCTTGGTTTGTGACCTTTTAGTAAAAGTAACGAGTCGAACACGTAAGCGGGTATCATTTGTGTGAAAAGCGTTAATATTTTCCCCACTAACAGCGAGTTTACAATGAAAACTTTAGGGAACGGCAAGTCATCTGAAAAATTGGAAAATGTTTCATTCAATCAGTGACATAGTATAGTCATAAATGTCCTTTAACAAAATTCCATAGTACAAGAAGGGTAGGAGGCTTTGCGTCGGTTTTAGCCGATCCAAGCCCGCCAGGTATCCTCACGCCCGCAGGGGCGATTACACAATATATATTTCTATGCTCTTAAATGTCATATGACACGTGTAACCAGGTTTATGTTTCCCGATCTGTATCTGTACATACTAAAATATTATGGCAAAGACTCGTGCTCGGTAAAGAGGTCAAGCATCGAGACGAAAGAGTCAGTCATGATGTACAGATTGACGTTTGGTGATAATATATAATTATGTAATAGTAAATAAGGAATTCCTTTCAAAGTTTATAGTTAGTTACTTACTCGGACTAAATGTTAAACCAGCCTGATTGAAAAACTTAAATACTTCTCCTAAATAAAGTGGATTAGTTGTGCCAGTACAGCAGTTGTAAACGACCATTTCATTGTCCCTGCAAAAATGTCCTTTTATAACAACCATAAACGCATATAGTTAAAAGTAATAGGTTTTTATGATAAATATGGTATATGAAATTGAGATCCTGAAGTGGTATGCACTATAAGAATTGTTGTTCTTATTAAAAATTCTACTATTATTTTTTTATTTAGTAACTGTATAGTAATTTGCTTAATTGTAAAGATAACGGAAATTCGAACGTTTCTTTTATTTAATACAGTTTATTTTAGATATTTCTCTGATGCAGAAGAAACAGCGGAAAGAATTTCACCGAAAATTATGTAAACTAAATATGAATCATGTGATATAAAGTTACTTTTAATATTTAGCGTATGTTCTAGAAATGGCCGGCTAAAATAGAATTACGTAAAAAAAAATTGTAATGTCGTAACGTCGCTTACAGATTGTATATGTATAACTATACTGTGCGATATTACAAAGAACATAAAAACAAAACTATCAAAGACCGACAATTTGTTTTCATGTCAAATCACAATAATAATAATTAATCCGAATAAATTTATATACTTGTATTTTTTTTTATAGGAAAAGCGGCGAAAGAGCAAGGGACTCACCTGATGGTAAGTGATTACCGTCGCCCACGTACATCTGGAACATCAGAGGTGATGCGAATGCGTTGCCGGCCTTTAAGGGTATTTGGGAGAAAGGAGGGAGGATGAGAACGGGATGGGGAGCGGGAGTGGGCTTCCGGTTACCTCACTCACCGAACGAAACGCAGAAGCACGAGATGCCTCTACTTCACGCCGGTATTCTGTGAGGGCGTGGTACCAACCCGTTCGTGACGGCCCGATTCGAGCAGCAGCAAAAGCTGCCACTTGGCTCTACCACGTATAATTTGTATTTGATATTAGAGCGAATCGTGTTTGAAATAATTACTAATAAAACACTAATGAACTCAATCTCTCTATCTAATTTAATCACTAATGTAATAAATTAATGACTAATAAAAAATAATCAACCACTGATCAGGAGATAGCTGAAGTGTTTGAGGAATTCATTAGTGAGATTCAATAATTCAATTTAGATTACAATGTCACTCAATTATTTTCCTACTGATGTCCCAATTTTTTTAAATTTCAGACAAGATATTGAAGTTAACTATTAGTATACACTATTGAATTTAAGAAATTTGAATGCGGGATGTTCATTGAAGTAACTGCCTCAATAAAATATTTTACCACCTCATTTGACTGGCGCCAATACAGACATAACTGTTGGTTTCACGAGACGGAATCTTGCAACGATCTTCTTCATCACGGCTGTCAAAGTGCTCATCTCTATCGCGCAGCTTGGACGTCGTATAATTTCCTCATCACCACTTTCATCAAAAACTAGTGTCAAAGCTCTTTTCGTACTTATTTTTTTATTAATAGCCAATGATATAATACATATGTGTGAAAATATAATTTTTCTGTGTTTAAATTTTTTTTTATGGGTAAGACGACAAACGAGCAAGCGGTTCACCTAATGGTAAGTGATTACCGTCACCCACATACATCTGGAACATCAGAGGTGATGCGAATGCGTTGCCGGCCTTTAAGGGTATTTGGGAGAAAGGAGGAGGATGAGAACGGGATGGGGAGCGGGAGTGGGCTTCGGGTTCCCTCACTCACCGAACTAAACGCAGAAGCATAAGATGCCTCTACTTCACGCCGGTATTCTGCGAGGCCGTGGTATCAATCTGGTCGAGCCGGCCTATTCGAGCAGCAGCTAAAGCCGCCGCTTGGCTTTAACACGGAAAAGTACATACCGACTTTGCGGGAGCTTTCTTTGAGAGGATCTATGTTCAACGGTGGACTTGATAAGGCGATGAAGAAGTGATGGTATTATGTACCATCTTTACCTTATGGGTCTGTGATGGGGATATTTGGTCACGTAGAATTTATAAATAAAAGAAGAAAATGAAGCATCTTCAATCGTTGACTTTCTTTAGTAATAGTGAAAATTAAAATATTTATTAGAATATGTCAACCAATGCAAATCTGGTAATCCACTATGCTGTGAACAACACTTCCTAGTATCGTAGTGGATACTTCATCTTACTAGATGTGTGAAAAGAAAATATTAAGCTTGACTCTGAACGACTGAGTTAAAAAATTGCACAATAAGAGTGTGTTTAAAAAGGTGCTGTTGTTAAAAGAATTGAAGAAGAAATACTTATTTAGATAGAGCACGAGAAAAGTATAAACGAGAAAAAAGTCACGAAACTAATTTACGCTGTAGATGTGAGTGACATAGTTGCGAAGTGAAATCCTATACGGAAGTGTATCGATCAAATTGATGACGTACTGTAGAAAGGCCGAGATCTTTGTTAACTATTCCTTGAGTCGATTTTTACGATGAAAACGGGAATGATACCGAGAGCGCTCACTTTGTAATATATATAAAACGAACCTTTGACAAACAGAAGCCGCTACTATGGTCAGATTAATAACGTAATCAACTGGCACAAAATCGACAATGTTAGAGTTTTTGCCTCGTATTAGATGATTTAAACCTGTTGCTCCGGCGAGAAGAAGATTTGAGGGTACTGACATATTGTCTATCCATCCTTCGACAGGTTCAAGCACTGACGGACACACTGGAATAAAAAATTTAATATCATGTCAGAGATTACTTGCAGGCGGTTTCGGTCAATGTAACCTTTGCACAAAATAAACTGGTTAAAATAAAAAATAAAAAATTTCAGAAATATAATGCTTCGCGTTTCTTTTAATTGTTTTTTTGATTGTATTGTTTTCATATTCCTTTACATCGTGTCGTGTTATGTCATTGAAACATGGAGTCATGATTACATTGCACGACAATGGAGACCTCGGCAACGTCAGGGACCGGATTTATACAGAGAGATGTCCTAAAAAAAATCTTAAACAATGCTACGTCAAATTGTAATAATTTCGTTTTCTCCGTTGAAAAATTATTTACGATAGAAGAAGCCAAAATAAAAAAAACAGATTGACAGAATATTTCACTTACCTTAGGAGCTATTGTTCTACACCAAAACACGAATTCGAGTATGTTTTTATAGAAATACTATTTTTATAGAACTGGTAAAGACAAGCGGCGGCTTTTGCTGCTGCCCGAAAGGGCCGGATCACCCGTAGTGGTATCACGACCTCGCAGAATACCGGAGTGAAAAGTGGAGGCATTTTGTGCGTCCGCGTATCGTTCGATGAGTGAGGTAGAACGCTTCCCACATCCTTAAAGGTCGGCAACGCACCTCTGCACCTCGTCTGGTGTTGCAGATGTACGTGGGCGACGGTAAAGTAGCAGCTTGTAACTGCTCACTGCTAGGCAAACGCCTCCTTCTCAAAAATCTGAAAATGAGAGTAGGAGCCGGGAATGTCCTGTCACGCTGCTCCATTGCGGGATGGCGAGGTTCACATAACCTCGAAATGTTTTTTTTTAATTATTTCTCAGATATGCAGGTTTCCTCACGATGTTTTCACGATGAGCGACGGTAATCACTTACAAAGAGGTGAGCCGCTTGCACGTTTGTCGCCTTTACCATTTAAAGAAACTAATTTAGAACGAGGAAAAAAAACCAGATAATTACGGTTATTTCCTTTGCAACTGGAAATTTCTGGCATCAGTGGTCTTGTTGAAATGTCAATGGACAGTTACCAAAGTGTTCTCGAATTAACCGATTTCATTGAAACTTATAAGGAAATAGACATATAGATCTAAAAAAATTCTGAGTTAATTAGAAGAATAGTTTAGAGTTGTTCATAGTAACAGATAATTGAGAATATCTCCTTAATAACTGAACATTATTAAGAGGTAAACGCTCTCTAACAATTACATCACTGTACAGACAAATTAATTTTTGTTACGGTTTTACTAAAACATTAGTGACAAGTTATTACCGTCTGACACTCGAACAGAGTAGACGGGCATCAGACCTGGCTGTATGGACTAAAGTCCTTTGCCTTTCCCATTAGGGATGAATTAATATCATCATCACGATCACTGACAGTCGTACATTGTTTCCAAAAAGGAGTATCGTTCGATTTTATTTAGTTTCATACGCCATTAATTAAAACTTGTGATTTACCCATTGATGGCCTTATAATAATTGTAGGAACGTCTCCATGTTCTTCAGCAACAAAGCTTTCGGCTAAAGCTTTTGTAAATATGTATGTGTTGGCTTTACCATCTGTAAATAAATGTTGTATGATGTTGTTTACTGATTTACACTTAGCTTCAATGGGTGAAAAGGTCACATGTCAATTTCGTTTTCAAATGTTATCTTTAATTCCACAAACTAGTCGTGGAAAATGAATGGGAATAAGAAACAGCGCTTGTGTCGAGGTACCGGAACTAATCCCTCTTAAATGCCTTTTATGCGTATATATGCATACACAGCAGATGACTTGGACAGATGACGTGAAGATGAAAAGTAAAGTTTAATTGTGAAGAAAAATTTACAGTTAATTTCTTTTCGATTTGTTGAAAAACACTTTACCTTATCATTTTCCTGTACTTTTTAAGGGTACAATTAACGATTTAAATTTTTAGCAGCTTAAACATAAATGACGCATATATGTACATCTTATATAGTAGCTAAAGCAGCGATGGCAAAATAGCATAGAGCATAGCCCTGTGTTTATTCAATATGGAGAATCCTCCCAAATTCAAAATATCCCTAAGGCTGGAGTCGCACCTGCAGCACCTCAGGTGTTCCAGATGTACGTGGACGATGGTAATCACTTACCATCAGGTGAGCCGTTTGCTCGTTTGTCCCTGTTCAATTGTAGAAACTGGTAAGAGGCCTAATAATAATTATAATAATTGGTAATTGATGTTTGTGTTTATTAATACGTCATATGGGGCAAGCGAAACTACGCTATATTGGCGTAGTTTACCAGACAACCCGTCAGTGTTTAAGTCGAGTTTTTATTGCTCACTAAGACCTTCCCCCTCCCCCCCACCCCGTAATTTAGATTAAATATATGTGCTATAAATTGGTAACATAACATTCAACAGCGTATGTTTTTACAAAAAACTCAATTGACAATGCAATTAAAAATGTATTTCTTAATAATGAAAGACGATATAATCTGAGAAATATGTTATTCATTGTATTTGTATTCTTTTCGTTCGAGTATTCCTTATTAATCAGTGACGACCACGTGACTTTGTGGTTAGGGTACCTGACTGCTGAAACATGGGTACTGGGTTCCGAATCCCGGCTGAAGTCAATATTTATGGAAAAAGATTATTAATTTTCAGGTCTGATCACGTTGTGTCATGTCCAGTACTTCTGACACTGCATCTGGTCCTTTCTCTGATCTTATCGCACATGCGTTGCATCGGATAGGAGGAGGTAAACACGAGCGAGTGCCTGTGTTCGGGCGTACACTTACGGCACTGTAATATCTCCTGCGTATTTAACGACTGCCGATAGTAATCGGTAATAAGCACCGTGGTCAAAATCGTCCAGGTGTACGTCATCATTCCCCGTAGCAACCGACCCATAGATTTAGAAGCCAACTTCAAAACTGTGAACTATGTTCTTATGTAAAAAATATTTGAAAGTTCCACACTCTCGAGACCCTCTCTGTCAAAAGCCTGTGTCCATCGGTGCGACTCTTGTACTATTGATTTCAATTAATAGTATACAATAATATGTGATATTAATTGAATTAAAAATAGATCTTATTCACAGACTTATCTGTCCTATAGCAACAATGTGCAGATACTCACTAAGAAGTTTCTTAATTTTATCTTCATCTACGTCAGGTTTTTCCAAAGCTCTGTAAACATCGTTGATATGTGCTGGTGGCGGGTATACCTTTTCTTCTATTATTTTTTTATCAGCATTCGTGTACGCAGTCGATATGTACACAAAGGACTGAAAATTATGATATTGAAATATCTTAATGATAAGGAAACATCGAATAGAGTTAATACAACAGTTTAATTTGAACTATTTCTATATTATCTTACCGCCTTTAAATTACAAATGATTAGCCACCATATAATTATTTATATAATTTATATTTTCTTACTTAAATTATATCGTAGATAACTGTATGTAGTGTTATTATTATTTTAATTCCACAAACTAGTCGTGGAAAATGAATGGGAATAAGAAACAGCGCTTGTGTCGAGGTACCGGAACTAATCCCTCTTAAATGCCTTTTATGCGTATATATGCATACACAGCAGATGACTTGGACAGATGACGTAAAGATGAAAAGTAAAGTTTAATTGTGAAGAAAAATTTACAGTTAATTTCTTTTCGATTTGTTGAAAAACACTTTACCTTATCATTTTCCTGTACTTTTTAAGGGTACAATTAACGATTTAAATTTTTAGCAGCTTAAACATAAATGACGCATATATGTACATCTTATATAGTAGCTAAAGCAGCGATGGCAAAATAGCATAGAGCATAGCCCTGTGTTTATTCAATATGGAGAATCCTCCCAAATTCAAAATATCCCTAAGGCTGGAGTCGCACCTGCAGCACCTTAGGTGTTCCAGATGTACGTGGACGATGGTAATCACTTACCATTAGGTGAGCCGTTTGCTCGTTTGTCCCTGTTCAATTGTAGAAACTGGTAAGAGGCCTAATAATAATTATAATAATTGGTAATTGATGTTTGTGTTTATTAATACGTCATGTGGGGCAAGTGAAACTACGCTATATTGGCGTAGTTTACCAGACAACCCGTCAGTGTTTAAGTCGAGTTTTTATTGCTCACTAAGACCTTCCCCCTCCCCCCCCCTCCCCGTAATTTAGATTAAATATATGTGCTATAAATTGGTAACATAACATTCAACAGCGTATGTTTTTACAAAAAACTCAATTGACAATGCAATTAAAAATGTATTTCTTAATAATGAAAGACGATATAATCTGAGAAATATGTTATTCATTGTATTTGTATTCTTTTCGTTCGAGTATTCCTTATTAATCAGTGACGACCACGTGACTTTGTGGTTAGGGTACCTGACTGCTGAAACATGGGTACTGGGTTCCGAATCCCGGCTGAAGTCAATATTTATGGAAAAAGATTATTAATTTTCAGGTCTGATCACGTTGTGTCATGTCCAGTACTTCTGACACTGCATCTGGTCCTTTCTCTGATCTTATCGCACATGCGTTGCATCGGATAGGCGGAGGTAAACACGAGCGAGTGCCTGTGTTCGCGCGTAGACTTACGGCACTGTAATATGTCCTGCGTATTTACCGACTGCCGATAGTAATCGGTAATAAGCACCGTGGTCAAAATCGTCCAGGTGTACGTCATCATTCCCCGTAGCAACCGACCCATAGATTTAGAAGCCAACTTCAAAACTGTGAACTATGTTCTTATGTAAAAAATATTTGAAAGTTCCACACTCTCGAAACCCTCTCTGTCAAAAGCCTGTGTCCATCGGTGCGACTCTTGTACTATTGATTTCAATTAATAGTATACAATAATATGTGATATTAATTGAATTAAAAATAGATCTTATTCACAAACTTATCTGTCCTATTGCAACAATGTGCAGATACTCACTAAGAAGTTTCTTAATTTTATCTTCATCTACGTCAGGTTTTTCCAAAGCTCTGTAAACATCGTTGATATGTGCTGGTGGCGGGTATACCTTTTCTTCTATTATTTTTTTATCAGCATTCGTGTACGCAGTCGATATGTACACAAAGGACTGAAAATTATGATATTGAAATATCTTAATGATAAGGAAACATCGAATAGAGTTAATACAACAGTTTAATTTGAACTATTTCTATATTATCTTACCGCCGTTAAATTACAAATGATTAGCCACCATATAATTATTTATATAATTTATATTTTCTTACTTAAATTATATCGTAGATAACTGTATGTAGTGTTATATAATTGTATAGTGTTATCTGTAATTGACATAAAGAAAGAAGAAAAGAAAGATAGATTATTTATTCACGGCACGTGTCAATGTTGCTAACAAAGAAAATAACAACACAGCTGCGCAACAGCATAAAAAAAAGATTGTGCAAACTATCGGGGCAGAGACAAGTGAATTAAATGCTAAAATAAAGGTTCTCAAACAAGATAACTATTCAAAAATAAACAAAATAACAATAATTAAAAGTAAGCAGAAAAAAAACTACGTCGGATGTTTTTTCTTTTTTTTAATTTTAAAGGCATTTTTTACAGGTGATACAAAAATGTTATACAATGGGAATGTTTTTAAGCCGTTTTCGATCAAAATCTGAGAGAAGTAATAAATATATATATATTTTCAAACCCTCATCTGGTGTACACTGATTATGATACTGAAGACTTGTATTTATTATTTTAATTCTGTCAGATTAACTCAGTGTCTTTTTATCATCATCATCATCATCATTTCAGCCTATCAGAAGTCCACTGCTGAACATAGGCCTCCCCCAAAGATTGCCACGAAGCTCGGTCCTGAGCCACCTGCATCCATCGACTTCCCGCAACACTGCGCAGGTCGTCACTCCATCTTGTGGGGGGTCGTCCTACACTGCGTTTGCCTGTACGTGGCTGCCACTCGAGAACCTTTTTCCCCAGCGGTTGTCAGTTCTGCGAGCTATGTGGCCGGCCCATTGCCACTTCAGCTTGCTGATCTTTACGGCTATGTCGGTTACCTTAGTTCTTCTGCGGATATCATCGTTGCAGACTCTATCACGCAGAGAAACACCGAGCATAGCCCCTTCCATAGCGCGCTGAGCAACTTTGAGCTTCCTCATACAGCAGTGAAGGACCAAGTCTCGGATCCGTATGTCATCACTGGCAACACGCACTGGTTGTATACTTTCGTCTTGAGGCTTTGCGGTATACTCGACGAGAAGATATGACGTAGTTTCCCGAACGCAGCCCAGCCGAGTTGGATTCGTCGATTGACCTCTGAGTCGAAGTTGGACTTACCTAATCGGACAATTTGTCCCAGGTATACGTACTAGTCTACAACTTCGAGCCTATTGTTCCCAACAACAACCGGTATTGATGTGACATGGACGTTTGACATGAACTTCGTCTTGTCCATGTTCATCCTAAGACCAACCTGTTGGGAGACGTTATTGAGGTCATTGAGCATTGTACTAAGCTCTTCTTGTCTTGTCTTTTTATACTTACCACTAATATTGCTTCTTAAAATTAGCCCCAATTTGTCAAGCGAGTAAAGATAATAATAAAGACAACTATTTACGGTACCACTAAGCATTGAAAGAAAATTTAATTAAAATTAAATTCAAGCAATCCGATTATTTTTGGGGAACTTCTTCGGAGCGTCAGTGTTACCGTTTTTTTATTATGATGTTATTTTATAAGTTAAAAAAAAAATTATTGTATTATTACCTGAATGTTTCGCATACGTTTGCACAGCTGTAAGACCTTTTTTGTTCCTTCAAAATTTATTTCTAGTGCTACATTAAGTGGCTCGTTAAACTTTGTAGTTGCAGCGGAGTGTATAACAACAGAGACCTTAAAAATGTAACAATCTTATTCAGACCCATAAAAACATTTTTGCCTGTTTTGAATACTATAGAATTTGTGTTAAAGAATTTTCAAAAAATTGGCGTATCTGAATCTATTTAAATCATAGAATAAATGAATCTTAATACAAAGCCTGCATCATTAAATTGACAGATATATTTGAATTATTAGCTGTGAATCTTTGGACGTGGTAGAGTCAAGCAGCGGCTTTTGCTGTTCCTCGAATGGGCCGGCTTGACTGAGGTTGTACCACGGCCTCGCAGAATACCGGCGTGAAGTAGATGCATCTTGGGTTTTTGCGTTTCGTTCGGTGAGTGAGGTAAACGGAGGACCACTGACTCCTCCCCCAACGCCCATTCCCCATGATACCTCCCATCACCCAAATATACTTAAAGACCGGCAACGCACCTGCAGCTCCTCTGGTGTTGCAGATGTAGATGGGCGACTGTAATTACTTATCATCAAGTGAGCCGCTAGCTCATTTGTCCCATTCCACATTAAAAAAAAACTATCTATCAACTATGATTTTTGGATTAACTTAACTCCATAAGCGAGGTTTCTCACCATGCTGGATAAGCGGGTTGATCAGCGCAGCGCCGGTACTCCCGTTCTAGTGCTGCTCTTCCCCATCCCATGTCTTTTATGAATGGGTTCGGCTGGTTAGTAAGTTAGGCAGCAGAATACACTGTGTGCAGGTGAGGTTGGAATTTAAAGAAAAATGTAGTATATTCTCCACTTACACCCAATCATTAGAATAAAAGATTTAATTTTCTATTTCATTACTTTACCTTTTCTTTGAGTATGTTTTCATCTTCAGGGCTAATACCCAGGCCAGGTGCCGTAATATTACCCACAATAGGTATAATCTTCTGTAAGTCTTTCAGTCTTTCTTTTTCAATCTTGAAAATGCCTGTACAAAGCTTAGAATGATCGTCATGAAGTTTTAAATATTAAGAATATTTTAAATCGAATTAACATATTCTGACTGTTTGGTAAGAAATGTACAAGTACGTATCTGTTTGTGATAATTCTTATGGCAGTATTATGTTTACTCGGCACACCGCCTGAAGGAAATCATCATCATAATTACTTGTTCAAATTATCTAGATTTGATCTTCATACATTAGCTTTACCTTTGCCGTTTTTAGGTTGGAATCTTAATCGGAATTTTTTTTTTTCAATCACAGTTCATAGGTGAAAAAGGTTAGATGTGAAACTGCGTACATGGAGATGAAAATTAATGAGCTATAAACTTATCTGCCCCTATAGCAATTACGGCTCTATAAATATATCATACGTAGATTAAAGATTTTAATAGAGTCTCGGAAAATATCGCCGTAGTTGAGAATTGCGAATTTCATCATTCACTAACCAACTAAACAAAAGTTATATCACAAAACCGTTGATCACCTTGCATTGCATTGACCAGAAATCCTGCGAAACTAATTAACCTCTCAATATACAAGCTTTCCGATCTGGATGTATTAAGATTGTCTCGAGTCTGTGGTGACATTAACCTTTCGTTCGATTTTATTAAGTATGCGTCACATCAGTTTCTAGTAGTATAAATGCGATTAAGTGCTTCTGTGTTTCTAGTAACTAATACAAGGGACTATACTGCGAAACGTGTTATTATAAAACGGAAGACGTCGCTGTGGTCAAAATCAGTCTGGTTTTAGATCAACGAATTATAATCTGAGAAAAACTGCCACCCGACTCAACCACTCGGTATCATAAAATCTCATTGCTTCTCAAATCAGATGGCAGAATTGTTATTTCATAAAATACCAGACTTAAAATACGCAGACCAGTGACAGGCAGTATCATCTACGATGCAATCTATCTACTACATAGTGATATTAAGAATAGTGACTGTTGCAATCGCCTTTTACTAAGGATTCAACTATTCAAGGCCACTGTCACAGATGGCCACTCTCGTAGTAGTGGCCTATGTGCAGGAGTGGAATATTTACAGGACGCTAAAGAAAAAAAAGAAGGAGCTTTGCATTCAAGAAGTAAAGATCGAATGAGTATTAGAAGAAGGAAGGATACTTACAGGATTTTCAAGAATCTGGTGTAGTCTTTGGGAGGCATCAAATTGTGCTGTTTCGCGAATCAAAACGTAAATCTTGTCTATATTTGAACAACTATACAGTAGTTTTTCAATCAGGGCCTAAAACAATAACAATTATATAATTAATTGTAAATGATGATAATTATTTTTCGGAATATTTAATCTCTTAAAAACTTTTAGTATTCTTCTAAAAACTGCTAATATAAAAAAGCTGGTTATAACAGGAGTATTTTAATTTGTTGATTAATTATATGATAACAGAGTTGTTTATTCCCATCGAACACAAAAAACGGCGATTGGCCTTCACGTCTAACTTCCAGTTGTAGTAGAAACATCAAGTCACTTTTAACAAGTTTTATACAAAGAATTTTTATACAAAGTTTTATTAAAAACCATAAATTTTTGCATCACGGTTGACTGAGGTGTTTGATGTCCTGTTGTCATAGTTAACTCAGCTATGTATGTATGTATGTATTGACGCCTTGTTCCCAACGGAGTAGGCACAGACAATCTTCTTCCACTTGCTACGGTCCTGACATAGGTCTTTCGCTTCTCCCACTTTCATCAATCTTCGCATGCATGCTCGTTGGTTTAGAGTACTCTTGACTTGGCCTTTTTTCATAACGTCTCCGATTTGATCGTGAAATGTTCGTCTAGGTCTTCCTCCCGTTAGCTTTGTAATTATTCATTTTGGTCCGATCTACGCAGAATGAGATCACAGTATCTTGATGTCGTTCAGTTCAGTGGTGACTTAGTCCTACCACCTTTTGGAATTTTAAAAATTTAATTAATTAAACTACATGCAGTTCGTAAACAATAGTTTCATTTCAAATATGTAGTGTAAGCGTAAATACAAGAAATCATTATGTGTGATAATTTTCACCATCCTCAACATTTTCTTTCTTCTTTTTGAAGTTATACTTCTTTTATCGCGTTTGGGAAAAACGATGAGAGTGGATTTGTACGATGCGCGCGCAGACCGACACCATAAAGATGGTTGGTAATTGTCAGACAAGTTTTAGTGAGAACTGATAACTATATTCAAGGTAGTTATTCCAATATCTACAACACGTGTTTTATATCAGGAGATTAAAAATATATGTATACATCGCTCCCAGAAACAGGACTAGAGACTGCCTGTATTTACATATTTTAAAGTTTTCTTTATCTCGAATCACAAACAAACATCCTGGATCTTTCAATAACATTGAAATTGGAAAACGAGCTTCACCTGATGATAAGTAACTACTGCAGCTGCAGTACTACTGCTGCAGTACCTGGCAAACAACTTCGATAGAACAGTGTTACAGATGTGTTGTCACCTCTGAGAACTAAGATGAAATCTCCTCCTCACTGCCTGGATCTGTACTGGCTCTCTACATTTAAGCCGGAAGGCGACGGTTGCACTGTTCGTCAGGGTCAGAATTGGTAAGAACCAACCAACTAAAAAATAGGCTACCCAGACGGCTCCTAGGTAGAAAAGGGGGCTTACAACTTAACTCTGTTGTCTGACATTCTTGCCCATTTACTAACGAGACCAGGATCTATCTACCCAATGCTACCACTACCAACTACTACGAAATGTCTTAAAAAAATTTTTTTCCAACTATTTTTTGTAACTAATCTAACCCTATGTGTCTATAGATTTGTCTATTAAGAGTTTTATCTCTTTTGTTTTATTAGTGTTCCCGAAGAGTGACGCAGTGGAGGTTACAGCTAACTCTACCCGGACCGAATAATTCCATGTTTAAAACAGGATTCTTTACAGGATGCTAATTATTATAATTAAAAAAAACCTAACCTTTCCGATAAATCCTGTGCCACCTGTGATGAAAACTGATTTTCCGTTGTAAAAGTCGACCACGTTCGAACTGACCCCTTTATTGCACATGGTTGCATGAGAAGCCGCGTATCTGTAAAGACAATTTGTAATATTTTATTCAATACACCAGTTTGAATCAAGATATTGATATTGATAGAAGAAGACATTTGATATATGACTCGTGTAAATGACATTTGTCATTTACACGAGTACAGTCTTATATCGGGCGAAGACATCATAAACATCCTAAAGTTTCAGCCGGTGCAGTCCCTTACCCAAATGCGTCATGCGGTTGGTAAATTCTTAACGCGAGAAAGAGCCCTAAGTTCGACTCCGAAAGAAATTCTTGGTACAATTTTCCGTGAACGTAGAGAGTATGTATTTTCTTTTTCATGAGAATGTGGGTAAACGAGAAAGCAGCACACTTTCCCACGTGCATGTGTAACACCAGAGAAGCTGCAGGCGTTGCCGGCTGTCATGGATGTTTGGAGAGAGAGAGAGAGTAGGAGTGCCGAAGGAGAAGGTTCGGGTACCTCGTTCACCGAACGAAACTCAGCAACAGACTTACGCCGGTATTCTACGAGGCCGCGGTGCAACACCGGTCGAGCCGTCACATTCGAGATGCGCATTACGAAACAAATTTGTCACCTGAGATTGCAAACATAAGCGTCAATTATCAGTCCATGGCCTGCTTTGTATTACTTTATTACTAAATCGAGTTGCGTTATAGTAGACTATGGATCACAGTGCTTCGTATATTATAGCGAAATTATCAGTCGCACCATAATCATAATACCGGTCTGAAAGAGATTGATCTAAGAAAATGTAAAGAAGATGATGTAAAAAAGATGGTACAATACAAAAGATTTACAGTTTAAAAATACTGCATATTACGTTTATTTCCTAATTATGTAGTTGATAGTTGTATTGTTGGTTGAGTCACCAAATTTACACATAAATTAATCCAGTAAAATTTTCGTTAAATACGAATCCACGCACATTTATAAAAACACAAACAGACCGACGGACAGGCGGACAAAAATTCTAAAAATCAAGGATTTGGCTCTAGTATCACATGCATTTCCTGTTGCACTTTTTTCTTTTCTTTTCATACGTGAGGAAATGTCATACTTATACCCGCCCTCATGGTGGCAAGGATGGTCATGTCAAGCTGGCACCGACTACCACTCCACCTTCGTCGCAAATCTGCAGGGCCACGTGAACGCATCCGTACACATCCGCGACCCCACTCGCGCTAGCCACCACCGCTTTCCTCTTTTATTGGATAGGTCTCCAATATTTTGGCGCATAATAGCAAATCTCTTTTTATCTAGGTCATATTTAGGATCGATAGGAATAAATGTTTTCTTTTCTCCTATCTAAGTTTTAGGAAAATAAAATATCATAATTTCAGCCTATCACAAGTCCACTGCTGAACAGCCACCTGCATCCATCGACTTCCCGCAACACTGCGCAGGTCGTCACTCCATCTTGTGGGGGGTTGTCCTACACTGCGTTTGCCTGTACGTGGCTGCCACTCGAGAACCTTTTTTCCCCAACGGTTGTCAGTTCTGCGAGCTATGTGGCCGGCCCATTGCCTCTTCGGCTTGCTGATCCTTACGGCTATGTCGGTTACCATAGTTCTGCTGCGGATATCATCATTGCAGACTCTTTCACGCAGATAAACACCGAGATTAGCCCTTTCCATAGCCCACTGAGAAAATTTGAGCTTCCTCATAGGGCCTGCAGTGAAGGACCGAAGGAAACAGAATATATTTGTGCCGTTTCCAAGTTTTTCATGTTCTAAATTATATACACCATTTATATACACCATTTATATACACCATTTATATACACCATTTATATACACCATTTATATACACCATTTATATACACCATTTATATACACCATTTATATACACCATTTATATACACCATTTATATACACCATTTATATACACCATTTATATACACCATTTATATACACCATTTATATACACCATTTATATACACCATTTATATACACCATTTATATACACCATTTATATACACCATTTATATACACCATTTATATACACCATTTATATACACCATTTATATACACCATTTATATACACCATTTATATACACCATTTATATACACCATTTATATACACCATTTATATACACCATTTATATACACCATTTATATACACCATTTATATACACCATTTATATACACCATTTATATACACCATTTATATACACCATTTATATACACCATTTATATACACCATTTATATACACCATTTATATACACCATTTATATACACCATTTATATACACCATTTATATACACCATTTATATACACCATTTATATACACCATTTATATACACCATTTATATACACCATTTATATACACCATTTATATACACCATTTATATAC
Organism: Bhutanitis thaidina; assembly: GCA_029286595.1. Taxonomy (NCBI): domain Eukaryota; kingdom Metazoa; phylum Arthropoda; class Insecta; order Lepidoptera; family Papilionidae; genus Bhutanitis; species Bhutanitis thaidina. The sequence continues at coordinate 16,174,247 of JAGSMS010000022.1, read as the reverse complement.
ACCATTTATATACACCATTTATATACACCATTTATATACACCATTTATATACACCATTTATATACACCATTTATATACACCATTTATATACACCATTTATATACACCATTTATATACACCATTTATATACACCATTTATATACACCATTTATATACACCATTTATATACACCATTTATATACACCATTTATATACACCATTTATATACACCATTTATATACACCATTTATATACACCATTTATATACACCATTTATATACACCATTTATATACACCATTTATATACACCATTTATATACACCATTTATATACACCATTTATATACACCATTTATATACACCATTTATATACACCATTTATATACACCATTTATATACACCATTTATATACACCATTTATATACACCATTTATATACACCATTTATATACACCATTTATATACACCATTTATATACACCATTTATATACACCATTTATATACACCATTTATATACACCATTTATATACACCATTTATATACACCATTTATATACACCATTTATATACACCATTTATATACACCATTTATATACACCATTTATATACACCATTTATATACACCATTTATATACACCATTTATATACACCATTTATATACACCATTTATATACACCATTTATATACACCATTTATATACACCATTTATATACACCATTTATATACACCATTTATATACACCATTTATATACACCATTTATATACACCATTTATATACACCATTTATATACACCATTTATATACACCATTTATATACACCATTTATATACACCATTTATATACACCATTTATATACACCATTTATATACACCATTTATATACACCATTTATATACACCATTTATATACACCATTTATATACACCATTTATATACACCATTTATATACACCATTTATATACACCATTTATATACACCATTTATATACACCATTTATATACACCATTTATATACACCATTTATATACACCATTTATATACACCATTTATATACACCATTTATATACACCATTTATATACACCATTTATATACACCATTTATATACACCATTTATATACACCATTTATATACACCATTTATATACACCATTTATATACACCATTTATATACACCATTTATATACACCATTTATATACACCATTTATATACACCATTTATATACACCATTTATATACACCATTTATATACACCATTTATATACACCATTTATATACACCATTTATATACACCATTTATATACACCATTTATATACACCATTTATATACACCATTTATATACACCATTTATATACACCATTTATATACACCATTTATATACACCATTTATATACACCATTTATATACACCATTTATATACACCATTATTTAGTTTTAATGTTACTGCTGAATCAGGTCGATTATAAGTTTGATGAAACCAAATAACTTATTACATACTTTTAATATCATTTAAATATTCAAGGGAAAACGAGAATCTATGTTTCTACATAGTAAAGTAAAGTAGCAGCCTATAAGTGCCCACAGCTGGGAAAAAACCTCCTTCTCAGCAACGTGTATCAGAGAGAGTTTAGGAGTCGGGAAGGGCCCGCCACGCTGGTCCGGTGCGGGTTGACGGGCTTCACATATCCTCGAAATAATATTTTTATTAATTCTCCGACATGCAGGTTTCCTCACGATGTGTTCCTTCATCGCTAAATACGTGGTAAATACAACACTTAAAATGCTATTAACAATTTTAGTGGTGCCGGCCGGTGACCACCAGGGATCGAACCCTGGTCACTCGCGCTCTATGAAACTAAAGTGAGCATCCTGTCCACTAGGCTACCACGGCTCGTCCTAGGCTACCGTGGCTTTTACTTACCATGGTTCATACATCATTACATACGTAATACTATTCCTTTTGTCTATGTCCGTATCCATTATTGTAAATTTTAGCTAGTAATAACAGCTGTTTATAGTTCAGCATTGAGTTGAGTTTCTTTTGCAGAGAGAGAGAGAGAGAGAGAGAGAGAGAGAGAGAGAGAGAGAGAGAGAGAGAGAGAGAGAGAGAGAGAGAGAGAGAGAGAGAGAGAGAGAGAGAGAGAGAGAGAGAGAGAGAGAGAGAGAGAGAGAGAGAGAGAGAGAGAGAGAGAGAGAGAGAGAGAGAGAGAGAGAGAGAGAGAGAGAGAGAGAGAGAGAGAGAGAGAGAGAGAGAGAGAGAGAGAGAGAGAGAGAGAGAGAGAGAGAGAGAGAGAGAGAGAGAGAGAGAGAGAGAGAGAGAGAGAGAGAGAGAGAGAGAGAGAGAGAGAGAGAGAGAGAGAGAGAGAGAGAGAGAGAGAGAGAGAGAGAGAGAGAGAGAGAGAGAGAGAGAGAGAGAGAGAGAGAGAGAGAGAGAGAGAGAGAGAGAGAGAGAGAGAGAGAGAGAGAGAGAGAGAGAGAGAGAGAGAGAGAGAGAGAGAGAGAGAGAGAGAGAGAGAGAGAGAGAGAGAGAGAGAGAGAGAGAGAGAGAGAGAGAGAGAGAGAGAGAGAGAGAGAGAGAGAGAGAGAGAGAGAGAGAGAGAGAGAGAGAGAGAGAGAGAGAGAGAGAGAGAGAGAGAGAGAGAGAGAGAGAGAGAGAGAGAGAGAGAGAGAGAGAGAGAGAGAGAGAGAGAGAGAGAGAGAGAGAGAGAGAGAGAGAGAGAGAGAGAGAGAGAGAGAGAGAGAGAGAGAGAGAGAGAGAGAGAGAGAGAGAGAGAGAGAGAGAGAGAGAGAGAGAGAGAGAGAGAGAGAGAGAGAGAGAGAGAGAGAGAGAGAGAGAGAGAGAGAGAGAGAGAGAGAGAGAGAGAGAGAGAGAGAGAGAGAGAGAGAGAGAGAGAGAGAGAGAGAGAGAGAGAGAGAGAGAGAGAGAGAGAGAGAGAGAGAGAGAGAGAGAGAGAGAGAGAGAGAGAGAGAGAGAGAGAGAGAGAGAGAGAGAGAGAGAGAGAGAGAGAGAGAGAGAGAGAGAGAGAGAGAGAGAGAGAGAGAGAGAGAGAGAGAGAGAGAGAGAGAGAGAGAGAGAGAGAGAGAGAGAGAGAGAGAGAGAGAGAGAGAGAGAGAGAGAGAGAGAGAGAGAGAGAGAGAGAGAGAGAGAGAGAGTAGGAGTGCCGAAGGAGAAGGTTCGGTACCTCGTTCACCGAACGAAACTCAGCAACAGACTTACGCCGGTATTCTACGAGGCCGCGGTGCAACACCGGTCGAGCCGTCACATTCGAGATGCGCATTACGAAACAAATTTGTCACCTGAGATTGCAAACATAAGTGTCAATTATCAGTCCATGGCCTGCTTTGTATTACTTTATTACTAAATCGAGTTGCGTTATAGTAGACTATGGATCACAGTGCTTCGTATATTATAGCGAAATTATCAGTAGCACCATAATCATAATACCGGTCTGAAAGAGATTGATCTAAGAAAATGTAAAGAAGATGATCTAAAAAAGATGGTACAATACAAAAGATTTACAGTTTAAAAATACTGCATATTACGTTTATTTTCTAATTATGTAGTTGATAGTTGTATTGTTGGTTGAGTCACCAAATTTACACATAAATTAATCCAGTAAAATTTTCGTTAAATACGAATCCACGCACATTTATAAAAACACAAACAGACCGACGGACAGGCGGACAAAAATTCTAAAAATCAAGGATTTGGCTCTAGTATCACATGCATTTCCTGTTGCACTTTTTTCTTTTCTTTTCATACGTGAGGAAATGTCATACTTATACCCGCCCTCATGGTGGCAAGGATGGTCATGTCAAGCTGGCACCGACTACCACTCCACCTTCGTCGCAAATCTGCAGGGCCACGTGAACGCATCCGTACACATCCGCGACCCCACTCGCTTTAGCCACCACCGCTTTCCTCTTTTATTGGATAGGTCTCCAATATTTTGGCGCATAATAGCAAATCTCTTTTTATCTAGGTCATATTTAGGATCGATAGGAATAAATGTTTTCTTTTCTCCTATCTAAGTTTTATATACACCATTTATATACACCATTTATATACACCATTTATATACACCATTTATATACACCATTTATATACACCATTTATATACACCATTTATATACACCATTTATATACACCATTTATATACACCATTTATATACACCATTTATATACACCATTTATATACACCATTTATATACACCATTTATATACACCATTTATATACACCATTTATATACACCATTTATATACACCATTTATATACACCATTTATATACACCATTTATATACACCATTTATATACACCATTTATATACACCATTTATATACACCATTTATATACACCATTTATATACACCATTTATATACACCATTTATATACACCATTTATATACACCATTTATATACACCATTTATATACACCATTTATATACACCATTTATATACACCATTTATATACACCATTTATATACACCATTTATATACACCATTTATATACACCATTTATATACACCATTTATATACACCATTTATATACACCATTTATATACACCATTTATATACACCATTTATATACACCATTTATATACACCATTATTTAGTTTTAATGTTACTGCTGAATCAGGTCGATTATAAGTTTGATGAAACCAAATAACTTATTACATACTTTTAATATAATTTAAATATTCAAGGGAAAACGAGAATCTATGTTTCTACATAGTAAAGTAAAGTAGCAGCCTATAAGTGCCCACAGCTGGGAAAAAACCTCCTTCTCAGCTATCAGAGAGAGTTTAGGAGTCGGGAAGGGCCCGCCACGCTGGTCCAGTGCGGGTTGGCGGGCTTCACATATCCTCGAAATAATATTTTTATTAATTCTCCGACATGCAGGTTTCCTCACCATGTGTTCCTTCATCGCTAAATACATGGTAAATACAACACTTAAAATGCTATTAACAATTTTAGCCGGTGACCACCAGGGATCGAACCCTGGTCACTCGCGCTCTATGAAACTAAAGTAAGCATCCTGTCCACTAGGCTACCACGGCTCGTCCTAGGCTACCGTGGCTTTTACTTACCATGGTTCATACATCATTACATACGTAATACTATTCCTTTTGTCTATGTCCGTATCCATTATTGTAAATTTTAGCTAGTAATAACAGCTGTTTATAGTTCAGCATTGAGTTGAGTTTCTTTTGCGATCCCTAAACATCTTTTTTTTTAATTAACTTTTAATCGTAATATTTATTTCTTGTAACTCAAATATTGATAATAATAAAAAAGAAAGGTCGTCTGTAAAATAAAATGTAAAAGAATGAACAAACTTATAAGGTTGTTCATAGCATACTGAAAGCACTAGACTAGAATAGATAATACGACTGATACCTAGTGAGTACAATGTTGAATGTCTATATCTTAATTTGTAATTTGTAAAAGTTGAATATGATTCTAAGTTGAACAAGTGTTATCATTACAGATTGATAATTTGAATTTACTTATTCACTTATCACCATTTTTTTACGTTTTACTGACTATTGGGAATGTGCATCATGCGATAAATAAATTTTATCCAAAAGTTTGTTAGACAAAAAGTATTTCAGTTTTATTTCGATACAAGTATGAAGTTTTACTGACCCTTCCGTATCACACGTAACCAACGACGTCACTGACAACACGCTTATTTCTAATCACAACAATCATCCATTCGAAGACATATGTCTTTCTAAATGTTTAACTTAAATTGCAACTTACAACTCAGTGGCACGTAGCGACATCTATAATGAAAATATGTTATTACAAATTTTAATAAGGTATTCCATAAAATACGCACTTTTAAGAGTTTTGTTACGATTTATACATTCGATTTAATTAGACAGTTTTTACGTGTTGTGTAATGAGATGCATTATCGTATCAGATGTCTCTGAGACAACAAAATTGTGTTCATTTGTACGACATACATTGTTATATAACTGAGAACCTACGTATTCTAACATTGATTTCCCTTTGAATAGCCGAGCTGTACTAATGACCTTAAATAATATCAAATAACATTAGCCATGATATACCGCCCTTGTCCGAGTGTAAGCAATCAACCAATATTGATTATTATCGATAAAATTTCTATGACAAATATTTTTTGGTTTAGTCATAACGATATCTATATGCGCAATGGATATATTTTATGCAAGGTTTGATTTGTTACCTTGAAAATCTTGTATTAGGCGAAGGTTACAGTTGCTATACTTATACCTTTGATTAGTATGATTCAGATGCTTCATGTAAAATTCGTCTTATCAAAATACTACAATCACCACACTATGTAAATTTATTTCGAGACCTCGATTCGAGAACGAGAACCACAAAAAGTAGCTATTAGATATTCTTATAGATAAAATCAGACAGATAGACGTGAGAAAAGGTACCTATTGTAATTGTTGGTTGGATAATCCTAAACAGGCTGATCGAAGGAGTTAGTGGAAATTATTTATAATAATACAATTAGTAATACAAAGTTATAAGTTATAGTTATAAGTACAAACTTTCAATAAAATATTGTATGTAACTTCACAATAAAATTCGAAATCATCTTGTCATTCGAAAATAGCTTTTAAATATAACCCACAGCAAGAAACAATCTTCTTTGAACCACGCAAGTGATAAGTATCATAAAAACCATGAAATCGAGAAAAACAATTTAAACATTTTAAATACATTTTTTTAATTTTTTAAATTCGCATTCACTCCAAATGAGTTTATTCCAGATTTATGTCATTTAGTAAATATGTCATTTATATATTAGCCTCAAGTCTTATAATTTTTGTAAAAAGAGTTTGTTTTCAACTTCTTTAACGAGTGTAACAATTACAGACCGACAGCACTTATTTTTGTCCTCTCCACAATTTTCTCGAAAGCAATTCTCACTCATATTTATCGTTTTCTTATTAAATAATATTATAAAAGAACAACAATGGCATGGCCAGCTTCATTATTTTTAAAAATATTATTGTACATATTGATAAAGGTTATTCGGCTTGTCTAGTGTTTTGTGACTTGTCTAAAGCGAAGCTTGTCTTGGAGAAACATAGTCCAAAGACTATGTTTCTCCCGACCTTTCACTTGAAAAGTGCGAATCTTATAGACTAAAAGATCTGTGTAAAGATTGCTTAAAAGCTAACTAAGAGGTAGTAAATAATGAGTAAATAAATCTGAAATAAACAACATCAAAGAAATAGTATCGTATAGTTCAGTTAAGAATAGAGATGATAATTAAAATATTAAAAATTAACAAAATATTTAAATGATCAGAACACAACAGTTTGGGTAGAAATTCAAAAAATACATTATATGCCATATTTAAAAAAGGAAAATGAAAGATAACAATGTGATATTAAAATGTAACGAAGAAATTTCGAAACCTAAACCTACAACTTCGTTGTTGTGAATCTCATAACCGTGTGGGCTGCTTATGCCCTTGTCTGAGTGTAAGCAATCAACCAATATTGATTATTATCGATAAAATTTCTATGACAAATATTTTTTGGTTTAGTCATAACGATATCTATATGCGCAATGGATATATTTTATGCAAGGTTTGATTTGTTACCTTGAAAATCTTGTATTAGGCGAAGGTTACAGTTGCTATAGTTACCTTTGATTAGTATGATTCAGATGCTTCATGTAAAATTCGTCTTATCAAAATACTACAATCACCACACTATGTAAATTGATTTCGTGACCTCGATTCGAGAACGAGAACCACAAAAAGTAGCTATTAGATATTCTTATAGATAAAATCAGACAGATAGACGTGAGAAAAGGTACCTATTGTAATTGTTGGTTGGATAATCCTAAACAGGCTGATCGAAGGAGTTAGTTTAAATTATTTATAATAATACAATTAGTAATACAAAGTTATAAGTTATAGTTATAAGTACAAACTTTCAATAAAATATTGTATGTAACTTCACAATAAAATTCGAAATCATCTTGTCATTCGAAAATAGCTTTTAAATATAACCCACAGCAAGAAACAATCTTCTTTGAACCACGCAAGTGATAAGTATCATAAAAACCATGAAATCGAGAAAAACAATTTAAGCATTTTAAATACATTTTTTTAATTTTTTTAATTCGCATTCACTCCAAATGAGTTTATTCCAGATTTATGTCATCTAGTAAATATGTCATTTATATATTAGCCTCAAGTCTTATAATTTTTGTAAAAAGAGTTTGTTTTCAACTTCTTTAACGAGTGTAACAATTACAGACCCACAGCACTTATTTTTGTCCTCTCCACAATTTTCTCGAAAGCAATTCTCACTCATATTTATCGTTTTCTTATTAAATAATATTATAAAAGAACAACAATGGCATGGCCAGCTTCATTATTTTTAAAAATATTATTGTACATATTGATAAAGGTTATTCGGCTTGTCTAGTGTTTTGTGACTTGTCTAAAGCGAAGCTTGTCTTGGAGAAACATAGTCCAAAGACTATGTTTCTCCCGACCTTTCACTTGAAAAGTGCGAATCTTATAGACTAAAAGATCTGTGTAAAGATTGCTTAAAAGCTAACTAAGAGGTAGTAAATAATGAGTAAATAAATCTGAAATAAACAACATCAAAGAAATAGTATCGTATAGTTCAGTTAAGAATAGAGATGATAATTAAAATATTAAAAATTAACAAAATATTTAAATGATCAGAACACAACAGTTTGGGTAGAAATTCAAAAAATACATTATATGCCATATTTAAAAAAGGAAAATGAAAGATAACAATGTGATATTAAAATGTAACGAAGAAATTTCGAAACCTAAACCTACAACTTCGTTGTTGTGAATCTCATAACCGTGTGGGCTGCTTATGCCCTTGTTCAGAGTATCTCCGTGTTGGGTAGACTCCAAGTGAAACTCAGACTATGAGATATACTTGCTGAATTCAAGTAAACTTATGGAATATATAATTAGGTACCACACTGTCCTACTCTCTTGTCGGATCCATAGACAAACCTCTCTATTTTATTCTAAGCCTATGTGTTCAAGTCGTGTGCAGGAAAATAAACAAGTTTGCGTCAAATAAGTACAATAACTGAAAAAATCACAGCATTTCTTGCGTAGCATGGCTATGGCTATGTATTCTGCGCTATGGAATTGTACTCTGGGGAAATGCAGGCGAAAGAAATATAGCATTCTTGATGCAGATACCTGCGGCCATTATGCAGCATTCCAATGCAAACACGCGACCCATTATTAAAAGTAAAGTAAAGTTAAGAAGCAGCCTGTAAATGCTCACGGCTGGACGAAGGCCTCCTTCTTAAATATCTGAAATCGCGGATACGTGTTCTCGACATATCCGCGAAGTTTTTATTATTTCTCAGAGATGCAGGTTTCCTCACGATGTTTCCTTCACCGCCGAGCACGTGGTAAATGCAGCACTTAAAATTGCTATTCACTATTTTAGTGGTGCCGTCACCGGGAATCAAAGCCATATCACATGCGGTCTATGAAACTAAAGCGAGCACCCTGACCACTAGGCGCCTATGTATTTACAAATCGTTATATTACTTAATTAAACAAGGTGTATAATTATTCTTTTGTACTTGCCGTCGAATTGATTAAGGTAAGGTTGGGTTTATTAGCGCAAGGCGTGAACGGTGCTAAGTAAATGTATACATACGGATTCACAGACCTATAACGAATAATTTTCATACACGCACTCACACATATGAACACTTACGCGCAGGCAAACACTCTGCACAAAGACGAATAAAATTTGAATTTGCTCTATAATTAACAAATAAATTCGAATTTCGACGACATACATAAATGGCCACTGTAAAACAGAGGCCCGAGGCCACTTCGCCACTTTATCAATGTTATTTTTGATCTTTACTTTTTAATTTATGAGCATGTGAAAGTCTTCTGCAGGATGTAAGCTTTTACCAGCGCCAACATTAGCCGGAATAACAAGCACGGAAGATTCCCGATCACTGGATGATTCTGTTCCCCATTGAGTGATGTGAGCCGTGGTGACGTAGTGGTCAGGGGAGCTCGATTTAGTTTAATAATGCGCGAGTGACCTGTGTTCGATCCCCAGTCCCTGCGCCACTAAAATTGTTAATAGCATTTTAAAGTGCTATATTTATCTCGTGCTCGGCGGCGAAGGCCTCCTTATCAAAACACCTGAGAGGGTTTTGAACCCGGAAAAGTCCCACCTCGCTGATCCAGTGCGGATTGGCGGGCTTCACATGTTCTCGAAATAATAAAAAATTATTTCTCAGAGATGCAGGTTTCCTCACGATGTTTCCTTCACCGCCGAGCACGTGGTAAATGCAGCACTTAAAATTGCTATTCACTATTTTAGTGGTGCCGTCACCGGGAATCAAAGCCATATCACATGCGGTCTATGAAACTAAAGCGAGCACCCTGACCACTAGGCGCCTATGTATTTACAAATCGTTATATTACTTAATTAAACAAGGTGTATAATTATTCTTTTGTACTTGCCGTCGAATTGATTAAGGTAAGGTTGGGTTTATTAGCGCAAGGCGTGAACGGTGCTAAGTAAATGTATACATACGGATTCACAGACCTATAACGAATAATTTTCATACACGCACTCACACATATGAACACTTACGCGCAGGCAAACACTCTGCACAAAGACGAATAAAATTTGAATTTGCTCTATAATTAACAAATAAATTCGAATTTCGACGACATACATAAATGGCCACTGTAAAACAGAGGCCCGAGGCCACTTCGCCACTTTATCAATGTTATTTTTGATCTTTACTTTTTAATTTATGAGCATGTGAAAGTCTTCTGCAGGATGTAAGCTTTTACCAGCGCCAACATTAGCCGGAATAACAAGCACGGAAGATTCCCGATCACTGGATGATTCTGTTCCCCATTGAGTGATGTGAGCCGTGGTGACGTAGTGGTCAGGGAGCTCGATTTAGTTTAATAATGCGCGAGTGACCTGTGTTCGATCCCCAGTCCCTGCGCCACTAAAATTGTTAATAGCATTTTAAAGTGCTATATTTATCTCGTGCTCGGCGGCGAAGGCCTCCTTATCAAAACACCTGAGAGGGTTTTGAACCCGGAAAAGTCCCACCTCGCTGATCCAGTGCGGATTGGCGGGCTTCACATGTTCTCGAAATAATAAAAAATTATTTCTCAGATTTGCAGGTTTCCTCACGATGTTTCCTTCACCGCCGAGCACGTGGTAAATACAGTATTTAAAATTGCTATTCACTATTTTAGTGGTGCCGTCACTGGGAATCAAAGCCATATCACATGCGGTCTATGAAACTAAAGCGAGCACCCTGACCACTAGGCGCCTATGTATTTACAAATCGTTATATTACTTAATTAAACAAGGTGTATAATTATTCTTTGTACTTGCTGTCGAATTGATTAAGGTAAGGTTGGGTTTATTAGCGCAAGGCGTGAACGGTGCTAAGTAAATGTATACATACGGATTCACAGACCTATAACGAATAATTTTCATACACGCACTCACACATATGAACACTTACGCGCAGGCAAACACTCTGCACAAAGACGAATAAAATTTGAATTTGCTCTATAATTAACAAATAAATTCGAATTTCGACGACATACATAAATGGCCACTGTAAAACAGAGGCCCGAGGCCACTTCGCCACTTTATCAATGTTATTTTTGATCTTTACTTTTTAATTTATGAGCATGTGAAAGTCTTCTGCAGGATGTAAGCTTTTACCAGCGCCAACATTAGCCGGAATAACAAGCACGGAAGATTCCCGATCACTGGATGATTCTGTTCCCCATTGAGTGATGTGAGCCGTGGTGACGTAGTGGTCAGGGAGCTCGATTTAGTTTAATAATGCGCGAGTGACCTGTGTTCGATCCCCAGTCCCTGCGCCACTAAAATTGTTAATAGCATTTTAAAGTGCTATATTTATCTCGTGCTCGGCGGCGAAGGCCTCCTTATCAAAACACCTGAGAGGGTTTTGAACCCGGAAAAGTCCCACCTCGCTGATCCAGTGCGGATTGGCGGGCTTCACATGTTCTCGAAATAATAAAAAAAATTATTTCTCAGATTTGCAGGTTTCCTCACGATGTTTTCCTTCACCGTCGAGCCCGTGGTAAATACAGTATTTAAAATTGCTATTAACAATTTTAGTGTTGCCGTCACTGGGAATCAAAGCCATATCACATGCGGTCTATGAAACTAAAGCGAGCACCCTGACCACTAGGCGCCTATGTATTTACAAATCGTTATATTACTTAATTAAACAAGGTGTATAATTATTCTTTGTACTTGCTGTCGAATTGATTAAGGTAAGGTTGGGTTTATTAGCGCAAGGCGTGAACGGTGCTAAGTAAATGTATACATACGGATTCACAGACCTATAACGAATAATTTTCATACACGCACTCACACATATGAACACTTACGCGCAGGCAAACACTCTGCACAAAGACGAATAAAATTTGAATTTGCTCTATAATTAACAAATAAATTCGGAATTTCGACGACATACATAAATGGCCACTGTAAAACAGAGGCCCGAGGCCACTTCGCCACTTTATCAATGTTATTTTTGATCTTTACTTTTTAATTTATGAGCATGTGAAAGTCTTCTGCAGGATGTAAGCTTTTACCAGCGCCAACATTAGCCGGAATAACAAGCACGGAAGATTCCCGATCACTGGATGATTCTGTTCCCCATTGAGTGATGTGAGCCGTGGTGACGTAGTGGTCAGGGAGCTCGATTTAGTTTAATAATGCGCGAGTGACCTGTGTTCGATCCCCAGTCCCTGCGCCACTAAAATTGTTAATAGCATTTTAAAGTGCTATATTTATCTCGTGCTCGGCGGCGAAGGCCTCCTTATCAAAACACCTGAGAGGGTTTTGAACCCGGAAAAGTCCCACCTCGCTGATCCAGTGCGGATTGGCGGGCTTCACATGTTCTCGAAATAATAAAAAAAATTATTTCTCAGATTTGCAGGTTTCCTCACGATGTTTTCCTTCACCGTCGAGCCCGTGGTAAATACAGTATTTAAAATTGCTATTAACAATTTTAGTGTTGCCGGCACTGGGGATCGAACCCAGGTCACTCGCGCCCTTTCAAACTAAAGCAAGCAATCTGACCACTGGGCTACCACGGGTCTAAATATATACTTTTATAGAAATGCTTCATTATTTAACTTCGGTAGTAGTTGTCCCGATCAGTCCGCGGCCAATCAGCTGGATGCCAGTGCCACAATCATTGCGCCTTCATGTTACCCACATTTTTCTAAATTTTATTTCCTGGTATAAATAATAATCTATTGAACAACTCACTTGAAAATACTCGGTCCTGGAGCCACTTTAAACAGAGTTTTTATATAAGAGTTAAAAGCTAGCGATGCATCGCGTACCTTGATCATTTCGATTAAATTATTAAAATACTTGAAATCAATTTATTCGCTTCGATGAATTATTTTGATTGACGTTGATTTTACTTGTTTTTTTTCTTATATGCTACACGTGTAACGGACAGATGATAACTAAGTTCGACACGCGATGCAGTTCAAAAATTTTGGTAACTAATTGACAAGAAAAAACACCTCGACGTCTCGTTCGGAGGCAAGTAACAACCTCGGTAAAAGTACTTTAGTTCATTTCAGGGTGGGATGAGACAATTACTTGTGCAGTAACTGGAATGGCATCAATGGCAGATATCTGAGTATCTATATGCAGATATCCAGTGGTATTTAATATTAATATTTAATTAATATTTATTATTTATTTTGAACCTGCCAACGTGTTTTCTTCACCGTCGAGCCCGTGGTAATACAGTATTTAAAATTGCTATTAACAATTTTAGTGTTGCCGGCACTGGGGATCGAACCCAGGTCACTCGCGCCCTTTCAAACTAAAGCAAGCAATCTGACCACTGGGCTACCACGGGTCTAAATATATACTTTTATAGAAATGCTTCATTATTTAACTTCGGTAGTAGTTGTCCCGATCAGTCCGCGGCCAATCAGCTGGATGCCAGTGCCACAATCATTGCGCCTTCATGTTACCCACATTTTTCTAAATTTTATTTCCTGGTATAAATAATAATCTATTGAACAACTCACTTGAAAATACTCGGTCCTGGAGCCACTTTAAACAGAGTTTTTATATAAGAGTTAAAAGCTAGCGATGCATCGCGTACCTTGATCATTTCGATTAAATTATTAAAATACTTGAAATCAATTTATTCGCTTCGATGAATTATTTTGATTGACGTTGATTTTACTTGTTTTTTTCTTATATGCTACACGTGTAACGGACAGATGATAACTAAGTTCGACACGCGATGCAGTTCAAAAATTTTGGTAACTAATTGACAAGAAAAAACACCTCGACGTCTCGTTCGGAGGCAAGTAACAACCTCGGTAAAAGTACTTTAGTTCATTTCAGGGTGGGATGAGACAATTACTTGTGCAGTAACTGGAATGGCATCAATGGCAGATATCTGAGTATCTATATGCAGATATCCAGTGGTATTTAATATTAATATTTAATTAATATTTATTATTTATTTTGAACCTGCCAACGTGTTTTCTTTCTCACCCAGGGTTAATTGGTAGAGAATGCCAAAAGGCATTAAGTCCGCCGCATTGTATTCCTTATTTTTAGGGACACAATAAAGAATAAATAAATAAATATCGGTCTGAGTGATGCTGCTACACACAGATCTACTTGCATCATAAAGTAGATGTTTATGATTATGCATGGTCCATAGGGTCGCACGGGCGAAATTATATTACGAGACAAACATAAAAAACACTGCAACATTTTAATTACAGATGATTCACTAGAGTGGGGACAAAGAGGCCCAGAGGTTCAACATGGGTGGGAGCGTAAGCCCACAGGATATGTTAAGGTTTATCTATTAACATATCTCATAACTAGTTATTTTATAGTCTTTGATATAAATGTCATCGTGAATTAATTTAAATTAGTGTGTGAGTATATTAACTAAATATCTATAACAAATGATGGAAGTTAATCAAATCAAATCAAATAATTTATTTGCTATTAAGTCTTCATAAAGATTTTAGGAGTCGGTAACAATAAACGTACAATTTAAAACATCGTTTTTCGAGCTGTATATCAGAGAAGTGTTGACTACAAAGGGATTGAAGGTTTATAAACCTGTTTGTTTTAGCTCCAGCGTTTCAAAAAATAAACAACGTAATACCTCTTCACCTTACCTTTCCTTACCTCGACAGCCTAACAACAGTCTACTAGGTCTCTCCCAGGATTCACCCCACCATCTATCGGTGGCCATAACTATTTTCAAGGCTTTTCCCTTAGTCATCCTTTACGTCACCCACGGGAGAAAAGGGGAGCGGCAGATTCTTACGGCAACACCACATAGTAAAAATCCAAGAACCTAAGGGTAAAGTAGTAAATTATTACGTTGTTCAGAGAAAGAACGTTCGAATTGTTTAATTAGTTAATTAAAATCTTTCAACTGAAAGGTTCCCGTCATGAGAGACGTCTAAAGAAAAATCCTTGAAAATGTCATGGCAATCTCCGGGAGGAAACCTAGCGGAAAAATGGGTTGACAAAGCCTAATTGGCTACGCTCACTGCGAAATCTAAAGCCGTTAGACCTAATCCTATGGGTGACAGGCTTAAGTGTTTATGTGAATTATTTACAATAGATACACAATTTACAATAGAGACACACTATTTTGTCCGTGTTAGCCTAGTGATCAGATCGCTCACTTTGGTATCGTGGAGCACGTGTGACCTGGGTTCGACCCCCGGCACCAATAAAATTGTTAATAGCAATTCAAAGTGCTTACCTTTGCGTTACCACGTGCTCGGCGGTGAAGGAAAACATTGTGAGGAAGCCTGCACGTCTGAGAAATAATTAAAATTATTATTACGAGGATATGTGAAGCCCGCACTGGAGCAGCGCCGGAGGCCATTCCCGGCTCTAAAACCCTCTCAGATATTTGAGAAGGAGGCCTTTGCCCAGCCATGGGAACTGACAGGCGGCTACTTTACTTTAATTTTTTTATGTATATCCAATTGTTATTTTTTTGAATTTTGCATAATATTTATGTTTTCATTTAAGTCTAATCTATTATAAAGTATTATAGTTAAATTATGTAACATCAAGTTACAGAACCCAATGACAATAATAAACAAGTATTGCTTCACATTCTGTCTTTTGTTTTTTAGTGTATGACCAATTGTTATTTTTTTGAATTTTGCATAATATTTATGGTTTAATTTTATACGTGGTAGAGACCAGCATAGGCATTTGCTGCTGCTCAAATAGACCGGCTCGACCGGGGACCACAACCTCGAGAATACCGGTGACGCACCCCCGCTCCCTGTCATCCCCCTATCTTCCAAATATCCTCAAGGGCCGGCAACGCACCTGCAACTCCTCCGGTGTTGCAGATGTACGTAGGCGGGTGATCACTTACCATCAGTTACTCGTGCAAGCTTGTCCCCTTTACCATGAAGAAAAATGAAAAAAGAACATATGGATTGTTCATGAAAAAAAATAGTTATTGGAATATGTTACTTTAATTCGTTAAATGTAATCGCCTGCATTGCATTTACTGCACAATCCACTCCAATTTATAACCCCCTAAAGTTGGAGTAAAATTAAACTTATGTCAGTGATTTATATTTAATCTTCATGCACAAAGTGGTACACATGGCGGACTTAATGCCTAGAGGCACTCTCTCCCAGTCAACTATTAGGCTAAGTAGATATACTGGAGGCGATAAAGCTAACAGAATAAAACAATTGAAAAGATATGAATATCAAAATATGTACTTACACAGATAGGTAGATACATACATATATACAATATATACAAATATACCATATACACATAGAATCATGAATTTTAATAGAAAATATGAGCAAAATGTCCATGTCAGGACAATGACTAAGAGCAACACTAGTACAGACTTGCAACATCTTTGTAGTGTTTGCGGATTTTATAATGGTATCTAACTGATTAATATGGATTAAAAAAATATTATTTATGGTGTGCAACAAAATCAATCAATTCCATAACAAGAAAAGTATCCCTGTAAGATAATGGATTATCGGAAAAATTCCATGAAGCTTAATTAAGCATGCTTGCAACAAGTAGGCGAAATTAACCAACTTTGGAGTCAGTTAGTGCATTTTCCTTACAGCATCAGCAGCATCAGCTATTAAATAACTATATTGAAGCTTATGATCTATTTTTTTTTATTTATTAGGTTCGCAAACTGAAATGTAACACTTATAAATTACAGTCTAATAACAAATTTCTTTACTAAGAGACATGCAGTGCTTCGCTTATTACAGTGAACACAGCTTGCATAATAAGGAACGTTTACAATATTATTTTAGATAAACTTCGATTTCTATTTTAATAATTTAGTAATAAGTACTTTGGGCGAAGCCAAGGAACCATTAAATATATCAAAAGATGAACTTACAGTATTATATAATGATAACATTCGGTAGAGAGGAGAACGCTGTCTTACTTTAGTTCGACAAAGTGGCAAATTAAAATTCTTTCTATTACTTAGACGACTACCAGAACGTGGAATTACCAAATCTATTCTTATTAAAAAGTCATGGCAGAAGTCCAAACCATGAATAATTTTGAACAGGATCAAGATATCCGAAATCGTGCATCGAACACTTAAGGGTTTAAGGTTATAACATGTTAATCTACTTTCATAAGAGTCCAATGTATTGCATTCGTTATTCGTATAGGCTAATTGATATAAAAATCTCTTTTGAATTTGTTCTAATCTATTACAATGCACAGCATATCCCGGTGACCAAATAATGCTATTATATTCAAGAGTGCTTCTAACTAAACAATAAGTAAATAAATATTTTGATTTGCCTGGACACAAAACCAGATAACCGGAGGCTTTTGTAATTATGGTATGAATATGCGCTCTGAAACTTAAAGAACTATGTAATTTTACCCCTAAGTCTTTCACTTCAGTAACTTCGTAAAGATGAAATTGTACACATATTTAATCAATTTCCTTTTTTTAGTGAATTTTATGTAATAACATTTAATTTCAGTTAATGGTCACAGCTCCATAATTGGACTTTGTTCATTTCTAACTAAATTTTTTTATATAATTTTCAGTCTTAATGGGTTTATATAATTTCAAATCATCTGCGTACATTTTAAATGTACTTGTTAATTTTCTGGTCAAGTTATTTATAAAAATTGTGAAAAACAAGGGACCCAAGTGTGAGCCTTGCGGTACACCAGTTGATATTATTTTACTTTTTGAAGTATATCCTCGAATCATGAGTAATTGAAACCTATTTTGTAAGTGCGACTCGTACCAACGCTACAATGAACCATGAATTCTTCCACCATCTATTTAATACTTGACCATTATCTTAAATGTACTTTTGTTTGTTTGTTTTTAAAAAAAGTTGTCTTCCACTTTAAGAATTACTTCTGTATCGTGAAGGCAGTTTTCATACACAAATTTCACGTGAACAAACACACAGACCCGGAACAATTATTTGTAGTCCACACAAACACTTGTACAGTGCGGTAAGGGAACTCGCAACCCACAGCCCCGCAGTCTAACGATTAGTCTCTACGCTGCCGAGCCGACAAATGATAAATCAGTATTTTACAGGATAAGTGAAAGTAAGACCAGAAAAATTTATGCCAAAAACAACAAAACAAACTAAGTCTTATGGCATTTGCTAAAACTAGGAAAATATATACTGTTTCTTGATTGTATGGTTTGTTTAATAAAGAAATTATTGTATATTGTTGCAATGTTATGTGGCTATTTTTTTAATTAAATTGAGCTGACGTATGATCTAACCGTCCACCTGATGGCACATCTACACTAGCAAACATCTTCAATAGACGGAGGTTACAGGTGCTATGTCATTCTTCTGGACTAAGATGGAATGCTTCAAAAACTTGCCTGCTTGTTAACTTCGATCAATAGCCAAAATGTCATTTATATATGGTAGCGATGGGGTCACCTCCTTGGGTGTCGCAGGAGGAAACTAAAAACCCTTAAAAAAGATCATGGTCACCTTCAAGAGTAAACCCGGCTACTAGACTGGCCATTGGTTACGTTCTACATCCCGGAGGCGAAAAGTGGATTGTGATTGCCGCTTGGTTTCGCTGAGTCGGGCTAAAAGGAAATCCGTAATCTCTGCCTACCCCTATGTCAATCACGATAGTCATTGCAGTCTGTCACTAATCCACTGCTGCACATTTTCTCCAGAAAATTGCACAAACTTACATACACTCAGATTTGCACAAAGTCTCAAATATATGAGGAGACTGTTCAAATCTCTACATATATAATGTAGATAGCGTGTGTTTGTGTGTATGGTCAATTACTACACCAAAACGTTCATAGATGATCCATTAGGATTTTGAAGTATCAAATAAAAAAAAGTAAATTTCCTTCAATAAAGATTTGTATATTACTTGAAGAATGCATAAGAATGATTTTTAACTACATTTCATGCTTAGCTTCCACCTTGTTCTGTTGTCAGTTACCATATACACTGACAGTAAACGCTTGAGCATCTGCTACATTCAATGTAAGAGTTGGGCCTGTACAGGAGCCAGCAATTCTCTTCACCACAAATTCATCAGTCGATGATATCGTGACACAGCGCATTTCTTCAAGTGAAAGGCCAACCTGTTAAAATGTCCACAATTTTTTTGTCGTTATATACTTGTGTAGTATCGATATGAATAGAGTGTTTAATCGTGAAAGAGCCAAGCGGCGGCTTTTGCTGTTGCACGAACTGGATTACTACCCCAGTCGAGCCGGCCCATGATACTCCACGTCCTCGCAGAAAACCAGCTGAACAGAGGCAGAAATAGAGGCTAACCTCCCCCTCCCCAAATCCCTTTCGCCAGCACCCCTCCCATCTCCAAAATATCCATGAAGGCCGGCAACGCACCTGCAGCTCTACTGGTGTTGCAGATGTACGTGGGAGATGGTGATCGCTCACCATCAGGTGAGCCGCTTGCTCGTTTGGCTCCAGTTTCATAAAAAAAAGGAATGTTACCTGTACTTGCAAAAATTTATCATCGCTGACATTCGAGGACACAGTATTTACTTCACTATATATCAATTTACTTTCATCCACGTTGTTACAACTTCCACATGTCCAGGTGCCATCGGTTAATACAGCTTCATCTCCTGGAAAGATGTTACTTTAACTTTCATTAGGGGCATTGTTCATTGTAATTCAACTGAAATCATATGAGTCTCGTTATTGCTAATGACTTAAAAAAGTCATATACGTATTATATTAGGATCGTGTCTGATGGTTCATTCAAGTCGGATTTGGGTTCGGCAATATATAGTGGATTTTCTACCAGACTCGTTTGTTAATGAAAGGCGCAAAGGTCGACATTTGGAAAAAAAAGTATTCTCCCAATTGTCCTGGACTTACTCGTGGTCGATAGGCATAAATGTTGTATGACAAAAGCAGCAGCCTCTATGTGGCCACAGCTGGGCAAATAACTGATAGGTTTTTGGAGCCCGGAAGGGACCGCCACGCTGTTCCAGTGGATCACATGTATTTGAAATAAAGTTTTTATTATTTCTCAGACATGCCGGTTTCCTCATTATGTTTTCCTTCAACGCCGATCACGTGGTAAATTCAGCAATTAAAATTACTATTAACAATTTTAAGAGGATCGCACTCAGGTCGCTCGAGTACTAATTGTGTGATAGTCAAAATAAAATAGATCACAGAATTGTATCTTTTTGTCTTTATAAATTGTCAATACTATAGTTAGAATTACAATATTAGCGTACCAACACTCAATTCTCCATCGCTTGCTTCTTGAAGTTCTAGTACATCAGTGTCATTTCCATTCAAAAGTAAATATAGAATTGGATCAACATAGTCTTCATAGCTCTCGGCTACAATTTCACAATTAACTACTTTTAGTAATATTACACAGAGAACTACAATAAAATTCATTATTTGATATTTCAGAGCACGTCGTGTGTTATTATACTGTGTTATATTACAAACGTGACATTATAATTACGTTTATCTATTTAAACATTAACCGAAACTAAACTAATTACACATTTTAATTACATTCATTTTGTTATTTCGAATTTTGTTTTATCTGGCCTTAACGTAACCAACCAAAAGTATTTTGTTTCAATGTCGAAAACCAATCCAGGGTTTGTTATCAATAGGAATTCCGTTATAATAATAAAATTTTACAATTTATATCGCGTATGGAACGACACGATTTCTCTCCGCCTAGGCTTCGTTTGTTTGTAAATCGATTAAAATTTATCAGCAAAGCAATATCATTGACCTGTGAACTGATAAAGTCAAATGAACATCAACATACCTACTACTGTTTCCTAATTTGCTTACATAATAATTTATAAACAGAAACTTATTAAATATTTCAAAATTAATTAAAAACCATCCACGGAGATCTAGAATTGAACATAACTGTATTACTCGTAATGCTAAACAATTTGTATCCATTCGTGATTGACAGACAGACAGGCGGTACGGTCGATTCGGGACAACTATTAAAGCAGTACCAGGTGCTCCGGAAGTACAAAAAAAAATTGAACAACCGTTTTAATACATAATGGTCACAACCGCTATCCAACAACTAGAATGTCCAGATAATTTGAAGAATAAAGTAAATGTCTAAAGGAATACTTTAGAGAATGCCTATAGACATTAAGTCCGCCTTTTTGCTCTTTTAATTGCATGAATAAATCTTAGCTCAAATACGAATACAGGTGAGCAATTCTCCATTACAGAGACAGTAACGCCGAAAAGAGCTTTTTCGGGCGCTATCTTTAAATATACGAGGTTTTGACTGAATCTGCTAACGAAAATTCAAAAGAATGATCACGAATAGATGAACAGTTAACTCCTGGATCAATTGAAAGATTTTGTTTTTTGTGACGGATGAAAAATGCTTTAAGCATTTTCAAACGGGTTATGTCGGACTCGGATTTCAGAAGGTGAAGGAGGATTGTAGGATTGAAGGAGGCGTTTACAGCATCATCCAACGAGACTTGCGAGAGCGGAGGCGTGCAAGTTGCACTTGAAAGATAATCAACCACAACTGATAAGTTATTTTAATTAAGTATCACTAAACTTTAATTACGCAAAACGAATATTAAAAGTCAAGATCACTTTATATCTCATTAATGTCAATATCGCAATGTAATATTATGCCAAATCGTATTTGTGAGTACTTTAAACAAGCTAATCCAATAGAACAATGGCCGGCTGCCGTGCCGAGCGGTGGCGGCCTAAGAATATCGACCACACTGTTCCTCCCATAAGTGTTTTAAGACACGCTTAAGGGAATACTGCTTGGATGGCACGGCTCGACCGCGTTGGTACCACGGCCTCGCAGACTACCGGCGTGAAGTAGAGGCATATTATGCTTCTGCGTTTCGTTCGATGAGTGTGGTAACCGGAGGCCCACTCCCTCTCCCCATTCCCTTCCTATTCCTCTGTCTCATCACTCAACTATCCTCATAGGCCGGCAACGCACCTGGAGCACCTATGGTGTTACAGATGTACCTGTGCGACGGTAATCACTTACCATCAGGTGAGCCACATGCTCGTTTGCTACCTTTCCCATAAAAAAATCAGTAGGTGGATTAAGTATCATCGGACCAAAAATGTTCACTGATGAAAGTGTATTCTATTGGTATTTGTGGCGCAGAATTGAAAAAAAAAAACAGAGGGGACTGTGCATGGTCCGCTCCTGGCAAAAAATTCAAAAGAATGATCACGAATAGATGAACAGTTAACTCCTGGATCAATTGAAAGATTTTGTTTTTTGTGACGGATGAAAAATGCTTTAAGCATTTTCAAACGGGTTATGTCGGACTCGGATTTCAGAAGGTGAAGGAGGATTGTAGGATTGAAGGAGGCGTTTACAGCATCATCCAACGAGACTTGCGAGAGCGGAGGCGTGCAAGTTGCACTTGAAAGATAATCAACCACAACTGATAAGTTATTTTAATTAAGTATCACTAAACTTTAATTACGCAAAACGAATATTAAAAGTCAAGATCACTTTATATCTCATTAATGTCAATATCGCAATGTAATATTATGCCAAATCGTATTTGTGAGTACTTTAAACAAGCTAATCCAATAGAACAATGGCCGGCTGCCGTGCCGAGCGGTGGCGGCCTAAGAATATCGACCACACTGTTCCTCCCATAAGTGTTTTAAGACACGCTTAAGGGAATACTGCTTGGATGGCACGGCTCGACCGCGTTGGTACCACGGCCTCGCAGACTACCGGCGTGAAGTAGAGGCATATTATGCTTCTGCGTTTCGTTCGATGAGTGTGGTAACCGGAGGCCCACTCCCTCTCCCCATTCCCTTCCTATTCCTCTGTCTCATCACTCAACTATCCTCATAGGCCGGCAACGCACCTGGAGCACCTATGGTGTTACAGATGTACCTGTGCGACGGTAATCACTTACCATCAGGTGAGCCACATGCTCGTTTGCTACCTTTCCCATAAAAAAATCAGTAGGTGGATTAAGTATCATCGGACCAAAAATGTTCACTGATGAAAGTGTATTCTATTGGTATTTGTGGCGCAGAATTGAAAAAAAAAAACAGAGGGGACTGTGCATGGTCCGCTCCTGGCAAAAAATTCAAAATCAAATCTTCGTCATAGGGACATAATTACACTTTTCAAAAGTTACTATTTATTTTAATCTACTACCGTTTCGTAATGAGGTTCCTCTGGTGGAGAAGAAATAGGCGACAGAAACTCCATAGGTATCATCTTTATTTTTAAATATTTTTTTTTATTCATACAATATTATACATTTACAATACAAGTTTTAGAAACTGCCTGGGAGCGACAACTATCAACTCATTTTCAGGGTACAAAAGTCTTTGTTCAGTTTTTTTTTATACATTTTGATTTTTTACTTTGCATTTTACTGGAATTTTGTAAAACTATATTTTATATAACAAAATAAATGTATATTTTGCCTCATGAACGAATTAACTGTGTGAAGAGTCACACAGTTAATTCGTGGAGACTATTAAATGTCATTACAAGCTTGTGTCTGTTTCTAGTATTTACATTATTTACATCGCTAATCTTATTAAATATGTTTATATAATACATTACTATTTATTTTAACGAATATAAATTATATTATCATCAATATATTTAGAGACCAACGTTAGAATATATATTTCTATAAATTTATGTCTAAGAGAAGCTCTTGAATTTAGAGTATAAATAGCTCTGATGGAATACAAATATTGTTTCTAAATCAGCAGCAAAATACCATATGACACTGTGCTATGGAAACAACTCAAATAAACTATTCTGGCTGTTTCGACATCAGTTAGATTTCTTATTTTCCTTAGAGCTTATACTGCAGGGCTATGTCAACTTGCAAGGTTGGATATATTAGAGCCCCATTGAAGCTTTTCATCAAGAGTAATTCCAAGAAAAACCGGGATATCCACAAAGCCCAATTATTACCCATTTATAATAAATTTGGTAACTAAATGTTTAACATAAGGTGTTGAGAATTTAATACATTTAGTTTTATAGCAATAAAAGTATATCATAAGAGTTAAACTGATGAACTTCTTTTGACATTGCATTATTCACCGCTACAGGAGTTACAAGTTGTCGATTGTAAAAATTACTATTTATTCCCTACTAAGATCCCTCAATCTATGTATTATGTTGTAGGCTCTTTTTTTATTAAAGTTTCTTTAACAGGCTTCTTAAAAATTGTGTCTGTTTGTTGCACTATATTTTTTGAGGAATTAATTGTAAAATTTTATGCTTTTACACAATAAAAACTTTCTTTTTTTTATTGGAAAAGACCTTATTTTATAAATTTATTAATTTACCTTGGTCTTCATCTATTTATTAAAAATACCTTATTGGATACCTTTAAACAAATTCCAATACACTTTAAAGAGATAACCCAACAATGTCAAACTTAAAAAAAAATAAAAAAGCGTATCGTAATAACTTAAAATAGATAAGTCTTGACCCCGTTGTAGTATGCCGGCAGGTATTCCGACCAAACTATGCTGGTAGGATCACAGGGAAACAGATTTCGATCGGAGGGTGACAACGAAGCAAAGAGACTTTGTGTTCTCTTTGAATCTATTATCCATGAGTTTGATGAGAAAAATTGTAGGACTTTATTCAAGTACATAATTTTCTTTTGAAGTTTTAAAAATCTGTAAATAAATAAGGTAAATGATCACAGCTTTCTGCTACAGCCATTAATTTCTATGCGTTATTATGTGGCCGGATGAAACCTGTCGGATCTTCTCACGAGCGCGTTGTGAGCGTCGGGGAAACTGTACCGGGGCACTGCCCCTGTGATATCACGCAGAAGTACATGGGTCATTGGGTGGCGTTTGTGGATGAAGCGGCAAAAGCTTGTCTACAGCCAGTAGGGTGTGCAACGCGATTGGCGGAGCGATCTGCGGTGCCGGTGTGACGTGGCACGGCAAGGCCCCCTTTATATACCATATACAGTATATGGCTGTAGCAGAAAGCTGTGATCATTTACCTTATTTATTTACAGATTTTTAAAACTTCAAAAGAAAATTATGTACTTGAATAAAGTCCTACAATTTTTCTCATCAAACTCATGGATAATAGATTCAAAGAGAACACAAAGTCTCTTTGCTTCGTTGTCACCCTCCGATCGAAATCTGTTTCCCTGTGATCCTACCAGCATAGTTTGGTCGGAATACCTGCCGGCATACTACAACGGGGTCAAGACTTATCTATTTTAAGTTATTACGATACGCTTTTTTATTTTTTTTTAAGTTTGACATTGTTGGGTTATCTCTTTAAAGTGTATTGGAATTTGTTTAAAGGTATCCAATAAGGTATTTTTAATAAATAGATGAAGACCAAGGTAAATTAATAAATTTATAAAATAAGGTCTTTTCCAATAAAAAAAAGAAAGTTTTTATTGTGTAAAAGCATAAAATTTTACAATTAATTCCTCAAAAAATATAGTGCAACAAACAGACACAATTTTTAAGAAGCCTGTTAAAGAAACTTTAATAAAAAAAGAGCCTACAACATAATACATAGATTGAGGGATCTTAGTAGGGAATAAATAGTAATTTTTACAATCGACAACTTGTAACTCCTGTAGCGGTGAATAATGCAATGTCAAAAGAAGTTCATCAGTTTAACTCTTATGATATACTTTTATTGCTATAAAACTAAATGTATTAAATTCTCAACACCTTATGTTAAACATTTAGTTACCAAATTTATTATAAATGGGTAATAATTGGGCTTTGTGGATATCCCGGTTTTTCTTGGAATTACTCTTGATGAAAAGCTTCAATGGGGCTCTAATATATCCAACCTTGCAAGTTGACATAGCCCTGCAGTATAAGCTCTAAGGAAAATAAGAAATCTAACTGATGTCGAAACAGCCAGAATAGTTTATTTGAGTTGTTTCCATAGCACAGTGTCATATGGTATTTTGCTGCTGATTTAGAAACAATATTTGTATTCCATCAGAGCTATTTATACTCTAAATTCAAGAGCTTCTCTTAGACATAAATTTATAGAAATATATATTCTAACGTTGGTCTCTAAATATATTGATGATAATATAATTTATATTCGTTAAAATAAATAGTAATGTATTATATAAACATATTTAATAAGATTAGCGATGTAAATAATGTAAATACTAGAAACAGACACAAGCTTGTAATGACATTTAATAGTCTCCACGAATTAACTGTGTGACTCTTCACACAGTTAATTCGTTCATGAGGCAAAATATACATTTATTTTGTTATATAAAATATAGTTTTACAAAATTCCAGTAAAATGCAAAGTAAAAAATCAAAATGTATAAAAAAAAACTGAACAAAGACTTTTGTACCCCTGAAAATGAGTTGATAGTTGTCGCTCCCAGGCAGTTTCTAAAACTTGTATTGTAAATGTATAATATTGTATGAATAAAAAAAAATATTTAAAAATAAAGATGATACCTATGGAGTTTCTGTCGCCTATTTCTTCTCCACCAGAGGAACCTCATTACGAAACGGTAGTAGATTAAAATAAATAGTAACTTTTGAAAAGTGTAATTATGTCCCTATGACGAAGATTTGATTTTGAATTTTTTGCCAGGAGCGGACCATGCACAGTCCCCTCTGTTTTTTTTTTTCAATTCTGCGCCACAAATACCAATAGAATACACTTTCATCAGTGAACATTTTTGGTCCGATGATACTTAATCCACCTACTGATTTTTTTATGGGAAAGGTAGCAAACGAGCATGTGGCTCACCTGATGGTAAGTGATTACCGTCGCACAGGTACATCTGTAACACCATAGGTGCTCCAGGTGCGTTGCCGGCCTATGAGGATAGTTGAGTGATGAGACAGAGGAATAGGAAGGGAATGGGGAGAGGGAGTGGGCCTCCGGTTACCACACTCATCGAACGAAACGCAGAAGCATAATATGCCTCTACTTCACGCCGGTAGTCTGCGAGGCCGTGGTACCAACGCGGTCGAGCCGTGCCATCCAAGCAGTATTCCCTTAAGCGTGTCTTAAAACACTTATGGGAGGAACAGTGTGGTCGATATTCTTAGGCCGCCACCGCTCGGCACGGCAGCCGGCCATTGTTCTATTGGATTAGCTTGTTTAAAGTACTCACAAATACGATTTGGCATAATATTACATTGCGATATTGACATTAATGAGATATAAAGTGATCTTGACTTTTAATATTCGTTTTGCGTAATTAAAGTTTAGTGATACTTAATTAAAATAACTTATCAGTTGTGGTTGATTATCTTTCAAGTGCAACTTGCACGCCTCCGCTCTCGCAAGTCTCGTTGGATGATGCTGTAAACGCCTCCTTCAATCCTACAATCCTCCTTCACCTTCTGAAATCCGAGTCCGACATAACCCGTTTGAAAATGCTTAAAGCATTTTTCATCCGTCACAAAAAACAAAATCTTTCAATTGATCCAGGAGTTAACTGTTCATCTATTCGTGATCATTCTTTTGAATTTTCGTTAGCAGATTCAGTCAAAACCTCGTATATTTAAAGATAGCGCCCGAAAAAGCTCTTTTCGGCGTTACTGTCTCTGTAATGGAGAATTGCTCACCTGTATTCGTATTTGAGCTAAGATTTATTCATGCAATTAAAAGAGCAAAAAGGCGGACTTAATGTCTATAGGCATTCTCTAAAGTATTCCTTTAGACATTTACTTTATTTCTATGCGTTATTATGTGTAAAAATTACTATTTATTCCCTACTAAGATCCCTCAATCTATGTATTATGTTGTAGGCTCTTTTTTTATTAAAGTTTCTTTAACAGGCTTCTTAAAAATTGTGTCTGTTTGTTGCACTATATTTTTTGAGGAATTAATTGTAAAATTTTATGCTTTTACACAATAAAAACTTTCTTTTTTTTATTGAAAAGACCTTATTTTATAAATTTATTAATTTACCTTGGTCTTCATCTATTTATTAAAAATACCTTATTGGATACCTTTAAACAAATTCCAATACACTTTAAAGAGATAACCCAACAATGTCAAACTTAAAAAAAAATAAAAAAGCGTATCGTAATAACTTAAAATAGATAAGTCTTGACCCCGTTGTAGTATGCCGGCAGGTATTCCGACCAAACTATACTGGTAGGATCACAGGGAAACAGATTTCGATCGGAGGGTGACAACGAAGCAAAGAGACTTTGTGTTCTCTTTGAATCTATTATCCATGAGTTTGATGAGAAAAATTGTAGGACTTTATTCAAGTACATAATTTTCTTTTGAAGTTTTAAAAATCTGTAAATAAATAAGGTAAATGATCACAGCTTTCTGCTACAGCCATTAATTTCTATGCGTTATTATGTGGCCGGATGAAACCTGTCGGATCTTCTCACGAGCGCGTTGTGAGCGTCGGGGAAACTGTACCGGGGCACTGCCCCTGTGATATCACGCAGAAGTACATGGGTCATTGGGTGGCGTTTGTGGATGAAGCGGCAAAAGCTTGTCTACAGCCAGTAGGGTGTGCAACGCGATTGGCGGAGCGATCTGCGGTGCCGGTGTGACGTGGCACGGCAAGGCCCCCTTTATATACCATATACAGTATATAAAGGGGGCTGCGACGACGTACGTCTTTACGGAGCTCAGTGTTCATACACGTTTTTCTGTATGCAGAGAATGCTATAGTCGAATAGTCGAAAGAAGTACAGTATTGGTAGGAAACAAATATGTAGGATATAGAGAGCCTGTTTAATTATCGACTGTGGAACATTCCATGGTCGTCCTCAGGGGTGACAAGGAATCTATAAACTTCTTCGATTGATGTTGTTTGCAGGTCCATGGTTTGTAGTTATAGTCACTCACCATCTGTCGAACTATTATCTCACTCCAAGTGGTAAAAAAAAATATGCTCTTTCTGTGCAAGTAATATTAAACAACAGTAAATGTAGTAAAAGAATTTTAGGTATCGCTAATTTCACTCAAGATATATTTGCACTAATGGTTCTAGAGGCCTGCGAGACCCAGGTCGAATACCTTATTGAAGAGTCGCGACAATCTGCTGCCCAAGCCGCCAACCCTCCGACAAAAATAAAATAAGCCTGCAATGTCGCCGCTTTAGCGGAGGTCACGCACAAATTGTTTTTTTTTAATTATAGATTTAGTATAGTATAGTATAGTAACATTTTCCCCTGATTTCAAAGAAACTTATTTTATTACTAATCTCGTTTTCATTATCAGTACCGTCACACTGTATTAGGATATTATTTCAAAATTTATTAGTAATTTAATAACATCTTGTCAAGTTTGATCTGTTAATTTATTCATACAACATGGCATGTGCTTGTCGAAACACGATAACGTATATAATAATTATTAACCAGGAAATTGTTATGCTAATAAATTTCATTATTTTAATGATTTCCTAAAATTTACGCGAACATTACACATTTTAAATGAAATTATTGCATTTAATTTTGTTATTTTATTCCCGACGTTTCGATTGCATATAGCAGCCACGGGATATAAAAACAAAATTAAACGCGACAAAATCTGTAAATAATACTATCATATCATTTTTTTTGTGTAACAAATTCTTTACTATAATTCCTAACAAAAAGTTGGCGTATTTTTTACAGTTTATGTAGGATTAATGCTACTTCTAATAAGCTATAATTAGCATTGAATTATTTCTTATTTCAATCAAACCACCGTTTTGTTTTTTTATTTCTGTGAGAAAACGCTAAATACAATCAAAATGTCATATTATTCTATTCTTCGATGGCATACCTTGGTACGTTCCCGGTAAGGTTTAAAAACCTGTCCGCTATAAATGCGGGAACCATCTGTACTATAAACATTACCAGTTTCAGTAACCACTGATATTTTGTGTAAGTGATTGTAGGATATGGTGTCATCTGAAAAAAAATATAAAGTATCATTCAATCAATATATATCTATGTATGTATAACATCTTGGCTTCTCCTTAAAACTCCACAGAGTTCTTTTAATCACCGTTTGACGATATTACAGAAACGTTTTTTGGACACAAATGCAGCTCGAGCCCATTTTGTCACAAGAGCTCTCTATCCTTTCTCCATTTGATACATTTAAATTGTGTCACCTCCTGTTTACCGATTAGAATAAAAGCGAACCGAGCCACTCGGACATATTTTTCAATAACCGTAATTTAAAAAAATCATTAAGTGTATCAAAAATTAAAAACAAACATATAACTTTATACGTGGTAGAGCCAAGCGATGGCTTTTGCTGCTGTTCGAATGGGCCGGCTCGACCGGATAGGCACCACGGCCTCGCAGAATACCGGCGTGAAGTAGAGGCATCTTGTGCTTCTGCGTTTCTTCCGGTGAGTAAGAACCCGGAAGCTCACTCCCCCTCCTTGTCCCCCTTATCATCCTCCCTCCTATCTCCAAAATACCCTTAAAGGCTGGCAACGGATATCCAGCTCCTCTGGTGTTGCAAATGTACATGGGCGACGGTAATCACTTACCATCAGATAAACCCGCATGCTCGTTTGCCGCCTTTCCAATAAAAAAAAACTTAGCGAAATAAACAATTGTCAAAAAAGTTCTAAAGATATAAGTTAATGCAGCGTTGTCATCATGGAATAAACCTTATCCAGCAGTCTACTTAGACTTATTGACGATTATGAAGATAAATTTATCAATTCTTAATTATGGCTTTGAGATAATTGTGTGTTATAATGTAATTACAAAATAATACTCACTGAGCTTTAACCGAACACTTTCATTGATAAAACAATTGCATACGTCACCCAGAGTTACAGGATTCGCAGCGCTGGTACTTGCATTGTACACCTGAACCCCCTCAGAACTGAAACTGGTTTGAAAATAAATCATTCTAGTTGTGACATTATTTTAAAGTAAACCAGGCTGCAAATGTCCGACTGATGAGCGAAGCGATCCTCTCATTGTTTGATTGGATTTTGGAGCCAAGGTGGGTGCCCAAATCAGCTTCAGTGCCGGTTGCAACCTGTTTGGTGTTCTTCAGTCGTTCTCAATTAAATTTATATATATGCATAGTTCAAACTAAAATTTAGACATCTAAAATTTATCTTTTTCAATGATCTTTTCTGTGTACACCTTTTAAATTTATTATACAAACAAAGGTAACAAACGAGCATAGAATCCATTTGGTGGTAAGTGGTTGGTGTGTCTCAGAAGATAACCATGTTGCTACTTTTCTCTGTTAATATATGTAATTTAATTACTTGGTTCTGGGTACTAAGCTCTTTCCCTACTCAACAACCCTTTGAGGCTCATTCCATACTCAAGAGCAGTCTGAGTAGGTACCGATATTTTGCCCATTTCTGTCGCTAAATAACAGCGCAGCCACTATGGTGTTCCAGTTTGAAAGGTATACTGAGCCAGTGTAATCCCAAGCTGCGAGATGTTCCATCTTAATCCTAAGTGGTGACAACGCTTCTGTGACCTTCTTCGATTGAGGATGGGTGTCCATGGGCAGCAGTGGCCACTTAACATCAAGTGACTTGTAAGCCATTATTTCACCCAATACAAAAAAAAATCCACTGCTGTGCATAGAACTTTCTATAAAAGTTGCAACGAAAGCTGGGATTTCATGCATGAAAGGTTAAAGCCCACACTCACCTCGCAGGGCAAATTGGTTCGACTTGTTTTATATTAAATTATTTAATACGTTTTCCGCCATTAAAATATCGTCGAAGCCTAGTCCATTACTGATCAGGGAACATGTAGTGGAAGTTTTGGAAGTGGAAAGGTAAAAGAACTTTAAAATTGATATGTACGCAAAAGCAACTCAATTCAGGAGTTAAATGCAAATTTATTTAAGGAATGTTTGCGAAATTGACTCGAAAATGTTATTATAATGATAATGAATTTCTGTTGGACCAATATTCTTGTAAATTTTATTTATCATTTGGCTGAATTTCTCGACTTTCGGTTAAATAAGATGACAATCTTTTGGAGAACATTTCACACACTCTGTTGAACGTAGTAGAGTATTGCGAAGCAATGTATAATTCACATCTGTAACACACCTATATTCCGCTAATAAATGATTATAATTATTATTATAAGTGTCCTTTCCATTTCCGCATTGAACCTCTTACAATCCAATTAAATATCTTATCGGTGGACACGCAAAGAACTAGGCACAAACATACCGTTCGCATTTGGCAGCAGCTACTATACACAAATTCGATACATAGTCGACTGGAATAATGTCGAGTAGATTGGAACTTTTCCCAGCTATAACCCGGCAGTGACCCTTTCCGATCATGGTCATTTCTGCAGTTGCACCGAACCAGTTGTCCACCCACCCCTTCATGGGTTCATTTTTACTTGCTGTGACTGTAAACCAAACAGGTATTCCTTCAAAACAATATATTAACAGTTGTTTTCATTCGCGACTTCGTCAGCATGGAAGATTTAACCGCGACTTTCTTAAAATCAAAATGTATTACAGCATCCTTAAGGATGAAGATTTTTTTTTCTTCATAAAATATAAAATATTAATATATGGTTATTTTTTAAATTTGTTCTTTCTATTTTTTTTTATGCTTTACAATGCTGTCACCTGTATTATTCTAATTATTTTTTTAAATAATTGTCACAGATTGGTAAAGGCTGTACTAACCTGTGTAACTAATAGGTGTTCATATCGGAATAATTTTAGTTAATATGGTTCAAATGTTTGTAAATGTATTTTTATATTCAATGTTTGTCTGACTAAATAAAAAAAAAAAAAAAAGATATCTGCCAAATTTTATCCAAATTCTTTCAGTATTTTAGCCGTGAAAATGTACCAGGCACACAGATACAACTAGGTAGTAGAGTTATTCTCTGCATAGAAGACATTTAGATAGGCACTCCCTTACTCGTATCTGCTGGAGTTGTTAGCTTTGAAAGGTATAGAGAGCCTAAGACGGGCTATGAGGCTTCTTCGATTGTAGTTCCATGGGTTGTAGTACTTAGTTACCATCAGATGGGTTGTTAATTAATTTTTCACGCTAATCCATAAAAAAAAAATTCACAGATTAGTTTTCGCCGTGTAAATCAGGGGTATACATTTTTTAACTTAATAATAAATTTAACACTTTCACGGATCGCCTAAGTAAATCGAATCTTGGACAACATGCGCCTCTTAACCGAATAGTCAAGAAATATAATAACCTAGCGAAGACTTTAAAGTTGCAAAGTTGCAGTCGGATGCAATTGGCGGGCTTAAGAGGAAATTGTTATTATCTTAACAAATTATGTCATAAATTTTTTTTTGTTATTTATTGAGAGCAATGTATTCACAATTTAAAAACTAATCATAATTACCATAAGTCATTTTTAATTTCTATGATTGGTTTGTGTAAATTAAAAAACATAATTTTTTGTGCTCATTATATTTTGCATGTAGTCTTCGCCTGTAACTCTAGTGGCACTGAGCTAATATCATTGATGTATACATTTCATTTGTTGTAAGAGTGTACATTATGTTGGCGTTCATTAAATAAAATAAAATACAATTTCCAATGAGACACTGCTCTAGCTTTGCCCGTCTAAATCATCCAAACTAGCAGTGGTATAAGCTGTTATTTTTATCCACTTACCGACAGACGGTCTTATTACAACCATTGGTGCATCTCCGTGATGTTCTGCTACGTAATTCTCAGCCAGCGCCTTTGTGAACGTGTACGTGTTAGGTCGGCTACCTGAAAACGAATCGAGCGCAATTAATTTATAATCGATCCGTAATAGCCCGGGCCGGAGTAACGATTACGAAATGGCGAAAGGATAATGTTAATATTAGCCAATTTTAAGCATTTTCTCTTTTACAACAACTTAATTTGAAGCCATTAACAGCAGAGATAATAATAACATGGAGAAGGTAAACGATAGGAGAGTTTTTAAGCCAAGGGGCGGCTTTAGCTGCTGCTCGAATGGGCCGGCTCGACCGGGTTGGCACCACGGCCTCGCAGAATACCGGTGTGAAGTAGAGGTATATTGTGCTTCTGCGTTTCGTTCGTTGAGTGAGGTAACCGGAGGCCCACTCCCCCTCCCCATTGCCTTCCTATTCCTCTGTCTCATCACTCAACTATCCTCTCGTCTTCCTACCTCCCATCTCCAAAATATCCTTATAGGACGGCTACGGACATGGACCTATGGTGGTGCAGATGTCTATGGGCGACGGTAATCACTTACCATCAGGTGACCGCTTGCTCGTTTGCCGCCTTTCCCTTAAAAAAAGGAGAGGGAGAGGCGATTCGCCTCCAAATCACTCATGCAGAGGGCTCAAACTAATGAGTTTCTGGAAACTTATACAATTTTTGCAGAAACTGTTATATATTTTTTATATTATGGTCTGACTACTGTACTATTATTACTATTTATAGCTTTGGCCTGAACTTAAAGATGACAACGGCCATCTGTCACGTTGCTCTGACGACTTGACGTTGTGTCTCAAATAAGCTTTAACGCAAAGTGGGTTAAAATTACTATTTACATATTGCACACTAAAAAAAAATCTAAGAGCGTTCTTACATAACAGTTGCTTAATCTGTTTCGAATTTTCTCCATGGTGTTGGAGTGCGAGATACACGTCGTTATACGCCGCAGGGGGTGGGTAAATGATTTCTTCGATCACCTCACGATCTGTGTTACTGTAGGTCGTTGATACGTATACAAAAGCCTGTAAAATAGTAATATACAGTTGAATAACTTTGTTGTTTTTTTAAGACGCAGCAATAATCGCACCGTCATGCGTTGACTTACTATAAATCACACATGACAGAATTTACAAATATTATTGTGTCCTGAAAATCTCAAGCAGATGTACAAGGACCCTATTTTCAACTAGGTGTTTTTTTTTATAGAAGAAGGGGGCAAACGAGCGTGCGGCTCACCTGATGGTAAGCGATCACTGACGCCCACGAACATCCACAACACCAGAGGAGCCACAGATGCGCTGCCGGCCTTTAAGGAAGGAATAGGCTCTTTTCTTGAAGGTCCCTAAGTCATAACTGTTCGTAAATACTGCTGGCGACCACTGATTCCACAAAGTCGAAGTGCGTGGCAGAAAACTTCGATTAAAACGTACTGTGGTGGAATGCCAACCATCTAGGTGGTATCGATGGAACTTCGGATTCTGTCGCAATGTACGATGGTGAAACTCAGCAGCTGGGATCAATCTGAACAGTTCCTCAGAACATTACCCGTGGTAAACTTTGTAATTAATGCTAATGCAATGCTCTTAATTTTATGTTACTAGATGAGATAACAAAGCTGATACAGTCAACGTATATTAACAACATAAAACGCAATAAAAACTTAATTATCTAATTTACAGTTATTTCTTACGGGAAGAGATTCCTTTGTTAGGAAAATAAATATTTATATATAAATATTTATTTTAAATATAAATAAACTTAATAACATATATCGTCAATCTTCTTATTTTTTAATTACCCGTTCGCTGCTGAACATAAGCCTCTCCAAGCTCCTGCAAAAGCAATTGGATTGTACAGCGCAGTGCCAGAACCTATGCACTAATGGTCCTGCTCCCCATTTCTAGTGAAGTATGAGTCGGAGAAAAAACAGGCAACGTAACTATTCTTGTATGTATTCCTGTCATATTTTTTTCAAAGACTTTTTTGATAATACAGTTTCATATTATTACAATACAATTTTTAGAAACAGCTTGGGAGCGATCACCTTATTCCCAGAGGTTATGATCATTTATGTATTCCTTTATATTATAATTTAGCTTACTCTAATTCTAAACGTTGTAGAGTTAAGCGGCGGCTCGACCGGGTTAATACCATGACCTCGCAGAATACCGGCGTGAGTTAGACGCATCTTGTTGCTTCTGCGTTTCGTTCGGCGAGTGAGGTAACCATAGACTCACTCGCCCTCCCCATCCCCATCCCCATCCACATCCTCCCTCCCATCTCCCAAATACCCTTATAGGCCGACAACGCACATGCAGCACCTCTGATGTTGCAGATGTACGTGGGCGACGGTAATCACTTGCCATCAGGTGAACTGATTGCTCGTTTGCCGCCTTACCCATTGCTCCTGTCATAGGTCAGTAATTGGAATTGTGGTGAACGTCTATAGTGGTTACGCCCTTGTTTTTGGACAGTTTGTCAATCTTCACTGTCGCGGCTACTTTTACGTTTCTAATCTATACCTCTACTATACCTTTAAATGTTTCATTTTCTTGCCAAGACTAAGAACACGTCTCGTTCCTTCAAAGTTTATATTCATAGCTATTTTCAACGGTTCATGGAATTTGACCGTCGCTGCCACGTGGAATACTACAGCCACCTGAAACAGTTGATACCGCTGTTTCAATGAAACCGCTAATATTACGTAATAATTTGCTCAGCTGATTGGCGAAAGATACCTGCGCGATCAAGGCTAGCTAACCAATGGGGATACCCAATTTGGAGACGACATCTTCATCGCAACGACTGCCGAAGATTCAATTTCGATTCTGTATTTGATACGCACTCAGTAAATTCTCTTTGAACATATTGGACCTTTAGAAACAAATTCAGGTGAAACTCGGAATTAGTAACGACCGTTGGAACGTATCCCCGAACGTATACACATTACTTAGCATCCCAAAACGCAGAAGGATATAATCGCCGCGTCTGCCTTGAAAATTAAAGAAAAGAGAACTCTATTGGAAAATATCGCGAACTGTGGGAGAAGTTGGACTGTACGTATAAATTACTGCCAGCTATCCTGTTCATTCTTACATCATTTCGATTCCCACTGTGTTACTGCGCCGACTAAGCTTTAACCGAGAACTCACGTCGTGCTAACTCTATGACCGTTGCGTTAGTTCAAACTACTTTACTTTATCTTCTCCAAATTCTACAAATGTGAATGTAGAAAGTAACCAATGAGCTACATTAATCCCTAAATCTCGCGATACCTACGATAGACGAACTTTTAACATTTATACCTTTTAGATATAAATGTAAAAAGCTGCTAAATGAAAAAATGCTATTGAAAATAACAGTATAATTGGAGAGTTAGTGAAAAAACTCAGCATACTCAAACATTTACTCTTATAGATGAAGTACGATAGATCATAAATTACACATGCGTGAAGGTCCTACCTTATATGGAGAGATTTATGAAATTCACACAAAGCTCGAGGAATCGTTCTCTGATACATCTCATACGTCTACAGACGAGCAGTTAATGCAAAGAGAATTGTTCGATGATGGTTACTATAGTATTATATCGCAAGCTGAATACTTATTAAACAATAATTAAGTTACCAACAGTTCCGATAATAGTACTTAGTGCACAAAATCACTCGAAAAAACACTGCAGATATATTATATTATTACGCAATATTGCTAAGACATTTTGTTTATTATGCAACGTAAATCATCCACTGTCATTCAAATGTCTTGTCAAAACTATTTCGATTTTAATTTAGTTTCTAAATTTAACTATTAATAAGTTATAATTAAACGCGATGAAATTCCTAAATAATAGTTTCAATACAAACTCAATGCGAAAAAAAATAAAGTTCCCATGATGTGGGGCTCATGATTTACAGCAGCTACTAACTTCTTGAAAAAGTTTCGCGACCATATCCTCATTCTTACTTGTGTCAAAATTCACACTAAAAAGACGTTCGTGGAAGCCCTAAGATCTTCAACCGGACAAGTAAAAAGGAGTTACGAACAGTGATTCAGCAAAAACGTTTCGTATCATATCAAATTACATTACATAAATACATCCATAGACTTCAAATATTTTTTTTAACGTCATTCGATTATAAAAATTTAATAAAAACTGTAAATATGAACAAAATAAAAATAGCAATGAAATGAAATGTCTAGTATAAATCTCTCAGTATGAAAGGGACGCAACCGTCGACTACAGATATAGACTATAGTCGCGGTCTATACAGCAAAACAAAATCTGGATGAGTCAACAATAAAGTTTTATCGAAAGAACAATGTTGCTCTATAACGTGAAATCTCATATATCGGCAACGAAGATTTAGAGGCTTTACATCTGGATATGGCGAAGTTCTGTGCCGAAACTAAATATCCCCAACGATAAGTTTAAAGCGCTAAAACAGAAGAAACACCGGGACTTACGATAATCCGTGCGGATAAAAGTCCATTAATACTTTGTATGTCCGAATATTATTTAAAAATACAACAACTTTTGTCGGTTGATAGATAGTACGTACAAAAAGGTCAACATAGAACCGACCGCTAAAACTTTTAAAACAACCAGCAATGTCATAAAGAAATACTTACAAAAATCTAAACATCGACTCGATAATACCAACATGCGCCAAGGCCAAAGAACCTACCTTGTTCATATACTAATTGAATACACAAGACAAATGCACTGGTACGTCCCATAGTAAGCGAAATATACCTATACGCTTCGCGTTGAACCAATCTACGTATAGATATTATCACAGCTCAGAGGAAATCACAAAAGCACCCATAAAGGATATGACGGCGAGTTAAAAAATCTACTTCGTTCTGACTATGAAACCATGGTCAGTTTTGATGTCTAGTCACTTTTCACATGCCCACCAGAGTAGTAAAGTAACAACCTGTAAGTGCCCACAGCTGGGCAAAGGCCTCCTTCTCAAATACTAGTATCAGAGAGGGTTTAAGAGCCGTGAAGGGCCCGCCACGCTGCTCCAGTGCGGGTTGGCGAGCTTAACATATCCTCGAAATAACATTTTTATTATTTCACAGACATGCAGGTTTCCTCACGATGTTTTCCTTCGCCTTTGAGCACGTGGTGAATACAGCACTTAAAATTTTTAATAACAATTTTAGTGGTGCCGGCGACCGGGGATCGAACCCAGGCCACTCGCGCTCTATGACACTAAAGTGAGCGCCCTGACCACTAGGCTACCACGGCTATCTACCAGAGTAGACTGCATGTCAATTGTATTTTTTTTTTTCAGTAACATATCATCAGAATAAATAAAACTGTGAGACAATATCTACAATAGAAGTGTTTCATCAATCATCAGAAGTATCCTCGCGAAGCACACTCAGAGCGGCCATCACGAATCAGCAATGACATTGGTTTTCAAAATTGTGATAACAATAAATACTACCTTCTCCAATAGTTCTCTTTCATAATTTTCTTGGATCCCCAAATTTGGTTCTGTTATGTCTCCAACAATTGGTATTACTTTCTCTAAATCATTTGGTCTTTCATTTTTAATTCTTGTAAATACCTGAAATATTAATATAAAGTGTTTTAAAGTGATAAGAAAGGGCATACATATCAGATCGAATAGTTATGTTGATCATAATATATATAACAAAAATGTATTTCAGAGACTAATCGTAAGAATATTTTTCTTACGATAATTTTTTTTTTTTATGAGAAACAAGCTCATCTAATAGTAAGTGATCACCACACCACGTACATTTACAACATGAGAGCTGCAGCCTTCCGGCCTTTAAGAATATTTGGGAGATGGGGGAGGATGGAAAGAGGAGTGGACCTCCGCTTACCTCATTCACCGAACGAAACGCAGAAGCACAATATGTCTCTATACTTCACGCTGTTATTGCGAGGTCATGGTACTACCCCGGTCGAGCCGACCCATTCGTGCAGTAGCAAGAGCAAAGTTAATTTAAGATACGAAAAATAGCACTTATTTTCGAGATACTTAAGCTGTAATCGAAGTATAGAAAAAGAGGCATAATCGTTTTGGGTTATTGTTGTTTTTCAATAATGCTTTATTTATCTATTTATTTTATTACTTTAATTAAAGCTTTGCTATACCAAGACGTATAGCAAATAGTCGTAATGATCAGCAAGCTGAAGTGGCAATGGGCGAGCCACATAGCCCGCAGATCTGACAACCGTTGGGGAAAAAAGGATCTCGAGTGGCAGCCACGTACAGGCAAACGCAGTATAGGACGACCCCCCACAAGATGGAGTGACGACCTGCGCAGTGTTGCGGGAAGTCGATGGATGCAGGCGGCTCAGGACCGAGCTTCGTGGCAATCTTTGGGGGAGACCTATGTTCAGCGGTGGACTCGTGATAGGCTAAAATGATGAATATACCACGGCATAGGTATATGAGTCAGATATAGCTTTTTGTTGTACATATTTAGCGATAGTAGTATTCAGAGCTAAATAGAAAGTCTCAATGTCATCGTCTAAACACTGTATATTTAAAAATGACTAGTCGTAATCAGAAGGATAGTTGTTTGACTTATGATAATCTGCTTTACAAAATAAATTTCTTTTGTCACTGCATGGTCTCGTTGGAGGTAACATAACCACAGTGAGTTACACAAGAGATGTGTAACTCTTCAGCTGGATGACGCACATCTACATATCACAACTGGAGGACGTAAAGTTCTTTCAATAAATATACTCGTAGATATATTTGAAAATACTTAGTACATTTCCATATACATTCTGAAAATAATTGTATTAAGATAAACCAAAATAACATGCTAAATTAAACAGTTCAGATGCTGCATTCTGCTTTTCCACAAGCCCCTTTTTAAAACTATTGTAAACTTAGTTGTCAAATATATATATGATAGATTAAACTAAAGTAATGTAACAGCCTGTAAGTGCCCACTGCTGGGCAAAAGCCTCCTTCTCAAATACTAGTATCAGAGAGGGTTTAGGAGCCGGGAAGGGCCCGCCACGCTGCTCCGCATTTTGTTTGTGGTTGGCGGGCTTCACATATCCTCGAAATAATATTTTTATTATTTCTCAGACATGCAGGTTTCCTCACGTTGTTTTCCTTCCTCGTTGAGCACGTGGTAAATACAGCACTTAAAATAGTTATTAACAGTTTTAGTGGTGCGGGCACCGGGGATCGAAACCAGGATCCCGCTCTATGAAATAAAGTGATTAAACTAAGCTATAATGAAATAATTATTTGGAAGTGAATTGGACAAGGATGTCAGGAATGAGCCGAACTTATTAATTTGCGATGATAAGGCTGGGTTTGGAGGAATACAGGTGCAAATAATATTTTAATCAAGCTGGAAATGGATTGTATAGTATAGCGCGTGCAGGTACAGTTATAATTTTGATGATTATAAAAAAGGGGGTTACTCCTCTAGTAGATTTTATGTATCTCTTTTTATATACCTCTTGTAGATATAAAAACCCACAGACAGGCAGACAAACAGATTATCCAGTTAACGTTACTTCCACTTTTTATTTGATCAAAACAAATCAAAACATTTATTCAACGTGAGAAACATATTTCACTTGTCGAACGTCATTTGTTTTTTAATTTACCACCGTTTCGTAATGAGGTTCCTCTGACGGAGAAGAAAAGGCGAAAGAAACTCCGAGGGTAAACTTTTTTTTTGTATTTTTTTCAAAACATATATAACGTTTCAATTATCTAAAATTACAATATTTTTTTTTGGAACGGCTTGGGAGCGACTTTATATTATAATAAACCTTTTTACAAAGTCCTTATTTAACAAATTTTTTAATCCTATTGATAGGAAAACTTCACGCAATTGCTGGGATTTTGTTGTAGAAACGTATACATTGCCCCATGAACGAGTTATCCACTCTATGCAGTCTAGTAACTGGCATCACAGAGGATCACGAGGCATCATTTATTATCTTATAGTACATTAATTAATCTTTTCTTTTTTTAAATATTCGTTATAATTTCTTAAATAATCTCTCATCAATATTATTATGTAATAATTCTGTATACGCTGGAATTCTAGGTTCCGAGTTACGTTTAAGCGAAGTTTGAGATCCACTGTTTAATACTTCTCAGTATCATGTGATCAGTCACATCATAGTTCTACTTTGTTATCATTTAATTATGGCATACCCGAAATTGTAACGAAGGCTTAAATAAATAAATTACTTGAAAAAATAAAATATTTGATACAATGCTATTAATTACCTAATAATAAAGATAATAATTGCAAACTGTATAATTAGTTATAATTATTTTCCTTAACGAAATTATTTCTTTTGTTAAGCAAAATTTCTTATTGAGGAAATAAAGTTAAGCAAACCATTAACTATAATTAATACTTACTATCGTATTAATACCAAATAATGTACTTACTGGGAGCTCTAAAATGTTTTTCAATCGTTTCTCGGGGCTTACGTTCTTTTTTTCGCGTATCAAAACGTAGATCTTGTCCAGATTTATGCATCTGTAGAGAAGCTTTTCCAATAATACCTAAAATATGGAAAAAAAAGGCAGGCATCGTAACAAGATTGTTTTGATATTACTGTTATTACAGATATTACGTAGTAATTTGATTTTCAAGTACCTCAATAAGTTTTTAAACAGATATTTCTACAAATACATAGAGAACAACAATATAATAACATATAAAAAAATACGTGTAAAATTGCAGCCTGCGTATGTTTGTGCACGCAAAACTTGACAAGCAGTCAGTCGACTGAGCTCAAATTTATAGGTTATGTTCGACTCATTACTAAAAAGGTTGAGAAGGAAAAAATAAAATTTCGGTACATACAAAAATGGTCACTGTAAAGCGTGGGGTTCATCTAGTAAGCTAATATAACATTTTATGACCTATAGGTAGTGCAGTCTATTACATCGCGTCAAAAAATAAAAAAAAATCCATACACTCTTATAATAAACTTTACCTTTCCAAGGTATCCAGTGCCACCAGTGATAAAAACGGATTTTCCTGCGTAAAAATCCGCCACAGGCTCATAAGAACTTTCGGTTGTTGCCATCGTGAGCTTGAAAAACAAAATCATACGATTAATCTAAATACATGATACATAAAAGCGAAATAATACTGACAATTTACGGAGCATCTAGAGCTGTATACCATATAAAGTAAAGAGTATCAGCTAGTTGCATATAAATATCAACTTTCATTCGGTGTGTTGAAATCATTTGTGACGATCATCTCCAGAGATTTTTCTTAAATTAGACACAATTTTTATAATAATACATAATTCCGTCCTCACCCGGCCGCCTTGCCGTTTTTAAGCTGTCTAATCTCGCTCAGACTGACGTCCGGGATGTTATCGGAATAATGTCGGATAAGCTTGGCTCTTGGGTCGTTACTCACATCAGTGTGTGGTTTCAACAACGTTATGTACAGCTGTCCGTAAAATCTCTCGATCTCACTCAAAATCTCGGCTCCAGCGGAAATAACTGCGCCGCTTTCGGTCTTCAGCATGGTCAGTTGGCTTTTTCCGATAGACAGATCTCTGGCGAAGACTTTGGAGCCTTTGTTCCGCTCTATAGCATTTCAATACAATCTGTATTAAATTATACGCAAATTGAATACAGCCTCTTGTTGCGAGCAGTCTTCCTGTGCTCGCAGTTGTCGATATGCTGACGCATGGACTGCTCAGCTTCGTCTTACGCCTGGCTTCCATGAGCTTAAGAGTGTGATCAGAGAGCTTTTAAAGCTCGTCCGTGAGGCGATTCGTGCAAAACTTAGCTCCTACCGGATGGACAGTTGCCACTAGCCTTAGTATCGTCCACTGTAATGCAATCTCCTGGGCACTGAAAGCGATTATGCAATTCGAGCTGAAAGCTCTTGGGGTGTTAGATAAGGGCACGAGATGGACGGAGCGTAGACTTCCATCGTAAACCGCTCGAGCGTTCTCATCTGATCTGAGCCTAATGTTAAGGTTCAGTGTGCCTCTTACCATTTAGTGATCACTGCTGGTATTCGCCCTAGTGATTACAGAGACATCACTCAACAAATGACGCTTGGTCGCTATAATGAAGTCAATCTCATTTTTTGTGGTACTGTCTGGGCTTATCCAGGCCCACTACCTGTGGGCCACTTCTGGAAATAGGAGTTTATCATAAAGAATCCCCCCTCTACCATAAAACCAGACAGCTGTTACCTTCTTGGGTTCCGTTGCCCTACTCCAAAGTGGCCTACTATCAGCTCACGGCCTTTTTTCATACCTAGTTTTACGTTTTACGTTCTCCCATCAACACCGTGTAGTCATAAACGGCTTCATTTCAAGGCTCTTGAAATATCCTAAAAGATTGCCTCCACTTCATCATCAGGGTGTGTCGAGGTTGGTGCGTATAACTGTATGACCTTCAGCGAATACCTTTTAATATAATAAAGTACGCGACCCTACTCGACAC
Source organism: Bhutanitis thaidina (assembly GCA_029286595.1). Taxonomy (NCBI): domain Eukaryota; kingdom Metazoa; phylum Arthropoda; class Insecta; order Lepidoptera; family Papilionidae; genus Bhutanitis; species Bhutanitis thaidina. The sequence continues at coordinate 16,129,538 of JAGSMS010000022.1, read as the reverse complement.
ACTTCCGATTTTGATCATGTTGTTGATGAGACACCTGTGGACGATAAATCCAACATCTCCTTGGGACAGATGGTCACCCTCTCGTTAGTAACAACAAGTTACCGGAATTGAGGATTATCGAGTCCTCCTCCTGTCTTCGGACTTCTGACAACCCTATAATACTCCAGTGTAACTTGCTTACTTCTTCTTCCAGCTCCAGGATCATCTAGTCGGCCCTCAATATGCGTGCGTTATATGTCGCCTAGTCCAGTCGTTTAGGTTGGCAGCTAGAATCCCATTGGAGATTCTTCGCACCCCCTGCCTCGCCGTTACTATGGCTGTCAACATAGCCAGGACTAGCGAGGCCGCCGGGTACTTTAGTCGCCTTTTACGACACTCATGGTCAGATAGGGTTGGCGCGATTCTTTATTTCCAAAAATAACTAAATTCTTTAATAAGAATTGTTTACTTCAATATATATAGGAATCAATTATTTATGCCTTTGAAATAAATTTACCCTATGAATTCAATATTCATATCAATAGACGTAGATTTCTTTTATCTTTGAAAGATTTTTTTTTTAGTATTGACTGAAAGATATCTGTCCGATCGGCCCTTTAACGAGTCGGAACGCGGCGGCCATTTTGGACCGATCAGTCCACGTACAAGGCGATCAGGCATTTATCATCAGTAATAAAAATACGATATTAAACTTAATTAAACATAAGATTTTGCATAAAAAACTAAAATGTTTATGAAACTAAATCGAAGATATTACATTTAAAAACGATTTCCTGTTTTTATAGTTTTTGGATTAGCCAAAAGTCAAAGGTACATCATAAATTATCAGTTATCACATCATTTGCTGCTTACGCTCAATGCTGTGTTTTCATTCCAATTTTCAATTCCTGCTTCTACATTGACTTTCCTATATGGACTTGAATCTGATCTTCACCAACGACTGTGGCTTAGTTTTATGGACTCGGTGCTTACTATCAACTGCTGCTATTTTAATAAATAGCAATCACAGTAGCAGGTATGCAATCCAACGTTATTATTGTAACTGTAAAGTCGGTAAACGATAGGGAGCTGTGCCCACACAATGACAGTACTTTTGTTGATTGATTGGGCTAGATATTAGTCAAATATTATCTCCTGCAACGTTTTCAGATGACATATTAGTCATATACGAAAATGACGGAAATGATATAGATACTTTATATAAAAACTTGCTTTTTTATATACCCCAATGACTACAAATAAGTAAATATAATAAGAACATGCCGGATCTTGGCAGCGACTTCACTTATACACGTTTACCTTGTATTGGAAGCAATATTTCAATTATAATTGCGGTCGACGCTATTTCGAAATGGATCGAATGTTACTACTTGACAGCAACTGATAAAACGACTTTGTATCAGTTTTTTTTCATAAATATCGTAGATATGATGTGCCGTATTGGTCTTGTTTTAGAATTATTTACCTATAACGCTCCTAATTTCTTCTAAAAACATATTACTAGTGCATCTAGTCATTCAGCCTCAAACGACCAACCGGTAAATACTGTTAAAACAGTGAGACGGAATCTTGAACGTACCCTCGGAATAAATGATTATCAAGCACTACACAACAGAAATCCTGTAGATTGCACAACCTGTTTTCTCGCCAACACAAATGCTGCTATAACGGCCTTTATGATACCGTTTTGACACGTACGTGACGTAAGGACAGATAACAAATCCACCTTCAGTTTCTTTATCCAATGATGCTAATAGTAATGATTGTTACAAACAGATCTCTCAGAGTAAACACCATTGTGGACATCAGTGACCGTTTTTTTATTGTAGGAGATAGACAGTCTGTGAATGAGGAAATGTAAAAGGTAAAATGGGGTCCGGGATGTATAGCGTTTTTATTCTGGAATTAAATCAAACTGTAATGAAACACATTGACCAGTTGTTATAATATAAACGAAATGTAACAATTGAAATGAAAGTATTATTGAGAGATTTTATCGCGTTTAATTAGATATTTTAAATCCCGATCCTTAAGGTGTTTTACAGCACCCGCGCTCACGGTCAGGTGTTTCACGCCCTGATGTTGATCCGGGGTATGCCGTGTATCCTGTTTGAACCCTGCTTGTATCCTGCTAAGGATTATCCGCGAGGCTATTGAAAGTAAAAAACATCCTAATTTCAATAGAGAAGATGGCTGGTTGTGATCCGGTACCAAGCATACCACTGCACGACCTTAAGACACCGTTATTCTGCTAATATCGGAACAAAAATTAATAATTATAACGCTGTCGGTATCCAGGTTAACTCTGACATTAGGTCTAACACCTCAGCCCTTCGTGACCACGGGTGGTGTAAAGCATCCAAAATATATAATATATATAATCCGATAAATAAATCCGTAAGTTACATTTCAAATGTGTATTATTCGCGTAAATCGAAATGTTTCAATTCAAAACATTACGAGACAAGTGAACTTGTACTTGACAAGTAACGATGGCTTATTTGACAACTATAATGCTTCAAGAGCACCATCGACCAAACTACGATTTAGAGGGAACGGGGGAGAGGGAATGTGAGGATGAATCTGTTGATTGCATTCCCGAAAACAATAAATTGTTTAATTTTGATAAAATTATACAGTATTGTTTTAATTTTTATACTTTCAATGTAAATGTTTTATTTTTATAGAAAAGGCGGCAAACGAGCAAGCGGCTCATCTGATGGTATGCGATTACCGTCACCCACGCATATCTGCAACAACAGAGGTGCGTTACCGGCCTTTAAGGATACTTGGGAGAAGAGAGGAAGTATTAGGAGGGGGGCTGGGCCTGCGGTTACCTCACTCACCGAACGAAAGGCAAAAGCACAACATGCCTCTACTTCACACCGGTATTCTGTGAGGCTATGGTACCAACCGGCCTATTCGAGCAGCAGCAAAAGCCACAGCTTGGCTCTACTACGTGTAAGTTTGTAATTAAGGTGGTGGGATGTAGTGTTATGTTGTAATGTGGATATGAGAATAAACAAGTCTGTTCAGAGTTTCCGGAGGCTGTCTATGGTTTTATTTAAGTATTTGTATAAATAACGTCTACGACCCATATAACGTGTGTACACTAATAGCCCGAGCTTACACACCAGTTGTAAACTGAGCTATCACCGTATAAAACGAATTCGCGTAAGCCGGTCTACTGTTTTACATATAAATACAAACAAATTATGTTTAATTACGACCAGAGAAAATATAAAACATAAATTTAGCAGAAAAATGTTTGATCAAATTTTAATTACTAAAAATTATTCCTACAAATTATATTTTTTATGTAATACAAAAACGTAAACCGATATTATTCTAGCGTAAAAGACTTGATAATATCCAACAAACACGTCTACCGGATTAAAGATGTTTTTTCTTCTCGCTAATTTTATTTTTATTTAGTTGAAGTCTATGGTATTTTTTAACATTCGTGTCCGGTTTTCAATCGATGTGAGAACGTCTGTCTAGTTTGCTAACGATATTCGATCTTGATCTTCTGATTGAAATGTGACAAACAAGTTACTAGTGGGTACTGAGATCCAGAGCACGGCACTTAAAGACCGATCGGCGGGAAGATAAAAAAATCGCGTAACTCCGGATTCGCGTAAAAGTTAAAGTAAAGTAGCGGCCTATAAGTGCCCGCTGCTGGGCAAAGGCCTCCTTCTCAAATACGAGTATCAGAGAGGGTGTAGGAGCCGGGAAGGGCCCGTCACGCTGCTCCAGTGCGGGTTGGCGGGCTTCGCATATGCTCGAAATAACATTTTTATTATTTCTTAGACATGCCGGTTTCCTCACGATGTTTTCCTTCACTGCTGAGCACGGGGTGAATACTGCACTTAAATTTGCTATTAACAATTTTAGTGGTGCCGGCATCGGGGATCGAACCCAGGTCACTCGCGCTCTATGAAAATAAAGTGAGCGCCCTGACCATTAGGCTACCACGGCACGGATTCGCGTATGACGGTATATTACTATATACATATGTAAACATCCGTACGAACTTTTATATTCATCATACAAATTTTTGCCCCTAGCGATATTTGAAGCCACAACCCTCAAATTCGAAGGCATTATCACTAATTAGGGTATCGGTTATTTAAGAAAAGAGAAAATGTTTATTACAGCTGAACACGTATTTCGCGTGTTGACAAACTTTAACCTTTTACCTCTAAATCTCTTAGGTATCCTACATCCATGTTATATTTGCATCATAACTTCATAACATTTAACATCGTAAGTATTAAATTGAGTCGACTAATAAAAAAACATGCCGAAAACAACGATTTTTTTTTATACTTGAGAAATCGCATAGAGCAGTGTGTTCGCGGTCCGATTGTCTCTACAATCAATGGCACAAAACCATAGTCTTCCTTTAGAGACGTCTGCACCCGCAACATCCGGTGTCCCACAGTAAACCACCAGGTCACTTTCTGTAGTTTGCTTAAAGCAAGTGCCCCGCCTCTGGGATAGCAAGGCTCTCTAGACGGTTTTAGTCTCAGATTTAAATAAAACGGAACCCTTGAGCTCGAGTTCTACGACCCTGATAGGTCTTTTTCTATTAGGAACAACCTTTTCCTTTACAATTAACAAACAACCTTTTATAGAAAATTGACCCGATTCAATCGACATCAAGAATAAATTTAACGTGAACCTTCGAACAAAAGTCGCTTCGTTTTCTTGATCATGCCAAAGTAAAAAGAGAGGAGTGTAAAGGAAATACCACATTTTTGCCCAATGCAAACCACGAGTAAGTTAAGCCTTCGTATAAATTGTACCTATTTACCCTGAAGTGCTATTACAATAATAATACAAGAAATACACTAATATCCTATAAAATATAAATAAATATAAAGAAAATATAAAAAAATAATATCAAGTTTATTTCAGGAAACAATTATTAGTCCTTAAAAAATTCTGCTGTTTTATGAAATCACTGTCACTCGCGACTTCGTACGCGTGGCGTTAATAATTTGCCTATTTATTATTTGAAATAAATTATCATGAGTATTTTATTATGTATCAAATTGATAAATAAAATATGCTCCGTCCTTCCCCTCTCGTCCCGTATTCTATACATCTAAGGGTTGTTTTTAAAAAGTGTTTACATATGCAGGTAACACATTGTGTAAAAGTGTTCATATATATCCAGGTGATATATTGTGTAAAAATGGTTATATATGCAGGTAAATTATTTACTAAATGAAGATTTTAATGTTTCTATTTTTATAAACTGTCTCTCTACCCCCAGAAAAAAAAAATCTTACACTTTTAGGAATCAACCTGCAACAATTCAAGTTTGTAGGTATTAGATGCTGAGATTGTATGATTTTTGTAGAGAGAGGTATTTCGCTTTTATATACCTTTAATAGAAGAAAACAGTACACACTTTCCTAAAGCGAAGAAGATAGAATAAACTTGGAAAAGAAAATTGGATATAGTCACCATTTATGATTTTTGAAGTATTAAAATATGTGTATTTCATTTTCTAGTTATATGAAATAAATCAGAAATTCAATAAATAATTGTACATTTAAGTTACTTACTTTAATATGTCGATATTGATTGGATCCAACACCACAATTTACCCTTTACGCCGACGACCGCGGTCTTATGAATCAAAGTCAAACTGAAGATTAAAATCAGACGTTATAGTCTTTTGAACCGGCTTCGGTATCAATTTAGGGTTCGGAATAACCGAATAATAAGTATTTTATTTTACTTCACTTTAGTATACTTACAATTAGCATGTTATGTGTCTTACAACTGTAATTTCACATCTTCATCATTTTATATTGAATTGTTTCAAACACTGCCTCCATTTTCCATGGACTAGAGAAAGTAGAATTAATTTGTTGATTACTGAATGGGATTTGGATTCAGAAATTTATGGTGAATTTTAAGACACCAGTCGGACGGACTATGCCTATTGCCACTTCGACTTGCGAATGTAATTTATTTTTATTTATTGTAGATCTTATTTGAAGTGGAGTGAAGTGATTCGCACAGCTCGCAGAACTGACAACCGTTGGGGAAAAGAGGGTCTCGAGTCGCAACACACAGTCTTGCGGTAAGGTGATGGATGCAGGTGGCTCAGGACCGTACTTTGTATCGATATTTGGAGGTGTCCTATGTTCAGCAGTGTACTTGTGACTGGCTTAAATGATGATAATGATGATGATGAAGGATAATAAACGAGCACAGTCATTTGATGGAAAGTCGTTACTTCGTCCCGTAGACACATGATAAATCCATGTATATATAGGCTGCAGTAACCCACTATCATATTTGCTTATATCCTCAGTTATGCATCAGGGCTAAGATGGGGTGTCCCATGACCAGTAAATGTGTTTACGATCTCATCACTCGACATACGTTGTGGCAAGCATCGCTCTCCTCGACTGTATTAAAGGAAAGTGAAGGACCCGCCACACAACGCCGAAAATAACCTTAATATTTATCTGTTTTACGTTTGGTATAAAATAATTATGTATTTAGTATTGTAACACAATACTATTAGGTGCTAAATTATTGGCATATAACCTGTCCGTAATCTTAATTAAAGTATTTAATAACTTCAATGAGATACTCAGTTTTCTGATTGACTCTGAATATCAGCGAAGTATCATGGGCAAACAGAGTTTTATAAATATAATATACTCGTATATTTTTAAAATCGAACCACGAATGGCACGATCGTTTATATAAATTAAAAATATAAATCGACCAAGAATGACGCTCTCTGTAGCACACTAATTTTTATTTTAGAATCTAGAGAAAGTAAGCATTACCTAACCTGAACCATTTGGATCTTATTATTAAGATAGGAATCCAACAATTGAAGAGCCAAACAATTGAAGAACAATCGCTCGCGTAAACCTCAATATTTTAATTTACAAATCAAAGTGGTGTGACCTACGCAATCAAACGCTTTTGATAAATCACAGAATCGCATTTGAAAGGTTTCCCATCCACTATATATATACCGGATTATACTTTCTAATGCAATTTTCACAAAATTAATTATATAACAAATACCCGATAATGTCTTGACAACTCTTACGTCATCGAATGACAAGTCAAAAGAAATAATGTTTTATAAATTACCAGTCGATGTTAATAAGGCTCTTTGATAGGTAAATTAGAGTGGCTGTATACTGTTTGAAATATAAGCCTATTTTCTTCAATAAAAATAAATACCTACTGGGGAATATTCTGAAATAATTGAGAATAAAATGACCATCAAAATTAGGGACTATGTAAGGAGCACTTGAGCGCGCTATGGGCTGAACTCTGAAGTAAGTGGAAGAAAAGAAGAGGAAAAGGAAGAAACGACAGAGGATAAGTTACTACCAGGAAGACCGGTGGAAAATCACATGCGAGGGACAGCACATCAAGAAGAAACCCTGCTTACACCCTTTGTAAGTGTTAATCATAGATAGAAAATTAAGAAACTGGCCATTTTACTCCAATCTCGCGACCCGTAGCTAGTAACAATAATAAAACAACGATAGCATTTGATAATAAAAAAATTACTTAGTCCGAGTAATACGTAAGCAGGTCTTAAAAGTGAAGGTCACAATGTATTGATGTTGCCCTTTCGATTCTAATCCGTTCTCTAGAACAAAACTAATGGATAAGATAGGATAACTTCATCAATACAATTACACGAAATTTAAGAAAAAAATCTAATGGCATAATGTTTTTAGTATATTGACAAGGATGTAATATATATATGTCGATATCAACACATTATAATATTTATTTACACGTCTAAAGTTAAGTAGCGGCCTGTAAGTGCCCACCACAGCAAAGGCCTCCTTCTCAAATATCAAAGCGGGTTTTTAGAGTCGGGAAGGGCCCACCACACTGCTGCTGTACGGGTTGGCGGGCTTCACATATCCTCGAAATAATATTTTTTACAATCTCTCAGACAAGCAGGTTTCCTCACGATGTTTTCCTTCACCGCCGAGCAAGTGATAAACAGAGCACTTAAATCCTATTTACAATATTAGTGGCCACCGGGGATCGAAACAAGGTTACTCGCGCTCTATAAAACTAGAGCGAGCGTCCTGACCACTAGGCTGACACGGCTCATCATATATACATACGCATACATGTATAATAAAACTATTTATCACGTAACAACTCTTACACTAACAGAAAAAAAGTTTTTTGCAACAAGTTTTTGTAACAAAAAAAATACCTATTAAATAGTGGGAGGCGGTGTTAACAATAAACTAACATGCTAAATAGGTATCAGCATGTAAGTTTACTATTTAATACCTACTTTATTTACACTAAAACAATATTTTATATTATAATAACATATAATAAATGCTAAAAATATCAATGTAATAAAACCATGCTGTATTTAAGATTATATTTTAGCTGATATTATAAACTTCTTCTTGCTTTTATTTAAAATTTTTATTGCAAAAACAAGTTAAGTTTTTGGACTTAATGCCTTAAGGCATTCTAACAGTCAACCCCAAGTATTACAATCGGTATACAGTATAAAAATCTAAGTCGGTGCTACGGAAACTATATTTAGACTTTTGTTATGAAATTAAGTATAGTATGATATAATATACGAGTACATTATGAATGCAATAAATATACAATCTAGATAAATTTAAAAATATACTTATGTATTAATACTCTAAAAAATAATGCCACATATGTACACACGTATATGTATAGATATGTTCATATACATTCATACATACCTAAGTACATTTATTTATTAATGTACATAATAAGAAATTAAAGATATAAGCAAGTATGCCCATGCACATTGAAGAAAAGAAGATGTTCATTTAATCTGTTGACTTACAGAAATTTAAAATGGTTAAAAAAAAAATCGAATGAGCATAAAGAAGTATTAATAACTATTATTTCGAAAGTCGAATAACGGATTTAGAAAAAAAACCTTACACTATCTTGAGTAACATAAATTACGAAACCACTGACAAACTAATTCGTTAATATTTCTATGTAGATACGTAAATAAATTATATAATGTATATAGAAACCTAATAAACGCGCGCCCACATCACACACGCACACACTGACACTCAGGCACGCACCCAGCCACTAGCGCGCGTCATCATCATCATCATCATTTCAGCCTATCACAAGTCCACTGCTGAACATAGGCCTCCTCCAAAAATTGCCACGAAGCTCGGTCCTGAGCCACCTGCATCCATCTACTTCCCGCAACACTGCGCAGGTCGTCACTCTATCTTGTGGGGGGTCGTCCTACACTGCGTTTGCTTGTACGTGGCTACCACTCGAGAAACTTGGCTTAGAAGCGATATCGGTTTATAATTTTTCAAAGGCAGTTATCCCCTTTCTTGAAGAATAGGACAACCACGCTTCTACTCCACGCTTTCGGCGTAACACCAAAGATTAACCACATACATATATTTAAAAATATACAAATAAAATTTAAATATATGTATATCGTTAATCTTTGGTATATGTATATGGTTTTGGCAAATGAATCTTTTCTTGATACTCCAATCATTTCGTATGGATTTGCTAGAGCGCCTGCGCATAATTTATAGCAAAATTTATTTTACTCACTAAGTGGTATTATATTGCCTTGACTAAATTTATTATTTTCTATGAATGTCTAAGGAAGAAATCTAAATTATTAGTTGTTATAATCGAATCGATAATAATTATATACCAATTTTCCTCGTCCCTTCTCCAAATACCAACCTCACATGCACAAATACATGCTGTTTTTTTGGGAGGTCAATGTTTAGATTAGTACTGAAACGGGTTGATTTATGTATATAAAAATATCAAAATCTCTATAGTTTCACTGACGAAACTCTAACTTCTTAACATAACAGGAATAGATTAGCTATAGGGAGATGATTTAGAATGAATTTCATTAATTTCCATAATTTTATAACGACCATACAAATCACAAAGTTTTCGAACGTGACCAATAGAAGCGAATCAAACAAAAGCCACGTGAGTCATAGAGCGGCGGAAATTATCTCAGTGCAGGAAATGTGATGATAAATAATAATATTTACATTATTTTATACATTACTTCAATTATCAGTCGCATTTGACCGTTGACATTCATGTGAATTTCCGTATATTTCTATGGTTAATAAGGTTTATTTGGCTTTAAGCAAAAAATCCAGTTTCGAACGACGGGATCTAAGAACGTTGAAAAACTAGTTCGGATCCTAAACTAAAATAACGTTCATATACTATATACAACCTATGAAATCGGGACACCAAACACCTTATTCTTTCCTTGACCATATATCGAAACATTGGGAAATAAAACGTGATATATTCTATGAAAATGTGTCATAAAATCCAGTAATCGGGTAAAACGTATATCTAATATATAAAACTCTCGTGTCACAATGTTCGTTCCCATAGTCCAAGCCGTTTGCTTGACCGATTCTTATGAAATTTTTTATGCATATTCAGTAAGTCTGAGAATCGGCCACTATCTATTTTATAAACCTCTAAGTGATAAGGGGTGTTCACCCCAAAAAAAAAAAAAATTCTATTTTTTTATTATGTGGCATTAAAAATACATACAACCCTAAATTTGCCTTTTTCACTCATATTCCACATACTTATACACTTCCAATAAGTTAGTTATTTTTTTTCTACACTAGAAATTCTCTAGAAATTATTTACATGGCAAAACAACGTTTGCCGGGTCAGCTAGTAATATATAAAAGAAGTATATGTTCTGTACTATGCAGATGGAAATATAAAGATGATAAATGTTGAATATGCTGGATTTGAACTCGGACCTATGATTCAGGCTGTAGATATGCCGCAGCGACGTAAGTATATTAATGCGCTGCGTCATATAAGCCATGAAAGAAAAAAAGCTAATGACTCGGGTTCGATCCTCCGATCGATACCAGAAAATGTCGGTGCAAAGTGCATTTAAATGTGAAATATCATTATATTAACTTACCTTAACGGTCTAGAAACAGTTCTCCGCTGGACGTAGGCCCATCCTATAAGTAGGATTTCCTATAATCGCCACGCTCGGCAAGATTGGCGATCGGAGAACCAGACACCTAGCGCCTTAGTCTGCTTCATTTTAGTCTTATATTCTACGAGATGATTGTTCTGCCACGGTATCCATTGCTATTTTCAAGACTATTCCCTTAGTAGTCTCTAACTACAACCGCGGGAAGAGATGCTGTGACATATTCTTACATCATTATGATTAGTAAATAATTAATGACAGCTAAATCATTAAAGACAAAGCGAACAAATAACTGTCATTTGAGATTACCACTATTAACTAATTTTAACAGCTATTTATTGAGGCATATTCGTTACATATTAGCTTATAAAAGAGTCCAAATTCGTTTAAAATTCGAATCATGTCATTTACAATGATGTGACTACATAATTGCATTGTTATAATATAGCTCATATCATATTCAAGTTCATTCTCTGTGCAACTACTGGCAAGTGAACTCTGTACAGTGGCGGGTAATTAAAAATAAACGCTTCAATTGTTTGCACGAAATCAAACGAAACATGCGTAAAGTGAATATGTGTGTTGGTTTAGTTTTATTGGAAGTCGTGTTGTGTCAGTGCAATGGAATATTTCACGAAAGAAGTAAAATAACTTTTCAACCCGATGCCGACTCAAAGTATTTTGGTTATACCGTATTGTTGAGTGATGTGGGGTGAGTTTTTCTTTTCTTTAAAAAAGAATTCTAGCAATGCTACCAATATTACAAATATTTCTATCAACCGCTCCGACTAAGCCTGGGCTTGTATTTAAAGTGGTTCACGCCAATAGTCGAATGGTGGGCTCGAACCGCTCACGTCATGTTTCGCAGTCCGCACCCTAACCCTTTTAGCTATTGGCACTTCCAATTCTGTAATCGTACTTGGTACTTTTGTATTTATTTATAATTATATCTGAATAGACATGATTACGACTATGTAGGTCATAAACGACAAAGTGTTATTTCGACCAAAACGTTTAAATAAAATCGCATATGGTAAAGTTAGAAATAATATTAATAACTGTCACTGTCAGCAAAAAGGTGCAAATACACCATATTGTCGATTTGTTTTCAATAGGTCATCGTCTATGATTTCAAAATATTATATATGTATATCTACATGCGCATAAAGGCGCATTTTCAAACGTGATAGAGCCAAGCAGCGGTTTTTGCTGCTGCTCGAATGGACCGGCTGCACCGGTTTGGTACCACGGCCTCGCAGAATACCGGCGTGAAGTAGAGGCACCTTGTGCTTCTGCGTTTCGTTCGGTGAGTGAGGTAACCGGAGGCCCCCTCCTCCTCCCCATCCCCTTCCTGATCCTCCCTCCCATCACCCAAATACCTTTAAAGGCCGGCAGCCTACAGCAGCCCTAGTGTTGTAGATGTACTTGGGCGATGGTAATCACTTACCATCAGGTGAACCGCTTGCTCGAATCTCTAGAATAATTAACTAAAAGTATTAAATAATTATTTACTATTCCTATACAATTATTGTCATACATTTTTGGTTAAGTCTACTACTTAAGGTAAGTTTAGTGACATGATAATAGTTATCTCTAATCAAAATAAATATTGACAAGAAAGATGTACTATGTAGTACGCAAGTTAGACCATGAACTAGCTTATTCAAACGTAGTTGTTACATAGTTCGGCTTAGTCTTGTATCATTATATCTTATCCTTGAGAACCGAAAAGTATATAGACACTACTCGAGAACTATTAATAACTTGCAAAATATATTAATAAACTGCACCGATGGCTCATATATATTTATATGTATATATAATTTAAAAAAAAATTGATGATTTTCTCAAATAACTTCAAATAGAAACAATGTTTTTTTTATCTTAAATCTAAAAACGTCGACATCCTGTGTTATCAGTATCGAAAGATAACTATACGACAGCCTAAAAATGTTACCAGTAGGTAAACACACGAGAGACCTTCAGGATATTAACAATTATATAGATTTCTAGCAGTTAGTTACCTATAAATCAAGAAGCTTTATTCACGTCCAGTACCTCATGTAACTATCGTTAAAAAGAAGCTAGCTGGAGCAACTTAGTATAGAGAAATTATTGCGAATTTAGATATTGAACAGGAACGAAATAAATTTAACTTTTTACTGCACATCAGGGTTGGGCTTTTTTTTTTAACGGATAGACGGCTAACGGGCAAGCGGTTCCACCTGAGGGTAATTGATTACCGTCGCCCTCGTACATCTGCAACACCAGAGGAGCTGCAGGTGCGTTGGCGGCCTGAAATGGTATTTGGGAGATGGGAGGGAGGATCAGGAAGGGGATGGGGAGGAGAAGGGGGCCTCCGGTTACCTCGCTCACCGAACGAAACGCAGAAGCACAAGGTGCCTCTACTTCACGCCGGTATTCCGCGAGGCCGCGGTACCAATCCGGTCGAGCCGGGCCATTCGAGCAGCAGCAAATGCCGCCGCTTGCCTCTTCCACGTATAAAAACTTATCTTATACCTTCTAAGGGCTTATCACTATGATCCTCTAACAAGGTCTCATCGCCTTCTAAATCACGAACAAATTCTGTTTTGAAAATTAACATTAGCTTCGGCTAGGATTTCGAACTGGATATAATTTAAAATGTCGGTCTTTACAATTGTTGGTTGTTTTCAGGCTTATTATAGGAGCACCGAAAGCAGCTAGTAGAGTGAACAGCAGCATATCACCGGGCTTGGTGTTCAACTGCCAGCTGCAGGAGTTGGAAGTACAGAACATTACATGTCAGCCTATTGGACTGAAGATAGACGGTAACAAGATTGTCTCGTTGTGAACTTATAGTAACGTACTGTACCTAACTTTGTTAAACAAAGTACTAAATTTTGTTCTTGTTGTATAATGTCAAATCAGCGCAGTTAGTTAAGCAATTTAAGAAAGAAAGAAAGAAAGTACTTAATTCATTGCCACAACTCAAGTAACACATAAGTAAACTTAATTAACATAACAAAAAATAATAATAAAAAAAATATTTTATTGGGTTGCAGCAACAAAACGGTGTCCGACTCAGCGTAATGCTGTAGCAATCCTAAACCACAACTACAGCGCTGGTATTCAGTCGGAAACCTTTTTTTTTTCGCGAGCAATCGTCAGGCTTCATGAATTGTTTTATTGTTGGGGACGCTGTGATCGAGTTCCGATGTTCTTCCGCAGACGATCAGTCACAGCATCAAATTTTTTTGACATCATGTGAATAAAAAGCGTGACTTAACCAATCAACCAAGGAAAACGAAACGAACTCACTTAAATCTTATCCTCTCACATTGACTTTAAGTTGACCTCTGTGATGCTTAGACGAAATTATTACTATTATTATTATATTTAAAGTAGCAGCCTATAAGTGCCCACTGCTGGACAAAGGCCTCCTTCTCAAATACGAGTATCAGAGAGGGTTTAGCGGACGGGAAGAGCCCGCCATGCTGCTCCAGTGCGGGTTGGCGGGCTTCACATATCCTCGAAATAATATTGTTAATATTTCTCCGACATGCAGGTTTCCTCACGATGTTTTCCTTCACCGCCGAGCACGTGGTAAATACATCACTTAAAATTGCTATTAAGAATTTTAGTGGTACCGGCACCGGGGATCGAACCCGACCTGGGTTCGCGCTCTATGAAACCATTACCATTTTTATTATTATATTTATAACTATTAATTTCTTGATTCTGGATGTTCGCATACGTCAATACAAGTTCGATGAATAATTTGTTTGGTATTGAAGTTACCGAAGTATATGAGTAGATATTCGTGAACTTTTATCCTCGAATTACCATTTTTCTTATTCTTTTAATCATATTGGAATATACACTATTTGGATCAAGCAACAGATTTTTTTTAATAAAGTTAGTTTAATTTATGCTTTGTCCAAAATATTTTTCCGGCTCGAAAGACCATTTAGTTCGCGCTCTAAATGAACAAGTTTATTAGTAAAAGCCTCGGGTCACTGGTAAAAACTGTATTACTCAGGCTAGTACATAACTAAAGTTAAGTAACAGCCTGTAAGTGCCCATTGCTGGGCAAAGGTCACCTCTCAAATATCTGAGACGGTTTTGGAGCCGGGAAGGGCCCACTTATTTCTCAGATCTGCAGGTCTCCTCGCGTTGTTTTCCTTCACCGCCAAGCACGTAGTAAATACAGCACTTAAAATTGCAATTAACAATTTTAGTAGTGCCGGCACCGGAGATCGAACCCAGGTCGCTCGCGCTACGAAACTAAAGTGATCGACCTGACCATTAACCTACCACGGCTCTTAGTATATAAGTACATAAGTAGTGTTAATAATTAGACCTTATGACGCGATTGTATACTGTCGCAGTTTCAACAATTGTCTGTGGTCCATAATAATACTTGACCTTAATAATACTTGAAAACGGACTCGCATCCGGTGGCGACGCAGCTGCAGCATACATATATAATATACACATATCCATTTATACATTACTTATTCTTAAGGTTCAGGTTCTTCTTCTTCTTCTTATACGTACGTGTATAGTGAATAATGAAGCCCTCGTGCAAACCAATAAACTCTATGTATGTTATTTTTCCGTATTCCATCTAACGCTTATGCGATATAAGATCGAGGTAAGGTTAGGATGCAGTGTCAGGGACACGGGATGCGACACAAAAATTAATAATTCGTTTGCCTAAAACACAAATATTTATTTGCTTCTTTCTTGTCCTCTCTCACATCTTCTATATACCCTTAAAGGCCGGCAACGCACCTGCAGCTACTCCGGTGTTGCAATTGTACGTGGGCGACGGTAATCACTTACCATCAGGTGAACCGCTTGCTCGTTTGCCGCCTTTCCCATAAAAAAAAAATATTTGTTTACATGTTGTTTTTGTTCGTGTTATAGCGAAGCAGTGGCTTTTGCTGTTGCTCGAAAGGGCCAGCTCCATTCCGATTGTACCATAACATCTTTCGCTTCTGCGAGTCGTTCGGTGAGTGAGGTAACCGGAGGCCCACTCCCCCTCCCCATCCTCCATCCTCACCCTCCATTCCAACTTTTAAATAACGGCGACGGTAATTATTTATAATCGGGTGAATGATTATCGTCACCTACGTACCCATAAATATCAAGTCCAAGTAATGATTTGTATTATTTTAGCATACGGAAGCTTTTTCGGAAAAGTCTTGATGCCGAAGGACTTCTTCAAACACGATATGTGGTTTGGCGCGACCGTTGCGAGCGTGCCGAATGGAAGAATCCTGGTATGATACATATTTCCTGTACTATGTCATCGATGCAACTTTAGAAGTGCACTGTTGAATATAGGCCACCCAAAACTGTGGATTTCCACGAACAACGGTTACTCTATCTTGTGGCAGGTCTTCCTACGCCGACTTTGTTTGTACGAGGTCAGTAATTGAGAACCACTTACGCACTTCGAATATGCGGAATCTGCTGTCGCCGGCGGTATTTCGGAACAGTTACGGCTTAGGGACCTTCAAGAAAAGAGCCTGTTCCTTCATTAAAGGCCGGCAGCGCATCTGTAGCTCATCTGGTGTTGTGGATGTTCGTGGGCGTCGGTGATCACCTACCATCAGTTGAGCCGCAGCCTCGTTTGCCCCCTTCTTCTATAAAAAAAACCTATCTTATACCATATAAGCAGGTGCGACATGTCCGTTCTAAAAGCTATATGGCACTACTACAGCTTCCAGATCCCCAAAGTTATGTTGATTACTTTCCATACTTTAAACAACGGACTATAAACAGACATATAAATAATTCGACCATAGTTTTAATGAATGCTCACCGATTGCTCAAGTAATTCTGTATGCAGAAAATAAAAGTGAATCACTGTGAATGACTGTGAAACTTTTTTGTAGATATGCGCGCCCCGATGGACAGTTCCGTACAGAGACAAACATCTTCTAGCAAATGGAGCGTGTTACTTAATATCACAATACAGAGGGATGACCCTACTGCCTTTGAAGGAAATGAGTAAGTTTGATTTGGAACAGTTTATGTACAACATTGCGCGAATTGTAATTATACATAATGATTTCTTGTATTTCGCGAAAAAAAAAACAAAAATGTGTAGTATATTTGAAATGGAATTTAGGGATGGTTTTATCGATTTTTATTTTGCTGTGAAGCAATCGAAACGTCGGGAATATAAAAATAAAAATAAACCCGATAAAATCCGTAAATAGTAGTTTCATTTCAAATTGATATAATACATATATAATAATTAAATAGCTGTCTTTGAGAAATAGAATATTATGCGTATTGGTTGTAAGAGAAAATATACCATTTAGCCACCTTTACTTGGTACTTTCAGAGAAGATCTATGTATATTCAGTAGAGGACTTGAAAGTGTTTTAATTGTAAATATTTTACGTTATGTCTTGTCCACTTCATTATCCAGATCGTCAAGCTTTCAAAACAGACGGTTCTAGAAAAGAATACGGTGACTATGGTACTCATCTTAACCTGTACGCGTACGCACAAGCGGGGATGTCCATGAAGGTGACGGAAAGTAACACTGTCATAATTGGTGCTCCCGGTTTACTTCAATGGACAGGTAATTAAATAAAACCGGCCAAGTGCGAGTGCGGTGGTTCCGTACAACCAAACCTAATATCTGTATTTTATATTTACCAAAAAAAAAAAATGCTTTATTTAATTTAGTTAGGTAATATGTATTCTAAATAAAGCTAAAACAAAGGAAAACTATTCTTGAATTTTTCATTATTAGTCATCAATAATATTATTGACCGTAGATCACGCAAAATTTCTTTGTCGGCGCGTCGGCGACTTCAAACGCGAGCAATCAGCCAGGTCGGGCAGTCGATAAGGTCTTTGACATGGGTGCTGTTGGCGTGGTTAACTATTATCGCAAATATATCTTGAGCCAAAACAAAAATCCAAAAATTACCCTGTGACTAAACTATAATAGTTTAGTTTATTCACTAAACTAAACTGTTTATTCACTAAAGATATCTTTGTAAGACTTTTCGTGAAAACTACTCAAAAATAAACATACTCACATTTTTATTTTATTTTTAAAAAAATGTTACCTTCCGCTGTAGGAATATCTCCCGTGTCGCGGAGGCAGCTTACATACATGAATTGTACATGGAAAAACACCCAGACCGGGAACTATTATTATTTGTAGTCCATACAAATACTAGTCCCGTGCGGGAATCGAACCCGCGACCCACAGCGCCGCACCTAAACGCTTAGCCACTACGCCACCGAGCCGTCAAATTTCATTCTATCTTAACAATATAAGTATTATAGTATGCATGTATATTATGCTGTATACAACTTTTCATTTGTTGTTGATCACTTTTGGTTATTTGTTATAAATTTTAGGAGGTGTCGTCGATTATCGCTTCCTTCCAGAGACGCGTTCCATGTTTTTCTCAAAACAGCCAACAACAAATCCTTATTACACTAAAGGATTGGGTCCGGATGACTATTTAGGTAAGTTATACTTTACATTACATTTAGGTAACATAAACCCCATAAGGATCTCAAAATCCTAACGTTAAATGTACGTGGTAGAGCCAATCGGTGGCTTTTGCTGCTACCTTGACCGGGTACCGAGCCGGCCTATTCGAACAGTTACCGGCGTGAAGAAGAGGCATCTTGTGCTTCTGCGTTTCGTTCAGTGAGTGAAGTGACCAGAAGAGCCCGCTCCCCCTTCCCTTCCGCCTCCTCGTCCTCCCTTCCATCTCCCAAATATCCTTATGGTCCGGCAAGGTACCAGCAGCTCCTCTGGTGTTGCAGATGTACGTGGGCGACGGTAGTCACTTGCCATCAGGGGTGCCGTTCGCTCGTTTGCCCCCTTTACCACAAATAAAAATATATACATTTTAGAAATCTGTAAATAAGTGAGGAAAATCCAATAGTGTATACTAGATGCAATGACATCCCCCGACGCCATACCGTAAGACTGGGAAAAAATCAGATGGTCCCCACGAGTTCAAATTTTAAAAACACACAGCATCGGACCTTTTTCTATGTATGTTAAAATCTATAACAAAATTCCACCGCAAATATCAAACGAGCAAATATACCCATAATTTACCTTTCTTCTTTTATTGATATTTAATTTTCGGCATTATTATTAAATTTATGAATTTACTAGTTACTTCATTTATTTTATTAATTATTTAATTTATCACAATGAACATTAATCCTATAATTATTATAATGATTACTAATCGAGTGATCAATTAGAATAATAAATAATTATAAATTAATTGTTTTTCTTAACATTTTTGTAAAACATTTGTATATTTTATTTATTAAAGCTCATTTTAATAATTAAATTTATTTAACGGAGTTAATTTTTTTTACTCACTTTATTCTTTTCTTACAACATGTGATTTTTTACGCAGTAAATTTAACATGTCTCATAACTATCAAATATTAGGTTCTGTAAAATACTTTTGTTACTTATAGGTTATAGCGTGGAATCGGGAAGTTTTGGTATTGATAACAAAACCTTATACCTCGCTGGAGCACCTAGGTCAAAATTAGGTTATGGGCAGGTAAAGTTTACATTTTTATTACATTATTCCTTTATTGTAAGTGTTGTTCAAATGTTATAAACAGTATTCAATAACTCATGTGCAACACAACAGAAGTAATTCCAACATAGGTTGAAACAACACAATTCATAGTTTAATGAGACCCGTGTTATTGATGGATTATATATTTGACGTAAACTAAGCTAACATACATATAAAGATCAGTATGACGACCACGTGCCTCAGTGGTTAGCGTAGCTGACTGCTGAATAACGAATCGTGGGTTCAATACAATATTAGTGTAAAACGCAAATTATTGGTTGTTTTGTGTCTTTGATACTACGTCTGATCCTTCCTCTAATATCATTGTGTTATATCAGATATAGGAATTTAAAGAGGAATGATTGCCTCTGTGGTTGTGCGAACTCTCGCGGCTCTATAATATCTCCTGCGCAGGTGACAACTGTTAATATTGGTAGAATATTATCGCTATGGATGACGTCACCATCAACATAATCTGGACGGTTGTCATTTGGACTAAGAGAAATGCTAGAAAATCGGATAGCCACCAGAAGTTGGCAGAATATCCTTCTCTAGTACGCCAATCCTTAATTATTATTTACCAAGGTCGTTGACGAACTCCTGCGTAAATGAGGCAAGGTGCCTGGTGCTGTTATAGTAACCAGCCCGCCAGGCGCTACATTGGTAGAATCTTGTATCCGGGAGTATATTGTTTATGGGCCGCTGATGAAGAACATAAAGACAAAATATTTACTGCACTATTCCATGATGAGAATTGGCCACTTCCAATATTGGCCGCGAACGACCTGGTTCAATCTGTCAATTTCTAATTCATATCTACGGCCTATTTAGCTTACTATAGATTCTTATATTTATTGGACATAAAGTGGGCGTGTGGTTTCGACGTAAGATTCTGTCGCCCTCTATCTTCCCGTGGGTGTCGTATAAGGCGAGAAAATCTCAACGGCTACCGACAGATGGCGTTGTAACCATCTCGAAAAATACCTGACCAGATGACGTGCAGGAGCGTCAATGATGCGAGGTATATCCTCAATAGGCTGTTAAGTTTAAATAAAACCTGCCGTAGAATATAGAAATCGGCAAAAAGAATTCATTATTATAATTTACTCGAAATTATTTAAGTCTCCGTCTTTACCGGTATTCTAAGTAAGGAAGTAGTAAGAAGACACTTCAGAACAAAAACCTCTCCAAAAAAAAAACGACATACATATTTTCTAAAGTTAGCCCGTGCTCACCGCTAAGCTGATATCACAAACCCCGTGGGATTTGGGTTCGGCGAATTAGTGTTTGGAGAAAGAGGTGTCATATTCCCTCTTACATCCCTTTCTTTTAGTTTTTCATTGTATTTTTATTTTTATGATGTCTTATTTATTACATTCACAGGTTATAGTTTTCGAACCAGCGTTTAGAGAGAATGATCCCTTAAAGATAGTGATAAGCCTTCGAGGTCCACAGCTGGGCTCTTATTTCGGTGCAAGCCTTTGTTCAATGGATGTTAACGGTGATGGTCATTTGGACCTTCTGGTCGGCGCACCAAACTACGTAACAGAGGAAGGGGAGCTGCGCTACGACCAAGGGGCTGTATTCGTTTATCTCAATGAATGGCATGTAAGTGAAAAATTATTTTAAGTTTACAAATGAAATGTGAATACAGACACATAAATTAATCTCTCGATGAGACATTTGTATTATCTCTCTATCTGTATATATAGTGACCATGCCTTCAAGCTGAGGGTTGTGGGTTCGAATCGCGCTAGGGGTTTTTTAATATAATTATTTGCACCCGAGTCATGGATGTTTAGATATATATATAATTGTTAATCTATTTAGATATCAATCTTATCTCCATCCATGGGACTCGATACTCTGTGTATTGTCCAATATATTACATTATATTTATTTCTTTACCACAGGATAAAAATTTCACTTTAAACCTTGGCAGTTTCGTCTCTGGTTCTAATTTGAATGGAGCAAGATTCGGCAGCTCAATCGCAGATTTGGGCGACTTAGATGGTGACGGATATCGAGGTATACCTTTGAAATTTCAAGCAAGAGTAAATTTTTATTTCTTCATCTCTACTTATAAGCATCTTATAAAAATAGTTATTATTAGAATCAAGCTGCATAACTGGGTTGTTAAAGGGAATACGCAATTTATTTCTCCAAATGCCAAGCTCACCTGCACGTGGTGACCTACACTGCAGCATAACTACTATTACCACTTAACAGTCTGTAAATAGTTAACTGCAGAACTGTTTATATATTGCCAAATTAGCCATGCTCGGTTTGCGGATAGGCGAACGCAGTACCAGACTCCTCGCACCTTAGAAACTGCTGCGCGTCATGGGTCTGCTTCATTTTGGTGTGATATTTCTCGAGATAGTCATCCCACCATCTGTCACTAGCCATTGTGATAACACAACAGTCGAGGTTATGGTGATTGAGGATAGATGAAAGCGGAACGTCTGTCCGAATGGTCTGCATCCATATGTCTGGACTCGCTTTCGCCTGTCGCTCTTATATATGTCTTATATGATGCAGTTAGCTCAGGACCAGATCCATTGTAGAAATGTTTTGGGTGTGTCAAGTTTAGCAGCGGACTTGTAACGGGATGAAATGATGAACACCTAGAAATTTCAAATACCATTTAAGTGAATAAATGTAAAGTAAAAAAAGTAACAGCCTGTAAGTGCCCATAGCTGGGAAAAGTCCTCCTTCTCAAATACAGAGAGGGTTTAGGAGCCGGGAAGGACCCGCCACGCTGCTCCTGTGCGGGTTGGCGGGCTTCACATATCCTCGAAATTATAATTATTATTTCTCATACATGCAGGTTTCCTCAAGATGTTTTCCTTAACCGTCGAGCACGTGGTAAATACAGCGCTTAAAATTGTTATTTGCAATTTTAGTGGTGCCGGCACCGGGGATCGATCCCGGGTCACTCACGCTCTATGACACGAAAGTGAGCGCCCTGACCACTAGGCTACCACGGCTCTTAATAGGAGTCCGTTTCTACACGGGTAAACAGTGAATGGGGTTTAGAGCGGTTAACGTACCCCACCAATCGCGTAGCACGTTTGGTGGTCCGTGCTCACCGGGTTTGACTCCCAAGGAACGAAGCCAGTCATTGCCGGAAGGCTGACACAATTGAATAAGTGAATATTTAACTTTAATCAAATGTTTGTTTGCAGAGGTAGCTATTGGAGCACCATGGGAGGACAAAGGTCGCGGCGCTGTCTATATATACAGAGGCGGAGCAAGGGGCCTCAGTAATAAATATGCACAGAAAATACAAGCAGAGGACGCTTTTAGTTTCGGAATATCCATATCAAGAGGGTTCGACGTGGACAAAAACAACTGCAGTGGTAACTTATTGTTATAACAACTTCTTCTCAGACACGTCCATCGTGACTGATGGTAGTGGTTGGTGGGAGTTGTCCTGCCACGAATGCAGTTACGCCATCGTTTTCGGGTCCGTTTCGGTTCCTCACCGCATCGTTAAACTTTTGAGAGGGTTCCTCGCCTAGCTGCCGGTCAGTCCATCGTGCCGGTGGTCGGCCACTTAATCTCTTGCCTTCAGTATATCCAACAACGATAAAATTTTCCAGATTTTCGTCTCCCCTTCTCATTAAATGACCAAAGTAGCTCATGACATTGTTTTAACCACATCAATTGATAATAAATGTGTTCGTTAATATTACACATCAGTATGAAAAACAGTTACAAAATATAGCTCATGCTACTGGCTGTTTATTTTTACTTGCTTTCTGCTATCTTATTCCAGCGCTTGATGTTATAACGCCGTCTATAATGAATTCTTGAAATTTTGACAATTGTCACGTGTGTAAAGGATTCATTTTGTCCCATAGATGGCCAAGAGAGAGAATGTAATAATTAAAGCGTATCAAAACAGCAGATCGAATCGATGTTCAATGTATATGTCTTCTAAGATAACAAGCCGAACGGTATGTTTAAT
Source organism: Bhutanitis thaidina (assembly GCA_029286595.1). Lineage (NCBI taxonomy): Eukaryota > Metazoa > Arthropoda > Insecta > Lepidoptera > Papilionidae > Bhutanitis > Bhutanitis thaidina. The sequence continues at coordinate 16,105,966 of JAGSMS010000022.1, read as the reverse complement.
AAATAATGAAATATCCATTTCTGTTTCAGATCTGGCAATTGGTGCGATAAACAGCGGTACTGCATACCTATACCGATGCGTTCCCACACTGGAAGTGTTCGCTACGATAAAAGTTCCAGATTCGATGTATCTTCCCATTAATGCAACCAACTTCACCGCTCTGTTTTGCGTTGGATCCCCGATGCAACCGAAATGGCCTCGAGTAAAAATTTGTAATCAAAATTTATTTTTTCTTTAATATAGTAATATATATATACTTGCCATATCGGCGCTTAGTGGGGTGACTAAGCGTTAATCCGTACCTTTAGTGTAGGTAGCCGTGGTAGCCTACCACCAGTGGTCAGGACGCTCACTTTAGTTTCATAGAGCGCGAGTGACCTGAGTTCGATCCCCGGCACCACTAGCTTGCTAATAGCAATTTAAAGTGCTGTATTTACCACGCGCTCAGCGGGGAAGGAAAACATCGTGAAGGTAGCTGCATGTGTAAGAAATAATAAGAATATTATTTCGAGGGTATATGAAGCCCGCCAACCCGCACTGGAGCAGCGCGGCGCCTAAATCCTCTCTGATTGAGAAGGAGGCCTTTGTCCAGCTGTGGGCACTTACAGGCTGCTACTTTACTTTACTTTTTAGCGTAGCTACGATTTATACATCCCTCCCCGAACTTAGTAGCCTTGATTTGGTCTTACACGGTGAACCAAGAAGAACCTACATGGCCGGCCTAACTTATCGAGGCGGCCGCCCCGTGTGGGCTTGGCGAGCCCACTTCGGATGCGGATTAGTAGAATATGGGGGAGCGTTCGCGGCGTTGCTTTGAACCGCCCACCCGGCCCACAACAGCAGAAATGGAGTCGCCAGTGAACATGGGTTTTGGTATTGCGATACGTAAAACTCCAAGCGGAAGTTGAACCCCTGATGCCGCCGTGGTGAAGCCGCGTCAGGGTTTGGAGTGTCGGTTTAACGAAGCGCCGTTCTCCCTGCTCTGCACATCAAAACCGTTCTGCTTGATTGAAGCTCATTTCTAGCGTGCGTGTGCTGATGTTGATATGTTCGCTTATAGCTCTTCGAGCGAAGTTTACAGTGGACCCGAAAGGCGGCCGGGCTTGGATATCGGACGACGCGGAGTACCAGGTCACCATCCAGCAAGGCAACAACGCATGCGAGGAGCAAATGGTGCAAGTTACGGTAATGTATTTAGCTGTTACACTGCTGTGAAATCATCGAAAATAATTCACGGGCTTGGCTTATAATAGCATATATGATATTCTATATATTTACAGCCCACTGCAGACTTGTCTAAGCCAATCACCATTGTATTTGATTTGAAGCCGAATATGCTCGAGGGTAAGTATAAGCAATTTTTTTTTAATATTTCATACTAACACGCGTCATCTAGTACCGAAATAGGGTTCGCTGTGTAACTGGATGGTGTTAAAATTCATAAATATACCTACATAGATAAATAGTCATGCACATGTATTAACATCCATTAGTCAGCTGGAAACGTTTATATTCGAACTAACTATACAGATGTTTGCCCAAAGCGGGGAACCCGACGCGGCACTAATTTTTTAGAATATAAAACATTTGTGAGCTCAGACTAAAACGCAACGTGGTTTTTTTTTATTACTAATATTCCTGCTAACCCTCCAACTAAGCATTAGAGCTTGTATTTGGAGTGGTTCACGACAATAGTCGAATGGTGGGCTCGAACCTGCGACGTCATGTTTCGCAGTCCGCACCCTAACCCATTAGGCTATTGGCGCTTTAATTTTCCTTTTTTCGCATTAATGTTCCTTCAATTCAGTGACTAATAATATATTTTGCATTAATGGCCGCTTGCATGTATTTATAATGTGATACGACTTTAATTTGTTGTAAAAATTACTTTTATCTCCGCAGATTTGTCGAGATTTCCGGAAAATACTGCACGATTATCAGAAAACTCAAGATTGCATTCTTCATTCGATATCCAGTTGAACAGAGACTGTGGGGAGGATCTCATTTGTAAGCCGTTACTAGAGATGACATTGAAAGCATTAAGTAGGTATGTAGCAGCTATAATCAAGGATTCGAACGTATAGCGTGATAAGGCCGCTTGGCTCTATCACACTTGGTAGAGCCAAGCGGCGGCTTTTGCTGCTCCGGGTTGATACCACGGCCTCTAAGAATACCGGCGCGAAGTAGAGGCATCTTGTGCGTTCTGCGTTTCGTTCGGTGAGTGAGGTAACCGGAGGCCCACTCCCCCCCTCCGCCGGCAACGCACCTGCAGCTCCTCTGGTGTTGCAGATGTACATGGGCGACGGTAATCACTTACCGTAAGGTTAGGAAACGCTAAAACGTACTAAATTGTTTAGTAACTATTTTTCGATTAAAAATTAAAATATTTTCGTCCGAAGATTTGATTTGACAGCAAATAACAACATCGAATATACGATTGTATAAAGTTTTGACTGACAACATTTATTTCAATTGATTTTTTTTTTTAATATTCGTTTCAAAAAGAAAACCAATGTAACCTATTGATTAACGAATATATTTTTCATCTAAATCAATGCCTAATTATACTTGAAATCTTTGCTTTATTTTCTAATGTTAGGTACAAGCGCATTCATATCATCAGGGAACAAGATGATCTCAATTAAGGCGTTTCAGATTATTGTGTTATACCTACCTAATTATAGCTTGCCGAAACAAATTGCATATCATGTCTATATAAATTGCAACTACTATTTAAGCAAGAAGTTATGAACTTATTATTTTTAATTCACACACAACTAGAGCCGTCTTAGCCTAGTAGCGGTTGGGGTGCACATTTTAGTTTCAAAGAGCGCTAGTGAAGTGGGTTCGATCCCCAGTTGCCGGCACCACTGAAATTGTTATTAGAATTTTAAGTGCTGTATTTACCACGTGCTCGGCGGTGAAGGAAAACATCGTGAGGATACCTGCATGTCCGAGAAATAATTAATAATATTATTTCGAGGATATGCGAAGCTCGCCAACCCGCACTGGAGCAGCGTGGGTGGCTTTCCCGGCTCCAAAACTCAGATACTTGTATTTACTTGTATCCGCTCAGATATAGACAGATCAGACTTATATTAAGAAGGGGGGCATTGCCCACCCGTTTGGGCACTTACAGGCTACTATTTTACTTAACTTATTTTACACAAACCTAATAATTTAGAATACTGAAATGAATATTAATCTCAAATGGTATCCCTTCCAGTCCATACGTACCAGGATTGGAGAACAAACTGGGTGTGAATATAACTGTTTTGAATAAAGACGAACCGGCGTATGGTGCTAAAGTGTATTTGAAGTTACCGTCACAGCCTAAAAGGTTACCAAGCGCCTGTTCCTTGGAAGAACTGAACGTAACTTGTGACTTGCCGGCGCCGCTTCATAGAAACGAATCCGTATCTTGGGAAATAGAACTAGAATTTACACAGAGAGCATCTAATACTGATCAAATAAGGATCAATGCCAGTCTCGTGGATCCGTTACACAGTACTAACGACAGTGATAAAATAACAAAGGATCTTACTATTTTTATAAAGCATGAAGCTACTTTTAATATCAGTGGGTAAGTGAATGAAAACTGGATGTATTTATTTATTTATTTATTTATAATGCTGATAAGAAATATATTAGTAACTATGAGAGTACCATCTGAAATAAACAATAATGTAAAATGTATAAGAATTATAGAATATACCTTAACGTAAATAAATGTAATACAAACATACGTATATTATATATATATATGATAATAAATAATATAGACAGACGTAAACTGATTATAATGAAGTTAGATAAATAATATACTAATGAAATAGATAATTATTTTAATTACAATTTACTTAAAAACAGTTCCCTGAATTTCATTTTCAACGCATAACGAGCAACGGTGTTTCTGATTTCGAAGCGGAGTGCCTTCCGCAGAAGAACGGATTGAATGAACGGAATGTCAATGATTTCTTATTAACTCATCTCTACCTTTAACATCTATCTACTCATTAAAGTTTTTGGTGCACAGTTAGTTTTATGATATTGCTGCAAATGCGCAAGAGAGCACCTGATGATAAATTATTATCGAAGCCCATGTATTATACATTCGAAACTTGATAATGTGATTGACTACTAAACCGATGGAAGTTTCCAGGGTTAAGAAAAAGAAGAAATTAATACGGGTTTTAATTTGAATAACGTTGTTTCTGTTTGTTAATTTAATGAAATCTTAAAGCTTATGTTACTATACTTATATCCTTCCAACATTACAACATCGGGATGAAGTAGATCTTTCTAATTTATATCAATTGTATAATGTTTAATATTATGAAACGTTTTGCCTTATTTCACCTAAGAAATAAATTAGTTCATTGTACATTCCAGTACGGCTCTACCAAATAAGACCATCGCAATCACTAGAGATGAATTCGCCGCCGCTGGTAATGTGGCTTTCGTGCACTACTTCGAGGTAATTTTTAGCACTAATTTCTTCAATAGCCTGTAAATAATCGAATGCATGACGAGAGATGTTTTTGTTATTCGCTTAAAGCGATTTTATCTCAATCTCCACTTTAGTAGGTTTATCTATCTGCCTACCAAACTAGTCGAACGTTAGACGCTGCTGCCCGTCACAGATCAGCGTATTTTCGAGGATATGATACCGCTCGTCACCGGGTCTTTCAGAAATGTTCCTTAGTCGGTGTTAACGATAACCAGGGGATGAGATGGGTGGCAGTATATTTCTAACGATGCCACCACATGTAGATCCACACTACGCGAGTGTCAAGGTTGTGTGTTGTCTAGTTCTGTGATTGCTGAATTACCTACAAAGCTTACCAATTTCAGTTTCTCCTGCAGTAGCTGCAGTAGAGAATAAATATATGATTAGAGGATCAAAAAAGATTGAAAAGCTGTTGAACAAAACGTATTAATACAACCTCAATTTCTAATCTAAATTGTAACAAAAATATTTACATTTTTTTCTCATAATATTGATATGGTTATATCTTTCTCATCAGATAACAAATTTGGGGCCCTCTGATTGGTATAGCCTGGTAGCTCGAATTTCGCTTCCGGATAAGGTAATTTTTTCAATTTAATTAAATAAATAAGTTATTTTCCACGGATTGACTGACAAATTTATAAATCGATGTTTATGTGCACTAGATATATTTTCTACATATATAATTTCTTTCATATAGATATGTATATCTTATATCAGAATATAAAAAATATTGAGTCGACTCTGCCCCAGGAGGATGGGTGTGATGATCTAGTTTTACGTGGGGGTAACACCAACCATCGAAAGTGGTGACTGGTGAATGTTATGGATCAAGGAATAAGTTGTTGGATCGACCAAAACCGCCACGGTATAGTTTAACATCTAAGGCATCGGTATTACTGCTAGATACTCAATGGGGTTTAATGAGGACCATACCAGCTTTTTCACTGAAGGTCAAAGTCGTTGACCTGTGTAACTTTTATGTGGTAGCTTATTATAATATTCACATTTCACAAAGTCACTAGTGCAGCGTTTAAATAATTTTTTTTTTTAATTTACAGATGATTCTATCAAACTCCAAAACTATTCATCAATGCCTCGAGCATGTTGGTCGGCTTGAGTGCGTCTGGTCGCTTCCCGCTCATGACTCCCGGACGATCTCGCTTTCGTTTAAATTCAATCTAAGTTTACACGGTAAGCACAATTTCCAATATCTTTATTCTGCTCATGACAGAGAGCCTCGCGCCATAAACCAACTTAAAATTCGCATTCCACAACATAATACAGGATACTATAACTCTTCTTTTACTGTTCAAGCTACACTACTCTGGAACGCCCTACCCGATAAGATAAAAGCAGCCCCTAGCAAAAAAAACATTTAAGAGTCTAGTTCGTGATTACCTAATAGATCATTGACACAATGGCTTATCTATTTTCGATTTTTATTATATACTTGTATACGTACTTGTGTATTTTATGTTATAAATATTTATTTAATTATATAGTCTGTTTATATGTACTTATCAACTTATTATTATTGGAGTTTTTATTTTATTTAATTTTTTTTTATTTTTTGTTTTTTATTTTGTACCTGCCAACTACCTTTCACCATAACAAGGGTTGACTGGTAGAGAATGCCACTTGGCATTAAGTCCGCCCATTGTAACCTTAAGCTTAAGGCTAACAATAAAGAATAAATAAATAAATAAATAAATAAGCTGTTTGCATTGTCTCCGGCTAAATATTATTGAGCCGTGATAGAATAGTGGTCAGGGCGCTCACTTTAGTGTCACAGAGCGCGAGTGACCTGGCTTCGATCTCTGGTGCTGACACCACAAAAAATCTTTATAAGAATTTTAAGTGCTGTATTTACCACGTGCTCGGCGGTGAAGTAAAACATCGTGAGGAAACTTGAATATCTTAGAAATAATTAAAAATATTATTATGAGGATATGTGAAGCCTGCCAACCGGCACTGGAGCACACTGGCGGGCCCCTCTCGGCTCCAAAACCCTAAATAATTTATTTTTTCCGTTAGCATTTATGTATCTCCTCTGCTGGATATCGCCTTTCCTGAATTCGATTAGGATTCAGAACAGGCTTGATTAGAGCAGGATCGAGCTGGAGGTATGCCTATATTGCCTAACTTAGGCCGGGTTTTTTTTAATGTTAATTTTTGTTTTATATAACCGCTCTTAATAATGACTACCTACCACCATAGCTTTCGACCTAAAATCTTGCCTTTCTTTTACTGACCTTAAGCTACTTTTTATTCACACTCACATTTCATGTCTCACATGTCCTATTTACCTACGTACTTCGTGTACCCACAGGGCACTCATAGTTAATATGTATTATATATGTAACTGACATTTATATAATAATTAAGATCCACGAAATGATGAAAAAAAAATGTAGAAAGTGACATGAAGAATTGAATGATGTAATTCCTCACACACTATTATATGGCTTAGTGGTTAGCGTACCTGACTGCTGAGCCATGGGTCCTTGATCGAGTTCCAGTCGAGGTCGATATTTGTGCAAAAACATTTTTTTTTTGTCTCTGACACTACATCCCACCGTTACTCTGATCTTATCGCATAAGCGTTACGTCGGATATAGAATGGAAATGATGAGTGATTACCTCTGAGTACGGCACTATAATATCTCCTGCGCAGTTGACAACTGCCAATAGTATTCGGAAGTTGTCGCCGTTGTCGTTATCTACCAGGAGGACATCACCATCATCATACTACTTTCACAATTTTCTATTTTACTTTATTTACATTAGTAATGCCTTTGATACAATAATTTGGGGACAAGTAAGCACAGCTCAGTCTCATAGTGGTGATGGACAGCTTTAAGATTAGATTAAAACCCATGGGGGTATTGGAGAAGTACAATTTTAGCCAGGGTACATGACACCTCTGCTTGATCATATTTCCTATATAGTTATTTAAACATATTCAGGTGAATTCTTGGAAGCCAATGCAACACTGAACGCCACGTCTATGATGACACTTCATTTTGACAACGGAACCAAGTGAGTGACAATAAATTACGATCCTGTGAAATAATTTAGTTCTATAGTACGAGCGTAAACAGCTGATGAATAGATCTGGACATTTTCTCATGCGACTATTATTCCTGAGAGGTATTGTCTCGAAGCCAGCACACGCACACTGTCATTAAGCTTTTATGGTCAAGTGTTTTACAATGTGGTACGGCTGTTGCTGCTGCTCGAATGGGCAACTCCATCGGGGTAGTATCACAACCACGCACAAAACCGGCGTGAAGTAGAAGCATCTTGTACTAATGCGTTTCGTTCGGTGAGGGAGGTAACCAGCAGCCACCTCTCCCTCTCCATCCCCCTCCTCATCCTCCCTTTCATATCCCAAATATCCTTAAAAGCTGGCAATGCACCTGCAGCACCAGGACCTTTGTGTTACACCAGGTGTAAGTGGGCGACGGTAATCACTTACCATCAGGTGAACGGATTGATCGTTTGCCGCCTATCCCTTAAAAAAAAAAATCTCCAATATTCCAAGATCTTAATTATTCAAACCATAGTTCCTAGTAAACCGGAGGTCCACACCCCTTCCTTATTCCCCTGCTCTTCCCTCCCATCTTCCAAATGCCCTTAAATACCGGCGACGCAACTGCAACACCACTGGCGTTGCAGATGTACATGAGCGACGGTAATAACTTACCATCAGTTGAACCGCTTGCACGTTTGCCGCCTTTCCCATTAAAAAAATGAAAGTTACAGATGAAATTCATACATAAGGGTGGAAAAACTCATTGCAACGATCCCTCGACATCCCTTAACCAAGTTAGTACGTTGTGTTCATTTTGTGCAGCTTCGGCTCCGACTTATTCGTCATATTTTTTTTTTAATAGAAACGTCACCATTATTACGTCACTTGTGTTAGACCCCACAAGACCCATCTGGCCGGAGATAGTTGGAACAGTAGTCGGTCTTCTAGTTCTCTCTACAATCGTGTACGGTCTTTATAAGGTAAGGTTTTATATATATTTTTTTTATTTTAACGATAACACTTATTCTCCCTAGACAAGCTCATTTTTCTCTATGGGAAAAGTGGGAAAACATTCAAGCGGCCCACCTGATGGTAAGTGATTACCGTCGCCCACGTACCACTGCAACACCAGAGGATCTGCAGATGCGTTGCCTGCCTTTAAGGATATTAGAGGATGGGGGAGGAGGAAGGTTGCGGGGGAGGTTAAGTGGGCCTCCGGTACCTCTAACGAAATCCGATAGTAGACCTATCACAGCTTCGCAGAATATCGGTCGAGCCGGTCCAGTCGAGCAGCAACAAAAGCCGCCGCTTGGCTCTACCACGTACAATATAAATACAACACAACATGCTAAAATAATTTAGCGTAATCCCATTTAAGCGTGGTAGAGCTAAGCGGAGGCTTTTGCTGCTGCTCGAATGGCCCGGCTCGACCGGGTTGGTACCGCGGCCTCGCAGAATACCGACGTGAAGTAGAGGCATCTTGTGCTTCTGCGTTTCGTTCGGTGAGTGAGGTAACCGGAGGCCCCCTCCCCCTCCCCATTCCCCTCCTCTTGTGTGATTTGATTCTGTTCAAAACAAATGCATAGTTTTTTTTTCTTTTAAACATTTCTAGCAATACTATTTTTTAAGTAACATTACTAACATTACTGTTAACAGCTTGTATCTGGAGTGGTTCACGACAGTAGTCAGATGACGGGCTCGAACTTACGACTCGGTCTTTAAATACTGCTAGCTACCATTAGCTCCATTAGCTGAGTCCATAGTCAGCTCAGGGTTTGGACCAGAGAAGAATCCGCCTATGCGGTTGTATAACTGTATGTTAAATTATGGATTTCTAACGCTTCTTTCTTTCAATTTCTAGTACGGATTCTTCACTAGAAAACAGCGGGAGGATCTGAAGAGACTACAAGATGTATCCGACGATTTCAGCTCCATTGGTGATTTAAATATAGATGACAATGATGCGTGCACACAAGATATACGATTATCCGACGATTCTGACTAAACTAATTTAAGAGCCGTGGTAGCCTAGTGGTCAGGGCGCTCACTTTAATGTCATAAAGCGTGAGTGACCTGGGTTCGATCCCCGGTGCCGGCACCACTAAAATTGTTAATAACAATTTTAAGTGCTGTATTTACCACGTGGTCAACGGTAAGGGAAAACATCGTGAGCATGTCTGAGAAATAATAAAAATATTATTTCGAGTCTGCAGCAGCAACGTTGCGGGTCCTTTTCCCGGGTCTTAAACCCCTCTGATACTAGTATTTGAGAAGGAGGCTTTTGCCCAGCAGTGGGCACATACAGGCTGTTACTGTACTTGTACCTAATTTAATTTAGTCAGAATAGAGGTATTAAATTATAAATCCTATAACGTTGGGAGATATTTATGACCAGCCAGTAACATACTTAACGGCTATCGACTATTTTTACAAGATTGTTACCGACCTAGACATAGATAATAATTAGATATTATTATGTTCAGTGTACACTCCTTTGAGTAAAGATTACTTTTAAAAAGTAGATTTCATAACAGCATAAGTCTCGACGTGTCGATATTATTGAAATTATATTGTTAAGATACGAGAATGAATAAGGAGTATAATTTTTCATCTCGGTAAATATTAGAATTTTTTTTGATTTGTTTTGTTTTATAGAATTTTATTCTCAAATGAACATTGTATAGTTCACTTACATAAGATATTAAATAACTTATACTAGTGTGACATGCAACTAAGTTATACATAATATAATACAATCGCTATGTTAAATATTTTTATAATAGGAGTATATTATATATGTTATAGTACAATAAAAGTATTCGAAAAACTATTTTAAATATTATTTTGAAAAGCAAAATACAGCTTAAGTTACTTTTTAAGTAAATTGAATTTTGTGCATTGTTTAATTTCGTCAGGTAACTTATTATATAGTTGTACTCCTACAAGTATAATATTATTTTGTTCATATTTAATTGTTCTTGGCGAACATCTTAACTGTAATTAAATGTAATGTTTGTTATATCGTTGCATGGAAGTATTTTGCTTATTAATAAAATTTTATTTCTTATTATCTGTTGACATTGCAATCTACATTAGTATTAGCTTATGTGGGGCCATAGGATACGTGACCGGGGAAGGTAACGGTTTGTTTATGGTCACATTTGCCGAATGTGCTACATATACAAACCATCCTTATACCTGCGGGAATATAGGGGCAAAGTTGAGCGCGATGGGGTCCATAAATAATATTTTAATTTCAAATTTGTAGTGTTCGCGTAAATACATGAAATCGGAAATAGACTATTTTTCTTATCTTTTATAATTTTTTTTTTGTTTTTTGTTGAGACGAAAACAATTTCTTCATAATTGTTCATATCTGTTGGTACTGTAGTTACCTTATTTTTGTTATAGAGGAGCGGAATCTCCTGATCTATAAACTTATTAGGAGGTTCTTACCTTGATTTTTTTTTATTTTAATTTTTATGGTTTCGGTTAATAAATTGTTTATTTTTTTATTTTATTGTTATATAACTTAAATGATGGCACATAAGCTCATAGGCAGACAGACGCAGATTGTAACTTCGTTATATGATGAAAGTGAAAGATTATTAGCACTGCGTAAGCAACTTTTGAAAATACTGCTTACCCATAATTACAAACGAAAATAAACAATGTGAGACGCAAATGGTGTTCGATGTAAATTTACATGAACAAAGAAAAACAAACGTAATGTATTCATAATTATTAAAGTAAGTGTTCTTTATTTACATCGTGCAATATGATGTGTTCGTCTAAACGCACCGAGATAACACGTTATGGAATTTTTGAAACAGACACAAAGAATAATATTTTTTGGAGTATTACCTAATATTTTAGTAATAAGTTGTGCAAAATATATTACCTGATGTTAAATTAAGTGCGTGCCACAAATAAGGCTTATTCGGATTTGGTAGTAAGAAATAACTTTATTTTTAAATAGTATTTATAGATAATTTAAAAGAAAAAATTCAATATTATAAATTATTAACAAATAAACTAATTAAAATACGCCACGTAATTCTGTGGCGTAAATGTTAACGTTACATGCTTATGTGTGTGATGGGAATCATTAGAAATGCAGTTTACTAAATGTCCGTTTATAATCTGTTTGACAATAACATGTGTTATGCTGTATGTTCGACGTATAGAAGCAAAGTAGATGCTGTTTTTTTTTTTTAGTTTAACGTTGGGGGAAAGGTGCTCGCACCTACCCGTCACCGTCTCCGGTGACTGGTTATGTCGGCATCAGCATTGAAGATGCCGGACCGACTAAAACCCCCCGCGCGGTAGATCTGCTGTTGGCCTAGTGGCCTTTACAGCTACATCGGTAGAGATTCGCGAGCAGGAGGCCCGCAAGTTAGTATATGCTGTATAAGTTCGTCACTGATTATATATAATGCATGCGTGGTGCGTTTTCATGCGTGGTAGATTCAAGCGGCGGCTTTTGTTGCTGCTCGAATGGGCCCGCTCGACCCGGGCAGTACCACGGCCTCGCAGAATAGACACATACTGTGCTTCTGTGTTTCGTTCTGTGAGTGAGATAACCGGAGGCCCAGTCACCCTTCCCTATCCTCTTTCCGCTTCCCCAAATATCCTTGAAGGCTGTCAACCCACCTGCATCTCCTCTGGTGTTGCAGATGTGCGCAGGCGTCGGTAATCACTTACCATCAGGTGAGCCACTAGCTCGTTTGCCTTCATGACCTTTAAAAAAAAACGAATATGTCACTGTCATTAATCATTATGTAGTAATGTTACTGTTAGTTACTTAAATACTATACGTATTGGTATACTGCTTTAGTATTAACGGATAGGTTTATAAACACCTGGTTTACTTGGTTATTTGTTTAAAATTACATAACAATTGTATAGGAATATTGATAAGACGAAAAGCACAGCTGTAAATGGTTTATATGATTCTAAGCCCTATGTAGTTATAACTAATAAATTAAGAATGAAGCCTCTAAAATGCCTTTGTTTTTTTTTTTCAAACTCGAAAGAAACTAAATCGCTGCTAGACACCAATTTATTTGAACTAAACGAAAATGACGCTTAAAAATACGCCTTTTTTACGCCATTCCTACTTAGCGAAATAGGGCGCTGTAATAACCACTCTCGTTGCCTCTACGGGCTCATCTCGGAGATTCCCTTTGTATTTTTTTTTACCCAATTAACTTGAAAAATATGCGAATATTTGTATAAGACCCGTGGGTACATTTTTATAGACCCTTAGCCAGGACAATGCTTATAATTCAAAATAAGGGCTTCGCGAAGTTAAGACAAGGCTTTGGGTTTAATTGTGCAGTGAAAATACAATACAATTTACAAATTAGTCTGGGTCTTAGCCGAACTGCGAACGAATGGGTGCAATTTCCTTTTTTTATTAATTATGGCATCTTGGCGTCACAATTTATAATAACCTTGTTATTATCATGATTATCACATTCACGCACATGAGTGTTCCTGGCGTCACATCGGCCCATTCTCTAAGGTTGCAGTTCGGCTATTGTCTTCAGAACCGGTTCGACAAGAACGGCCGACCGTCGCATGCGCACCGCGACCCCTACCACAGATACTCGCTCACAACAACCGCATATATTTACTTTGTACTCGAATTATCGCCTCATAATACAGTCTACAATATCGAAGATATTGTATTTTATTCAAGAATTCCTTAAAGGTCGAATAGAGCTTGATATTCAACCAATGTGGATATATATTGGCTGGATCTGTACACAACCGAATCGACTCAATGATTTTGTCCGTAATCGACTTTGTGTGGTACGATTGGCCATAAGTGGAGCTATGAGGTAAAGGCCGACGAAATCAGGCCCCGATCAAAAAAGAGTGGAAGTGCTGATGACTTTGATTTTTATATATGAAAAGGATTAAACGATCTAGCTAGGCTTACCACATGATAACTGATTACAGTCGCCCACGTACATCTGCAACACCAGAAGAGCTGCAGTAGCGTTGCCGGCCCTTGAGGATATTTGGGAGATGGGAAGGGGAATGATTAGGGAGGAAAGCGAGAGGGCCCCAGTTACCTCACTTGCCGAACGAAACGCTGAAGCACAAGACTTCATGCTGGTATTTTAGGAGGCGGTGGTACCAACCCGGTCGAGCCGGCCCATTTGTGCAGCAATAAAAGCCGCCGCTTGGCTCTACCGCGCTTTTGTATATTAAGTGTATATATATAGCCTAGTGGCCAGGGCGCTCGCTTAAGTTTCATAGAGCGCGAGTAATCTAGGAACGATCCCCAGTGCCGGCATCACACCACGTATTGTGGTGAATTTACCAAGTGTTCGACGGTGAAGGAAAACATCGAAAGGAAACCTGCATGTCTGAGAATTAATAAAAAAATTGTATTTTGAGGACTTGTGAAATGTGGGACGACCCCAAGACCCTGTCCAAAACACAAGATGGTGTGCATTCGCGCAGCAATAAAAACTGCCGCTTTGCTCTACCATGCATATGTATATTAAGTGTAAGTTGTAATTATAGCCTAGTGGCCAGGGCGCTCGCTTAAGTTTCATAGAGCGCGAGTGATCTAGGAACAATCCCCAGTGGCGGCACAATTAAAATTGCCATATCAATTTTAAGTACTGTATTTACCACGTGTTCGAGGATGAAGGAAACCTATTTCGAGGACATGTGAAGCTGAAGCTCCAAACCGCACTAGCGTAGCGTGGCGGGTCACTCCTAACTCCAAACCCCTCGCAGATATTTAAGAAGGTGGCCTTTACCCAGCTGTGGGCACTAAAAGGCTGCTAGTTTACTTTCATCAGATCAGCAAGCAGAAGTGGCAATGGGCCGGCCACATAGCTCGCAGAACTGAACACCGTTGGGGAAAATGGACAGCACAGGCAAGCGCAATGTGGGACGACCCCGAGACCCCGACCAAAACACAAGATGGAGTGACGACCCGCGCAGTGTTGCGGGAAGTCGATGGATGCTGGTGGCTCAGGAGCCTGCTTTGTGGCAATCTTCGGGGGAGGCCTATGTTCAGCGATGGACTTGTGATAGGCTGAAATTATGAAACGATGATAGATAGAAATTGCTCATAATCGTCGTTTTTTTAAATATAGAAAACAATCAAATTCAAATATCACAATTACGGATGCGTTTTGGCAAAAATATCAGCATAGTATCGCAATTGACATTTCCAACATTGTTATTGTGTAGTACTCACCGATGTCAAGAATAAAGATATCGATATCTTATCAATATCGGTAATCGATATCCATATCTTATCGTCATCGACATCGATGACAGAAATAACAAACAACGCCCATGTCTACTACTTACTTTCATGTACATTAAAGTACCGCATGAGTACGCACAAACACAGTGGCACAAACTAGTATTTGCTTGGGTAAAATATTTACTATTGAAAGCGACACGTGCCGGCGCTGTTTCTTAAAGGCCGGTGATAAACGCCATTAAATACAAAGACAAAAGACTCCCGATCCTGTCAATTCGTTTAACACTAAAACTGAACAGTCCATAGAGCGAGTCGCGCAAACATCACATCCACGTACACAAGATACGGAAGCGCCCAGAGAGATAGATACAACTCGACGGTCCGTGTACTCCGAAGCTCTCTCGGACGGTCCATGGGTCCATCTAACGAAGATAAGAAGTAGATCTACAGAGTCAGAGTCTCTGAAAACGTGTCCGTAGTGAAAGAGTATATTTTGATGAAGATTAAGATTGAAAGCTTTCCCTACGGGATTCAAGTTCGCGACTACTGTTTAGCGATTTAGAGGACCATAATAAAAACCACTTATCTCGATCTCCAGTTAGCACTTTATTATCTTAAACCTAATACATGTGATTTTAACCCCTTTATCGATTTTAGCATCCCATCTTGACTCGTACCACACCCATAGTGTAATGTTCATTATTCAGACCAAACTTTCGTAGAATCACAGACTAACTTTTTTTAACTTTCCTTTTGTTTTTTTATAAACATGTCATGCATCGTCAGTTGCCAGATTAGTAATTCAATGTTACTAAACACGTTGGGTAACAAGATGCTAAAATTTATTTTAGGTTATCCAAATCCCAGAGACTAGACGGGATGGTATAGGAAACCGCATATTTAGTACGGGCACTGCGCTCACCGACTCGGCTCCTCAGCGTGAAGGCTCCTTATATATTGGTTTGAGATGAAAAATAAGCTAACAGACCACCTGATTACAACCTGGCTACTTCAGCTCATGGACACCTGCAGGCAACTTCGATTGAAGAATCAAAAACATTGTTACCACTAATCCTCCTGGGTAGAGAAGAAATCGACCGCTTTTTATTTTAGTATGGGCAAACCTTACAAGCATGTTATGCCAGCTTTAGTAGGCATTTTAATGGTAAAGCCTATGGCTCTTACAGCCTTTAATAGGTCCACTGCATGACACAGACCTCACCCATAAGGAGGATAATTAGTCATAATCACCACGCTTAGCTTTCAATACCAGAAAGCTCGCATATTAGACGCTGCTGCCCGTCATAGATATCCCTTACGAAACCCACGGGAAGAAAGGGAGTGGAAGTTTGATGCCACACGGAAAAATACGGCCTATGTCCAGCAGTGGACGTATAGAAACAAAACAGAAGAATTTCAGGTTTTCTTTTTATTATTATTTGAAAAAGGAAACATTTAGTACTTAAACATTACCTGTGTTGGAAATTTTTTGCAGCTAAATTTTACAAGGTAATAATATATCAGAGTTGCGGAGTGTCTATCTGTCTGGTGTGGAAGCGGAGTGCTATAAACAGAAGGAAATGAGATGTCAACTAAACTGCACTTGAAGCGTTCCAGCTAACGGGGACCCAATGGTCTATTCTGCACTTCTGGAAAATATTTTCTACTTTTAACTTGACTTATTAATTAACATAAATATATAGGTTATGGTAAAAGAAAAGAATCAGTATCCCGAAAATTGCTTCACCCACCCACGAAATAAATAAAGTAAATTTGTATACAATGAAGATGCATAAAATTGGGATCTATGTTTAGAGACTCCTTAGAGACTTCATGTCTCTGTTTATTTATACTTTTAATCATAGCCATGGTAGTCTAGTGGTCCGGGCGCTCACTTTAAATTCATAGAGCGCGAGTGACCTGGGTTCAATTGTCAGTGGCCAGCACCACTAAAAATGTTAATAGCAATTTTAAGTGCTGTATTTACCACGTGCTCGACGGTGAAGGAAAACATCGTGAGGAAACTTGAATGTCTGAGAAAAATATTATTTCGAGGATATATGAAGCCCGCCAGCCCGCACTGGAGCAGTATTACGAAGACGGAGCCCTTTGCCCAGCAGTGGGCACATAGATGCTGCTACTTTACCTTTCTTTATACTTTCATTGCAAAGTTAACTCAATTGTTCAAATATGCGTCACTAAAAACGCTCTCATGGTACATATGCTCCCAATGGAAAATTGTGTAAAACTTAAAATGGAAGACGTCGACAAGGTTCAACATCCAACAGGTTTAATTGACCGGAGAGCTCAATGAAGTGACTTGCGGAAACCCGATAGGCTACGAAGAACAGTCGTACCAAATCGAAATCCATAGTATCTGCCTATATGGAGTTTAATATGCGTCAGTGCCTATATTATCATCATCATCATTTCATAAGTCCGAAGCTGAATATTGGCCGACCTCCCCCAAAGCATGGTTCTGAGCCATCTGCATCCATCGACTTCCCGCAGTACCGTGCAGGTCGTCACAACGTCTTGTGTATACAAACGTATGCAACCATCGAATTGAGTCCTCAATCACTCCGAAAATACCTGAGACACCCTGAGCAGATCTTTCTTAAACATTTTTACAACACACAATTAGAAAAAAATTGTTATAAACTTAAAAAAGTGCCTTTTGCTGGTACCGGGGTGAATACCGGCGTGAAGTACATCTGGTTTCGTTCGGTGAGTGAAGTTACCGGTGGCCCACTTCCCTTCCCTAAGACATCCTGAATATGCATTTGATTTTATTATAATTGACATTGTATTGGTTTTAATACTGACTATAAATTGACATTTTCTTCTCTAAAAAGGAACCGTAGTGGATTTTCTGACAAGCCAAGGTTTGTCAACTTTAAGTACTCTTTTTTATGTTTATTATTCATTGTAGGCGCCATATCTGTTACAACCCAGGCCTTTTCTACCGTTAATCAGCAGTGCGGCCACTGTTGTTTTGCGATTTGAAGGACATAGAGACTCAGTATAGTTACAGGCTTTGTGACATACCGTCTTATTGCACAGATGTTGCGGCGCATCTGTAACCTATTACAGTTGTAATTGTCTGTACATGCCACGGGCTGTATCAGCCACTTACCATCACATGAACTCTTAGCTCGTTTATCTCTTTTTTGGGTGGGTTATGAGCTGCGAATCTTTCTCTCTTTCTCTGTCTCTCTCTCACTTCCTCATCTCTGCCACACTATTCCGTTGCTTGTTGATTTAATGGGATTATCATCTTCAAATTTATTTAATTCGGTTTCTTCACGATGTTTTCTTTCACCCCTTTGCAAGTGAAAAAGCAGCACTACAATTGCAACTGACAAATGAAGTGACACTGGTATTATGGGCGGAAACCAGGATTCCATGAAATTAAAGGCTAGTACTGGATTCGTCGATTCTGTTAAAAATATTGGTAGGATTTTAATATTCGTGTAACTTTGATACATCAGACTATCGAACCTTATATGCGATTATTGTACTGATGCAAACAGTTTCACATAAATAAGCAGCATCGCCCTGATATTAACGCCCATCAAAGCGTTTGTTTGTTTAACAGACAGATCGGTTCTACGAATTTGTCCTGTTCGTAAGCGATGTTCTATATAACTACGTTTATTGTACAATCTGTATGTTTTTATTTAAGATATGTAAATAATAAGTTGTTAGCAAATAGTATATCACTTACAAGTATCAATTCAATTAACTTATCTTCAAGTGTGTTATCAGAGACCGTGAATCTATTGGGTTCTATATTTTTCAGTTGTTTGAGTGTGTTTCTTCACGTTGCGTGTAGCACCGGAGTTCGAAGTCGTCAGTTAAAAGGTAATTGATAAGTTGCTTTTTTTTTCCCGGAAATAAGCTATTGTAACCGTTCGAGGATTATCAAGCTGAAGTGGCTATGAGCTGAACCGGGCATAGCTCGTAAAACTAACAAGCGTTGGAGAAGTAAGCGGTCACGATTGGCAACCTTGTGCAGGGAAACGTAGCGTAGGACGACCCCCCATTGTGATGGTGCGATGATGGAGTTACGACAGTTCAGGACTTTTTACTCGCCTACAAGGAGGGTTATGACTTAGCCGTCTATGTACGTATGTTTGTATATTAGTATGTTCATCTGTTCTCGGTTATCTCCTAAGCTACTAATCATATCTTGATGTTGACGGTGTCGTTAGCTTTGTCTTAAAAGATCCGTGTCCGTAGCCCTAGGCTGTGTTAAATCTCTTCTCAATGTAGGATAACTTGAGCTTTTTCATTGTCGGGTTTTAGATTTTTATACTTATCTTTCTTGTCAATAATTCTTGTCAATTGACATTTGTAGGCGCTAAAACAATGCGTCGTGGCTTGTTCCTCTGTAGAATTCCTCTGTTTTGATAGGAATCCTATTCAGTAATTCAATGATACGAAAACGAAAAGCCAAATATTCTGCCACAAAGCAAAAGAGTGCTAGAACTGTTCTATCAATTCCCATGGTCTGCTCTTACGCCATCAACACATATGTAGCGACTTAAAAATATTCTGTCGAAACGATAAAATATGACTAAGGACAGTCCAATTTAAAATTTATAGTCGCCTCAAACTCCAACGAAATGCGGAATGGGGAAAATATTCCGAACGCTTGTCGAAAAGTTTTCACCGCGCATACGGCTTGTAGACACACGCTCTGGGAACACCCAGGGCGCTCCTTACCGCCCTTTTCTATCGAAGCACCTCGACCGTCCGAGACGAGGCCCGAACCTCCCTCGGACGGTCCATAGATAGCTTACCATAAAGAGGTAAGCAGTAGATGTACTCTTGCACATCTACTTAAAGCATAAACGCCTGTGGGCTCAAGGACTCAGGCGCAAACCTATGAAGCTGCAAAAGCCAAAACGGCTAACAGTAATAACTTCATCGAATACATATGATGGGAACACTGTGTTTGAGATTTTCGACAGGTTAGAAAATCAAAAGGTACGGGAAACCGTTTACAAACACTGACACACGGCTCTGTTAGACGAATATTTGTAATTTTACATTTTTAGTAAGCAACTCAAATATTATACACTGTTTTCGTTATTACTTTTATAATCGTAATAATTAGAAGAAGAAATAATTTGACAATTATGTTATTTATAAGTAACACATTCTATCGACAGTGGTGTACATATTCCACAATAAGAAATGACTTAGAAAAAAAAAAGCTTATATTAAATGTACGTTATAATTACAGTAATCATCTATGATGTTTTATTTGATAAAGTAAAATAAAAAGCTACTTCAAAAGTTTCTAATGCAAAATTAACATTAGCGTCGTCTTCCGCTGCTTCTATGTAGGTTTTTTGACTTGAAATTACTTAAACTAGGTCTGTAGTAGGTACTTCGCCATAATACGAACATGCTCACTTCTTCATCGTTATTATTATTATTCAGTATTAAATTTGTATTTGAAATTCGAATTTCATAGTCAGAATTAATTAGTTGTCAGATTCTGACTGTGTTGTAAATTGTTTGACTGAGCCGGGGCAGAACTACGTTCTAGCAGAATAACAGTAAAAAACCTTGCAAAGTAACATACCGTGTGGCTAATAAAAAGTACCGAAAACCATAGAGACCCTGTTCAATAGAAATCAAGTAGTTTTTGTTTATGGTAAAGGCGATAAACGAACAAGCGTTTCACCTGATGGTGAGTGATTACCGTCGCCCACATACATCTGCAACACCAGAGGTGCTGCAGGTCCGTTGCCGGCCTTTAAGGATATTTGGGAGAAAGGAGGAAGGAAGAGGAAGAGATGGGTAGGGGGAGTGGGTCTCCGGTTACCTCACTAACCGAACGAAACGCAGGAGCACAATATGCCTGTACTTCACGCCGGTATTCTGCGAGGCCGTGGCTCTACCCCCGTCGAGCCGCCCCATTCGAGCAGCAGCAAAAGCCGCCGCTTGATCTTTCACGAATCAATTTATCGAAAAATCAGTTTCATTCGAATCTTGATAATGATTATATGGTTCATGGTTATATACCCTATTCTACCAAAGTCAACCTCACCTTCACGCACGGCACCCTGCTCGGTAACGAATGCCAGAGAATCGATTCAAATCTGTCGAATTCAAATCCCACGGGCCCGTGGTGAGTGGTGGGGAGCAGGGTCTCTAGTGCGCGGGCACCGGCAATGCGTTCATTAACCCGCAGAATAAGTATAGTGAAATTTACCGTATATAGTTTGTCAGCTTCGTTAGCGCTTCCCCGATTAAGTCCATATCCGTCCGTGAATTCGTACAGCATGATGAAAAAGTACAACACAGTTTAAAATATCTCTCCTTCGTAATTCCATATTGCACGTCGATGGAAAACAGCGTTACGCAACTAATAGATCCGAACTGTTTAATTAAAGCAAAGCGGCTGTCTAGTACTCAAGACGCTCGCGTTAATTTCACACTACACGAGTGATCTGGTTTCGACCCTCGGTGTCGGCAACACTGAAATTGTTAATAGCAATTTTAAGTGCTGTATTTACCACATGCTTTGAAAAAAAATATCATTTCGAGGATGTGTGATATCCGCCAATCGGCATTTGAGCAGCGTAGGGGACCGTTCCCGCTTTCAAAGTTGCCACGAATATTTGAGAGGACGCCTTTGTCTAGCAGTGGGGATTTTCAAGCCGCTACTTTACTTTCTGCTTTCTTTCCTGAAGTAACTACGAATATAATTAGAATTTAACTGTTCTTCAATTATTTACATCACAACTGCTTTGCTGAAGGTAGGCTTTGCTTGTCTTTGTTCGCTGTTTTTTTTTTGAGCCGTGTGTTCGCGAGACAAATGCATAACTGTTGGAGGTATATGTTCTGTACTGGAGTTTTGTGGATTTGCGAATCTCAATTGGAACGTTATCTGAAATGGAATTTATGAGGATTTCGTTTCACTCTGCGATTTACGTTTGCCTTTGTATTCAGGTGTTGCATCACGGGCCAACAGTTGTACAAGAAGATTACGCATGTTATTCAGAAAGTTATAACTGTAATGCCATAAATAATGTTACATTTTTATATGTGGTAAAACTAAACGGCGGCTTTTGCTGCTGCTCGAATGGGTCGGCTCGGGACCGGTATAATATCGCGACCTCGCAGAATATCGACATGAAGCAGAGGCCGTTCCTGCGTTATGTTCGGTGAGGGAGGTAACCGGATTATTCCTTTCACCACCCAAATATCCTTACAGGCCGCACCTGCAGCTCCTCTGGTGTTGATGTATGTAGGTGACGGCAATCACCAACCTTTGCCCCCACTACCGTAAAAAAAAATACATTTTAAAAGGTTCCTTTGTTCTTTTTAGATAACATTTGTGAAATGTTTATTATTGTAAGAAACTTCTATCGATCTATCTCCATTTCACATATTATTTCCAATCGTGATTGATAAAATACATAATGGCGTGAGGCGATAAAAGAAACATGTGCGTGATTGCTTTGCACAAAGTGGGTAATGAAGTCATGAATCATTATTAAGACGCTTCAAAAGCTAGGCGTCAGCCGTACGGTAATACATACATGAATCGCTTGCTCGTTTGTCGCTTTTCCCATAAAAAAATACTCGAATATCGATATTATTACACTGTTCATTTTAAAAAGATATGCATTTTAATGAGTAACAGAAGTTTATATGTAAGCTGAGTAATATTCTCATATCAAATGTCTCTCAATTCATAAAACTTTATAGATGATTGAGATATTTCCACTCAAAATAGTTATTATTTGATTGCTGAGTAAAAATTGTAATTTGATTGCTAATGAAAACTTGCAATATTTAAATTGGCCACTAGATAGCGCTGTACCTGAAAAACTTCTATGGCGTTCAAACGAACGCCATGCAAATTGGTATACGTATATAGTGCGAAAAATATTTTTAATTAGATAGCGAATAGAATAGTCAAAACTATCGTATTAATCATAAATATATACCAATAAATATAGAATTATAAGCCATATAAATTTTATTCATATTTTTGTACAAGGATATAGAATCTATAGAATCAATAAAAATAGATGATCTATGTTATAGATGGTCTATTTTTAAATAAACAGAGGTAAATAAATGTATACTACCGGATTTTGATAGCACATAATTGGTATGTGACGGACATCTATTGTTAATAATCAGAATCAGCAAGAAGTTCAAATACTGATGAAGATGATAGTAGTTTATAAAATTATCAACAGATGTCACTAAAAGTATAATTTAATTTCTACTGCTTAATACGTTATTCTTCAAAATACGACTCATTTTCTTGTCACTGCACTATATTTATTCATGGTAACCTTTGGAGAAGAAAGGTTCTCGACTGGCAAACTCGTATAGGTAAACACAGTGAAGTACGATCTACAAAAGATAGAGGCTGTGCGGTTTGGCCAGTCTTACTAGAGATCGATGGATGCAGGTGACTGTGTGACTGGGGTCCGTACTTTGAAGCAAGTGGTGATTCATTATTTTTCTATCAATCCAAAAAACTATAATACTGTATACTCCTATTAATTTTTAATTTTTTTTGTTGTGTACCATTTTGTAGTGTAAAATAACAATTAATTAAAGTTTTCTTACTAAATATAAGTAAAAATCGTATATTTACAGACCCTTACGCAATGTAATCATGGCCAATCATAATAACGCTATAAACTTAAATAGTATTAGTTAATGTAACTAAAGATATTTTAAAATAAAAAACTTTTTGAAGTTTGAGTACATAATTTCCGAAGTTTTTGTTAGTTTTATAACGAATTATTTTCGTAACGAGTAAAATTTGTACATTTCAATATCTTGTTAGATTTATGGTCTAGTTTACATTCATAATTTTCCACCGACTTTAAAAAGTTAAGTTATCATTTCGACTGTTTCTTTGTGTATAACATAATTATATTGAATAAATTCTTTTTTTATTGAATAGGCTATATCTCGCGGCTGGTCCCACATAAATGTTCCACCCTTTTGAATATGAATATTTTAATATTCTTAAATGATTGTATTTGGTTGTTTACCTTAACTATGCTTTAATTCACTTGCGACACGTGTGTTTAGAAATTTTAGTAAAATAATATAACATTACTTTCCGATAATTTAATTTATATCAAATCTTATCAAGTATTTTAGTATGAATTGGATGCTCTAATTCAGAAAAAAAAAAAAGAGTCGGTGTAAGAATCTTACATTGACGTCGCAAAAGGCCGGTTGTACCCTTCACGTGTCATGACAATTGAATTTCTATTGTTTCAACACGTGAATAATTGTAAGGGTAAAGCGTTGGTTATCTCCGGGTTGCACAGGATCCTGTGCCAGTCACACAGTCGCTTAAAGTGGAATACCGTAGTCTCCGAGTACATGTGTGCAGTAAAAAAACTGGACATGTGTGCTTTTTTACCTACTCATTTGCTGGCTGTAAGGGTCCATATGCTTCTCCACGAACTCACCAGGGTTGGTGAGCGCAGGGCCGATACCTTCGCACTAGTGATGCTGCTCTCCATCACTAGTATGTGATATTCAGTTATATCACTCCGACGTTATATCACTGGAGTTAGATGACCTGCACAGGGTTGCGGGAAGTCGATGGATGCCGGTGGCTTGGTGCTTTGTGGCAACCTTTGGGGGAGTCCAACGTTCAGCAGCGGGCTTGTGTGATAGGCTGGGCTGAAATTATGATGATGATTCAGTTAGTTTATTATTTCCTGGCTATGTTCGTTAATTACTGCATTACGTTTAGGGAAGTATGACTTTTAGAGAAAAAGTGAGTTCGTACCACCGATATCTATCAGAATATTCTGAAAAGACAAATAGGTACAAACGAGAGAGGTCATCGACTTTTTAAATTCGTTAAACAAAGTATGCGCTGAAACCGTTGCATCGCGCTTTTATAATTGTGCCCTATAGCAAAAGTTCAATATATAATAGACCCGATTGAAATAACCTTGATCACGAGATGCAATGCGAGTGTAGTTGCCAAGCGTTGACAGAGGAAGACGTTGCAGCGCGAAGAAAGTAAAAATAAAAAAAGAAATAAAATTAGCTGCGAAACAAGTGCTAATTTACAGATGTCTTAATTTTTTTTTAATCTGTGGTTTTAATTAAAGCAGAGGTAGCCAGTAATTTTTTAGGCATAATTGTATTATGATTATTTATTTTCTACAACTATTGCAGTAGTGTGTTTGTACCTTGTGACGTATCGTTTGTTTTTCTTTTTTTGTTCAAGAGTGTCAAAAAGTATTTCAAAATTAAACAAATCAAGGGTAAGTTCTAGTGTTAAATCTTATTAACTTACAACCCTATCCTATTTGATGAAATATTCACTATAAAAATTGCTATTGACTTAGGCACCTATTTAATCCATTCCGTTTAGTAAATATTTTTTTACATTTTAGAGTATTTTATAAAATAGTAGGTTCTGTTGTAGGTTCTGTTTGTTTAAAAAGAGTTTACGTTTGCAGGAATATCTATATTTCTTTTACTATTCAGTTAAACAGTTCACTTCACTTGATGTAATGATATTTTTTTAAATAAAATTCGTGTTTACGGTGCATTCATTAATTATCATTAACATGTTCAATGATCTTTCATCAGTAGAATAAAGCAGTTAGAAATGTTGAATGACGTTTTTTTAATGATACCTTATTTGTTTCACCTTTAAGAACATATTAATTGAAAACAATTATGGATATAACAATTCAAAAATAAAATTTGTTCTTAGATTTACTTCTGACTTACATTACCCTTCACGTACGTAATAGAATTTGTACTGTTGCAAAACTTTAAGAAATATAAGTAGATTCTATGAGAAAAGATATTGCATTGTTGAATTGACCGAGTTCATAAATGGAAGCAAATGAAAATTTCAAATAAAGCGTTGAAGTTTTCAGATTAGAACTGTCGATTGGATGTTTTATTTAGGTTCAGATGGATAACTATAGCTGACATGCCAATTAAGAACACAAGGTGATCGATTTTAAAAAGAGGATTGGTGACGCAATTACCAAAAAAAAAATTTATTCCCAAGTTATGGTTTTTAAAAAAAAAACTGATTTTTATTTAAGTTTTTTCCTAATGGCCAGTTTCACAGATGTAAATAACAAACTGGAGATATTTATTTCTAAATGTAGCAATCCCACCATTTATTAATTAGAAAGAAAGAAAAGAAGAAAACGTTTATTCGATGCCACAACACAACAAAGACAACAGATAATACACGGTATTTAATCAATTATGTTGGATTATAGCAACGAAAAGGCATTCGACTTAGCATTATGCTGCAGCAGTGTCGCTAGAGCGCTGATGTTCATATTACTCAGTGCCAGATACCACGCATCATAGAGGTCATCGATCTTTGAAATCTGACCGGCGCAGTTCATATGAGCCGGTTAAGATATTTTCTTGGATACCAAGTGTCAAGCGCAACAGCTCTCGGTGCATTCAGCCGACAGACGCGCTATTAAGAACCGATGCCGTGAAATCAATCAAAAATCAAAAACAAACAGACCCAAATCAATAGATTAGTGATGGAAAGCGGTATCTCTAGGGCGAATATACCGCAATTATACCGCATCTGATCTACCCGCACGCATGACCGGCGGCCTGAGTGTGAGAGATAATTTTCTATGTCTTGTTCTTTCAATTCCATTCCTGACTTTTTGGTGCTTTTACTGAAAACTGCGGGTCCAGCAGTGCAATTATATAGGCCGCTAAAGAAGAATGAGATCAATAATTGTTGAAAACGATTGTCCTTGCCGAAAGTCTTACAGATATAACAAAATGTCGATTGGGGCTCGATTCGGCGACATCAAAGACTTATGCATTCTGAATGTAACTCTGGTGTTGTTAAGTATTATGAGGTGCCGCGTTATCGTGAAGCTGTAATGGTAAAGGTTTAAATGAGCTCGAGATGAGATCGTTATTGCTTCTAATGATCAATGTACCAGACCTCGGGAAGCTATAATATAATATACCAGCACAGGACTATCAAACAGTGGGACTATATCACTTAGCTGCCAGTACGGTTCTTGTTAGGGCATTACGTTGTTCGTGGTTCGTTGCGTGGATTAATTATAAGAAAGAAAGAAAGAGAGAGAGAAAAGTTCTCTATTCATTGCCACAGCTCAAGTAACATATAATAAAACTTAATTAACATAACAAATACTCTTCATGATGTTATAGTAATATTACCACAACTACAGCGCTGTTATTCTGGATAAATTCGTGAGCAGTCGTCAGGCTTAACCTCATTGTAAAAGAGGTAAAGACTATATCAGCTGAATCGGACAAGTGATGCAAATATGAGCCTCTATGGGAGGACTGTATTTGTGCCATTTGCCATAGAGACGATCGGTCCGTCGGATACCCGAGCAGTTCGATTCCGTAAGGAATTACATTCGCTCTTTTAATTATTTAAATTATTATTTTTCTTAATCAATGATCGGTGATCGCTGACAACTTGTCATTGTTATTAAATTGAAAAAAAAAATCGCATAATTATTAAAAACAAGTAACTATAAAAGTAAATTATGTCATACCTTCATCAAAATCAATGTATAATCCTCATACTACCTAATGATACCTCTCACACACCTTTTAATATCATAGAGATTAAGTATTTCGGTCTTGTTATGATTTGACGGCATTTTGGCTCATACAATCATGGTCAGCGAGCACCTGCCATATAAATCACATGTTCTAAGGTTCGAATTCTTTGATGACGTTGTATCCAGACGCTGTTGGCTTCGGCTATTAAGACCGGAATTGGCTCATTTGTTAATGATCTTAATAACTAAGATTAAGTCCGCTTTTTTTTCAGTTTCAGACCCTTAGCGAAGTGTCGTTAAAGGTCGCCGCCGGCCTTGACGGATGGGAGGGACGATGGGGGCGGGGAGTTGGGGGAGAGGGGAGTGAGCCTCCGGTTACCTCACACACTGAACGAAACGCAGAAGCACGAGCTGCCTCTACGTCACGCCGGTATTCAGCGAGGTCTTCTTTTTTCCGCCCGTCTGTATTCAATGTTGGACAATAGGCCTTTACTGTTGCGCCAATACTCACCGCGCTGTGAAGGCGGCGGCTTTTACCGCTGCTCGAATGGACCGGCTCGACCGGGGCAGTGCCAAGATCTCGCTGAATACCGCCGTGACGTAGAGGCAGCTTGTGCTTCTGTGTTTCGTTCAGTGTGTGAGGTAACCGGAGGCTCACTCCCCTCTCCCCCAACTCCCCGCCCCCATCATCCCTCCCATCCGTCAAGGCCGGCGGCGCATCTGCAGCTTCGTTTGTATTACATATCTACGTGGGCGACGGTAAACACTTACCATAAGCTGACGCTTGCCGGTTTGCCCACCTTCACGTAAAAAGTCGTTTCATTTCTATAGGATTTCATATATTTCCCATTATACATATAGTAATTTTAAAACGCGTTAGATACAGTGACGTAGATAGAAGACTAGAAAACGAATAGAGTGTACCGATGTGGAAAAATATATGACTTCAGCTAGGATTGTAATCCTGGATCCACGATTCAATGTACGGGGAAAAAAAAATGCTACTATAGTGATAAGTCGTTACTATGTTAAAAACCCAGGTCGCTAGTAGAATATAAATTGAATTATAGAAACTAATGTTATTTAATTTAATATAAATATTAGGTCATCTAACACGTCGCACTGTGCGATCACATGGAAGTTTCACCTTTATTACCAAAGACTAACGTGTATTGTACTGTATGCGCAATCGATCCCTCTTTCAGAGCGTCTCAATTACTATTTTGAGGTTAGTCTTTGACGTTTAACTCTATGTGTATTGCATTAGTGACGTATTATTAGACATTATAATCACGTAAGAAGCTAGAAATAGAAAAAGATCGAAGACAAAGCAGATTACGTCTAGAGTTTTATGTTCTATTCATAGGCTAATTCTATAACGCGACGATAATCAATGGATGCGCGCGCATATTCAAACATGGCTTCCGTGTTCTACAATGGAATGAAACCGCGGCCCATTACGTTTATGCCGCGGCCGTTTAGTGCCGTATAGTCCATAGCCAAGTTAAAACGTTGCACATACTTGATTCTAGTAACGAACGACGCATTGTATTCCATGCGATCGGTTCATGCGACTTGGAAATATATTTTGTAAATATTTTGGGTTAAGCGTTCCCAAATGTTTTAGTTAAACAGCTTAAATCCAGTGAATAATTAAAAAAGAATATTTATGTAATGTTGTATCGGACTTTACATATATATAAATATATGATAAACAACAAAATCTATTTAAAAAATCTTCCATTGTAAACAATAACTCCTTTATAGTAATCGATGATAAGTAAACAGTATACTTAAGTAATCAAAAAGGCACAGTTGAAGCAACCAGATCGAAGATCTGGATTGCAGAGACGAATTTCCAAGTGATGGAGAAAGGTGGGCGCATTTCAGAGTACCTTTTCGCGACGATGGGCCCTGGAGACCGGGGGCCGAAGACCACAGAAGACCGGTGCGCTTCGGTCGAGCCCACCGGCCTGAATAAATGGCTGGTGAACAATATTATGCTGGTGACCACATTGGTGGGAGTGGTAACAGGAATCTCAGTGGGTGAGTAAAATATATTTTAATAAAGTGTGCGTAAAAAGTCAATGTAGATATACTAGGTAATAGGCTCCTTCTGTCACTAGGAAACCCTAGTTAAGTTCCGGTTCGAAAGGTATACTGAGCCAATATAATTACTTTATCCTCATGTCCGAGACTACGTATCTGACCGACTACGATTGAAGTTGTATACTGGTGCTAATGGGTTTCAGTGGTCACCCACTATCAGGTGGACTGTTGACAATCCAATTCAAAACTTAGGTACTGTTTAGTGATAGTAGATACAAGTTGTTTTTTGATAGTTTTAATTATGATTTTAAATTGACGACAGTAAAGGAAAAAGTTGCTCGTTAACGAGAATGTACCTAATCCCACGAACTTTTAATTGAAATGTTTTGTGAAGATGTGTGTACAGGCTTAAGAACTTTTGCAAATAAATTGAAACTGTGGTTAATAAATACACTCAATGAGAAAATATAGCTTAAAAATAAGATTTTGTTCTGTTAAGACACTTAAATGTAGATTAAACCTAGTTTTTAACTAACAATAATATGTAGTTTACAGTTAAATATTAAACGTGAAAGTGATTTCATGTTTTTCCCCAATATACTGTTCAACAGTTTGGCGAAACTTATTTGTTTAATAATTTATGTTTGTCTGATTTTTGATAATGTCTAAAATATTTCGCTAATGAAACGAATAAAAGATAAAACTTTACAAAGGTTCGTAGCAAACAAAAGCACTCACTTGGCTTCAGTTTATCGGGATCCGATATTACAGTACTGGGTCGACACAAGTACTTATTTTTTTTTAAACGTCAACGTTTTTTATGTATTTATATTTCAAACTAACTGCCGCCCGCGACTTTACCCCGGCGTGGAAAAATATCTTGTGGCTTTACCGGATTAAAACTAAAATCCACATGTCCTTCTCCTGGGTTTAAGGTATCTCAACACTCACTGAGTTATGGGGTTCATACAAAAATCCCGTAAGAAATAATAAATAATTTTCAGTTTTTCCAATTTTCCTGGCAACTTTCCAATTTTTTTTCCATAAAAACCTATGGCCGAATATTCTGAACATTTAGTGGTAGCAAGTTGGTGCCAGTCTTGCTGTTCCCTATTACCAAGTCCGTGAGATTTGGGTTCAGTAAAGCCAAAGGCCCGAGCCTCGTTTCTAAGCTGAGTGCACCACGTGCAGTGGACATTGGCATTTGGAGGAATAAAAATGGTATATTCCCACTAACATCCTTGATTGTCATTTTATACATCATGAAGTCAATAACTGTTATATTGTGCCGCAGGTTTTGGGCTCCGACCGTATAATCTGGGACCGGATATGCTAATGGTTATATCGTATCCGGGTGAAATTTTCATGAGGCTTTTGAAACTGATGATTCTACCGTTAATAATCGCCAGCCTGATAGCAGGCTCAGCCAGTTTGAATGCTAAAATGAGTGGAAAGATAGCCGTTAGAACTCTTCTCTACTTCATTCTAACTTCTTTGTTTAACGCATTCCTTGGCATTGTACTGGCCCTGTTGGTACATCCTGGTAGGCCTGAACTAAGAGAGCGTACAAGTGTGGTACAGACAAAAAGGGACCATAATATCTTGGACAGCCTCTTTGATATTGGTCGGTGAGTTATTTTCCTACTACGTATCTTTTTTTACAGTAGTCATTACATGTTTAATATTAATGTAACAATGCAATTGAACGGGAACGGGATGTGTCGGCTTCTTTGAAGTGAGGGTATATTAAACGTCTGCTGAGGCTTTGTTGGCTTCCGCACGGGACAATTGCACAGACTACAAATAATTGTTCCGGGTCTGGGATGGTTTGTCCATGTGCAGTTTATGTATGTAAACTACCTCCACGATACAGGAGAAATTTATAGTGTGGATAACGTCTTTGAAAAAAAAAATTCAGTCATTTATACAGCTCGGTTCACAATTAGCATTATGAACAAGCTAATTTACGTAGCACATTTCTCTTGACGTGGTCGTATGGACCTAAGAATCTACCATCTCCTTTTCGTTCCGTAGATAATAGTAATAAAAAAGTTTTGAATATCTCATGACAATCTCCGGAAGAAAAGCCGGTGACGAAGTTGAATTTTTTCTTTTTTTTAATATAAATAATAGGCTTACGTTTGACCTCAATCTCGCCTGATGGAAGGCGAAGATGAGGCCTATGATGGTACAGGTTTGCTTAGAAGGTGTCTGTTCACTTTGGCCTTAAAGATATCCAGATGATTTAGATGAGGAAGCCCGTTTGACTACGCCTTCAAACCTCGTTTTAATTGCTACCATGAAGCCTCGTGAACCAAGGAGGACGGTCCTGTTTTAACGACAATACTTAAAACAACTTAAAAAGAACTTAACGCAACGTTAATCTCCACAAAATTTATGCTTAAGTTAAGGTGGTTTTTATGATTTAAATTTGTAAACATACTAATTATTGTTATAATCAAACACTGTGTTCCATTTCAGGAATATATTTCCCGACAACATAGTCCAAGCGACTTTCCAACAAGCACACACGGTGTACACTCAACCAGTTTCTCTACCTGGAAGAAACTTAACTGACAACGATTCACTACCGGCTCTCGTTAGAGTTGTATCTTATAGGTAAGTTATGTAAATCTTATGCATGCAAACGCTCAAACCATACCGTAGTGCCTCAAGAATCTACCACCTCTTCCGTAGGTGTCATGTAAGCCTTGAAAAACAAAATGGAGCCTGAAGAAAAGCCGTCGACAAGGCCGCCACCCATCATAATCTCCCGTAGAAGCGAAATGTGGCTTGTTGGAAGCCCGTTAGGCCAACGCAAAATCGGGTCAAAAGAAAGAATTCTGCAATCCCAATCTCTCACCTATTACTATAGTCATGATAGTTGCCTATTCACGGTTACAGATGTTACTTTGCGCATGCAAGTTGCAGCTCACGAGAGACGTTCGTGCTCAAATACAAACTAATAAAATAAAGTTTCACGGGGTCGGTAGAGATCTAGATGCTGTTAATAGTTCTTTTTCAGTAAGAGCATTGATTCTCGACAATGTTGTTGGTTCAGTACATGAGTTTGGTACAAGTAGTTCAGTAGTTTACTTTATGTAATTTCACATTATGAGAAAAGTGATCTGTACTCGTTCCCCTAAAGATAAAGATAAGCAATATGTAAAGATCTTTAGCACATTGTACGTGGTTTTTATACCAAGAGTATAGCCAAGGGGCGGTTTTTTTTGCCGGTCGAATGGGCCGGCTCGCAGAATACCGGCATGAAGTAGAGGCATCTACTGCTTCTCCGTTTCGTTCGATGAGTGAGGTAATCTGAGGCCCACTCCCCTTCCCCATCCCCCTCCTCATCCACATCCTCCTTCCCAAGTCCCAAATACCCTTGAAGGCTGGCAACGCACCTGCAGCATCTCTGGTGTTGCAGAAGTACGCGGGCAACGGTAATCACTTACCATCAGGTCAACTGCTTGCTCGTTTGCCGCCTTTCCCATAAATAATGATATTTTAGATATCTGAGAGCAAACATGTGGTGTCAGTGTAAGAATCCACCACGTCCGTTCTTTCAGTGGGTGTCGCAAGAGGTGATTAAGGAAAATGCCACGAAAATCTCAATCGCTACCGACAGATGGCAAAAAAATATGTGACAAAAATTAAGCAGACCGATACCGGTCTGCAATGGCTAAGCGATCAGCTATCTCCAATCCCCTTACCGAGCGTGGGGATTATGGCTAATCCTTATCATGAGAGAGGTCTATGTCCTGCCGTTGACAGGGGCATTTACAGGCAGAGTGTTTTGTGAATTGTCTATCCATAGCCACTATCAATATCCGTAGTAAATATATGAATTTGAAGATCTATTTTCCACGTAATGTCGCCTCCCGATGTCTTTTTTTCGTCTGTTTCTTCTCCGTCAAAAGAACCTCATTACGAAACGTAGATTGTAAAAACGAAATTTGAATTTCATTCTTTAAATATATAATTCATAAAGAAAACAGCTGTCATCAGGAGAGAACAATGGTGGGGCTGCGAAAATATTGACTCTTTGTTAGATTTATGGCATCGATGCCCCAAAAAGTCTTATTGTTTAGATTGTCGTTCGATGTATTTATTTCATTCAACCACAACCTCCTACAGCCTACCTCAGTTATTTCACAGATGGCACTTTAAAATTCCATTTCACTACTTACGATTACGTAAAACTGTACTACAAAAGAGTCTTTTGTTTTGTTTCGTATACCATTGAATATTTTAGGTCGAGTAGGTGAATGTATATTGTTTTTAGAGTCGCTGTTAAAGACTGAAAGCAACATGCGCTTGTTTTTGTTTTGATACGGCCGTGTAACGTCTCAAAGTAATTATCCCTTGACTTCTCCCGGAATGTAAAGTATCCTTTATCCTTCCCTAGGGTTTAAGGTATACATACATAATCATTCGAATCGTTTCAGCCGTTCAGCCTAGAAAAACTATCGAAATTATTATCATGTACAATATTAGCTGACACGCCAAAATGGCTGTTATTTGTTATTTACTAAAAGTACAGTTACGATGCATTACCCCCACCGAGTGTTTTCCGTCGCGGACACGCCAATTAGTACGGATTCTAATATACCTTGAATCAACTGTTCACGCACTAGCTTATGCTATATGTTTTATAATGGTATATTCCAATCAGTAAATTTGACCAAACTCAAAAATAAATTTAAATGTGTTATTGTGAAATAATTGTACTTAATTTTCAAATGCATACCGCTTTGATTATAACCTTGTGCTAAACTATAATTCTCTATCGTGACCTGAGTTCAGTTTCCAGATGAAGCCAAGAAATACTCTAATATTCATCACAGAACGAAACGCAGAAGCACAAGATGTATTGTGCAAGGTCGTGTTAGTATCCGAACCGGTTTAAGTGTCTCTACATCTATAAGGCTAGTTTGAAAATGTTTAGTAATTTTGAAAATATTTTAAAGAACTCATTTGCAGCTTCATATTTATCATTTACAACTATTCCACTAAGCCAAACTTACTTTTTAGTATTAAGTCTTTTAGGTTTCGTATAGAATACTTCGTACTTCAAGCTATTGAATGTAACCAGTCCTTTTAATTTAATTATAATTTATTTACTTGTCATTGTCAATTTCAGGTCAGGCACTAACACTCTGGGATTAGTATTCTTCTGTTTGGTCTTCGGAAGCCTATTAGGCACGTTAGGACCTAAAGGGCAGGTGGTGATAGACTTCTTCCAGGCGATCTTCGAGGTAATAATGAAGATGGTCACCGGTGTCATGTGGTTCACTCCTTTCGGGGTCAGCAGTATTATCGCTGGCAAGATACTGGGAGTTAGTAATGTCGGTAAGGTGACATTAACATGATTTGTTTTCGAATATTAATTATTGGTTTATTAACTTCCCCATTACGTTTATTAGAAACATTACAAACATATTACCTTTACTTTATATTTAGTGTCAGAATATTCATACAAGTATTACAGCTGATTTTTCTTTATAAAGTAACGAAGACATTGGTAAGTAACATACAGCAGAATTATTTCTACCCACTTGTGGACACGAGATATACTTTTATCTTTATGTAATTTATTCTGTTTTACATACTTTGAGTATTTACTCATTACCTAGTGCCGTGGTAGTCTTGTAGTCAGGGCGCTCACTTTAGTAATAAACAAAAATATTCAAGAAGGAGGCCTTTGCCCAGCCGTGGGCACAGGCTGCTAATTTACTCATTACCTTAGAACTTCAAACTCTCTGTGTAGGTATATATACAGTGCATAATGATTTGAATGAAATTTTTTCATTGTCCAACAGCACAAGTGATATCCCAACTGGCGTGGTTCATCTTAACGGTGACGATTGGCGTTTTCCTGTATCAGCTGGTCGTAATGCAGTTAATATACTTCGTATTCCTAAGACGGAACCCTTACAAGTTCTACTGGGGATTGTCGCACGCAATGCTCACGGCGGCAGCTACCGCTTCCACGTGAGTTCCTAGTTCTGTATCGAGTGATACGTTACATTTGTTTTCATGTTATTGTTTATGAAGACTGTCTATTTAATGAACATTGCCTTCAAGTACTGGCCGATGCCAAACCTTGCTATTAAGCACGAAATGAATATGAATTCATCACGTGCTCTGCGGTGATGGAAAACATCGTATGCCTGAGTAACAATAAATAAAAATATACACGTCAGACATTTTATCTTTCCGGCTGTTTGAAATCTGTGAAAGTTGAGACGTGACCTTTGTTCTATAGTGAAACATTTATAGGGGCTACTATTGTCTGTTATATTTTCTTTTAACGAGCATTATTCTTGTTACTTGTCAGAACGTAATTCTGTTCAGTTAGTGATTGGAAAGAAAGAAAGAAAGAAACATTTATTGCACAAATACGCCACTCAAAAACAAACAAACATTGCAGAACATTTAATAAAACAATAATTTAAACCTTTTTAAACTTTAAATTGATTAATAATCCGCTGAACTATGAATAAAATTCTCATTCTCATTAAAGAAAAAAAAGAAAGAAAGAATTTACGTTATACATTATATTACAATTAGTTTACAAGTTATTAATAAAACAATTAAAAGAATACTAAAAACTAAAAAAACTACAAGTTTTTCGAATATTTCTGCGCTACAGTGTGATGCAACAAATGGGCCTACGCTCAGTTTATGTTACGGATTCCCGCAACACTGATTTTCAGCGCAGACCTTCAAGAAACGAGGCCATTCCTTCCTTAAAGGCCGGGAACGCATCTGCAGCACCTATGGTGTATCAGGTGTTTGTGGGCGAGGGTAATCACTTACCATCAGGTGAACCGCTTGCACGTTTGCAACCTTTCCCATAAAAAAAAAACACTAGTAATACTGTCCTCTGTAGTTTTTGTTTGGCAATTTAGTATGGATTTAACGCCATTATATTGTCACTTCAGTCACAGCACCTACGGGTGAGGTAGAAATTGATAAACGATTCGAGTTTTACCTCATTATGTATTCGGTTTATTGTTTTTTTTTCTGAGGTTAGTGTGCAAAAGTCTTAATCTATTTTTTGATAATTTATTAGAGTAATTTAAAAGAATTAATGAATAGAAAGTCGGCGAAATTAAAGTTAATCGATTTAGGTTTTTGTAAGGACCATGTAAGGGGTGAAAAGAATGTGATTCCAGTCTAAGTTTGTCCAATTTGATATAATTTTTTTTTTGCATGTAAGTAGGTACTGGGTTTTGAGTTTCTGTTCCGCATTGTTGCGGTCTAAGACAGTCTGCCATCCCCTTTATGTCTGTCTGCATTGCATGCCGCATGCGATCTATAACAGCCGATGGTGGTAAGAATCGAAAAACCATCTATTTTATAAGCACAGGTATAACTTATAATTATAACAGGCAGATTCTTTGCTTCGATTGAATTACAAATGACGTTTGATTGAATTAAAATCTAAACAAAAACACGTTTTTTTTTTTTATGAGAAAATAGGCTTGCGTTTGACCTCAATCTTGCCCGATGGAAAGCGAAGATGAGGCCTAGGATGGTACACGCCTGCCTAGATGTCTGTTCACTTTGGCCTTGATGATATCCAGAATAAGAAACACCTCCAATGTTACCAATTTTTGCGCCACAAAAAGAACAGTAGTGTTTGTTCTTTCAATTCAATCAAACACTATTTTCAATTTGTTTTATCAGTTGGTTGATATCCGTCTAAGTCTTATCGCAAAAACAATTACTAAAATTACTTTGAATATTTGAACAGATGTCTATTTTAGGTTAAAAAACAGGAACCTGGTGTAATTAATGATAATGAAGACGCCTAGAGGTATATTTTTTAACTGATAGTGTTAATACCACAATTAAATTGTAAATTTACCTAATAGAAAACAGAAACATTTTCTTTATCAGGACAAATACAAGTGAGATAGCATTGCAAAACCTGCACTGAATGGTAAATAAAACGAAGGTAGATTATAAAATTTGATACTTCTATAAGTATAGGCTAGTAAATATAAAGTTTTTTCTATCATATTATATCCCCAGAGCCGGTTTAAGTAGAAATCGATTATTTCCATAAACTTTTGTGCACAAGTTACTTTTGACAGATTATTTTGTTTTATGAGAACGGTGGCAAACCAGCGAGCGGTTCACTGATGGTAAGTGATTACCGTCGCCCACGTACATCTGCAACACCGGAGGTGCTGCAGGTGCGTTGCCGGCCTTTAAAGATATTTGGGAGATGGGAGGGAGGATGAGGAGGGGGATGGGGAGGGGTAGTGGGCTTCCGGTTACCTCACTCACCGAACGAAATGCGTAGGCACAGGATGCCTCTACTTCATGCCGGTATTCTGCGAGGCCGTGGTACCAACCTGGTCGAGCAGGCCCATTCGAGCAGCAGCATAAAATCCGCCGCTTGTCATCATGTGGGCTGTTAGCTCGTTTTTCACTCCAATACAATAAAAATATACAATAATAAATAATAATATAATGACATATAGACATGTTATGAATGCAAAAATTATATTTCTTTTCCAGCGCTGCAGCCCTACCGGTGACGTTCCGCAGTATGGAAGGCCCGCTGCATATAGACCCTCGCATAACGCGCTTCGTACTTCCCATCGGCTGCAACATCAATATGGACGGCACGGCGCTATTCCTGACAGTCTCCAGTCTTTTCGTCTGTCAGATGAACGACATACATCTTGGCTTTGCACAGTTAGCAGCAGTTTTGTAAGTTACCTTGAGTTCTAAGATACATAACCTTTAAATACATTAGTTAAGGGCCGGTGATCCTACCATAAGCACTATGCTGTCGGCAAATCGACGGTGACTGATGGACACACCATTGATGTTGATACCGAATCTTTTCAAGATCAGCAGCTTCAAAACATCTTCCGAAAAGTTTCTGGGATATCACATAACCCTTTCACGTTTCTCTGACTGGAGGTGTTTCTTATTCTGGATCGTAATCATTTTAAACGTGGTAGAGCCAAGCGGCGGCTTTTGCTGCTGCTCGAGTGGGCCGGCTCGACCGGGTTGGTACCACGGCCTCCCAGAATACCGGCGTGAATTAGAAGCATCATGTGCTTCTGCGTTTCGTTAGGTGAGTAAGGTAATCGGAGGTCTACTCCCCCTCCCCATCCCCCTCCTCATCCTCCCTCCCATCTCCCAAATACCCCTAAAGGCCGGCAACGCAGCTGCAGCACCTCTTGTGTGGCAGATATACACGGGCGACGGTACTCACTTACCATCAGGTGAATCGCTTGCCGCCTTATCCATAAAAAAATAATAATAATCGGATAGACATCGTAGCCACATTGTACTAATACCAAATCACTTCGATATACCGGGAATGAATCTGGCACAACCGAAGACTGTAGCATCGCTCAAATTTCGACTGAATCGAAGTTTTTCTCATAGTCCACATAGCAGTTAATTGTACTCCTTGGTCTTCTATGCAGTCTGGCGAAAAGTATGTATATGGTAAATGGTACTAGAGCCTTTTTGGAAACCGGGTCGTTCGCGTGGACGGAAGTCGACAAGTCTCCCTGTTAGATGACTCTCGAAAAAAGCGTGTAGACACGGCTTAGTGGCGCTATCGGTTTATAGTTCTTCAGTAGGCAGCTATCCTTTTTCTTGAACAATAGAACAACAACTCTTCTTCACCACGCTTTCGGCGTTCACGTTTCGCTTTCGTACAAATGCTAGTTTTCCGCTCAGTTTGCAGAAGCTCAGCTGTAATTCCCGCATTTACCCTTGCTTATTCCATCCTTTTCTCTTTCCGCCTCTTCTTCTTGCGAGAGACGTCCTTATCGCGCTCCGACTAAAGTCCAAAAAGTTATCGGAATAGGGATTTCAACAACACACTGAAATCTTTAGAGTCCTACTCAATATCGAGGCTTCAGCGGAAATACCTGCACTGGTTTCTGTCTTCAACTTGCTCAGTTGATTTTTACCGATAGACAGATCTCTGGCTATTATTTAGGAAGATCTTTCTGCCCATACTTATTTTCCTTTGTCGAGATTTATAATAACCACGGGGCGAGCGAGGATAGCAGATTCTCTTCCGTCACCATCACACCATAGTGAGCAAGCAGATGTTAAACTTTTTTCCATTGGTCGTCTTCTACATCACCCATGGCTAAAAAACGTTGGTGCTGTTCCTTTAATTGTTCTAAATATATCTTCCGGTGTTCTTTACTTTGAGTAGGTTTCAATGAACAATATGTTATGCAGGCTGGCTTCAACAGCAGCATCGCTTTCGTCGGCTTCCGTGCCGTCGGCAGCGCTGGTGCTGCTGCTGGTGGTGTTGGCTGCAGTCGACGCACCCACGCACGACGTGTCGCTGCTGTTCGCCGTCGACTGGCTCGTGTGAGTGCAGCTCGTGCAATGTCCGTGTCGCCCTGCTGCTGCTGGTGGTGCTGGCTGCAGTCGACGCACCCACGCACGACGTGTCGCTGCTGTGCGCCGTCGACTGGCTCGTGTGAGTGCAGCTCGTGCAATGTCCGTGTCGCCCTGCTGCTGCTGGTGGTGCTGGCTGCAGTCGACGCACCCACGCACGACGTGTCGCTGCTGTTCGCCGTCCACTGGCTCGTGTGAGTGCAGCTCGTGCAATGTCCGTGTCGCGCTGCTGCCGCTGGTGCTGCTGGCTGCAGTCGACGCACCCACGCACGACGTGTCGCTGCTGTTCGCCGTCCACTGGCTCGTGTGAGTGCAGCTCGTGCACGTCCGTGTCGCGCTGCTGCCGCTGGTGCTGCTGCTGGTGGTGCTGGCTGCAGTCGACGCACCCACGCACGACGTGTCGCTGCTGTGCGCCGTCGACTGGCTCGTGTGAGTGCAGCTCGTGCAATGTCCGTGTCGCCCTGCTGCTGGTGGTGCTGGCTGCAGTCGACGCACCCTCGCACGACGTGTCGCTGCTGTTCGCCGTCGACTGGCTCGTGTGAGTGCACCTCGTGCAATGTCCGTGTCGCGCTGCTGCCGCTGGTGCTGCTGGCTGCAGTCGACGCACCCACGCACGACGTGTCGCTGCTGTTCGCCGTCGACTGGCTCGTGTGAGTGCACCTCGTGCAATGTCCGTGTCGCGCTGCTGCCGCTGGTGCTGCTGGCTGCAGTCGACGCACCCACGCACGACGTGTCGCTGCTGTTCGCCGTCCACTGGCTCGTGTGAGTGCAGCTCGTGCAATGTCCGTGTCGCGCTGCTGCTGCTGGTGGTGCTGGCTGCAGTCGACGCACCCACGCACGACGTGTCGCTGCTGTTCGCAGTCCACTGGCTCGTGTGAGTGCAGCTCGTGCAATATCTGTGTCGTACTGCTGCTGCTGCTGGTCGTGCTGGCCGAAGTGTCGTGGCCCGGTCAGGTAAATTTCATGTGCGTAAAGTAACGTATCGTGCGTCAAAGTCAATGCTCCTTCAGAGCAAAGTAACGCCTTTTCACCAACGTTATCTCATAAAACTTTTTAATATCAAATTCACGGAGCGGGAGTTTAATAGAATGTTACCTTTCTTAAATGTTCATGCACCACCTAGGGATCGGATCCGCACCACCAACAACATGCTCGGCGACTGTTACGCGGCCGCGGTTGTGGAGCATCTGTCGAAAAAGGAACTAATGGCCTGCGATGCTGCATTGACGGTTCGTTCTAATTTAAATCATACTAATATTATACTAACTGCATGGTTTTATAGACAGTAAGGTTTTGTGTTGATGTGAAATTTTATTAAACATATTGACAAGGACCAACATGGACCATGTTAGCCTAATGGTTTAACCATACCAACAAAATTTTGTTTGGCGTGTTGTGTATGTCGGATTGTATGGATTACATTACAATGGTTAGATAGTATGTTTATGGCTCTATAACAATATTTCTCCACGCCTCGGGTCGACTGATGGAGAATGGCAGGTGTTAACGCGATCTTGATGCAATGTCGGAATTTGCATTATTTACTGTTCAACACACGCAAGGTGCTATCTTACCTTCAAATATAATTGCAAAATTCTACATAAATAGTTTCTTTGTGAACATTATAACAGATACGATCCAGCCAGGTGATATTTAAGGTGAACCGCACCATGTCGCACCACGGGCGCGGTCACGTGCTCCTTCACTTTAAGTCCGTCCTTTGTCCCTGTTCTTAAGGTCATCGCGCATCCTGCCAATGTCGGAATAGACCATAGGTCTGCTGAAATTTACAGAGCTCTTAATTTTATGTTCGTATCGAATGCTTACGTTTACCTAGCAGGACTTATGACTATGCGTTCTAATGATTCTTCCTAATGATTAATGAAGAAACAGACGTTCAGACGAAGATCGATATTTGGTTTTCTTACATTGATGAATTAAGAATCTAAATTAAACCAGGACGTACCAAGTGAATTAACAGATGAGCGTCTACATCATTTGCGTTTGTAATTGAAATCGCCAACCTGCACTGAAGCAGCGTGGCAGGCCCTGCTCGGCTCAAGGAACCCTCTCAGATATTTAGAAGGAGGCTTTTCCCCAGCGGTGGGCACTGATAACCTGCAGGACTTTACTTTAGACGGGTTGCCATATAGATAGTTATACGAGATCAACTGATGTAGGAAAATCTATACAAATATGCCGAGCACTCCCCATAGCAACCAGCGCCATGCTACCGCCACTTATCGCGCCAAGGCGCCTGCCTAACGAGCTGAGCATGGTTTACCACACCTGCCTTTGTTGTTAAACTACTACTTCAAAATAAAAAGATGTTTTGAATTTGACAGTTTTTTAAGTTACACTTTTTTTTAATTTATTTTGTAACCTACGTATATTCACAAATTTTAACATATAGCATGAGGAAACCTCCATAGGTTTGTGTACATACTAGTATTCACTGATATTCGTTCAACCAACGAACGCGGTACCATTGCGTTATTCAATTCAACGAATATTGTAACATTCGTTATGTGGGTATACTGCAAAAGAGAAATTAAACAAAAAAAAAGAGGTACAGTGCCACAATAATCTACAGATCTTCTGATTTGAATACTTATTGTTTAATAAACTTTTAATAAGATCTACAGGCTGATTGGAGAGATAAGAACTTCTTTTGGCGTGTTTGAGAAAAACCATGAGAGTGAATTTTTACGATGCGCGCGCACACCGACGCCTAAAAGCGACACCATGAAGTTGGTTGGTAATTGTGACTCAAGTTTTCGTGAGAACTGATTACAATATTCAAGGTGGCTATTAAATATATATATATCTACAGTGGAGATAAGAAATATATTCATACACAAATATACATGTGTATTTGTGTGTGATTTTAAATTACATATGGTTGTGAATGATAATTTGTTTAGTTAAACCGTTATCAACGGCGTTTAATATCTTTTTTTTCACAAACAAAGGGGATATCCCTTAAACACGGCATAAAATTTTTCTTTAATTTCGCTAAAGAAGTATAACTTTTACTTGCGTACATAAGTACACTCACAAACACAGGTTCTTTCAGCGTTGTCTCAAATCGTTGGCACTATATAAATTGACTACAATCTGGTCTAACGGATGTTTGTTGTTGTTGTACGTTTATACTAGATGTACATATTTTTTTAATTATTTTCTGTTTTTATATTCCAGGAGCCAACAGAGGCGAACGGCCTGCTGCAGGCATCGAGCACGGAGGTGGACTTGGAGATCGTAACTCCCGGCGACAAATCCATAGCATCGGATGACGTCATCGTCGACATGCATTTACACAATGATCCCGGCACGCCCGACGGCGCCAACAATTACCAAAAATAAGTTGGTTTAGTTTCAATTAGTTGAGTGATTCCTTTCGACGTGTTATTTAGTGCGTAAATATTAGTTAAGAAGTACATCTGCAGTTCAATTCATACCCACGATAGGATTGGTAGACTTTTTTCGCAAAAACGTCATAGTACGTAATAGTTTTTTTTTTCTGAAGTTTTCATCTTTAATCCCGGTCTTTTATTATGGTACGTATAATATTTATATTGAGATATTATCGTTGAAATAAATTCGTGGAAATAATATGCATCGTGCTAGTGTAGGCACGAGGCGGCGCGTTGGCTATGAATGCCGCAACGCTACGGTGTGCGGGTTCGATGCCATAAGCAGTAATAATTGCATGAGCATTTACTCTATGAAACTCTTCCACGACGTAGAAAAAAATTCTACAGCAAGGGCAACTTTAAAAAAAAAAATATAATATCCTCTTACATTTA
Organism: Bhutanitis thaidina; assembly: GCA_029286595.1. Lineage (NCBI taxonomy): Eukaryota > Metazoa > Arthropoda > Insecta > Lepidoptera > Papilionidae > Bhutanitis > Bhutanitis thaidina. Next base: position 16,062,351 of record JAGSMS010000022.1, on the reverse strand, counting down.
CACAGAAGCTGAAGCTATGAAATACACCTTCGCTTAGTGACATACTTATCAGAAAAAGGTTTGAAACACCCCCACTAGATGGAGTTTTAAGATAATTGCATTCATAAGAGCAAAGTTTGACTTGTCTTTTACTAATTTATTGGAAGGCTTGATTTACCGGAGAAAATAAATAGTAAAGTTAAATGGAAAAACCACTTAGACATAAATTATACCGTTTTCATTTCTTCAAGTTAAAATATTTATTACTTAAATAAAGCATCACAGTCTTGCTTATGGTTAACCCGACAGTCCAGAATGCTTTGGTTACTTCAAAGGTTTAATTGTTAAGCATTTATATCACTTATTATGTGAGACTATCATTTCGTTTCGTCCCGTACGTGTCGTACAAGTAACTAAACATCCGACAGATGGCGCTATAATTAATTAAATTCTCTCAGAAAGGTGTCGGGTACAGCGTCTATGTTTCGAGAAGGTTGTCTTTCAACCTTGTCTATATAGGAATATTACCTTTTTGTCATTTTAGCGCCGAATAACGTAAGGAGAATTAAAGTAAGAAATGCTAAGTTTTCTCAACTATCATACATTTTAGTTGAAAATTAGGTTCAGAATGGTCACTAGGTGGCGTTTTAATTAATCGAAACGTTAGTAATTTATGTTGGTATGCGAAAAGTTCACATTTTATTTTATTATTTTAACAGGTCCTTTTTCATAAACCATAGCTTACTATATTTACGTAGCGATTGAACGGTTCAGTATTTTTGGATAGATTTCCGCCATAAATAAGGCGTCGGGGTCAAGTTTTACAATCATTTAGGTTCTACATCGCCATGTGTAAATTGGGTACTTAGTATTTGAAGAAAAATCTTATATACTCTTTCCTATACTGTGGCGTCGATATATTAGAGTTTATTTAAATAAACTCATTTTCCCTTCTTTTTTCGTTTCGTCATCTTTTCGAGTATTGTGTGTGGATTTCATTTGAGAGCAGTCACAGTTCGTACAGGACTGTTAAAATTATATGTGAGTGACGAAGTTTGATTTTTTAAAATCCAATGTTAATTTAGTTCATTTTATTATGCTTTAATTCGTCTTAGAGTCCGTTACTAGAGGGGTTTTTCGGTTATACTTTCTTCCGATTGTGTTATTTCATTTTAGACCACTTTGGCTGAATACATTTTTTTGAGGTTTTTTTATGGGTAAACATGCAAGCGGCTCACCTGATATGGTAAGTGATAACATCTGTAACACCAGAAGAGCCGCGTCTTTTAGGATATTTGGGGTAAGGGAGGAGTTTAGGGATGTAAGCGGAGGTCCAACCCCCTCCGGTCGGGCTTGCGCTTACCTCACTCACCGAACGAAACGCAGAAGCACAAGTTGGCTCTACTTCACGCCAATATTTTGCTATACCGTGATACCAATCCGGTCGAGCCGGCACATTCGAGCAGCAGCAAAAGCCGCCGCTTGGCTCTACCACGTGAAATCGAAGTACGTGTGTAAAATTTAAATACGATTTTACTCCTTGGTTTGTGTATGACTATTTTGAACTTTTAGAGGTTATACTACATATACACTAGAATGTTATATAAGTTTTTTAATTATTTATCAATATGGAATCGTTGCTAAAATTCGTATTAATGTTTACTTCGTTATTTGGATATAAAATTAGAAAAAGAATAGATTAATTTGTACATGTCGAATTACAATAACTTAAAAAAAAAACAAAGTCCGTATTTAAATCGAAATGTAATCATAATATCACTATAACGGCAGTCTGTCTGTGATTTACGATTCTTTATTACTTTTTCTCATATTCGCGTACTTTACAAAATCTGAAATATAAGGAATTCTCTGTCAATCGGTCCGTCTTTCCGTACCGGACACAATAGAATCTATTGAGACGAAACTCGTACAGATTATGAAAAGCTCTTTGTTTCATTATACCTCAACGTGTCATAAACAAAGGCATTTCTACTGTTGCTACACGTCATGGGTTACCATATGAATTGCTAAAGGACAAAGTCGCGGCCTCGGTCCGTATGTTATAAAACATTTGTTTTACTTTATACGACCTGCGTATACATATTTAAGAGCTTTAAAAGCGTTAAAAACGGTATTGCATACCGTGCTTTATAACGTTTATACTTTTGTTTAGTATCAGAAATGTGAATTGAATTCGCTAAAAGATCATGGTAAACGTTTATTGGTAAAGAGACATTCCATCCTCGGGGGTGACAACGCGTCTGCCTTTTGGTTCCTTATCGGGGATAGATATATATGCCAATATTAATGGCACAGCGACCACCAACGATCGGGTGGGACTGTATGTTCGTTGGTTACCCTTATATGTTTAAAAACAAGTGTAATAAATAGGCCTATTAATATTTTGATACAAGTTTTAAAGACTTGTCTTGTAATATTTAGTCCATTCGTAGATATTGGAACGTCTTAATTCTTATTATCATTAAGAGCGTAGACTTAGATCCAACTGTGATATGCCATTGTATTGTAACTCAACATTTGTATGTATGAAATCCTGTAATAATTTATATTAAATAAAAGAATATCTCAAATAGTTTTTAAGTTTTATTTCATTTTTTATGTTAACATCGCAGTCAATTAATCGGAACATAAGACGGACGGACACCTTATAAACAAATACCTATTTACATTTACTGTCATTCCAATCAAATCCAAAAAAATCTGCATTACCAAAAATAGAAATGTATTAATAATACGTATCAATTTGATATGAATGAATGTTTCAGAGCATGTTCAATGCTAAGATGAAAATCACAGTACTACGACACTTTCTACAATATACATTGATTCGGATTGTTAAGGCACTGATTATATTACGATGATTTTTGATTGCATTATACAAGAATAGAGTAATTTACATTCGTACTAGAAATAACCTTAATAATATAATTGCGTTATCTAAGATTACACTTATAGCTTAGAGTAAAGCTGTTTCGGTTGTTCCTATAGTAAATTATCATGGCAGTCTTCATTTAATATCATACAAGGCACTAGAATATACAGACTTAATATGTACATTATATAATTAAACCCGAATGAAGACAATATGTACATTTACCGTAAAATCGGTAATAAGCGCTTACGAATCACTTTGAGCATATTCAGGCAGTAAGTGTTTACAAATAACATGCACAAAATGACATTAAAATGAAAAAAAAAAAAGTTATTCCGATTACATCGGTACAATAAATATTACTATAGTTTATCAATACTTATAGGCAAAACAGTCGATAGAGAGGGTCATATGTACAATCTACTAAATATATTATTAGCTAGTTTCATATTCTCATAGTTGTGTGCGGAGGTTTTCTGTTGGATGGTGCAGGGGGTAATCCCGGTCCTACTAATGGTGACATTGAAGGCGACCTCGTGGCGAGAGGTGACAGTGATGGTGAAAACGACGGCGACATTGCTGCGGCCGCGGAGAAACCGCCAGGAACATCGTGACTTATAGGTGACCTAGGTAACAAATGCTGCGGTTGCCGGCACGATAGCGATGGTGCCGGACAACTCCTCGGTGCAACGGTCGTCAATAAAGGTGGCGGTACACTTTTGCCTCCTGATATGGAAGTCCCTTTACTCTTAGCACTAGACGCGCCACTGTTACCACTTTGTAGCGAAACGGCATCGTCCTTCAGATGAGCTATTTCGGAAAACACGTGAGCTAGCGGTTGATATCTTGGTCCCCAGTCGAGGAGATAGTCCCAGTTGTAACTACCAGTCAATTCTTCTTCGGAATGTACGATAGAGCTAAGGCTACCCGTCATAGACGGCCCAGCAGTAGGCACAGCGGTATTTTCTCCAGGAGCACTTGGGAATGCTCCTAATGCCATTGCTCTATCCACTGCTGCACTAGCTTCGTCAGCACTGCTTGCTCTTTCGCTACCCGTTACTTCATTTAACTTAGCATAAATTAGATTTGTTATATCGTTCTCATGAGCTCCGTCTTCGTCAAATATATGCATTGAGTCAATAGGTCCATGATGTAACATCGTATCTTTGTTACCTACATTTTCTGAACACCTTCTGGAAGAGGTTGAAGCCCCTCCTCCCGTACCTGTATCAACTATGCCAAGCCTTGCAAGATATTCTTGAGTGTTATGTACAGAAACATCAGAGAGATTGTCATCATCGACTCCATTAGCCTGTCTATGTATACCGGATTCTCTTTGTAATGGTCCTTCATTTATCATTCTTATTTCTTCATCCTCTCCATCCTCTCCATCTTCTGCTGATCCACGGCCACTTGATCCCGATTGATCAGATCCAGAAAGTTCTGAGGTTGTGGCTGCACCAGAATTAGAACTTGCAGTGTGGGCACCATAAGGAGGTATTTCATCGTATTTAGGAGGTGCGAACTGGTTCGCAGGATTAACAGGCCCTGTATTTCTTATTGGAATTGTATCAAAACCACTAGGATCTACATAGCTATTTGTCGCACCTACTCCTTCAGAACTCAGACCCGGCTTATTGACCTTCTTGTGCCTTTTGTTCTTCATATGAAGAAATAAAAATGCAGCAGCAAAAATAATTATAATAAATATAAACGCAATTAGTAATCCTAATGCCCAATCTGACAGTCCGCTGCTTTGTGCGACAGACGTATCGTTTATAAGATTAGTATTTTCGGAAACTACTGCCAATGGATCAAGCAATATTTCTACAGCGGTCTTATTTGTTAACGACCCTTGTCTTCCAGAACTTGCAGTCACGACCAAACTTATGGATTTGTCAGAGCCGAATAAACTTTGTACTGAGTCAACTTTCTTCTTTAAAATTATGACTCCTGTAGTTCTATTTATTTTAAAGTACGAATGTGAAGTTGACAACTGATACACTATGCGACCGTCAATACCCTTATCTCTATCTGTGGCAGTGGCTTGACCAATAATGTAACCCAATGGCAATGATCCTGATTTTGGTACACCAAAGTTATAAGTCTTCTGAGTAAATTGTGGATAAAACTCATCTCGACTTTCCACGTCAATTCTAACTTTTACGGTCGAGCTTTTGCCACCTAAATCAGATGCTTTAATTGAAAATTCATATTTGCTTTTCTGTTCATAATCGAAAACAGCATTAGAGTTAACCAATCCTGAAAACGAATCTATTTGGAACATCTTCCAAGAATCGTCATTTCTATTATAATTTGATGCACTGGGCACAATAGAATAGTTTAACTTTCCATATTTTCCTTTGTCTAAATCGGTTGCTCGTGCAGTAAATATAGAGGTACCCACTCTTTCATTTTCACCGATTGTTTCAAAATATTCGGAGACTGGGAATGTGGGTGCGTTGTCATTTTCGTCAAGAATAGCAACTTCTATATATGCCGCGTTACACAAACACGGTGTACCTTGATCACAAACAACTATTACAAGCTTATGTTTAGGGTTACCAGTATCATAGTCAAGTGTCTTATTAACTGTCAAAATACCGGTTATTGGATGTATGTAAAATAAATTTTCATCATCTCCGGAAGTGATATTGTAAATTATAGCAGAGTTTTGTGAACCAAATAAGTCAGCATCTGTCGCTGCCACTTGAGTTAGCGTGTAGCCAATTATCACATTTTCACTTACTGAAAGATCGAAATCGCTTAGTGAAAATACGGGAGCATTATCGTTGGCGTCTGCTACAGTCACAAAAATAGTGATGGACGTTTTATTATGATGGTATGATAATACTTGTCCTTGTTCAACAGCTGCTAAACTAAGCACGTATGAATCCTGAACCTCCCTGTCTAATCTGTTGACTAATATGAGAGCGCCCTCCATGGTAACATCAAACATGTCCCCTTCGTTTCCAGAAATTACGTGGAAGTCAAGGTTATATTTTTTTAGTACATCGTTGATGCCGCCTATTTGCAGAAGCGATGATCCTTTTTCAGTATCTTCGTTTACGGTTATTCTGAAATAAAGAAATGATGTCTTTTATTATCTGGTTTTCAAATAAGATTTAAAACATAATATTTATCTGAATTTTAAAATTAGATATTATTTTAAATCGGTGATTAGTTCTTATAATGAATATATATATGTATTATGTTAATTATTCCATTTGAATAGAATACAATAATTTTGTAGCCTTTATATAGAAACCGACAATATAGGTTAATACATTACATCCATTACATAAACTGAAATCTTTTAAAAGGGTTTTCAGTGATTAAAATCTATTAGATTTCCTTTTACACTCTTTTACCATTAGAAGGCGTTATGTATTCTTCCTATAAGTTTACTTCTAGCAGCCTCAACTCACGGTTGTGAATACAGTGTAACAGTTACTCCCAATTTAGCTATCGAGTTAGCAAACAAAATGGAAGCTATACATAGCTATAGTAACTTAGGGCATCCGGTTCCTTTCATTAAATTTCAAAGCATCAGAGCAAAGAACTACGAAAAAAAATTCTATTCCCGGTTCTGCCACCCTGTTCTGATAAATGTAATTTAAGTGCCGATCTCGGTGTCCATGTCAAAAGGAATTGACGTGTCTAGAAAAGCAGGATGAACTTATTGAGGCTCAAAAATCTTTTTAAAAACATTTATAGGAATTCTACACAAATAAAATTGCGGATTACATTTGTGGCTTTTTCGTAAATAAATAAAGCTAAACCAGCGGATTGACGATTCCACCTTAACCTAACTAAGCACCTTAGACGCTGGTGCCCATCAACGATCCGCGTGTTTCGTGATAGTTATCCAACTATCTGCCATGAGATTTTCTTCACTACGGGATAAAATAGGATGGTACATTTTCTTAAGGTGTGTAAACTTGCGTATTTAAAATAATTTATACCTGTACGTGTCTTGCCCAATGAACGGTTTTATCTCTGACGAGGCGCCAGTGCTTATTCTAACGGACGCTACTGCACTTCTGTTGGGGCTTCCGTGATCTGTAGCTAGCACAGCCAGCTGCTTGTCTCGTTGGTTGTTCGGCAAAGCGCTGTAGTTCACGAAGATGGCCCCGGTCACCGTGTCTATGTGGTAGCCTTCGCTTGGACGGAGGAATGTGTACGACACCTGGCCATTATCACCGCTGTCCTTGTCTTTAGCGCTAACTTTACCGATTTCCAGTGTACCAGCGCCTTCTGTAGATGTTTTTTTTTATATTAGTCACGATTAGAAAATGCTATATTATCTTTGCAATCAAATACAGCTATTAGTTTCGTTTAAATCTTTGCATCATATTCAAGTTAGTTAATTCTGCATGTCTTTTGAAATTGGATGCATAAACATTATAACATTGAGAGCAGTTATTTCACTACAAAAATTGAAAACGAATGAACTTAGGATCTCGAAGAAATATTAAAGCCCACAAACAATTACAAAATATAGGCTTATATTACTAATATTAAACATTAACCAATTTTCATTGTTCTCATTTGTATTATTATTTAAAAACAAAGATTTTGGTTAATTTCAAAGTATCTACTCGTATATCATACCAGTTAAAATATGTTTAAATTTAATAGTAAAAATCAGTTTAAATTAAATTAAACACAGTAATGATATTAACTTACCAGGCAACACTCTATTATATGATATTTCATCAAAAATAGGACTATTGTCGTTAACATCGGTAACCTGGACTGTTAAAGTAGTTTTAGCCAGATGCTCATTGTCGGAGGCTGTGATGTTCACCTCATATTGTTTTTTCGTTTCGAAGTCTAAAGGTTTATTGAGTACAATCTTTCCGCTATATCTGTCTATTGAAAACGTATTGTCCCCTTGAACAATGGCGTACTTAAGAGCAGGATATGAGTCAACGTCATTTGCAGTAACAGATGTCAGTATCGATCCAACTTCCGCTCCTGTAAAAACAAGAAGAAATCAGCATGAATAAATTCGAGGTTTAAGATACTCCTCTCGTTTGACTGCCACTTTAAAGATTCGTAAAATAAAATGCTCTAAAACAAAACCTCCGTCTCAGTACAATGATAAAAAACAAAGGAACAAAAAGACTTCGAGCGCGGACCGTTCGTTGGGGAGGCACCGCTAAAACATGCACTCGAAAAAATGTAATACCGTCCAATAAATATTGATCCTAAAGGAGAACCTTTTATTTAATCTCGACGCTACAATCGCAGTCGCAATGTTAGCGAGTCGCGGAGTAGGGAATACAAATTATGTAAAATGCCTCCCTCTTTGTAAGATGCTTTTTGTTTTACCAATTTATTTCGCAAAGCTATCGAACGCACTAAACCAATTTAAATGGGAATACGTAAATAGCCGCAAAAACGTGGACACAACGTACCTTCTGATATCGAGATGACATTCGGTGGTGGGAATGTGGGCTGGTTGTCGTTGACATCAACGACGTTAATTTTTAAAGTAGCTGTACCAGTCATTTGGGGATCGCCTTCGTCAGTAACAATAACAGTTAGCTTGTACATTTCTCTTATCTCTCGATCCAGTACTATATTTGTTTTAACCGAACCAGAAAATGCTGGTTCTATTATAAAAGCATTGTCGTGGTTGCCGTCAACGATGTGATATAGGATCCTTGCGTTTGCTCCACGATCGTCGTCTTTTGCAGCAATTTGTACGACAAATTCTCCCTTAGTGTTTCCTTCGAGAACGTTAGCTATGTACTGTTGTTGTGTGAATCGGGGAGCGTGATCATTTTGGTCTAGTAGATTAACAATTACGTCACAATAGGCGTATAACACGGGCGAACCTTCTGTTCTTGCAACTATCACGAGTTGACGACTTGGTCCTGGGTATGATTCGTAATCCAAATTTTCTGAATTATTAACTCTAATGACTCCTGAGTTGGAATCTATTTCAAACGCGTAGTGATCGTTGCCATTTCCGAATTCGTAAATAATTCTTTGGCGTCGTCCATCGCTTCTTAAAGCAGTTACTTGTAATACTTCTTTTCCGTATGGGAAATTTTCTTCAATCGTCACATTATAGGTAATATTTTGAAAATTCAATGTGGGAGATTGATCACTGAAATCGCCAACATGAATTTCAATAAGCCCTACTGAGCTTTGTGGAGGATTTCCTTTGTCTTTAGCCATAACTCGTAAGTGAATAAATTTTCCATTTTCGCTTGCTAAGCTTTGAGTTGCTGTCAGGACACCCGTCGTAGGGTTAATACGAAATCTGTGATTGGCGGTATCTAAAAGCTCAAAAAGAATCTCTGAATTAATTCCTATATCATTATCAGACGCCGAAACACGAAGTAAGCTTTGTCCGGGAGGGGTTAAGGTAGCCATTTGCTCTTTGAACGGGTATTTAGTAAAAATTGGTTTATTGTCGTTTACGTCACTTATTGTTATTTCTACAGAAACTCTTTGCGATCGTGCAATATAACGTCCTTGATCTGTAGCAACAGCTTCGAAGTGGTAAACGCTGGTTTTTTCTCTATCAAAATACCTGTAACAAATTTACGCATTTAGTAAAATTAGTTAATTGTGATACCTCCTGATTTTCAAGTAGGCATAGATATCCTAAGGTATGTGACCAAGGCCTGTATAAGACTTAATCAGTCAATCATTCAATAACGTTAATTGCTAAGTTATGAGTAGAACTGGTGTAGAAAAAGACTGTAGTCTGCTGTATCTATTTATCTTAACAATCTTAAAAAACTTTAGAGCGTAAATTTGTCTTCATTTGCATTATGTCTGGTGTCACTACATAATCAATTAAATTGGGTAGTTTTAAAGGTAATTAACAGATAAAATAATATATAACTTATTACAGTCATGAAGGCAAGAACAAACAAGTCGCTAAAAGAACAAACAATTATTATGGTAAATAAAATGTAATGGTTCTACAATGCACATAATTTATTACTTTTAAAAAGACGTGCAGCAAATATTTGTTACGTTTAATGGTATCAATTCAAGTCTTTTAAATAATACTGTTTATTTAAATTTAAGAGCATCAAACAATCAACTTACCCAGTTGTAAAAATAATTCCTGTTTTATTGTCTATTCTAAACAGACCTTGACTTTCATTGGCTAATGAATAAACAATTCGTTTATTGAAACCCAAATCAGCATCTGTAGCCCTTACTTTTATAATGGATGTATCAATTGGCGCATCTTCAGGAATAGCAGCTGAATAATGACCGGTATCAAAAACCGGATCATTATCATTCTGATCTTCAACTAAAATCGTAATGTTGCATGACCCCTGTAATGCTACTGGGGAACCATGATCAAAAGCAGAAATTGTCAAATGGTATTTGGATTGAGTCTCGCGGTCTAATGTTTTAGCTGTTAGTTTTCCGGACGTGGAATCTATTGAAAATTTGTTTCCATTGTTTCCCGAAATAATACTATATGTTATCATTCCATTCGCACCAATATCTTTATCTGTGGCTGCAACTGTATGTATAATTTCAGGTTCATTATTTTCAGGAACGGCTAACGGATAACATGAGCCTGTTTTGAAAGTCGGCGGATTGTCGTTTACGTCTAAAATGCTTATTAAAACAGTGGCTACGTCAAAATTTGTTGTTGATTGAAAAGTACTGGAATCAGTGACATAAACAGAAAAAATGTATTGGTCTGCCTCCTCTCTGTCAATTTTTGTTTTCACAGTGACTGTACCCAACCGTTCATCAATAGTAAATTTATCATCAGCTAATCCAGGTGGTATCATATAAGTAAGATTTCCTGTAACGAATAATCAGTATTAACAGAAGCAGTTAGCTATTTAAAAAAAAAGATGTCTAATATGTGAATGATGAAAAATTTTACCTATATTGCCTCTAGATGATTTAGCATTTAATCTGGTCACAAAACTGCCCGGACGTATGTCTTCACTAATGTTGGCTCTATAAACTAAATCTGTAAATCTGGGTGGGATGTTTGTTAATGCTTGCAAATTCAAGAGCAGTGTCATATGGCTTTGTCTGGGAAATGGAGTTCCATGATCAGATGCTGTAAGATTTAATTTATACTGCCCTGGGCGTACTTTAGTAGTTTCCGAAGAGAATTTCTTCGATAACGTCAACTTTCCAACATCGTAATCCATGGAAAAATACGCATGGTCATTTCCACTAGAGATATAGTACGATATTCTACCGTTGTCGCCAGAATCTGCGTCCACAGCCAAAGCCTGATACAGTATCCCTGATATCGTATTAAGTGTAACAGATACTTTATTTTTTGACACAAAAATAGGTATATTATCATTCGCATCAGTGACAGAAATATGTACTGTTGCCAGTGTAGACATTCTTTCAGAGACGTTTGTAGCCAAATCAGTAGCTTCAATAATTAACCAATAATCTTTTATTTCTTCAAAATCCAGAGTAGAAGTAAGTGTCAATGTACCAGTCAATGGATCTAAGCTAAAAATATTTTTTGTAGATGGTAAAGAGGAAACGATGTGAAAATTTAATTCACCATTAGCGCCGGCGTCATCATCTCTTGCTGTAAAATTATAGATGGCCAATCCTATTGGTGTGATTTCAGATACTTCTATGTTTATGGGATCTTGAGACCATTTCGGTGCATTATCGTTTACGTCGACTATTTCTATCTTAACAGTGACAGCGCTACTTTGTGGATTATTCGTTGCTGATGTATCTAACGCTCTCACTTCCAATCTATATTCATCTTGAATTTCTCTGTCTAATTGCCTTGCTACAACTAATGATCCAGTTCGTCGATCTATCTCAAAAGTGCCTGGCCAATGATCTAACGTTAACGGCATAAGAAGATATGAAATTTGTCTCTCTTCGTCATTGTTTATTGAGTTATCTTGTAAGTCGCTATTGTCGCAACATGCGACTGTTCCGACGACGTGACCAATTTTGGCATTTTCTTTTACCTAAAAGTTGAAATACGGTTAAAATATATTAAACTTTTTAGTATTATTCCCCATATTTTCTTTATTTTAATGGTATTTTAATATTATGAATCAATGTATGCACTTACTTTAAAAGATAAACTTGAACTGGTGAAAGTAGGTCTGTTGTCATTTAAATCCAAAACTTCAACCTTCAATTGTCTTACAGTTTGCCTTGGAGGCTGGCCGCTATCCGTTGCCGCCACTGTTAAACGGTATATAGATCGCTCTTCGTGATCCAGAACTACAAAAATTATTATTAATAAGGTATGTAGATAAGCATATTAATAAGGTATATTACATAAGAAATAATGAGAAATATACATTTACATTTTTGCTTGCATATATTTGTATCAAGATCAAACAATATTTTAAGATTTATCCATAATAAAGTTAGCAAATTAATAAGGAATTAAAAGTATAACATTTAAAAAAAAAGAAAAAAATCGAATTTACTGTCACAGCTTACCTGTACTTGTCTTTATAACTCCAGTATTGGAATCAATAACAAAACCCCGTAACCATCCATATCTCTATCGTTCAAGATTGAATACGATACAGTCGCATTAATACCATTATCTTTGTCTATAGCCTTTATCCTGGCCACGTCTGCTCCCGGTTGCTGTTCTTCTCTTACACTTACAACATCTTCTCTAGGATCAATAATTTCTGGTGAATTATCATTAACGTCCGTAATTTTAATAGCTATAGGAACTCTGTTTGACCGCGGCAAATTGCCCTGGTCTCTCGCTTCAGCAAATACCGAGTAAAATGATTTATATTCCCTGTCCAAAACTTCTCGTGTTGTTATTACACCTGTAACAAAAAAACTTCAATTAATTTCAGTAACAAGCGTCGATAAATAGTGATGATAATATTTAAAAGAGCAGTCTTTAATCCTTAATTACCACTCTTTACTATCGAACATACGAAAATTCACGCGAGAATTCATTAAAGTTAAAAACTATTAAAGAACTATTAAAGTCTAAATTTAAGTTTTCATGAAACGGAACGCTTCCAGCAGAATGTCTATGATTATCCATACGCCACTCCCTGTCTGGAACCTAAAACTCGTGATGACAGAACTGGAAAGGACAACCGCGTGATTACACAAAACTGCCTCAACGAAAAGCGGTCCTTAACTGACGTCGATATAGCCGATATTTCCGTAGATCGAGATAAAGCTGTCGAGAGATATTAATAAGATGTGGCAGAGGGCCCCGTAATGAGCGATTTGAAGCGGACGATATTTCTCAGCGCAACAACATAACATATATCGTCTCACTGACATTTAAGTAAGAAAATACCTTTACACATTGGGATGAGATACACGCATTACTGAACAAAGAGTAAAGTGACTCCCTGCGAAAGCATTTAGACTGAAGTTTATTATCTTTCTTCGCTTCATAATAATTTATCCTATTCCAATTTAACGTAGATACATATATATTATAATTAGTACAATTTATAGTCAAACCGTCGCAGTTCTTGAAGACATTTTACGAGTATAATTCATTAGAGTGCGCCTGAAAATAAAAGATACCCTTCAAGGTAACGAGTTGTAGGTCCGCGCAAAGTCCTACATGTACATTCGTAACGTATGAGCTTTAAATACCCGACGACAGTATCATGGCCTGCTGGGGCTCGTAATAAAACATGGAAGAGAATAGCGAGGTTCCTACATAGCAATATTTTAATAATAGTTAATGGCAGGTCACGGCGCTTGCGCGTGCGACGACGTTTATAACTCGAAATTGACGCGCATAAATTCATTCCCTCCTGTTGCGGTTCAACTATGCTTGTTTTTGCTTAGAGGTATTTAAATAACACTATATGAAATATTGATAAAACTGTAGTAAATAAGTCAATGTAAAAATATATTTATATGCATTGTATTTTTATAAATGTTTGCATGTAACAAGATTCGAATACGGCTTTGAAGACTACTACCGAGTAGGCTATCGGGCCATCGGAATATTCAATAACCTTTAGTTTTTTTGCAAACTTGATAGTATTAAAAGTATTTTTCGTCGCTACAGCTCCTGTTGAAATCCGAATTCCACATCAGATACATGCTCGATCCGATCGTATACAGTTGTCATTGTGAATGATTTACGTACATCGAGTGAACTCCATGGTAGTGCTCCTAAAGATGCACTAACTAGCTCGCGAAGTGTCGATTTCCGATATACCAAATTCAGATGAAACGATCGACCATTCAGCCGATTAATATGGTGATAACACGGCACCTACCCAGCCACAGCGCGACCATACCCACTAAACAAAAACTAGCATCACATTGAATAGCAAATACATCATTAGTTTCCGCCTTACTGATACATGAAAAGAACTAAAATTGTCATATCTTCTTAAGCGATTCCTTTAGATCTGTCAACGAAGACAACTTCCGGTCACTATCAACTGTTAATAAGTAATAATAGTATTACGCAAACACAGGGCGACCCAATCGCCTTCAACGTCGGACCGACAATCTGAGAAAGAGTAAGATGGAAGACCGGAGATCGATTGAAACATCACGAAACAACCAGACCCGAAAACCAATCATTTGTTTGTTGCGCAAATAAAGACTGCAACTGGTATTCGACGCCAAGATCCAGGCTCAGCATATTAGGTACGCTACCCATAAAGCCACAGGATGGTCATCAATTTATATAAAAGCTCTAATAGACATTACATTTTTTACAAAGCGTAATCCAACTAAATGGGTTCTATCTATTTAATTATATCCAAACATTGAACCCTAAATGCTATAATCGTAAACGATATTCATGGGAATATAAGAGCAAACACCCTCTTCACTCTGCTCCCTTTTCCTTTAAATTGTGCAGGTATTAATGTGGCCCATATTTACACAATCCGTTTGCTCAGTTGACGAGTCTTAAGCCACAACACACTTTAGGTTTTAGCTTTCAAAAGTGCCGGCAACGCAAACAATGCGCTGAGAGGTTGGGTGCTGTTCAGCGGAATAGTTCTTTAGCTAATCAAACACCAGTAAGGACCCTCGGCTCGTTAATATTACGGTACTACATTGTTCTAACACGACAAATGCATGGACTTTGGCTTTATAGAATGGATTAACTTATGAGATGATTAAGTATTTCAAAATAAAAGATTCTAAAATTATTCTACAACTAATCAGACTATGCTGTCTAGATATAAGAATAATGAGTAGTTATATAAGGATGATTTTGGTTTTTTTGTAATTTACGCTAAAAATCAATTTTAAATTAAAGTACGTCCTGGTTTTTTACTTTTGATACTAAAAATACAATTTTACCAACAAATTCAACATAACATCGTATTTATTATACTCACCAGAAATGGGATTAACGATGAAACTAATATTCGAAGGGAAGAGGCTGTATCTCACGACGGCGTTGTCACCTATATCCGCATCAGTGGCTGATATTTTGCCAACGAATGCCCCCGCTTTGTGATTTTCTTCCACTTGGAATTCGTATGCGGCTTGTATGAAAATTGGATCGTTGTCGTTTGCATCAACAACATTGACAACGAGACTTGCGCTGGCTGAGAGTGGGGGGATGCCATTATCAGTGGCAATTATGGTCATCTTATGTTTCGCTGTCGTTTCTCTATCGAGAGTTTCGGCGAGATAAATCCAACCCGTTGTTGGCTGCACGTTGAAGTAATCTTCGTGAGTATTGTTCTCTGATAGAATTTTATAGGTGATTCGCGCATTGTTGCCCGTATCTTTATCTATAGCCTGGATTTCTAGTATCTGTAAAATATTATTGTTGTTCAGTCTTTATATTTATTTTCGTAAGCCAACCATTCGACATTATTAAAAAAAATATTGTTATGAATTTCATTGCGATTAATTTTACGCTTTTAATAAAATTAAACGCCTTAAAATCCATGAATCTTTCGCTTTATTCAATGTATAGTATTAACTCAAAACAAGTTAAGAAATGATACATGAAAAAAATGCAGGATTTTTTTTAAATAGCTAACGAAAATCTTACCTTCGATTTAACTGCTTCAGATTCCAACACATTAGCGCTATAAGAATCATGTTCGAAAACCGGCGCATTATCATTTACATCTTGCACATCTACCACCAAAGTCAAATTAGCACTAAGCGGTGATGTCCCACCATCTTCAGCTGCTATGACCAAAGTGTGTCTAACCAGATTTTCGTAGTCCAACGGCCTGTTGAAGAAAACACTTACAGTATGGTTGTGTTGACTTTTTTGCAAAATTGTTTGTAATATACAAGCGAAACGAAATATTTACTATACTTGTTTCGCTGCCGACATTTTACTTAATGATTAATGTACCTTAATAGAGTCACCAATCCATGTTGTGAATTAACAGCAAAGGTGTTGGGAGGTCCCGAGGCAGACAGGAGACTGTAAGATATTTGCCCGTTCTTTCCATCGTCTTCATCCGTAGCTCTTGCTGCGTAAACCACTGAAGCAATAGGCGCTGATTCAGCAACTGAAACTCTCACTGAAGAAGTTCCGAACTCCGGAGCGTTGTCGTTAACGTCTTCTAATGTTATTTGAACCTGATGAAAAGAAATTAAATATTATTATTTTGATTACATATGCTGGCACTAAGTTATTACATGCCGGGTACGTTTAAAATGACATATGCCATCTAAAGAAACAGTAAAGTAAGACACGTTAATAGAGACAGAATTTAAAGCTTAGTACTACAGTTTTCAGTATCACCTCCTGATTTTCCATGCAATACGGACAGTACACCAACCTGAGTCTGATCATAGCTAGCTGGGTTTCCGTTAGCAGCTTGAACGTTCAATAGATATGAAGAGGTAATCTCGCGATCTAATTGTGTTGCCGTTCTGATCGCACCAGTGTGAGGTTCGATGCTGAGGTGGTGTTCCGGATCACCGGAGACAATGCTGTACCGAACCAGCTGCTTGCCTTGAAACAAAATATTCATCTATTAGTTCTACTGCTTTAGTGTTAGTATTAAAATGTATAATTTTGTATTCTTATGGACGACATGGCCGATGACTGCTTATACAGTCATCGGCCTTATGGGCTAGGGACTCGTGGAATGAGTTTGATCAATCCAGCTAATACGATTACTATTACGAATCGAACAAGCGTACGTTTATGATCTTGTATCAATTTTAAAAACCGACTTGTCGGTTTTCAAGTCAAGTTTTTTAACGAACTCGGAAGGAGTAAAGCAAAATTTTCATTACACAAAAATCTGAGGAGGATGGTCACATACCAGTGCGACATTTATAGACAGGCACTTCATAAAATGGTATAATTATTTAATATGTGATGTCGGCTTAAAATCAACGACTTTTTTTCAATAGACGAATTCACGACAGTTGCTTGTATCAATCAATATATACAAATATAATATTTTACTTTTGCCAACGGTACAATTGCAGTCTGTTGTAATGTTATAAAATGCATAAGTAAGTAACGTTATCACATTAATCTTATTATTTTATATATAAAACTAGTTTAATGTAGGTAGCTTTCTATATGAATTAACATTTTCTAAATTTTTAACAAAATTGTATACGTTTACCCCGTTTCAAATGAACTAATAACAATTTCTTAAATGTAAACACGCAAAAGAGGGTTCCAGTTTTGCCGGTTTCGAAAAAAAAATTATGAAACCAATCTGGAATGAAACAAAACAAATTTGTTCCGCCTCTGTCACTTCGCACTATATTTGGAATCTTTTAGTTTTTCTCCATAATTATATCCTAATGTCTTTTAACGCGGGGACAATCGTCAATTCGCGGAAGATTAAGGGTAATGCTTTGGATCGAAGCACGGGTAAAATGGCTGCTCATTCTACGTCGTAAAATTCGTCGCCTTTTTGTATGTATGTGCTCGTCTTAATTTTACCAAACTGAGATTTTAAGCTTACACACAATAATGTGTGTGTAAGCATAAACTCAGATTCATACTCGCTTGCTAGGCTTATTTTCGATAATGTTACAACTATTTGCTTATGTAACTTCCTCCCTATAAATTCGTAATTTTATTTTTACGTTACATTTTAGCTGTCGTGATGCAGGCCGTTCCTCACGAAACTCGTCGTGTAGTATCTAAATAAATATCGTTGTTAGGGTATTTATGTGCATTGGGTTCTTCACTTTGGGGCTATTGGGTTCTACATTACACTATTGGATCATCATATCTCCAAAGTATGACAACTCAGACATATTAAAATTTTATATTAATATACTCTGAAACAATTCTGAGTAATTCAACCATTATTGATTTGTATTTCGACTCTGTTGGTGCAGCGGATAATCCGTCGACTCCAATGCTACGGGTCGCAGGTTCGTGTCCCGCACGGAACAACCGATACAGACAACTGATTTCATATCTACTAACAACCTATATATATATATTTGTCTCAATATGAACTCATATCCACACGAACTTTATTAAAACACAAAATTTTACTAATAGATAAGTACTTAGGTAGAAACCAATTTACAGCTTTTATTTCCTTCCTTGGTCCTCTCAATTTGGAAAGGATTATAATATAATTAAAATCTATGCGTATGTGTTATGATTAAAATCTTTATTAAAGATCTGTTATTTCAATAAATATTTAAAATTTTCAATTGTAGATCAATTAAGTAAAAAAAAAGAATAGCTCACAGTTAGGCAAAGACCTTCTCTCTAATATTTTAGAGAGCCTCAAATTTTGTCTTTGGAGCCGGGAAGGGATTGCTACACTGATATTTTTCATTATCTATGACAGGATTATTTCTCAGAAATGCATGTTTCCTCGCAATATTCACTTTCACTGTCGAGCACGTAGGAAATTCAGCACTTAAAATTGCTATAAACAACTTTAGCGGTGCCGGCACCGGGGATCGAACCCAGGTCCCACGCGTACTATGAAATTAAATCACGCGCCCTGTCCACGAGGCTACAAAGGCACAGCTAGATCACAGAAAGATTTATTATCTTAGGCGATAATTTAAGTAAACTTTCCTACACTTTTATCAACTATATGTTCTAGGACACGCAACTACCTCCCAAAACTGCATTATTTCTATCAAAATTTTAATTGGCACTTATCGCGGCAGTTCAAGCGATTCATTGTCGTCGGCCATCTTTTTTTTTTTTCGGGGCGTCCGTTTTTTGCGATCAAGTTTTTTCCTCCGCCGTTTTGGGCAGATCGGTTGACGGTAGGAGATTGATATACTGACTTATTCACCGACGTTCTCGGCAGTCTTTGTCCCTGTAACAGGTCCCTAGCAACCTCGCCCCTACCCTCCCCACCGTCCCGTCCCCCGATGTCCCTTTGTCTCTCCTCTTTATGCAGCCGGTGATGCGACGTCGTCTTATTTTCGAAGATTTTACGAGGGCCCCCGCTTTTAATGCGGTGATCTGTGTTTGTTTTCGCTTCGAGATTTTTCGGCGTTCTTCTGCGTTGCTATGGGGACGATTTTAGATCAAGTTTATTTACGACTAATATTACAACTAACACTAAGAAATCATAATTAATACGTGAGATATAAATTGAGTTATTAAATTGATATAATCTTTTGAAATTAAACTATAATTTACGGATTTTATAGCGTTTCATTTTGTTTTTATATTCCCGACGTTTCGATTGCTTTACAGCAGCCGTGGTTGATCTAGAGGACAATCTAATATGATCATGCCTTATAAAAAAAATACCTCAGTTTCAATAATCAAACACAGGTATGAGGAACGACATTAGGTCATGAACTCATCTGCTTAGTAAGAAGGTGTTATCCAGACGCCTGGATAACACTTTTTTAATTAGTTCTGCAGGTAACCAACAGTGCAACCACTGTTGTATTCGGGTTTGAAAGTTATAAAGTGTCAGTATAATTGCAGACTGTGAGGCTCGAAGTCTAGTAACGTATTTGTGACATATATATACGTTATGGTTACACATAACAGACATTATAGTTATACAACATACATTAAAGATGTCGTTTCACTCCAGTATGTGTGGAGTGACACAACAATATTGTTGTCTGTGACACAATAATAGTGGTGACACTACGATGATACGAAAAATAATATGAAACCGTTGGGCCAAATAAGCAGTGGTGAAAAGA
Source organism: Bhutanitis thaidina (assembly GCA_029286595.1). Classification (NCBI taxonomy): domain Eukaryota; kingdom Metazoa; phylum Arthropoda; class Insecta; order Lepidoptera; family Papilionidae; genus Bhutanitis; species Bhutanitis thaidina. Next base: position 16,042,409 of record JAGSMS010000022.1, on the reverse strand, counting down.
GGGCCAGAACAAAGTAAGGGAAAGGACTGAAAATTTCTGGAGCTCTGATCACTATCCAGTATTTCGGTATAGGGTTGTTAGAGCTTATTCTATTCTATTACATATAGTAATTAATTGAAAAATATGATTGTAATTAAAAAAAATATTGTTGATACTTAGTACTTAGTATCTGCGTAAGGAGTAAATCTCCATCAGAGCTCATTAAACCCGAACAGCAGCGTGGTCCCGTGGCTTACCTGTCTCACGTCATTACGAAAATTTATTCGCACTCAAGCTCTCTAAATTGAAATCATTAATGCCTCTGCCGATTATCTGGCTCACGCGGCGACACACCCGCTTTCAATTAAGACTTGTAAAGATCTCCCATGTGAATTGTTCCGATCTCCGATTTCAGTTAAATGAATTAATTATCTCTAAGTGCGATTATCTCCGGCATTTAAATGCCATTGGGAATGAACCTGGGAAAGTAAGCTTATCGGCCATCTAGGATCGCGGCGAAATCTTTTTTAGAATTGCATCTATGGGGCCAAGTCACATTCTGGTGGAGCGGCTTCGTATGTTAATTATGTTATAGAGATAAATGAGAGTAAAGGTTAAATAGTACACTGGGTTAGCGTCGGAAACACTAATAGAAAATGTAACAATAACTTTCGTAATGTGAGCGTTCAATACTATTTACTGTACTTGTAATTTAACTTTATCGTTCCTCCGAATTTTAACTATTTCAGATAAATCGATCATCCGTTCCCTAATCTTAATGATGAATAGATGTAATTGTGTAGGAGCGCGAGTTACTATCTCCAGTAATGCAAAGCGTTTTAATACACAAATCGTGTAAACCATTTCTGTCCCAACTTCCAAATAATGCGGCGTAAAAAGTTTTAAAATAATTGAGGTGCGGGGGTTTCAAAAAAGAAGTCTAGAAGGGCACCGACAAAAACTGTCGTTGCGAGAGAGGTTTGTTGACCTCCATTGGATTTATTCGGTCGGCTGCTGCGCGGCGCAGTCCGAGCGTATCCTTGGATTTCTCGGGATTCGAATTTCAAATTTTCAGTCGCGGACACAAGAAGGCGCGAACCAGATCTTGATACTTCAACCGCGTAAAAGTATCAATCGGTAAGTTGAATTAATAGCACCTACTAGTTTTCAATAGAACGGCTGTCAGGCGGTCATAAATTACGCGGACTGCGTGTGGTCCAATGCCGAAGTGGTTTGGTGCGAGTCAATAATATAATTAAATTGAGCTTTGATTAGAAACACACCTACTGTATCGAAAGTAACACGTTGTGTAACTGTTCTCGTATATAATTTGTAGAGAATCATAACTGTCCCGCTGCGGACGGCACGTAACTGTCTGTAACCGCTACGAAGAACTTTGTGTTAAGGATCTATGTTGATAGTACTGAAATATAAATATATATATCCAAATGTGCAAAATGTGTATGTGCAACGTAATTTGTATAAAAGTTCTAAAATTTTTAAAATATTATTTACGCCTTTTGGCGCGTTTCATTTTCAGTCTTTAATACTCCCGATGTTTCGGGTGCTTTTCTACGCAGAATGTACTTAGTGTACCATGAGATCGTGCAGTGATATACTTCGTTTTGGATTCAATTTAATTTATCACATGATCCTAAACCGGCGGTAGCACCCAACCATCGTCTCTATTGAAATCAGAATGTTTCTTTTTATTATTTCAATAGCCTTGCGGATCACCCTTAGCTGGAAATGGTATTCTCTTGCGAGGATTTGCGGCCTACCAACTCCAATGTAATGTCCCAACAATTTAGAATATAATCACCGACTGAAGACTACCTGGAGCTTCCAGGTTTCACGTCAGCTATGTATTTACACGTATCTTTAGCTTACTCTATATAAGAGAGACCACATTCACAATCATATTCGTACATTTCTGCATCTTGTAGGGGGACATTGCACTTGCCATTGGTTTGAAAATTCAAATGTTGTTGTATTCGCGTAAATACAAGAAGTCAGATCTACCTTATTGGAGATAAGTAAGTGTGCAGTGACGACCTGCGCAGTGTCGCGGGAAGTCGATGGATGCAGGTGGCTCAGGACCGAGCTTCGTGGCAATCTTTGGGGGAGGCCTATGTTCAGCAGTGGACTTCTGATAGGCTGAAATGATGATGATGAAGTGTACCAAGACTGGTACTGACAACATTTGTGTGTCAGTACCACCATCCGTAGAATGGACTAAATTTGAACCCTTCACTAAACTACGACAAATATGACCGTTGTACTTTATTATTTTAATGGCATTACAATTTTCAAATATTAGATAACTTCGTTAAAAATGCACCCAGTTGATAGCCATCTATGGATCATAAAGTCTAAATTAGGGGGGAAATCGGCATATTATCTATGGATAATAAGTAATGGTAAGGTATACCCGACATTCTACTGGCTATCTATCGGTTTTGTGCATGGATTATAACTATATGTTTAGGTATACTCTATAAACAGTAACATTGAAAATCATCGGATTTTATTTTCATTTCCAATATTGTCATAACTTTTCTAAAAAAAGGGTTAAGTTACAAAACTCTCCTGGCCTCCTTATATAAGTTTTTATTATAGTCAATAAAGTTGTGATGTGATCAAACAACATTGACTATCGTAACAAGTGCTGAAAATTTGAGCCCGGTCATGGGAGGGAAAGTATTATTAGCTTAATGATACGAATGTGATTATAATTAGTCCGGTAATAAAACGTCTAAAATAAAAATTATAACCGAGTCTACCACCGGCGGGACAAGTTGTCTAATTTAATACATAAGTTCACCTGATACACATTTGTCCGAACGGTCTTTAAATGATATATTTTTTTAATGAATGGATTTTTATCTGCAGGCGTATAGGCTATAAATCCGGTGGGGGCGTGCGTTTGAGCATTGAGCTTGAATATTATGGTGCTCTTTCTAATTAAGTACGGGCTTGGCCCCGGCTGGCTGAGTTTGTGACGTAAGTGATAGACGGAAAGCGTATTTACAACGTATATGCATAATTTCTCTCCATAGGATGGTTATCTGATATTGAACAGACATTCACTTATCTTATTGCCTCTGTCGTGCCTCGTGTCATGAGACCTGAGTTCAAACCCCAGCCGCAGCTAAATTTTATGCAATAAAGAAATATTACGTCATTGTATCAGATTGATACGTGGCTGTGCCTTTATAAGCATATAGCGTGTCTCATTTCGGAAAAAAGAAAATTAGAGCAGGTGTCTTTGTGTTTTGGTTAATATATACGACACTTATTAAGCCCTGCGATAATATCAATTATATACTTGTTGTTTATTGCTGTTAATACTGAACTATTTACTTCGAACGAATTAACAACATTCCTGCTACTAACTATTTGCTAACATTCCACCTGATGGTAAGCAACTAAAGACATCTGCAAACAACTTCAATTGAAGAAGTGTATAGATATTTTGTCACCCTATACCTTTTAAACTGTAATACAACAGTGCTTGAATTACTGATTAGCGCCAGAAAAGGGTAAGAGTGGTATTGGTAGCTGAAGACTTCTAGGTAGATAAAGAGTCTATCATCTAGCAAATATGCTTGATATTGTTACCCTTGATCGGCAATCGAATTATACAATTATCCAACAGTTTATTATTTGCGCTTGTAACTTGCACCATACAAAATGATACATTCTCTTTAAATTTCAAATCGGCATTTTCCTATTGCGGAGATTTGATTTGCAATCTTATTATTTTTTTATTATCTTCGATTATTTTCTCTTAAAGGTAAGAGTAAAGGCTGGTAAGGACCAGCATGTAAATAGTTCTCTGCAGGACACATGCCTCTCCCGTGAGGTGGATTTGACATAATCGCCTCGCACGGCAAGCGGATTGGCGATTGCTGTACCAGAAAGGTCGCATCTTAAACGCTGCTGCCCGTCGTCGGTCTGCTTAGTGCATTTAGGTCAGCTAATTTTCGTGATGGTTACACCGCCATCTGTCGGTAGCCTTTACGTTTATCATGGCTTTTCCTTTGATCGCTTCTTACAACACCTACGGGAAGAAAGGGGCTGGCAGATTCTTACGTCGATGAAAACCACATCGATCTTCAATGCCGATCAATCAATTTATTCATAACACGCAACCGTATCAAACCGTATCAATTGAAGATTTTTTAACTTAAAAGTAAAGGGTAACTGTCTCTGTGGAATGAGGGAGTCGGTGTCTTCCTGGTTGGATCCGCTAGTGATTTTTTCCGGTAAACATCGGTGTGATAGTATCAGTAAGTTATGGGCAAGCCTTAGAACGCTCTTCTGCTATAACGCTGCTACTTTAGATACAAGGTAGGCTGTCTATAGCATCTATTAATTTTGAAACCAATTTATCAGATTTGTTCTAATCTTAATGTAGTTCATTCAACATACAATGCTATGAATGTTAATTTTAGATAAGAGTTACTAAATCAAATAATAACAATATATTTGAATAACAAAATAATATCATTTGAATAATTCTGATTCACTTTACAGACAGTAAATAATTTAAAAAAATAGCGCACCGAAAAGATACATTATTTTACTTGTACCGTTTTTTATAATATTTTGGTTATAGTGAACTTAAAGTCAGCATTCACTCCCTACACCGTAAGCAAATATTACAGATTTCTATTCAGCACTATTCAGCATAGCCAAACCACTTTCCACCTCCCTACGGGATAAAACGTGAAAGATAGTTTGTACTCAGAGATTGCCAAAACTGACCTCTTACAACACCTACGGAAGGACACATTTTCCAATGCCGCCACCGTGTTGTGGGTCAGTAATATTTGCTAATTACAGCAGAATTACTGCTTCGTTGTTTTAGGAAATGATTTCCCTTTTTAAAAACAGATTGGGGTCTGATAAAACTTAGCCGGCTCTTAAAAAATTCAATATAAATATCCACAGTTTAATTACGCGTTAAAGTAAAAATTAAACATTCTTTACTTCCTAAGCATACGGAAATACCTTATCAATGAACTAGAGAGAACTTAGACTTGTACCTTTTGTAGCTACTCAAATAGTAATTTACCAAAAGGAAAATAAAAATATTCATATATTTACTTAAACCGAATTGTTAAGGGATGCCTCTGAATCAGGAGACCCTGGTTCTCTTCTCTATATGGAGGGTGCGTTTGCGTGGTGCGACCAAACAGAATTTCGAAACATGTGTGAATTGTATCGTTGGCCTGGATACTAAGACGGTGACAGGCTCACCACTTGTCACGTTATTCAAAATAAGCTCAAAATGTATGCCTAGAGCTCTGACCAACCCTACGGTCACGACCCTGGTGAAAGCTTATTTATATTTGGATGATCGTGTAATTTAACAGAGCGGTCCATTTTATACAAATTAAATATATAAGGCTCTTAGAACTATGGATATCTGCTCGCTATCTTGTATTATAACAATGGCGCGGCAATAGCGGAATTCTCACAGACAAGTGCGCGACGTACCCTAACGGTGGAGTTTGCAATTCAGTGATTTACAGAGCAACGGCTTGCAACAGAATAAACGTGGAGTTGTACGAAAAGACGGTCTGTTACACCGAAGCGGGAAACTTCACAATTTTCCAAACATACTGTTACTATTACATATAAAGAAAGCTTTTCCGGAAGTTTTATTGTCCTTGACACAGAAGGTGAAGACAGGCGCACCTCCTGTAACGTTGTGCCAAATATGATCTGGTAAAATGTGGGTTGAAAGGACTAAATTGCCTAAGACCTCTGACCGCCACAGTCGTGACACTTAATTTTTTAATGATTTATTGTATTTATTATATATATATATTTGAAGATATTGATATTCTTGTATATATATCTAAAATGACGTGACCGTGACTGCTGTAAAGCACACGAAACTTGTTAAAAACAAAATTAAAGGCCACGAAATCGGTAAAAAAAAAAATTGGAATCCATTTTTGTGTTAATCTTTGTTAAAAAGTAAACAAATCGAAGTAACATTGCGTGACATTTCGAATAAATTTCCAATTATCCTATCCTATATATCTATTAGTCATATGTCAACAAGTGAAGTCGCTAAATTTCGAAGACTGAGGTAATCCCCTGACCACTTACCTTAATTAGGACAGAAACAAATGCGTTCGTGTAATTTACTTCACTTATTCATGGAATACTTTCACATTACACTGTTAAGAGATCACAACAAAAAATTGAAGATCATTGTAAATTGGCCTCGTACTTGGACCCCGACCTCGCCACGCATTAAATACTCGAACGGCTAGATTATAATGGCGCTAATTGAATTTCGAGACGTGCATTTCAATGCAAATGACTTGAGTGGTTTTATGTTACGAGTTTGAATCAACGATAGGTATAATTTTTAGATCGAATTAACAATATTCACATTGCCATAATGGCTGTTATCAATTAGCTAATGCGATCGGAATCTATGTTGAATCTTGCATTGTTGATTGTATTTTAATAATGGATATAACAGAATGGCTTTTGGCCATAAAATAAAAAAAAAATGCGATTATTATTAAGTTACAATAATAACATTTGCTATTTCAGAAACATATGTCTTTTATTAGTAATGCAAATAAAATTTGTCAACGTTACTAAGGCAAGTCGATTAACGGCGATCTCCGAATCTTCGGAAAGGATCATGGAAAGTCTTTCGAAAGTTTCGGTTCGAGCTTTCCACGTAGGCGATTGACCGCGAGTTCGAGTTGCTGCTTTGTACCCAACATAAAGCTTTAATGTACAAAACTTTTGAAATTAATCAACCGCTTATAACGAAACTTTGTATGCATGTCAGTAGAAAACTTTTAGAAATGTTCAGTTACAAAGTAAATAATTGTAATTATCTGTTATTATGGAGAACTAGTATATACGGAAGTTGATGGGTGAAGGTGGCTCAGGACCGAGCTTTGTGGCAATCTTTGGGGGAGGCCTATGTTCAGCTGTGGACTTGTGATAGGCTGAAATGATGATGATGATGTTGGAGAACTTATAATCTCTCTAATCTAGCTTTAATACCCTAACAAAGTTTCATTTGAAATTAGTCAATAGACCAATTTTAATGAAACTACTAATAAGAAAAAAAAATTGGAATTTAAAATTTGTTTGAAAGGTTTTGTGGCGTAAACGCTCGTAATTAACTTTTCTGTATTTATAACTGGGGACCAATTAGCAAGCATCTGCAGTCAATAAATCTGTAAATCAATAAACCATTGTTGTAGAAAACGAATTCGCAGACTTTTCAAGTAAGTTTTGCACCATTTTGAAATACGGTGTAACAGAAGGTATGGTAGAATAAATATTAGTAGAACAACGCAACGCTTCGAGTGAGATAGCAAGCGTACTTTATTGACTGCCTTTGATTTATAAACGATGTTTCAATGAATTTATGAAATTATAATCGAAAATCTAATGTCAATACTGAAGTATGTTAAATGATAACATTCTAACGGGACAAGCAGGATAAATATCGGCGTAAATATAACATAGATACGGTAAATAATGTGAATAGCAATATCAATAAGTATTAATCACCCGTAGGGGTTGGTAGTTATTACGGATTTTGACATTGCATGACTCAGCCATACGGGCTGACGCAACTCTCTTTTCACCTCTTCGAGAGATAGCTGGATGTTACCCACGGATTAGGGTGTGTTGGATTCTTACGCCGCAACCACGTATATTTAAAATATTGACGTTAATACACCGTACAAAAAAAGACACTTGAATTCGAAACTCAATATAACAAATGCCAGTCTGCCGATATGAACTGTAAAACATGTGCTTTGATTGTTCAGTACAAAACAGGTACAGACCTAGTTATAAAGAGGTGAATGTGAAGTCATACAATGGTTGCACATAACATCCTCGTGATCTTACCTAGGACAATGGGCGATTACGTATTTGTGCATAGATATCCACACTTTGAGAGCTTGGCGCAAACGAGAGGCTACTGCGATAGGTGTTACGTATTCAATAGCTCCTGTATAAAATTGTCATTGGTACCGGTATTATAAAGTCACGACTGTTTCGCATTATGGATGAAACACAGACGTATAGTATTAAATAAAGTCAGATTGGATTGTTTGATAAACTGTTCTTATCTGTTATATTAATTCCGGATCTATTAATTGGCTATCGTATGCATTTTATGTATCAGAATGTCGGACATCTTATTCAATGGAATGTACGCATTTATTAAGATATCCGACATTCTGGTATGAGGTTTTGGTCTATAATTTATTGCTTCTTATTTTCTTCAACAGTCATTTATCTCTTCGTTGCTGGATATTAACGCCCCGTAGAGAATATTTTCCATATTCTCCATGCTTTGAAGCGAGTTGACTATTGCACCACCAGAAATCTGGCATCTTAGACTAGCTGTACGTTACTGCTCTGGATACTTTATATCTGCCGATATGCGGCGACATGTGAAACTTAAGTCAACACTGAGAACTTTAAGTCAGTGCAAATTCGACTAAACACATCTCTGCCCCCGTGAGTATGATATGCGAAATTAATCTTATTAATACGTTGAATTTGTTTGTATACTTCCATATAGGATTTATGTATGTGTAATGAGATAATAAGCACAGTGAGCTTAGTGAATTTAAAATTAAATTATATAATAAAATAATGTTTCAACAATACCTAAAGATATCAATGTAAACTGTGTCTTTGAAGTAAAACTAGTCTTTTGGCAAAATTCTCTAGTTATCCGGCTAACAAAAATAGAGCAGACTTACGAATCCTATTATGCAATAAGCTTTTTACGAAGATCTTTGGTTTTAAAAAGCAACTTGACTCAAAGAAATAAAAAAAAATATACACTACACACATTACACACGACAATGGAGATCTAAAAAACGTAACATAACAATATGAAAACTTATAGTCTGTAATGTATTCAAAATACTGGGCTTCCTCTTTCTAAAAATTCATAATTCTAAATAGTATACTTTTTCTAATGTTAGGATTTGCTGCAATCGCCACACTGAACAGGAGGCTGCTGATCGCTGTTTTGGATGCTTCTGTCTGATTACGGTTAGGATCATTTTGGTCTGATATTTCTGAGATTGTATTTTTTACAGTAGGTTCTTAGTCAACTTTTACAACACGCACCGATGGACTGGCAAATTCTCTTTTATCTTGCCATCAATACTATTAATTATATTGAAATTATACGCTCGAGCTTTTCCCTTATTACTGTGATAGTGCTGCACGATTTCAATAAATTCGTTTATACGAAATGAAGCTATAACGTTATACGATTCAACGGTAGTTGGATCCGTTCTTACATTCATATTTACTCAGTGCTCTAAGTGACTTTCTTTGTATGTAATCTGAAACGTTTATTTATTTGTGTGCATATAGACTTTTCTATCTGAAGTATGCTATTGAATGGGTGCGTTGAAAATCTATTTGATTTCGACAACATTATTTTGAATCTGCTCATGTTGTACTATTTTTCAGAATTTCTTTTCGCTATTACAAAATATTGAAAAATACAGACTTTTCTTAAGAATTATAAATGTAAACTAAAACTGTTAAACACACACTGTACCTATTTCATAAAAATAACCTTATCTTTTTTTTCCAAATTTAATGTTCTAACGAAACTTTACAATTATGACAACAAATTCAACTATTGTAACTTAAATCATATATAGTAAAAAGGTGGCCTTACCTCCAGCAGTAGCTTTCAGATTGCCGACAATGGTACCGCTTCTCACATCTTCTCTGATGCGGAAATTGTATCTCGGTTTATCGAATAAAGCCGACCCCACGCCATTTGGCACGACATTCATGTGAACTAAAGCACCCTGTGGTGCAGTGAGCCCACCACCGTCAGTTGCTGATATTTCCAAATCGAATTTTCCATTGGCCTGTATCAAAGCTGGCTTCGTTACAAATATTTCTCCTGTACTCCTATCTATTCGGAACACATCGTTATCATTTCCATTGATAATTCTATACGTGACAGTTCCAAACTTTCCGGAATCTGCATCGGTGGCGGTTACTGCGACTATTGGCTCATTTGACGATATCCTGCCTTCTTTTAAAGACACGTTGTAATCTTTAACGGTGAATGCGGGAACGTTGTCGTTGATATCGAGAAGTTGGATCTTCACCATAGCAGTCGTCGACAGGCCCCCTGCGAATATATAAATAATTGGTCCCTTGATTGTTTGTGTATTGTTGTAATACTATGTTTAATTGACAGCCGCTTGATTTATGCTGATGTCAATGCGTTTTCGTTGTGTACGAGTTTTGTGATAGCGACTTTGACTGTATGTCGGTTCTTAACAATAATTTAATTGATGCATATTCTTTCCGTACAAACGCGAACAAACCAGTTCTCATTGCAAACCGACTTTACATTGCAACAGAAATAAGGAAATGGAATGTATTTTGCCTGATTAACGAGAATCCTTAACGTGGGGACAAGAAAATACAAATCCCGAAAATTTATTGCTATTGAAACAAGATATTGTATTTTAACTTTGTCTAAATTCAACCTTGCTGTTGATTTAAAGAGATATCGTATTAGAAACGTATTCTAGAAATTTCTATCAATACCGTATAAATGTTAAACGATACTAAAGCAAAAAGTAAAGTAGGTATAAATGCTCAAAGCTGGGCAAAGGCAGGAGACCTTCAAAATACTGTTTAGATACAAGTTAAAACAAAGTAATAATTATGGTGACAGTTAAATTGATTAATTCAAAGGTGGTTTTGTTATGTACGGAAAGCATTAAAAGAAGCGAAGCTTAACCAATTTTCTTAAATCAAGACGTTCGTTTGTTTACCTATTCAACCGAAATTACCACCGAAATTTCCTTCCCCAAGTGGACGGTTGCCGTCGCTTAAGATTGGACGAAATAAAAACTGCAGGTATGTAATAGTTGGACGCTTCGCGCCCCATAAATCAGTTGGGTAGTGGACACAACAGCCGACGGACGCATTCGGAATTTATTCGCGACTTGCTGCGTCGTCGGCTCTTTATTTTTGAAGCTGCGCATATGGATTTATAGTTTGCAATGCTCCCACCTGTCGGTATTATTTTACAATTCCTTCTTTTATGCGATTGTGAAAGAAATATGCATCATTTTAAAGCTTGTTATTCGTTTTATTTTATACGCTACACGTGGAACGAAGTTTTCAACAAAAATATTTCAAAAGTACTGTACTGTACTGTGTCATTACTATAAGAAAATTCAAAACATCACGATCGTATGAGTATTTTTGAATTAACTTAAGTGATTCTGTCTAGGAGAAACACACTTTCACGTTTTCAATATATCATTATAATGTAATAGGAATATATTTTTTACGTTTTGATCGAAGTAAAAAGATATATTCAAGCTGTTTTAAAAAAAAACCTGTTCTTAAGTATCACACCCATATTCATGATGAAATAGTATATTTACCTCTATCTGTTGCAATTACAGGGAATTCAAAGTCACTATTGACTTCATGGTCCAGGGGCGCGGCGACACAGAGCTCACCGGTGTCGGGTTTGATGGTGAATTGTGATCTAGCCAAGACTGTCTGCTCAGGTAGTGTGTAGTTCACGATCGCATTTACGCCGCAGTCGGGATCTATTGCTGACATCTGAAAAGAGAAAACAAGAAATATGATTATATGTACGCTTAAAACACTATCACTAAAATTAATATAGAGATAGAAAAGAAAAATCCGAATCTCTAAATCTGAAACATCTAAAATCTCTTTCTATAAATACTTTAGATGTCAAAAACAAAAATAATTATATTATTTAAACATATTCTGTAAATATATGCACCACAAGATTTCATTAACCAATAGATCTTCACCAAGGAATACATCTAGAAGCCTACAAGAAAACAGCATTTCTCCGCGTTTCGTCTGCCGACAATTTTTTGTCATGAGCTTCAATTTAATCACTTGTCTTAAAATATATTCTTTAATTTGATTGCATGGTGTAACTAAATCTGCCACTCGTCTTTTTTTTCTATGGGAAAGGCAGCAAACGATCATGCGGTTCATCTGATGGTAAGTGAATAGTGTCGCCCACGTTAATCTGCAATACCAGAGGTGCTGCAGTGTGCACTGCCGGCCTTTAAGGGTATTTGGGAGATGGATTGGAGGATGAGGAGGAGGACGAGGCCTCCGGTTACCTCACTCATCGAACGACCCGCAGACGCACAAGATGCCTCTACTTCATGCCGGTATTCATCTCGACTAATGTGGCAAATTATCCCTTTTTATGGGAGAAATATATGTCTCGAGGCGGGGGGTTTACATGTGGTCAAAGAAGAGTTTTTGTTTTGAATGTTATACTGCTAGCTACACTAACTATGGTTCTTAATACGTGTGCAAAATTCCAAGTTATTCGTACGTTTGAAAGTAGGGCATAATTTAGTTAAAAAGACTAATAAAATGCGTGTAAAACAATAAGAACAATGTCTGGCAGCAACATCCGAAGTGCTGTTGGGTTCTGGGATCTACAATCCGCTTGCCGAGTGTAGAGATTATGGCAATTCCTTCTTATGAGAGGTCTGTGTCCTGCAGTGGATTATTTACAGACTGTTATGGTAAGATTCTAGAAAACGACGCACGCAAGTTTAAGAAACTTAAATAATGGTAAATAGTAGTACTTAACATAATGAAAATGTAAATTTAATTCAGCTTAATTGGCTAGAACATCTGTCGCATTAAATATAAAATTATACAAACACTCAACCAAACTGGAAATTTTCTTCCTCCAAGCAAGATATCAATTCCCTCTCTACAAACTTTCTACAGACTGTTAAGCTACGGAGATAAGAATCATGAATAATTAGAATCGCTTAGTTCAAAACGTACTAATCAAGTGGCTGTGAGGTCCTTCTTATTATGAGCGTGGTATTTATGGGATCTTAAGGCACTTTGGAATTCTCCCCCGTCTTGGTACCTGATTGAATGCTTAACGGTAGCCAGGCAGTATTGTGAAATGTTTTCAAATACTATGAGGTTATTTGCAATAGTCAGGTGGTCATTTGTCTATATACCTATAATGACAATCATTTCTGAACTTAATGTGTAAGGGGATAAAAACTAGTTTCATTTGATAAATTAATTTACGCTAATTATTCGTTTTGGAAATCTATAGACTACAGATGATAACAAAGATGTAATGCTTGACAGACATTCAATTTTCAATCAATATTTTGGTTTTAAGTAGATTTTAAGTTTGGTAACGCTGGGGCTCCCTTATCCTTGAAGACAAAGGCCACTAAATAAATTAAAGAAAAAAAAAACATTCTATTCTGTCTAAAATATCATAATTTGTAATAATTCAAAAAATGGTTTCCTGTTATTGACCATGTAGAAATCATTACATGTATTATATAATATATAAGAACCCATTGTAACCACCTATAGGGTTTGAGATTACGGTTTTCCGTTTGGCGTGATATCGCGTAGGCAATCTACATCGCCGGGTTTGCTCCAGGAGATTGTCGTGAAATTTCACAAGAGTTTTCACTCATTTGTCTCTAACTACACGGGTAGAGTGTAGGTATAGTTTAGAAAGTGTCTTAATATACATTACATAACATGCGATAGACTATGCGGTATCGGCGTAAGAATTTGCCACCTCTTTACTTGAAAATCGTAAATGACTACAGACGGGCGGGATAAACAGCAACATCTAAGGTGATCGGTGTCTGGTACCGGGATCACCATTTCACGGACTGATTCTTACCTATGGCTCGCAGTGGACTATATACAGGCTGGTAAGGTAAATTGTAACAGAATATTTGTATGACTTCGATAACCCGGTTTCCTGAGTCGTGATGTCACAATGACACAAAGCAATATCCGAGCATTTTCGAACCGCAGCACTTAGCACGCAAAACAACAGCCGCTACGTAGGTGTTAAGTGGTCGAAAAAAAAAAAAACGAAGATTAGCACAACACTGTCGATAATTAGCAAGAAATCATCTTTTTCTCTTTATCAAGCGAATGTTGCGTAGGGACAGCAGAACGATGCATTTCCAACATTGAAACTGTACACTTGATATTAGCCTTTAAGTTTCCTCATTACTGACTTAAATAGCTTGCACGTTATTGACATCTCTCGTAACCTAAGCCGTGGTCTGTTCATGACAGCGCCAGCTGATTAATTGCTCCCGCGTCCAGTGCTAAGATAAATTGTCGTTCTTGCAAATTCAAAAGAATTTACGCGACATTATGCCGTATAACTTGTAAGTTAAGAATTAAAATTGCACTATTATATGTTATGGGTAATGTTAGTATTAGCTATTTACACGTAAGTATAGCTGTTGTCTTCATTCGTATATAGAAAATACGTTGCTTTCGTCTCATAATAAGTGACCATTATCATTGTTTCCTCGTTATATATTATAATTAATTTATTTTATAATTAATAATATTAATACAGATATTGTCCAATCAGTCCACGTTAAAAAAAAATTCTGGAACTAATTCCAAAATTCCAAATTATAACATGGGCCCAATGCTAGGCTCATGTTATAATTTCTCAATATTGCAAACTAAAACTTCCATAGATTTATTAGAACTAATAAGCTCTGTAGCTTTATTACTCTGTGCCTGTAAAGATATTAAGACTTTAATGCTCTATATTGTTATCTACATATTGCTATATAATATAATTAGTCAGGACATAAATAATGTTACAATTTAAAAAGTAATGATTTCCGTCATTTTAGATACTATCTTTCATCGTGATTGTTAAATCACATTATGGAGTGGGGTGTTAAGTTGCTTTGTAGATAGGAGGTATGGAGCCATTGGTCATTTCAAAACACTTCAAAGGCTTCATCCGTACTTTTGTGGATTGCACTAAAAGTATCTATCGCTAACCAACAATTCTTCGATCGAAGAGCATTAAAGATCTAGGTGACTCAGTGCTGCTAACAGCTAGTCTGGTCCTAAGACCAGACGAGCTGTAAACGCTGTCACAGCCAGGATACGACGAAAACTTGAGAGAAAACAAAAACATTATTGTATGAAAGATTCTCACCAGGATAGAAATCTCTGTCGCAATTTATTAAACATTATATATAAGACTTTTAGATAGCTGCTTACTATCGATACATAGAGGTTCCCTTAATCAGTACCTGCAACTTGAGAGTGGATCGATCAAACCGCCTGATATCCGAAATCACCGGTGGAAGAGACAGAGTTTTTCACTTTACAGTTGAAATGTTTTTACGGTTGAAGAGCACTACAACAAACAGAAGAAGCTCTGAAGAAGCCTTGCAACTTGTTGGAAAAGTTTAACGTGATCATCATCCCGCATCAATCATGGTTTAGAGGAGGGGTGTCCTACCAGCGAATGACGAAGCATAGCTTTTGGTGAAAAGGATTAAAGTATTCCGCCAAAGTTCGGCAAGAGACTGTTTCGGATCGTGTATGCCTCTCAGTGATATAGTTTCTAAAAATGTACCATGCACTCTCTAGCAATGCAACGCTCCTTGTCACAAGGCACGAAGAACTCAAACCTGGTGCCAGATCGATATTTTCCGACTTCATATGAGCTGAAGACTGGCTCACGTTCAGTCCAGACCTGGGCCCGTCGGACTACAAATTGTAGTCTGTACTAGAGGACATGGCCTGATTATTATACGTTTTTATTAACTGCATAGGCTTGGATAAATATATACGCATAAGTTTTATTATTATTACACGGTTTCTTTAAAAAAAATGGCCTTTATGGCCTGAATACCAGCGTGAAGTAGAGGCATCTTGTGCTTCTGCGTTTCGTTCGGTGAGTGAGGTAACCGGAGGCCCACACCCCCTCCCTATTCCCCTCCTCTTCGCTTCCATCTCCCAAATATCCTTAAAGACCGGCAACGCACCTGCAGCATCTATGGTGTTGCAGATGTATGTGGGCGACGGTAATCACTTACCATCAGGTGAACCGCTTGCTCGTTTGCCGTCTCTTCCATAAAAAAAAAAAAAATATTAGGTGTATTATTCGCATTAATGAAACATGGATTCGAAGAAATACACATTTATATAATAATATGTATAACAATTTAGGTGCAGTATGAGTTTTATCATGGTGAAAGATGAAGAGCGTCCGATTCAAGGTTTAATGATGCAAATCGATATACCATTAAAGTTATTGAAGGTCGAAACGCAACCGAGCTTCCGAGAATGCGTTCGTTGCAACAATGCGAGATTTAAACCTATGCGTATAGATCTGGACATTTTTAGTCCTTTCAACCCACATTTCATCGGAGCTTATTTGAGACTTACTGATTCACAACGTCACAGGTGGTGAGTCTGTCGTTGTTGGTTTAGCGTCCAGGCCAATTATACAAATCGTAAATAATTTCCGCAAAGCTCATTGTTCTTCCGATTCGGAGGTAGCTCTTCTTACCACTCGGCTATCCTAGTATCTTACATAAATGTTAGTTTTTGAATACTTTGTTTTAGCTACAAATCTCAATACGATGTATTTCAGTATTTTATTTTCAACGTTGCATCGGCTATACAATAGGACTGAGCAATAAGCTTACAAATTGACAGTTAACTGAATAATAAAAATAAAAACATGCAAATTCGATGAAACAAAACGTATTGGTATTGTTCATTTTAAAATGCACAAGTACTTTGCATATAATAATACCGAATGGAACAATAAGTCGCAATACACATGCTGGCAAAATAAGCAGCAATCACGTTATAATGCTATCTACCACTTCAAAATATGACGGTCCGAGATAAAGCAAAAGGCGGGCGCCGATTGATACGAGAGTACTTAAGTTGTTTATATTTAAATTTGCAACCAAGTTGACACATTGTATCGGCTACTTCAGGGAGGAGATAACAGTGACCACAATGAGATTTATAGCATACTTTCCTTAAAACATCGAGTATTTAAAGCCTCCTTACAAAAGTGTTACTGTGGCCGTTTCACGCGTCTCAATTAGGAGTTTTAATGGGATCGCTAACTTTTTTTTTTTTACCTCAGCGATCCTTTGGAACATTAAAACTTCTGACCAGAAACAACTGTCATTATTTTTTTTTCTCTGTATTCCATACCAAGAAGATAATATCCACCACGGTTGGCAGATTAATTTGCGTTGGCTACTGCTTCCTTCTTAGAAGCATTAATCTACAATCTGTACGTGCAGACACTCTACGATTGGCCTATTTAAACAATTTGATAATTTGGTATTCCACAGTAAATTTTTACTATTATCGATTTAACATTGAAAGTACAAGCAATTGCGGCGTAAATAAACTTAGTAGCATTACAAATGTCGTTGAAGGTACTCTCTGAGCGGTCTCAAATTCCAGAAATGTAAATTTAAGAACCACATTCAAGTTACTCCGCTCTCATCTAAATAAAACAGATGCCTTGTTCGCTCTGTTGCGAAAGCGTATAAATAAATGATTTGTAACAAAAATAATAAGGTTTCCCCCAGTTCGGCCGTTGGTAAAGGACATTGTAATTCAGGCTGATTGGCACACAATAATGGAATCAAACATAAGCCATTTAAAAATTGTCCGCGAAGGAAAAAAAAAGTTGGAGAAGGCGACAGTAGTTAAGGGAGCAAATAAAATTGTGCAGGGACAATACCAGGACCGGCTTCAAAAGGATTTGTAGAGCCATTAGTTGCGCGGCTTCAAACAGCTGATGCACAATTCTGCGCCTTACCGCATCATTCTATAGCCCAAATTTCCAAAAGGAAACAATGTGCGTGCGATTAAAAAAATAAATAGAAAATGTGACCTGCATTCCGTTCCAGCTTGCTTCTATAAATTCACTAAAGATATTTCAAGTTTTTACCAAAAACGCTTATATTGAATATGTAGTAGTTTGCACAAATTTTGATTTTTTTTTAGAAGAAAGGTGGCTAACGTACAAGCGACTCAACTGATGGTAAGTGATAACTGATGCCCTCGTACGTCTGCAATACCAGAGGAACAGCAGGTTCGATGTTGATCTTGAAGGATATTTCGGGAGGAGGGAAGGGATGAGAGTGGGCCTCCAGTTACCTCACTCACCGAACGAAACGCAGAAGCATAAGATTAATCTACTTCACATCGGTATTTATCGGTATTTTGATAGGTTTTAAACAATTTTTTTCAGAAATGCTATTTAACTAACATTACTAATATTCCTGTTAACCACTTCGACTAAGCATTATGGCTTGTATCTGGAGTGGTTCACGAATGGCAGGCTCGAAGTGCGACGTCATGTTTCGCAGTCCGTAACCTAACCCAAAATGCTTAAATTATAAAACCCGGACCATGTTGTCATGAAGTCTTGATATGTTCAAATAATTCGAGAAGGTTTATGAACTGCGTAGATCTACAAGGTTTGAATCATAGGTTCTTGTTGTTCTTAAGTTTTAACATTGTGTATACGGTGTAAATTTATATAAAAAACAAAATATATAAATCATTGTTATCATTTATAACAATTCACAAGATGGAATAAATATACGATTTCATGCAATAATCTGTTTGAATTTAAGTTTCCTAATTTGTGGAAAATTCAAAATACATACGAAGTGACGCAGGTATTCAAGTTGTTGCTTTAATAATAACATCTCATTTGTATTACTATATTGTAGAGCTAACCTCTTTTTATAAAACTCGTTGGTAAGAGATGAGAGCCTGAAATAGAGACATTCACAGTAAAGCCTAGAGTAGACGGAGTAATTTGAAAGGCTGTCATTACCAGTCTAAAAGTGTGATAAAAACTTGAAGGTGAAGATATGTGGAACCAAGCGGAGGGGCTTCGTTAGAAAATCTAAGCATGCGTAACATACGGCAAGTTTTTATTTAATATATCTATAAATGTTCCTCTTGTTTAACACTTGATTCGTTTTAATTGGATACCTTCTTTCATTAATATTGCACCTTTTAGTTTTTGTCATTATCTAGTGTTGGAAGACGGTTTACCTTTCTTTTTTAAATTTAACGCATTTGATTTTACTTTTGTAAAGATTGTTTCCCGAATGTACTTTTCTAATAATCTAAGGGTGATTCTTTAATTCTATGATGCGATAGCACAAAGTACCCCTGATCCCCTGATAGAAAATGGTCACAGGGCTCATCTACTCTTTAAATAGAGATGCTTATGCGTCATATCTTCTCATCGAGTATACCTCAAAACGGTTTTCGGGTCTGGTTATGTTGTGTGCTTACCTTGTCTCATAACCGTTACACCGAATATGGGAAGTTAGAGACCAGTGAGTTTCTCTGTGTTAAAATTTTATATAATGTGTAATCTAGATTTATATTGTCAGATCGCGCTTTATTTATCGTTTCATAAGGGGGAATACACGAAGTTATTCCTGGATAAATAACGTAGAACGTATAGTGGTTTCTTAATTGTCTGTACATGGCAGCACTCGCCGCTGACCTTTGAATGCCTCCATTCGTTTTGTTCATTAAACACTTCATTGTCCCAACCAATTTATTCCTTTTTATTTTATAAGAAACGAAACGGATATTTTTCATCTCACAATTTAAATAAAGTTTTCCTTTTTTTTAATTGGAATTTCATTATAGTTGGAATGAAGACTATGCGCATTTAATGTCGGCTTGAATTAATTTATACAAGCTTTTGTTTTATAGACGGTTGTTTTGTTTGCTTGTATTAAAATAACAGTATCAAGTGTTAAATTAAACAAAAAGTTATAACGCCTATTAGTATTATAATTAATATTTTAATGTTTACTTTATACTAAACTCTTTAAATTATTTTATAGTGAAACAACAAAACAACACTAGTTAATTATTTATACCAGTATCTGGTATTTAATAAAATGAATTAAAATATTACGATACCGATACGTTACCAAATCGTTATTAGTGTAGGAATTTTAAATAAATCTTAATAATAGTACAGATAAGACTTATTTTTCACTGTCTGTACTTAGGATACAAAAGATTCTTAGTTCCTCTCAATCATACGTATACCTATAGTAAGATCGTATTTCGTGAAACTTTTGAAAGGGCGTTGATGTGTTAAGTTGAATCGGAGTGACATCCTCCCGCGATACTTCTCACTTATTCGTTGCAGGATATGATACGTCGCGCCATATCGATTCCTTCGGATACTCGGATTATATTCGGTTTCAAGCGGATACTATTTACGCGTATTATTTCTGATACAAATCTAGTAGAAGCCGTACATATGGCTTCAGGTTTAGGTAGTGTGTGAGACCCGGAATTTTGTAACATTAATAAAACCAACATTACTATTATTCCTTGTTAACCACTTCGACTAAGCATTATGGCTTGTATCTGGAGTGGTTCACGAATGGCAGGCCTGAAGTGCGACGTCATGTTTCGCAGTCCGTAACCTAACCCAAAATGCTTAAATTATAAAACCCGGACCATGTTGTCATGAAGTCTTGATATGTTCAAATAATTCGAGAAGGTTTATGAACTGCGTAGATCTACAAGGTTTGAATCATAGGTTCTTGTTGTTCTTAAGTTTTAACATTGTGTATACGGTGTAAATTTATATAAAAAACAAAATATATAAATCATTGTTATCATTTATAACAATTCACAAGATGGAATAAATATACGATTTCATGCAATAATCTGTTTGAATTTAAGTTTCCTAATTTGTGGAAAATTCAAAATACATACGAAGTGACGCAGGTATTCAAGTTGTTGCTTTAATAATAACATCTCATTTGTATTACTATATTGTAGAGCTAACCTCTTTTTATAAAACTCGTTGGTAAGAGATGAGAGCCTGAAATAGAGACATTCACAGTAAAGCCTAGAGTAGACGGAGTAATTTGAAAGGCTGTCATTACCAGTCTAAAAGTGTGATAAAAACTTGAAGGTGAAGATATGTGGAACCAAGCGGAGGGGCTTCGTTAGAAAATCTAAGCATGCGTAACATACGGCAAGTTTTTATTTAATATATCTATAAATGTTCCTCTTGTTTAACACTTGATTCGTTTTAATTGGATACCTTCTTTCATTAATATTGCACCTTTTAGTTTTTGTCATTATCTAGTGTTGGAAGACGGTTTACCTTTCTTTTTTAAATTTAACGCATTTGATTTTACTTTTGTAAAGATTGTTTCCCGAATGTACTTTTCTAATAATCTAAGGGTGATTCTTTAATTCTATGATGCGATAGCACAAAGTACCCCTGATCCCCTGATAGAAAATGGTCACAGGGCTCATCTACTCTTTAAATAGAGATGCTTATGCGTCATATCTTCTCATCGAGTATACCTCAAAACGGTTTTCGGGTCTGGTTATGTTGTGTGCTTACCTTGTCTCATAACCGTTACACCGAATATGGGAAGTTAGAGACCAGTGAGTTTCTCTGTGTTAAAATTTTATATAATGTGTAATCTAGATTTATATTGTCAGATCGCGCTTTATTTATCGTTTCATAAGGGGGAATACACGAAGTTATTCCTGGATAAATAACGTAGAACGTATAGTGGTTTCTTAATTGTCTGTACATGGCAGCACTCGCCGCTGACCTTTGAATGCCTCCATTCGTTTTGTTCATTAAACACTTCATTGTCCCAACCAATTTATTCCTTTTTATTTTATAAGAAACGAAACGGATATTTTTCATCTCACAATTTAAATAAAGTTTTCCTTTTTTTTAAAGTCAAGGAGCAAACGATCAAGCGGCTCACCTCATGGTGAGTGATTTCCATCATCGTTCGGTCCAGAGTCACGTTTGTTTGCTAGCATCAAGCGCAGGTGATGTTGACGACTGGGAAAAGATAATGGTGTTTCACCATTGCAGTTTCGTATCAGTGTAATAAAACATCTCTATCTGCAATCATCACTTATTATTAAGATATTTGGAATGTTACAAACAATTTGATTTTTTTTTTTAATTGGAATTTCATTATAGTTGGAATGAAGACTATGCGCATTTAATGTCGGCTTGAATTAATTTATACAAGCTTTTGTTTTATAGACGGTTGTTTTGTTTGCTTGTATTAAAATAACAGTATCAAGTAGTTAAACAATTTTGAATTAATCTATATAAAGTTTTGTTGCAATGTACCGATGCACTGGCCACTTGGAATATTGTTCTGGGATGACAAGTAACGTTCTTCTCCAGGGTTCAACGCATCTTCATATTATCAGAATGGTTTCAGTGGGTTAGTCGCAAAAACGTATTGTTTTATATGCGGTAGAGCCAGTGATGATATTCCATCATCGTTCGGTCCAGAGTCACGTTTGTTTGCTAGCATCAAGCGCAGGTGATGTTGACGACTGGGAAAAGATAATGGTGTTTCACCATTGCAGTTTCGTATCAGTGTAATAAAAAATCTCTATCTGCAATCATCACTTATTATTAAGATATTTGGAATGTTACAAACAATTTGATTTTTTTTAAGGTAATAATAATGAATGTTAAACAATACGAAAGTAAGAATTATCTTAATCGGCAAAGGCGGTGCCGAACAAAGTGCAATAAATTTGACAAGTAAATACAGCGTGCGGCTGCAGCTATGCGTACGCGCATACCCACACAGATTGCTGTGATTCTCGCGCAAGTGAAGTGCGGACAGATGTCGGCACTGTAGCCTGACGCGGTGTGAATGCACGTATTTGCGGAAGGGACATCCGACACCGTGTGGTGTTGCGCACGCATACCCTGCGGTCGGGTACCACCAAGGAAATAATGTCTGGGCGAGCTTTAAAAACAATAAAGCCAGCGCCGATAGGCTTTTTAAATACATACTGCGCTACGTCACGGTTGACGTTTGTCTATTATTTTTTTATGTCGCGCTATAAAAGACGTATGCTATTCCTAGAATCTACTCCAGTTCTTCCGAACGATCTCGTCAAAAATTACATCCAATTTTGATGTAGGGCAGACATTTCTTATCAAGTGTTAAATTAAACAAAAAAAGTTATAACGCCTATTAGTATTATAATTAATATTTTAATGTTTACTTTATACTAAACTCTTTAAATTATTTTATAGTGAAACAACAAAACAACACTAGTTAATTATTTATACCAGTATCTGGTATTTAATAAAATGAATTAAAATATTACGATACCGATACGTTACCAAATCGTTATTAGTGTAGGAATTTTAAATAAATCTTAATAATAGTACAGATAAGACTTATTTTTCACTGTCTGTACTTAGGATACAAAAGATTCTTAGTTCCTCTCAATCATACGTATACCTATAGTAAGATCGTATTTCGTGAAACTTTTGAAAGGGCGTTGATGTGTTAAGTTGAATCGGAGTGACATCCTCCCGCGATACTTCTCACTTATTCGTTGCAGGATATGATACGTCGCGCCATATCGATTCCTTCGGATACTCGGATTATATTCGGTTTCAAGCGGATACTATTTAGGCGTATTATTTCTGATACAAATCTAGTAGAAGCCGTACATATGGCTTCAGGTTTAGGTAGTGTGTGAGACCCGGAATTTTGTAACATTAATAAAACCAAATATTGTTTGTTTACCCAAACTTTTCACGTACCTATTCCTAAATTTTATAATTCGATGCGTAAATGTCTCTCACTTACTATTCATTCTTTTTAATTGTTCATTATTTTCAGGTAATATCTATTAATGTTAATAGTGAGTATGAAATATACATCAAGTTTAATTTAATAGATTAACTTGAGAAATAATCTTAGACTTAAGTTAAATATAAGGGAGTGGTTTTTTTTTAAAGTCAAGGAGCAAACGATCAAGCGGCTCACCTCATGGTGAGTGATTACCATCGCCCACGTACATCTGCAATATCAGAGTGCCAGGTGTTTCCCGGCCTTCAGGATATTCGAGTGATGGGAGGGATGATGGAGAGGGAAGTTGAGAAGAGGAGAGTGGGCCTCCGGTTGCCTCGCTCACAGAACGCAGAAGCACAAGATGCCTCTAATTCACGCCGGTATTCTGCGAGGTCATGGCACTATCGCGGACGAGCCGGCCCATTTGAGCAGAATCAAAAGCCGCTTGACTCTACCACGTACAATAAGTTACAGTACAACAGTGAAAGAAGGAATGTACCATATTTTTGTCCAAATGCCAATCTAACCAGCACATAGTGTAGCGTGCTAGGTAACCAAAAAAAGAACGAGGCTCTGCCGATCGAATGATGGTTGGATGGATGAAAATCTATCCGAATTTACCAAAGACATATGCCTGAAACTGGTGATGGGAAGCACCATCACTAGAAGGAGCTCACCAGCTCACCGGCACTGCGCTCACCATCACATGCTGAGGATGGACACCTTTCAAGAAATGCATACCTACTTTTGCTGGCGCTTGTTCAGCAGTGGACTTCGATAAGCTGATAAAGAAAAGGAAAGTTTTCTACAAAAGGTTAATTATTATTAAGCTTAAAATATATAAATATACAAGTTTGCTTTAAAATAAATTACATTTAAGTACATACGCGGACTCAATATTACGTGTTTCAAAACATTACCAATGTCTCTTACAATCCGTATGCGATATAATTCCATCCTCAGGAGAGCGGCTCCAGGGCGTCAGCAGAATTACCAAGTAATGAATTTCAAAAAGTGTTGAAGCCCACACTCAACCGCTAATTGATGCAACCCGCTCATTATTATCTAAAATTACGTCGAATGGTAAAAGTTATAAGCGTTTGTACATTGAGCATTTTTTTTTAAATTTATTACGTATTTTATATCTTATGTTACCAATACTTCTAAATATTCATTAAACAACACACAATTGTTTGCTTTACTACTGAAGCTTCTTTGTTTAATTTTTATATGCTTTTTGTGTACTGCACTTTAATGCTGGTTAGGGTTCCAAAAATGTCAAGGGAGCAAGTTAGATCTGGATGGTCGTCTTCTTAAAGTATTCTTCGTAACTAAAACTACCATCGATTTGATATTAGTAGAGCTTACCAGATCAGAACACTATACAGGTTTGATGCAATCTTATCGGCATGTTATCAAAAATTTGTTACTAGTGGTTATAATTATTTGGAAATAGTGAAATAAAAATTTCAATTTCTCAAAGAAATTCAAATGGAATGCAAGCGTTATTTGTCATGACTAATAGTTCAGTCTCTTCTCGCTCGATTTCTCACGGTTTCAATGTGTGTAGCGCTGATGGTCGATGAGATATTTGACCTGGGTGGCGTTGGTCTTCTTAACTAGTAGATTAAATATGTTTTGAGTTCAAATAACGAAAACTAAAAAAAAATATTTTTCATTACTTTTCTACTGTACTTATGTAACTACAATTTGGACCTAGAAATAGCCTGTAAATATTAGTTTAAGTTTAATGGTGTAACGTCGTATTCGGTCTGTTTATATAATATTAATAAAAGAATTAAAATACCAGTCCACTAATGAGTTAGCAGGATGCGAGGCGACTGAATACTACAGTAAGACTGTGTAATATTATGCTTATAGTTTAAATGTTTTAGACTAACTATCAATGAAATTCTAAAATGGTTTAGCAAAGAAAATTATTTAAAAATTATAGCGGGCCCCTATATTAAGCCTAAGCAGTCTTAATAGTCATTTCCGCTAACGCTTTCAAAATAGGCCAAACTGTTACGGTTTATGTTAAAGCCAGTTGTGTGGGAGCGGGACAAACAGCTATTGAGATTATGAATGTGTGAGAGTTGGGTAACTATTAAATTGAAATTTAGTTTGACCTTTGAGCCGGCCGCCTTGGCGTTGGTATTCATAAAGATTTTAGAAAGAAAATTGGACATAACGTTTGTAAGCTTAGCTTGGCTCACAGCAAGCTTACTAATAGATGTTCGATAACTTCTGTAGTAATTTGAAGTGATGTAATATCACGCTCACTTGTACGTACTTTATGACTGTTTCTATATTCAAATAACTAAAAGGAAGTTTGTCTATGGACAGTTAATATCGACGATAGATGCTCGAAACTCTAGACTCTAGCAGAAGGAGCAGATTTATGTAATTACGGTGCACAGTTCCGTGAATTTAAATAATAAATATTCGAGGAAGACTTCTAAACCGTAAAATTATTAGCCGAATTCTGACATGAAAAAAAAAATGGAAAATATACCATGTGTATGTAAGAACATACCATAGTACAACTGGTTATGGTATTACCCTATCTGGTATTACCAGTTCAATTTGCTGATGCTCACCGCTATGTCGGTTAACCTAGTTCTGCTGCAGATATCGTCGTAGATGATCCTGTCACGCAGAGAAACACCGAGTATAGCCCCCGATGGAAGACCACGACTCGGCACAACATCAATCATCATCATCAAAGGCAACATGCACTGGTCGTTCACTTTAACCATAAGTGTTTGAGGTATACTTACGAAAAGAAGTGACTTGGTTTCTAGCTTTTTTTTTTTGTAATATATTTTAATTATTAATAGCGACGATTTTTTTTATTTAATTAAAGTTTCATATATATTTCGTACCTATAATAATACTGTATTAGTCAGGAAATTATTTACACAATTATCAAGAAAAAAATAACTCGAGCAAATGACAGGACAGCATGAAATACTTTACAGCCTTCACTCATTGCAGTTTAAATATGTACGCCGCATCTCATAAATAAATAATTAAGTACGTGGGTGTTTTAGCTGTTTGATCTGAGTCTAATATAAGAAATAAGTTCAATGCACTAAGGCTAATTAGAAATTCCATAATAATTAAATACATTATAAAAATATCCATCGCGCAACATGTTAATCAAGTATCGAATGTGATTTAGTTTTTATATGTTATGAAAAAGATTTTAATGGACATAAATATTAATACTGGCCATTATAAAAAAAAAGTAAGTTCGATTTTCAAAGGTCGTATCTACATTTAAAACTCTTGTGTCCAATCCAGAGAATACGATATACACTGACGGGTCCAATCGTCGCCGGTTTTGACAGAAGGTCACCAACAACGGCCAATTCTGCAAATACTGATCAGACGTCACTCACAGCCCACGCTGCTAAGACAGATTTTCATAACAGGTCGCCGTCAAAGTTTTTCTTCGGCGCGTCAACTCTGTTAATATTGACGCTGTTATAAAATATTTTCAACCGATAATTCTTAAAGTTATTTAACGTTCACATCATTTCTGAACTTATATCTTAGGGGGTTCCTTAACGGTGTTTTTTTTGTTTGATTTTGTATACAGAACGACCGTTTCTTAAAACGCAGTGCAGACAATATCGATGCGAACTCACTCAGCATCTAACTACCCACCAAGAAAAGCGTAAAAAATCGATGGAAAAACGATCATCTTCATCTGGAGGTAAATAGTCCGTTTCTAAAAACAAAAGGCAACACTGTCAAGCGAAGCGCAATCATAGTTATTTCTTGTAATGACGCAAATACTACACATTTGAAATTTAACTATTATAACCGGATTTGTTGTGTTTAATAAGAATTTTTAAATACCGACGTTTCAGGCAGCCGGGTTAACTATGACATCAGGACGTCAAACACCACAGTCCTACCGCGACCACGGGTGGCTGTAAAGAAAGTAAAGAACCCGAAACGATGGGATTTAAAATAAATCTAATAAAACGCCACAAAATCTGTATATAATAGTTTCATTTCAAACGAATCGCAATCCCTTAAATTGGCGATTGCAACATAAGTGCTGGTCATTGTGGCGACATCTATATCACGCACTCACACAACGCTTTAAAATGACAAACTTTCGATCAGGAAATATACAAACATTCTACATCGCATACATATGTGGAAGTTTCAGATAGGTCACGAACACTCGACCACCTTACATCACAAACACCGCAGCTAGTCACCAATCGGGCAATATTTTTAGATAGTCATTCCGTTCGGACACATCGTTTTGATTTTGCAACAATATCTTTTTCGTCCGACCTGACAGTGGTATTATTACATCTAAAAGAAGCGACCAACAACAGCTATATCTAAAAAGAAAAACTTCCCGGTGTATTTATTATAACAAAGATTTTAACCGCAACTCGCTCATTAGGTACACGCGTGAATGCAAAGACAAGACATAAGGCTGACACAGAAAAGCAAAAAAAAAAAAACGCAACGTGTCAATCAAGGATTGAAAATAAGAAGTCAATCCGCTTTAGATTAACAGGACAGGCAAGAGAGCGAATGACGCAGACACATTGAATACAAACACATTCTAGACCTTTATTTTGAAACGCATAATAATATGTAAAATAGAAGCTCGTATCTTTGTTGAACAGAACCTATACACACATTTCACTGTGTCTGACTTATTTCTGCCATGGAATAAAAACTTATGTATCCAGTAGATTCGTGGGTTAGGTAGGTATACTAGGTTAGAGAGTCCGGATGTTCACAAAAGCTCAGAACTCATAGCACATCCCATCTCTTTGGCTGTTTTTAAGGCACTATTTATGGCAAGCTGGAGTCTTCTGAATAGTGTGCTGTGAAATTGACAGTGGTATAATAATTTTTATTTATTCAATTAGAAAAACGCCAACCCGGTAAATGAACAAAATTATTGAATTATCTTTAATGTCAGATTATCAATTACATATTCATTAAGTTCATGGACAGGGATAAGAGGTACTAAAAGATTGACCGAGTTTTGAAACAGCTTAAAGTTAAGTAACACCTACGCATTTCATTTGGCTGCGAACAGTTTTAATTTAGGTGAAAATATGTATTTGTATTGATATTAGCGGTTGCGCGCGGCTTTGTTCGTTCACTTTATTTTATTCCTAGAGCTATTTCAAGGTCATCCATTAAAAACTTGATATATAAGCACTCACGCTCAACACGCGACAAAGATTCTTCTTTATCGGCCCGGGTAAGTCCACATCTGGACCCTTCTCTCCATGAAAGCACCAACTTTGGTGAATTCTAATAGGAATCTGTATCACATTTGTTTATGCAATGATGAGTTAATTACGACATTTATTTGACAGTAATTAACGTGTTGCCAGTGATGACATACGGAACTGAAATGAGGCCGTATGAGGAAGCTCAAAGTTGCTCAGCGTGCTATGGAAAGGGCTATGCTCGGTGTTTTTCTGCGCGAGAGTCTGCAACGATAACCGACATAGCCGTAAGGATCAACAAGGGGATGTGGCAATGGGCCGGCTACATAGCTCGCAGAACTGACAACCATAGGAGAAAAAAGTTTCTCGAACGGCAGCCACGTACAGGCAAACGCAGTGTAGGAGGACCCCCCACAAGATGGAGTGACGACCTGCGTAGTGTTGTGGGAAGTCGATGGATGCAGGAAGCTCGGGACCGAGCTTCGGGGCAATCTTTGGAGGAGGCCTATGTTGTGATAGGCCGCAATGATGAACGATGAATTAGCGTACTTATGCAACCCACTTTTCACTGGAAGATAGAATGTACCGGGTAGTGAAACTTGCTGTCGGGTTTGCTTCCAGAGACCGCAGAGATATTCTCATATTTTATATTTATATTCAGATATTCAGATATATCATTTTTTTTTCCTATGTCGCATAGCGTGGAACACTGATACACCTCGTTCATCTAAATACATGACATACGTATAACAAAATCATTTTTAACAAATCGTGAATAAATAGTGTAATTCAACGCTCGAATTCCGAAACCTTGACGATTCTGATTCTCTAAGATCAACAGCATTCAATTAATGCAATAGTAGGACATGATAATTTTATTTGATTATAAATCCGTTCGCCTCCTAATCTCCAGATTCCCATCGGATATCGCACTTGTCGGAGATTCAAATAATATACACTATGAGCCATTAGTATTATCTCAATATTCAGTACTAGGCATAAATCGCGCTAATGCCTCCATATCTTATAAATCTCCGGCTGGCTGCTTAATTAGAATGAGCCGGGTTGCGCTCGCCAGCATTGAACCACGGAACCGATTAAATAGATGTGGTAATGATATTTTTTGATTTTTTTTTTATTATTTCGATTCTATTCGAAATTATACGAATTTCAACAATGGATATACTAAGCAGTCACGCCACCCATAGGGGTAGGCAGAGAATTAAGATTTCCATTTGGTACGCAATCCTCTACATGAGATAGATCATGACGATTGCCGGGTGTCGTCGATTTTGTTCCTGGTGAAGTTCTCCCTTAGTTACCTATCACGATACCCATCGTCTTAAGTTTAGGATTTTATAACCTGCCTATATTAACCAGCGTGGTTAAACCCACACATACGAACCAGAACGCAAACGGACAAACGCATGCAGTATACGCGTGAGTATTGTTCGAAAGCGTATTCTCTAGTAATAATTCAAATCGAGCTCAGCGGAGAATCGTCGAAACAAAAATAATATTTATGCGAAGAACACATCCTGCACAATTCGCCGGATGATAATTTCGATATTCCCATATGGCCGTGTTCGCCGCACGATACGTTGTGCAGACGAACGTGTAATGCGAATGAATTATGTTCGCTGTAAAATTACAGCATTCGAAACACACGTGGTCGCCGCTCGCGTACAATGATGCATTATTGTTGGGATAAGAGATGACTAGAGGCCACCAACAAGAGTTTGTAACTTTTATGTTACACTAGCGTCTGGCCGCGGAATCGCTCGCGTTGTTCACATTGCCTCAAGGGAACACTTGATTGTGATTAGAATTGTCCTATCTATTCCGAGGTATAATCTACATCAGTGTATGTGTTTTAAGCGTGATTTAACTAAATAGTGTACTATAGCACTTCTGGAATCGTAAAGAATATTTTGAGTAAAAGTTCATTCCGTGAAATTGCTTACTTGCGTAGAACGTATTTAACGTTCAAAAATACATACAATACATAGAATTGTTTATATTACTATAGATATTCTAAAGACAACTTTTTATGAGATACTTTGACACAAACATGGTAGTACATTAATGTTATTTCGTGTATAAAGTAGCAGCCTGTAAGTGCCCACTGCTGAGCAAAGGCCTCCGTCTCCGTCAAATTTTGAGAGGGTTTTGGATCCGCGAAGGGCCCGCGAAGGGCCCGCCACGCTGCTCCCGTGCGGATTGGCGGGCTTCACATATCCTCGAAATAATTTATTTTTTATTACTTCCTTGACATGCAGTTTTCTTTACGATGTTTTCCTTCACCGCCGAGCACGTGGTAAACACAGCGCTAAAAATAGCTGTTAACAATTTTAGTGGTCCCGGCACCGAGGATCGAACCCAGGTCACATTTTCCAATTTCTGAAAGCGTAGTCACTGCGATATCCATAAGACGTAATTCTGTCTGCACAACATGTTCGGCATAGCAAAGTACATTCGTATATGTTTTACGTGTGAACTTCAACATTTTTACGGTTGCATCGATGGATTATGTACTTTCTGAACGGATTACTGTCGCCGTCTATAAAATACCACGTTGTTGAAACTCGTTTATTTCAAACACGAAACGACGTGTTGATAATGCCGTTAGTATAATCAAACCAGTGTTAGAAAGATTAAAACACAAATAAATTTTCACTTATTTGGTGTAACGTGTGAATGGGGGAGATACATTTAAAACATCTCTTTACAGAGTATTAAATTTAAGTCACATATTTGTCACCAGATGGCGGTACACGTCTGTATTGGGAATTTCGTGCAAGTAGCTCGCTGTATCCATATTTTAGCTGCAGCACGAATAGGTCGCCGCGATCGGGAAAGCACAACAATCTTACAAAATGCCAGCATAAAGTAGCGTGCACAATGCCGCCGTGTTTCGTATACTGAGCGACTGAACCAAAAAAATGGTAGAGTCGGGAGAGGAAGACCAAGGCGAACATTTCACGATCAAATCGGAGACGTTCTGAAGAAAGGCCAGGTAAAGAGCACTCTAAACCAACGAGCATGCATGCGAAGATTGATGAAAGTGGAAGAAGCGAAAAACGTAAGTCAGGACCGTAGCAAGTGGAAGGAGATTGTCTCTGCCTACCCCGTTGGGAACAGGGCGTGAATATATGTGTATGTATGTATGAACCATACCCATTTACTGGTATTGAAGCATTGGATATTAGTCCTTAGGGGTAAAATGTCACCTTCATTTGTATTCATAATCGAAGATAGCAGCTGTCTATGGGCCACAGTCATCGCTTTCCAGCAGTAACAGTGTGCACATTTGCTATCATATTGTACAATAACTTGTATCTGATGTCTGTTTATTTAATCATGACAAAAAAAAATCAACAATGTCTACAAACGTTCAGATCTACGACAAGTGAGCGGTGGTTTTCCGAAGAGATACGAGTCGGTCGGTGCTTTTTTTTCTTTTATTTGAAAACAAATGAGCAAGAGGCTTATCTGATGGTAAGTGATTAGCGACGCCCACGTACATCTGCAACACCAGAGAAGCTGTAGGTGCGTTGACGGTCTTTAAGGATTTTTGGGGGAATGGAGGGGGGAAGCGGGGTGGGGAAAGAGGGGAGTTTGCCTCCGGATACTCACTCGGATTCTGCAAGGTCGTGATACTACCCCGGTCGAGCCGGGACATTCGAGCAGCAGCAGAAGCCGCCGCTTGGCTCTACCACGTTGTTTGTTTAGTATTATCACAAAGACTGTTTCGTTTATGTTATCTAAAAATCTAGAGTCCCTAGCTTGCTGACGTCGTTTGACTCGTCTAGGTTGGTAGATCTGAAAACTTATTTCTAAGTCTTAGATATAAGTCTGCCTTCTTACGTGTTGCACGCGCTACGTGATTTTATACTTTTTAGGGTGACTTCGGATGAGGCTTTTTATGTGACGAACCGAAGCGGCGAAGAAAAAAAAATCGAAAAAACATGTGCGAATAGATTCGTATCTTTAAACCTGTAATGGTGCGAGCGTCTTCGAGCTCTTGAAAACATATAGGAGTCTTTATTAAATATTATCTCATCTTCATTAGACACCGTGTTCACAATTAACAACGGTCTGTTCACTGACAGGAAAACCACTTAGGCATAATGAAACTAATTATGCGCCGCCCACTTTGTACGTGTATTCCAGCCGTTGATGACGAAGAACTCAAAGGTAGAATCTACATCGCGGTTCTTTTTTGCGACGTACGCAACTCAAAATACACCGATTACTGAATGACACTGCTTCATAACTTATTTCATACATAAACATAGGTTTTAAGCGTGCTGTATGTTTCCAAGATATATATTTTTCGTATTATAAAAATTTTGTTAATAAACTTTTAAGGTAAGGCTACAATAATAACATACATTAATAAGTATATCATTAAAAAGAAAACCTTAGTATTAATAATAGAACTTACTCGAAATACAATCTAAGGATAAGTAGTAGGATATTGCTGTATAGTGAACGAAAAGTCGTTATCCTACGACGTAAGAAAGATAAATTCGTTGGTCAAATATTATCTTATCTTATTTTTTCAATCTACCTCCGTTTCATATTGAGGTACCTCTGACGGAGAAGAAACAGGCGAAAGAAACTAATTGTGGGGTTGTGAGTAGATAATATATGTCTATAATATATATGCACTCGCGTCTTTCTCCCGTAGGGGTAGGCAGTCATAGTCTTCACTTACGACGCTCATGGGAAGAAAGGAGGCGGTAGATTCTTACCTACTGCACCACTACTACATCAGCCTATCCACCACAAGCCTTTCCATCACCAGCCTGCCCACGGCTGTCCTTTCCAAGAAAGTACCAGCAAAAGCCAGCATACATTTTATGGAAGACTAGTCCATAAACACCACGCTTGGCCAGCGGGTTTTTTTTTATGGGAAAGTGATTACCGTCGCCCACGGACATTTGCAACACCAGAGGTGCTGCAGGTGCATTGCCGACCTTTAAGGGTATTTGGGAGATGGTAAGGTGGATGGAGAGGGGGTGTGGGCCTCCGGTTGCCTCACTCACCGATCGAAACGCAGAAAGCACAAAATGCCTCTACTTCACTCCGGTATTCTACGAGGCCATGGTACCAACCCGATCGAGCCGGCCCATTGAAGCAGCAGCAAAAAGCCATCGCCTGGGAACATTACCGCACTAATCTGAGGAGTTTGCGTTGGCTAATCCGGTTGTTCATCACGCCATCATTCAGACGCCACGTCCCTCGCTTACTAGCCAGCTGCGCGTACAACCGAGGTTAGAATTTGGAGAAATAAAATATGTTCTCCCTTACAAGGAAAAAGTCATTTATTTATTACCCGTGTGTGATATCCTAGAATACTTTCTCCTGTCATTCTGTACAGCTTTAGAAACATGTCGGCATAATCATTTGTTATAAATATGCTGTGTAATTTTCTAGACCGATGACGGGCAGCGGCATAAAAAGCAAACATAGCGATTATGGCATATACTGCCAAATGGAGGTAAGGTTATACCGCATGGGCTTCTTTAGAAGCTGCTGGTAATGGTTGTTTACCTCAATGCCGTTTAAAAATAATATTTTCTCGTAGTTCTTTGTTAAGAGTAGTGGTAGCCTGATGCGCTCTCTTTAATTTCATAGTACTTGAGTGGCCTGGGTGAAAGCCCAGGTTGCTAAACTAAAATTGTTAATAACACTTTTAAGTGATTAATTTACCACCTGCTCGGCGGTGAAAGAAAACCTTCATATCACAGAGAAATAATAACACATACGAGCAGCGTAGCGGTGTTCCCGGCCTCAATCTCTCTTAAAATTAATGGTTCGTAAAAAAAAAGAGGATAAATAAATTTCTGTTATTTTTCTATATTAACTGGCTTTTTAACGTGCAGTGATTACTTTTATTCTCTATAAATTTTACATTCAACTGCAGGTTTCCTTTTTCAGTACGAGATCACTAAATAATCAATTACATTGGCACGTTCTATTTGCCCTGGCACTTTCACAGTTGCGTTTCTAACGGTCGACATTAACACTAACTTTAAATAAGGTGCGTAGGGATTTCAAGATTCCAAAGTGTGTTTTCTATTGAGAGAAAGTGTTCTGAGAAGATTAATGGTAAGATGATAACGAAGCAACATCTGTATTAAATTAAAATACACTTTCCTCCTCTGTGTGCAAATATTTCAAAAACACGCTTCTACTGACTACTGTTATGCTCAAAGAATCGACGTCTTCTTTAAACTATACAATATCAGCCTTCCAATGAAAGCGCCTTCAAAACTTAGAATGCATTTCATGTATGATTTGAATTCAGCACGTTGGGAATGCAGGTTGGAGGGAGGAATGCCGGTACTCTCGCATTATAGATGCTGTTCTCCGTCGCTAGTCTGAGGAGTTATGGTTCGCCATAGTCGGATGAATTTCCTCTATAGGTTGCTAACCAGCTGGGTAGCACGGGTAGGCGAGGGTAACAACTCCCAGCGGCGACACCACTTTTTAGTACATTACAATTGTCTTGAATTTACTGTTAGTAGTTTTGTGCTGAGTTCTTCGTTTCAAGCCCCTATCAGAAAATATAGCTTTCCTCTAACTTTAACCGCCTTTACATAGTCCACTGCAGCCACATAGGTCTCTAACCATAACAAGGACAACAGACACCTCGCACTTAAGACGCTGCTGCCCATCATAAGCCTGCTTATTCGTAATCTGGTACTTCTGGAGACGCCTGGAATTACCTCGCCGTCTGTCGGAAGCCAATGCGATTGACTCTTACGACACCCACGGGAAGAGATGGGGTGGCCGATTCTTAAGTCACTATACCACGTGGTATATCAGAAATGTGCAGACTTTCGCTTAGCAGTTCAGTAACATTATAGGCCTGCTTCTGCTAGTCATACCACATCAAACTACTACCATCACCGTGTGTTCTGTATTCGTCGTGCTGTAGTGCCATGCGACGGCTTTTACTGTTGCTTGTAAGGGCCGGCTCGTCCCGACTAGTACCACGGCCTCGCAGAATCACGGCGTGAAGTAGAGACATCTTGTGCCCCCCCACCCACCCTCCCTCTCCCTAAATATCCTTAAAGGACAGCAATTCACCTGCAGGTGTGCGTGGGCGTCGTTAAGTACTAGCCATCGGGTGAGCCGCTTGCACGTTTGCCTACAATAAAAAAAAAAGCTTTCAGAGCGATAAGACGTTACCATGGCAACGGTCACACGAACATTAACCTCGCCACTGCTTGCCGGAAGACCATCTATTGTACCTAATGTTTTTACTGTATTTTATCGATATTCATAAACAAAAAATAAGTATAAATAACTAATGTAACCGATTTATCTTAAATGGGCTACTTACACATAAGTCCACTCTTATATCTTTATTACCATATTTTCATCGCTATAAATAGTATATTTGGAATAACGAAACTTTGAAACGGTATCATTTGATATCAATTTCTTCTCCAAGACAAGTACATTAAACTGTTTATAACAGACAACCCTCCGGCGACAAGCGTTAAGTGTGAAACTGCTACCGTCTGAATGCAGGGCAACACTGGACACTAAATTATTAATAAGTATTTATAATCTATATGTCAATATTATATTTTTTTATTATTTCACTACTTTAAGATAATTTTCAATAACTTTTTCCGTCAAAGAAGTCGTTTCGAAAAGTCTAGATTAGATTCAAGGTTTATTATAATTTCCTATATCTTTAGTTTTCAGAAAAATATCAATTTGAAATAATATTAGTGATTCACATTGACGTAATATATTCTTCGGACTGACGAAATGCTCATAAAAATTGGTCACGGGCCCTTTGTTCTTTGTTAATTTCTACGTTTTTAAATTTGAATTAAAAACTATTTTACATTATAATATTGTTAATAATGATTCAGCATATTATTACAATTATAGTATCGTAAATAAAAACACTTTTAGACAATTTTCTTTGTTAGCACAATTAGGTCAAAATGAGTTCAACGCACTCCCCTGACAATGATATGAAGAAGAAGTAACTCGCTATGTATTAGTGATTTGAGGCACTAACTTCTTATTGCGTTGAGAACAACATCTTCTAGTTAAAAAGGTTACTATAATGGAAATCTCACATTGTTGAAATGTCAATAAATGTGTCAGAATTTTTTTAACACTAAAAATTGTGTACGTGAAACGTTATCCTTTGCCTCGTCTAAAATATTTATTGTGATTATATAATAAGATAGTGTATTTAGTACTATCATTTCGTTACTTAAAATAAAAGTAGCAGTAAGTACCCACAGCTGGGCAAAGCTCGCTTTTTAAATATTTGATAGAGTTTTTGGAGTTGGGGAGGGAGGGGGTCCCGCCACGCTTTCGAAAAGTCCTCGAAATAGTATTTATTTTTATTATTTCTCAGACATGCAGGTTTCCTCACGTAGTTTCCCTATACCGCCGTGAATGTGGTAAACATATCATTTAAAATAGCTATTAACAATTTTAGTGGTGGTGACCACCGGGGATGGTACCAAGGTCATTCGGGCTCTATAAACCTAAAGCATACACCCTGACCACTAGGCAAACACGGCTCGTAAAGTTAAAGATATTAGAAGGGAATTTCTATTATTTAGCTAGCTTACGATAGAGCGAATACAATCACGGAAGCTTTATTTATGAGTGCGTCGGTTTAACGTTGCAGTGATAAATACCTAATAATATCGATACTAATGAATCTACTATAAATACTATGTCTGAATAAACAATCGGTCCTACATTCGCCTGCACTGTTCTAGAAACTTCAGCAGTTTTAGACGGGCAATCTCACCTCCGGGCAATGGTACTGTTACGCTTATACTCTGTCAGAAATATACAATGTGAAGATAATTCGTTGCTAATTTTAGCTTTTAATTTACATTTGTGGATGACATTGATTACTTGTATTTATTATATATATGTACTTATATTATGTATATTTACGTTTTACGACATTTATGTTATATAACAATTTTTTTAATTTATACAACAAAATAAATCGGAGACTCAATATATATCCACTTACAGTTCATAATTTGAAAAGAAAAATGAGAACATGGCTTCTTACATTAATCTATGAGCAAACAGAGGACTTAATCCAGTGAGCAAAATTATCCTGTTCAATAACTAATACAAATAACTGTACAACAATTAAATTAAATTTCTATAAGTAAAAACTTGTGAGTCACAAAGTAGTTATTCGTTCATTACACACGCACACACACACAAACAATCACACACACACTCGCATACACAGACGATCTCAGTATATACATTTATATATATATATATATATATATATATACATATATATGTTCAAAGCATCCGTTAAGTTACTTTTTAATAACTTTTTTTTTCTTGTAATTTTGTACTAATATCTCGACTATTTTAGCTGTTGTTTTAAGAAATTATTATTGTTAATCAACTTGGGAGAAGACACTGACCTCTGTAATACAGGTTCTTAACCTAGCACGGATGTCAGGGAATTCATACTTTGTGGTCCATATTCTTATGACAATAAAGATTATTATTATTATTATTATATTGTCCAATTAAAAAAATTTCGAAGTGATTTAATTTAAATCGATCATTCAGTGCGTCTTATTCTCTGGTTGTGTTGCCTATTTATATCTATATTCTGTAGGTGATTGTGTTTATCCGTGTACTACGTCTGGGTCATCTATTAGCTGTAATGATTAATGCGCTAAACCTAATCGGTTGTTTAATTGTTATACGAACGTCTTTTGTAATCGATGGTTTAATTGGAAAATATAAAGTTCTAATAATACATTTTGTATGAAATGATAACTCCAGAGTCCGATCCCGCGCTTTTGGTTCATTTTAAAGTTTAAGACCATACTGCCTACTGAGTTAATTAATAAAAATTTCAAATATTATCTGATAATTTGACACCACGGCAGCCGATCTGTCTCGGGTTCCGTAGACTCGAATCCAATCGGCTGTGTAGTTTAGGAGCTTTGTTCCAATGAGTTTTTCGAAGCTTAACTACGAGTTGTATCGTACATGTAGGTTCGGATCACGCTAGAGGCAAACTTATGATAAACATATAGATTTCTTCCCAAAATTTAAGCACACTCTAGCATACCAGCCTCCGCAAGCAGCACTAGTTCACAAGTATGATGCATGTGGCAGCCATCGTCTTCCTCAACCATAGGAAGGGACTTCAACCAGGGAAGTGGAGGACTCACCATGCCAACTTATCATAATCTAGTTATCAAGATACATGCAATCCTAGTTTGGAACTAAATGGCCTGTGACATGTGATATTGTATATGATATAGATATTTCATTTAAAGTATCTCCATCGCTCAAAAATTATACAATTCTCGTATAAATCTGAATTACTAAAGAACCAGTTCACTGACGACTTCATTTTGAACTCGTTACGAATTCAAACGCTTTACATAGGGACAAGGTGAAATTGAAAATTTAAAACGAACCCGAGATATGGCAGAGATGTATTGAGTAACAGCGAGCAGCCAACAATATGTTAAAACATTCCTTTCCTAAAGGCATTCGGCAAAGGATTATCTTACAACCAGGCGCTGCTTTTATATCTATATGTAGCTTTACATTGTGTTACTAAGAATTCGTGTGTAACTGACATACATAAAATAGTACCTAACTAAAGTTACTATTTTATTTTTTATTTTTTAAAGCACTATTTAGAAAGATGCAAATTAGTTCGTATTCTTTGGTAACATTTTTATAGTTCATAGCCGTATGCAGACTTCACATAAGAAGGAATCAATTTCAAATTCTTCTTTCGGACGCGACTTGAAATAGTAATCATAACAAATTTAAGGCTTTTTCTTTAGTCACCTCTTACGACACCTATGAGAAGAAAGAGGATGGCAGGTTCTTATGCCTATACAGCAAGGTATTAACAACACACATAAACACGATTATCACACACACACACACACACACAAATAATTTTGTATTAGTCGATATAAACTCTCGTGTACTACATAATAGTCTAAGGTTTGTTAGATGTGACCGCGAAACTAATGCAGTCGTCCCTAACAAGCATCCGTGCCGTTCGATTTCCTAAGTGACATTTCGGAAGTAGAAATAAATCCGATCGTCCCCGTCGTGCTGCGCCCTTCAAACGGAACCCGGCGACATGCTGGCCCGTACACAAAGTTGCTGAATTAAATAAATACCCAGCTCACGTCCACATAATTTAGTTAGACACGGACAAAAAAAGCACAGCCTCGGATCATTAGTGACCGAAACCAGTACCGGGCGGACAGATACGTCTTATTCAGCAGCGAACGCATAAATAAGATGCGCTGGTCTAGTGAAATATTAGATGCAAACGAACAGATGGAAAAATGTCGCAGCGCATTTACATTTAAGTATGGTCGTGCCGGTTGCTTGTGCCACTTAAAGTGCGGAGTGGGGACCTTGGTACGAAATTATCTGGAGCCATGCACAATTGGGCATTGTATTTTTATTGTTTTTTTTATGGTCATTTATTGTTGGACAAAGTGGATGTAGATTTTATTGATTAAAAATTCCTCACTAGCAAAAGTTGATTCGATTTTTCGCACACGAAAGGAAGTCATTTACCTTTAAAACGCAATGCAAGCTATTATTTTTCATTATTCTTAAATATGCTGGTTACGTGTATGGTTTATGCAATTGAACATATCTTCGAGAAAATTTTGAGTTCTATGTTTCTTCTAAATATTTATAGCCATACGTGTTGATGGTGAATTTAACATATCTATCCTCAAAAGAGCTGAGACACAACGGTAATTGTGTTATACAATATACTAAACAAAAATGTTTTTTTAGGTAAATGACATCCGTAATCCGATCCTTATTGGCCTTGATTGATGTAGTATAAAATATAGTGTTAATTACAAAACTTTGTGGTTTACGGACGCTATGTTATATGTATCACTGTATTTTAATATTAAATTGATAAATAAATAAAAATTAAATTAAATTTATTTCCGATAGTTGAATGAAAGTTAACCTTCCTTCGACTCGGTGTGAATTGTTGTAGTTCATTATAATTACGAACTTTTATATAACGAAGTACGAATTAATAATAGAATTATTTGTACTATACTATACACAAAATAATGAATATAATACATTATATTATACAGCATATCATTATCATCATCATTCCAGCCTATCACAAGTCCGCTACTAAACATAGGCTCGGTCCTGAGCCACCTTCATCCATCGACTTTCTGCAACACTGCGCAGGTCGTCCCTTTATCGCGCTGAGGAATACCGGTATGCACGGTATTCCTCTGCTATCCTATACAGTATATACTTAGGTAAATATATTTGTTTGTCTCCTGACACACAGTTTATACTAGTTTAGAGGTCTATAGATTCATTGAACATAAACTGTCACATCTTTAATGTTAAATGAATTTTGTCGAATGACTATTTATCGTATGTGTGTGTCGAATTTGTCTGACTTTTCGCGAATTTAATTTAATAGTTATGTAACAAAAATGTTCTTTTGTATTTAACATTACCCAGAACATAGAAAAATATATCCCTTCGATTTTAAATATTAAAAAAAAATCGTGACCTAAGTACACTACGCGATGGACATGGCCTAATAGACTTTAAACAGGAATTCCATCTTCAAATGCCTTCACCACGTCCACACTGAAACTAGAATGTTTTACATATAAAGGACAATTTCGACGTTTGCAACTCGTAAGCCCAAGTATTTTGTTACTTTGTGAAACCCCTTTATCGCTGTCGCACGGTTTTTTGTTCGTTTTTCACTTTAGCGATTCATGTATTTATTTGTATTCAAAGTATTTTAATAGAATTGTGTATTTAACAATGTATTGTATGTGACTGTTGTGGAATTGAAAATGACCAAAACGAAAATAACGTAATCCGATAATAAAAAAAAATAAAATGAACAAAAACACACTCATCGAAATTGTTCGCCTCGTTTTAAGTGATAAGAGATCTCCACACAACTATAAACTTAGCGTTTTAATTTAGCACAGCCGTTAAACGATCAAATAAAAGCTTTTCAACGGGAATTCGCAGACATAACAATACAATAACATTTCCTAATGTCGAGACGGCATTAGTTCTGGAAATCGCACCTTAGTCTATCAAACGTTGGGTCATCTCGTAGCCTTTGCGTGTCTAGAGTCTTAGCGGACTAGCTAATCTAACAGTTAAATCGCAATTGTACAAACGAACCCTAAGCGTGCTGCCATCAAATAAGTCAATGCTTGCCATAAACTTTCCATATTCCCAGCTACGTGTACTAATGTTAGTTGATACTTACGATCTCTCGGACGGGAAGTTTGCGAGTTTAATAGACAACCTTAATCACAAAGGCCTTACGCCTTTAATGACACATATATAAATATATATATATATATACATATATCTTGTCTGTGTTAGAGTAAATATTAAAATTAACATATCAACAATCCTTCAATACTATAAAATAAAAAAGTTAATAATACTTTAATTAACAAGTTTCGGTTCTAGAATTTAGGTTGCACTTCCTCCAGAGTTTTTTTTATCAAGCCGTTGTATTTATAATGTTCTATTCATTGGCACCATCAAATGGATTTCCATGTAACTCAATATTTGTTTAATTATTAATAATATGTAAGTATATAAGTGTATAATTCCAAGTATGTACTTCAGATTAATGAACACTAAAAAAACATCAATGCACATCCTATAGTGGTATATAAACATCGAGTGTTGAATACTTAAAACGAATTTATATGTATAACAGATAACAAATTACAAAAGTACATGAATTTGCTCCGAACATTGTAATGTGAAAAAGACGTCATGTTTCTATTTCAACACGTGAAAGCAAGGAAAATTAATTACGCCTGTATTGAGATTCCTATTGTAAATATGATGAGGAAATATAAATCGTTCAAAC
The DNA here is from genome assembly GCA_029286595.1 of Bhutanitis thaidina. Classification (NCBI taxonomy): domain Eukaryota; kingdom Metazoa; phylum Arthropoda; class Insecta; order Lepidoptera; family Papilionidae; genus Bhutanitis; species Bhutanitis thaidina. The sequence continues at coordinate 15,999,714 of JAGSMS010000022.1, read as the reverse complement.
TGAAGCTGCCTCACTGCGAACGTTCGGATCGCTTTGTTCGGTGGCGGTGATAAAAGTCATAATCCACGCGGACAGTAATAACTGAACATAGTGAAGGCGAATGAGATTATTAATTTCATTGCGGCGGCCATTTTTACTATTGGTTCGATGCAACACGACGAAAGCTTATACTCGAGTTTTCATTTCCGTATGACCTAGATTCCATAAGAACTAGATTCCGTAAGACATAGATTCGATCGGACCAAAAATTAATAAATAAAAGCTGAAGGTAGCCCGAGTTAACTTTGACATCTGGATGTCTAACATCTCAGTTCCCCGTGACCAAGGCTGCTGTAAAGAAATCGAAACGTCGGGAATATAAAAGCAAATTGAAACGCGATAAAATCCGTAAATAAATAGTTTCATTTCAAACATAGATTCGATTTAGAGTCTCAGTCAAAGCTAATTCTAATTTAACTATATTATTTATGTGACCTTGGTTAATCAAAGAATAAATAACAATAAATAATTAACTTTGATGACACAAAAAAAAATAAAACACCAATTCGATGTACGATAGCGCTGTCGGCGTCCTGTGGCGGGTCGTCCATTTTAATATGGTTAAGGAGGGCGACGGCTGCCGTACTTGTGAAGACGTTGCTCGTTGGACGAAGGTGGTGCTTGTGGAGACTGGTCTGCTCGAGTTTCCAGTGCACTTGTTCTTTAAGTTGCCTATGGGACTGTACCTTTTATTTAGGACGCTTTATGTGTTACAATTATTGATAGGGAAGAGAACACCTACGAAGTTTCTTTCGCCGGTTTTTTCTCCGACAGGGAAACCTTGACCGACGTAGAGATGATGTGGATTGTAAAATAATAATAATAAGATTTCATCTCATCGGAATTTTCTAAGAAGAGTTAAGCTCGAATGCATGCGTCCAGCAAGTTTCAGAGAAGCGATCTTTTTTTTTTCACTTAAAGGAATTAACCGGGGTAGTACCACGACCAGACCAGACTATCCTCGCGAAGTAGAAGCATCCCGTTTGGTGAGTGAGGTAACTGGAGGAGCCCCCCATTTAAAACTTCATAATGAAATCAAATATTCAATATTCAGAAATAGCCCCCTCAGAGTTTTATTATATTATATAGAAGAGAGATAATGGATAAAATGCTGACTAATAAAAAAAAAACTATAGAACATTGTGAACTTGTAGACCTAACTAAAATAAAAAACATGTTTGGTATCTGCTTTTGTATTAAGACGTAGCTGCGTTGTTAAGTGATATGACTCTAAATCAACATGTTTATGTATCACTTCCTGTCAAAAATCAAAGTTCGTTTACGCTTTATCTAGAACTTGAAAATTTACTTACTCCGCATACCATTGTAATTATCTCGACTCACGGACCAGCCGCGTTGTTAATGGGAGGGCAGCTGACTACCGCCATCTGAGACCCGCTTTCTACGCCATGGAATAATGGCCACCGATTAATATTATTACACAATGACTATTTAAAACGAAACGCAAGGAAACTGTTTATAGTTAAGCTTGTTCTCTTACAAAACTAAATGAGTATTAATTGCCTTAGCTTCGGGCCATCTAACATCTTGTCTGCCATCACTTCATCACGATCGGTCTGTAAGTAAACCTGTGATTTCTGCTTGCGTGTCTAACATAATAGTCGTTATATGTTATTCGTATATCGTGTGTATTAATTGAATTTTGCTAATTGTATTTCTATTTACCCTTTACCTAGACATACAATTTTGTGATGTGTATGTATTAGTAAATATATCTATCTCTATCTAATCATAGTATATATCTAATTTACTGATATACGCAATGTGGTTTAAACCTTAACCTTTATAACTAACTAAAATTCATTCATAAAAATTATATAACTGTCAATGCAAATAAGGCTCCCGCTACATCATAAATATAATGATAAATAATTGTTAGTATTGTGCTATACCAGATGAAATTAATCGCTTCAAGATCAAGTCGAGGATGAATATTATGGTATGAAAATATTACGGTTTTTATCTCTTACCCCATCGTCAATACGCGACAGATTTTCCGAATCCCTAACAACAAATATGGACATATCCAATAGCCGGAACATCAATCTCACACACGTGCATCGATATTTTGATCAAATGTTAATCCTAAGGAGAAAAATCCAAAGGTCGAGGTAGATCTGGATAATAAATAATAACATTAGAATGTATAATGTTTCCTATGTTCCCCATTTGGCTTATCAAAAAATTCTAAGCGAAAACCGGTGTATATCCCATTACTTCCACATGAACGCTGATGCTCAACATTAGTCAAGAGAGAGATTTCTCAAAACTCATGGAGGTTATCAGAATTACGTTTCGTCGGCTCTCACCTCGATTTACAATTATAAGCCTGTCCATTCTAGTTACCACTCCGCAGCGCAGACATCTCGAAGGCCCTATATAAATTGTACTTTTACCGACTACTGTTATTCGATTAGAGCTAATCAAATTTACATCCGTGAACAAGTCGTATTAATCTACCTGGTCCCGACTTAGGTAATTCTCCAAGCGGAATGATTATTCGATCATCGAATCCATTATTAAGAATTAAAGCATACTATGTTTTATAACCAATTACGTTTATCTATTCTTAAATTGTTTAAAAATCGAACTGACGTGAAATCCGGTGACTTCGTGAGTTTGTTCAGTTAACAAAGTTAATTTTAACACGTGTTCCAAGCTTTGAAAATTATTTTCAGAATCAAGTGTTTTACTGTTTTGTTAAACATGTGTATTGTCTTATTAAATTTATGAATATTACCGGATAACAGAATATTACTGGATATTAAATTTATGAATATTAATGAATAAGTGTGATTTTGAAATGATGCTATTATTTACGGATTTTATCGCGTTTAATTATATAAGTTTTAATAAAAGTTTTATATTAATATTATTCATGTGTAATAATTTCAAACGAAACAACTTCTTTTGTTATTTTTTCTTTACATTTACAGTTACATTGATTGAAGTTTCATCAACTTCATTAATTTTCGTTTCATAATCAGTAAACATTTTCGTACATTTCCTTTATATTGCCCCTCTAATGAAACACGTTTTATCCGATATCTAAAAGCGAGGTTAATTCGATTTGTTGACCTCTAGGGTCTAACCGCCCCATACCTGTACAACGATTATTGGGAAGATAAATCAAAATCTAACATTGCCGATGACATTTTATCTACGAAATAGGCTTCGAGCGTTTATTCCGCGTTCGTTTCTGGTTTTCGTAAACCGTAAATCTATGATCTAACTGCTTTTGGTATTATTTAGTCTTAGTTGGTTTATTTGTCATTCAATGCATGAAAATGCTTACATACTAGATAAAGGCGGCACACTTTCAACTACGAACGGTCCGAGTTATTATTCGTCTATAGGAGCATCTTTAATTAACAATAATGTGAAATATTACCAAACTAGATTTTATTTAATTATTCAACACCCTTAGCTCGAGTACAAACCTAACGCTATTTAAATCTGAAACCCTCTACGTAAAATAAATTTACATTACCAACCAGAATTTTAGCAAGCAATAACCGTATCAGCTGACAAAATGTGACAGGATTTTTCAGGGTTTTTCTTATATCTCTTTTGTCATTGGTATATATTTATGAGGACCCTTTGAGGATAAAGGGTCCTCATTAATATATACTAAAGACTGACTCATAAATATATAAAAAAATGAGAATTTTCACTTTTGCATTAGTGAATGTAATTTCTGTGTATACGTCTGCACTTTAAACATATTATATCTTTCAACATATTATATCTTTCAACACGAGTGACTCATCACACGTAACAACTTGATTCTCGATTTGAAACAAGCGACAAAAGTCAAGTTATTTTTTTATACGTAAGACAATTACCTCTTGAATTATGAATAACAAGGAATCCAAGCAAAGATCAACGCACAACAGAAGCGTATCTAAGCGGAGGCAGTAGTTAGCTGCATGAGATTATATCCACGATGGACGCTGCCGGCCCCGCCCGCGCATTTTGCACGATGTACCTACCTGACGTAACGAGAGTCCTGCTACTTATCATAAGGATAATTTAAAGTAAACAAATCAAAAGATATTTCTCGTCAAAATGTCACATCACGTACAGTTTCTGTACATTTATTTTGAACTTATTATTATTTTGTCTATTAAAAATTTTAGTTCTATAGTTAACGGGCGCAAAAGAAGCGCTAATTAAAATCTTTTCAAATGCTTTGCGAGTAAGTTTAAATTAAATTTTAATTTAATTTACACATTATTTTTTAATATTTATTCTTTATTTCATTTCTTTATAGACAAGCGAATATTAAGTTATGATTTAGTGAACAAATTAAAATTAGTGGCCTTTATGCCTCTGGGGGTTTTCTGTCAAACAGCCACGCGTTATAATAATAAGCTTTTTAATAATGAATGGTAAGTCCTATTCCAATAAATTAATATACAAATGTTATTCATTTAATTAAAACTTGATATAAATCTACAAGAACAAAAACTCTCCATTACAATCTATTAATATGCCATAAATAATACAGGCATGTAATTTGTTTCTATATTAATATGATTTAACTTTATACGAAAACTATATCCTTTAGGATCCTTTTAGGATAAGAAACACAGTTACGTAGAAACATAAGTTATTTTTACCAGCGCTATTTTCGGTTTGTTTTTATTAGAACAGAAACCGAGATGTTGAATGTTTCAGAAAAAATAATTCCGTAACACAATAACTTGCTGGCTGATGAGGAAAAAGAAGAATTCTCCAATTGTTTATCTGTTTATTAATCATGATTTAACCTAGCGGCATTATTTCATGATATTAATAAGAAACGTTGCAATGATTTTTAAAATAATTCCAAAATGTCCCTTTTTAAAGTACAATCTTAGAACATGAATATCGTAACACAAAAAGTTACTGGCTGATGTGGAAGAAGAAGAATAGTCTAATTCAAATGTTTATATTTTTACTAATCACGACTATGCGTAGGTTATTACGACGAAAGGCAATATTTTATGATTTGAATAAGAAAAGTTTGAATAATTTAACAAGTAAAATTTTAATATTTCCAATGTGTAATTAATAAAGTATGATCTTACAATCTTCAACAGCTTCCAAACAATCCACTGCTGGACATTGGCGTCCTTCCGATGAGAGGATATGACGTAATCGCAACGCTAATTATTTAAGATGGCGTCGGCAGGGATCACACCACAACCAGGTTACACTGGTATCTATTCTGTGTCACAACAGAACGCTACTGTCTGTCATCGGGGCTTGACATGTTAGAGATGGTATTAACGACGTCATAGACCGCAAGGTTATTCTGGCAATTCATATTCATGAGTTTTACAACGTCCACGTAATAAAATGGTGAGGTTAAAAATCTACGTGTAAATACGTCTTTAAATAGTATAAACTTTAAATTCTAAGTTAATTTTAATGTTGTTTTCATCATCATTTAGAACATTTCATGGTCTATTTGCATATTATATTCATATTTAGAATATATATAACAGTACTAGAGAGAGAGAGAGAGAGAGAGAGTAAAAGAGAGAGAGAAACATAGACAATTGTTCCAATGATTTCTCATAATCTAAAATTGTACAAGAATTACTTGTGATAGTATGTCAAATTTTATTTTAATTCCCTATATCAAATATGTATACGATACTACTCTGACATTTACAAAACTCTATAGTCACAAACTCATTTGCACCTGTAAAGATTTTATCAACCCCTCATCTACATAAATAACAATATCTAATACGTTCCATCACCACACACCCTTCTGTATTCAATTTATTTGCAGTTGATGACGAAATTATCAGACCGATTTGAACCTTTTTGCTCATTACAATAAGACACACCTTTCGGGTTATAAACGGGGCAACAGCAACATCAGCTTTGTGTTTAAGTCTTAGTAAGCAGTACAGCCATAATAACAGCGATGACAGGCAGTCCGCAGCATAACGAAGTTATGACCCACAAAGCGATCGGTTTCAATTAAACTTCTGGGAGGGAAGAGGTTGTTAGGCACTAAATTATAAGGCAAACTGTTGCTTAGATGCATCGCGTTTATGTAATATTGTTCATACCCCGCCGCTCCTTGTAATGTTATGTGAGAATCTTGTAATTTCAAATTGTTTTCCTGCGTATAGAGAGCAATACATATTTGCTTGTAATTTATATACTATGTGAAATATTTTCATAACGCAGAATCAAATAACGACGTATCTTACGAGTGTGAAAATTGAAATTGACATTTTTATCAAGTGTTATTACTGCGATAATGTTGTATTGTTATTTGATATGCGTTGACAATCAAACCACTGAACCGATTTCAAAACAGATTTAACGGTAAATTAAAATACTTAATTTAGAAGATATGAGGCTCCAAAAGCATTGTTCATTACATACATAATATATATATATATATATATATATATATATTTATATATATAGCAATAGGTTCGACCGAGTAGTTAGAATCAGCAAGCTGAAGTAGCAATGGACCGGCCACATAACACGCAGAACTGACAACCGTTTAGGAAGAAAGGTTCTCGAGTGGCAACGACATATAGACAAACGCAGTGTGGGACGACACCCCACAAAACGAAGTAATGAGCTGCACTGTATTTCAGGAAGTCAATGTTTGCATGTGGCTCAGGACCGAGCTTTGCTTATTTGGGGGAGCTCTGTCATAAGTTCACTGCGTATGTTTAGCAGTGAATTTATAATAGGCTGAAACGATCAAATGTTAATATGCCAGTTTTTTGTCCAAATAACTTTTTGTTTACTAACGGATGAGCCTCTGATGGTAGAACATCCATTCAAATCCCACAGACCTCTGTCTGGTTAGGAGAAGCAGCTCTAGTCCGACCGGCGTTATGCCTACCATCCCACTTACCCAGCGTGATGGGAACAGGATAATCAACTATATACGGTATGCAATTTTGTAGGTACAATCTAAGAAAGACAAAAAACGTTTTTGTCATCCAGCAGTGAACTTGTACCGATCGAATGAAGAAAGAAACTATTAACAAATAGTTATTCTAAGTTAAACGCACCTTGTTCCCAGTCCTTACTAATGGAGTACAGTCTGAAATTGTTAATTACTTGTTTATCTACTTGCAAAAGCAGAAACGATATTTTAAATGGCATCGGTACATTACAGGATACAAATTCAAAATAGATATCTTCTATATCTGAAACGATTAAAAACCGATGTTTAACAAATTGAATCGTTCGGTACACTGCGTTAACCCGATAATAAACTAGAGCAATTTTACTTTATTTTATTTGAATGGTATAAAACAAATTCGCGAAACGCGTTTGTCTGTGTGTTCATTTATAACTTCGACACAGAAAATAAAAAAATTATGAAGCCACTTCTAAAATGGGTCTAAAGTCACTAGAGTCTCTACTGTGTTTTTAATGTATGATTTTTATTTGGAGCAACCGATTAGAAATCTTCTTTTTGGTTCTGTAAGATACAATCTGGTTACCTCACTCACCGAACGAAACGCAGAGGCACAAGATGTCTTTACTTCACGCCGGTATTCTGCGAGATCATGGTACTACCGTGGTCGTGACAGCCCATTCGAGCAGCAGCAAAAGCTACTGGTTGGCTCTATCACGTTTATAATATACCGACCGTTGTTAGGCGATTACCTTTCGGATACAAGGCGTCTGGTAATTCCGATTGCCAAGTCGGCTGCTAATCGTGGCGATTTGGCGATTGGGAGAGGCCAGTGTGCAGTACTGTTTCTTTTGTAATCGAATGATAAAGAAGACGATATCAAATAGTTATATATCAACATCTTTGAATATATAAAATAGTTACATCAAATTCTATGTATGTATCAGATTTAATGAAACTTTTTAAAAATATTGCTTATGATTCCAGAAGTACTACACTTCGTTTTATATTAATATTACAAATATGTTAGTTTGTATGTTTGATTTTACACGCTTAGTGGAATGAACTGATATGGACGTAACGATGCAAATATTTAGATGGGATTGTCTCAATTAAAAGTTCTCTAGGAACAAAATTTGCGACCATGCAGACGAAGTCGGGACTGGCGGTCAGAGTCTGTGATTACCGTCGGTATGTGATTACCGTCGCCCACAAACACGTGCAATACCTTAGATGCTGCAGGTGCGTTGCCGGTCTTTAAGGATATATATGGGAGGGAAGATGAGGGAAATAGGGAGGGGATGTGGGCCTCCTCCGGTTACCTCACTCACCGAACGAAACGCAAAAGCACAAGGTGCCTGTACTTCAGGCCGGCATTCTGCGAGGCCGTGGTATCAATCCGGTCGAGCCGGCCCATTCGAGCAGCAGCTAAAGCCGCCGCTTGGCTCTCCCAAGCTTAAAGCATATAATGAATAAGTTCTTTAAGACCACCACAATACAATGACACAGTCGTTAATAATTGTTTATGTTAAAAATGTTAAACGTTAAATATTGTTTTAACCCTTTGGTTGCAGGCCGCCAAATTCTAATTGACTTGCTTTTTTTAATGTTTTCTATATTCTTGGCACTATATCCTTATGACAGTATATTTGCCATCATCATTATCATTTATTATTACTAAAAGTATTTCATAAATAAGCAGTTTCATTCGTTCACTGATTAAGTAATTAGTAACTTACTATAGGGTTGCCAGTTTGTTAATATGTGTCCCATGTATGGGAGTTGCCTGTGTCCGCCAGTAGACTATTTATGATGTCTAAAAATATATACTTTCCAGGCATTTTTTTTTTGTTAATCGCCAACATATGATAAGCTCCTCTGAGTGTATCATATTAATCATGTTTGTGTTGCCATAAAACCACTCTTGAACTTATAACAAATGGATAACAAATGGCAACAACGCACGATTCAAACATAATAATACGTTGAAAATAATTTTCAGTAAGATAAGCTACGCCACAGACATATAAATGAATAATACCACAGTTTATCCCCAGCTTTATATAACCGTGACAAATGATGCGGATCGATGCACTATCGGAGAGCACTTATTATTATTAATCAAAGACAGACTCCTCGGCTTAAACAGGCGTTTAAAGAGAAAAGAAATATTACACAGCAGGAGCTTCGCCATTACCAGTTTTGTCGTGATTTTTGTTTCTTTTCAACTATGCAAATGATTTATTAATATACTCTTGCACTGTAAGCGATGCGCTCTATGTATGAATGATTAAAAGTTTTTTTTTAATTATATATTTTAAAACGACATGGCTTAGCTTTTAATCCGGAGTAATTTTTCAAATTTACATACATGTGGACTTACGCATAGGCAGAGAGCATATAGGCAGAGATTATAGAATCAGATTAGCTAAACGGGGTTATGCAATTCTTTAGCTAGTGTACTCCTTCACTGCCCAGGAGCCGTCTGGGTAGATACCACTAATCAGCAGTGGAAACCACTGTTGGGTTCCGTTTGGAACGGTATACAGAGCCAGTATAATTACAAGATGTGAGGCATTCCATCTCAGGGGTGACAACGCATCTGTAACCTTCTTCTGTTCTTTCTATACAACGCATCTGCTGCTTCTCTAGTGGTGCAGATGTACGTGGGCGACGGTAATCACTTACCATCAGGTGAGCCGCTCAATCGTTGACTTTCGCGTTTAAATAAATAATCATATTGTGAATTAATACGAAGAATCCTAAAAGTAACATTTTCTTATAATGAAGTATAAGAGTAAAAACTTTTTCTACAGTTACAAGTGACAATTAAAAAGAGCAAAGACTTAGTCTAATTCGTTAAAACCAAATTAACTTTTCAGACAATAAGCATATCGACGTCTCAAATCTACAAAAACATAATAAAAAGAGTTGCTTTTTATGTGATTAAGTAATTAGTCATAATGGACCCTGTATTTACTTTAGGGTTGTCAATTCGGATTTATAATTTTGAAAGAAAATACAAATGTGCGTGATAATTTCTAAATTAATTTCTGAACGGTATATACTCGCACACTGGGATACTTATGACTTCGTTGTCTGTCTTTTGCTTATGTCAGACTTCAGTTTCTCTTTGTAATTACTATAGTTGGAGAATTTGTTCTTTAGCTATATACTCGTACATATATTAAAATAAATGATTACCTCCACTGTAGAGATTTCCCCAGTATTGTGGAGACGATTTTGAAACTTCGGACGTCTATAAATACACTAACATTTTAATTATCTAGTTGTAATTATTTATTTAAGTAGTTGAAAATATAATTCTGCGTATGTGATTTTCCTGTATGCATAACTCTCTCTAGTCTAAATGTAAAATGTATGATTTTGCAAAGCCTCGATATTGCGGCAACCCTAAATTAGCTTCTTATGGCGGGGCGTTTACAGTGTGAGTAATTTTTAGCGGTCCTCGACGCTGTCACACGTAATTTTTAATAGCGACGTTAGCGCTCAATTTCACGACGCATACTCGAATTGGCGACGGAATTTGGTCATTATGTCTTTTTTAACGATGAGGGTGCTAATGGCCTGTGGTGTGGTTCGGTTTAGAATCTGCCACCCCCTTCTCTCCCGTGGGCCTTGAAAGTTGCAAAGGCTACCTACTATAGACAGTTTTTTTTTTTTATGAAAAAATAGGCTTGCGTTTGACCTCAATCTTCCCCGATGGAAAGCGAAGACGAGACCTAGGATGGTACACGCTCGCCTAGATGTCTGTTCACTCTGGCTTCGGGTTATAGGTTTCCGGAAAAACTGACTCCTTAGCCGATTAGCCTTAAGATGGCAGGATAACTGTCTCGAAAATTATCACACCAAAATTAAGGTGACCAATGATAGGCAAGCATCTTTTTAGGTGCGAAGTGCTCTGGTACTGCGAACCCGTTTGCCTAGCGTCAAGGCGATCAAATCCTCCTTATGGGAGAGACCTCGAGAGATGAGAGAGGTAAGGTGTGCGAATGAGCTGAGCGATAAGCACAGTTCAAAAATGTGAATTGAAACAAAGTTTTGGAGAACTCGCTTCAATCAATTTGTGAAGTGAATAGTAACGGGAGTACAATATGATATTTCATTACAATTTTATCACCCTTTTTTTAGGGACAAAATATTTTCTTTAAATTTATAGGTGACCACAATATAATCTCGCCGAATAGAATACAGGTTAAATTATTTAAATCGGTACAGCCATTTCCGAGAAATAAGTGAACATTAACGGTTAATTCATCATTCTCGTTTGTGAAAGTGTTGGAGAATATAGTGCGCCAAGTTGCTCCAATAGATTAGCGGACACATCTTCGTAATGTTTATTTTCATAAATAAAGGTCGGTTGTTACTTCATACATCTTTTAAAAATTACATTAAAAAATTACACATGCATCACAAACTTTTTTTAATGATTGATTTTTGAATAATTTAAAATCAAGCAATCCTGCTCTGTCCCTCTACCCGAATGACATGGAACCACCGAAGAACATGATTGCAAATAAAATATTAATTGAGCCTGTGAATATTGTCTCGTTAATAGATAATATTGTAGAAACTGACACGGGGAAAAAGAATTAAAAAAAGAAAAGGATATGAGCGGTCCTGTCATATCGTTTTATCAGAAAGTAACATGTGGTACGAGGCCTAGCTACAAAAGTATAAGGCCTGTGACAGAGCGAGCGGTCGGGACAGCGGTCAACGCTTATTGTTTCAAAGTTTAATTTCCGAACGCGGCGTTGATTGATCGCCGTTCATAACTAAGATAACGCGACACGGACCGACCGACACCTCCACTTGTTGTAGTATTATTTTTAGGGTTCCCTTAGCCACTGGTTCTGTCATCTGGTTGTTACTTAAAAGCTTAATAAAGCCTAGAAATGGGCGAGTACTTTGAAATGTCCAATACAGAGGGTATTTAGTCGAACAGCTTCGCTATAATATCCCTCCTGTGCAATACATTATATCAATAAAAAAACCTATTTCACTTGAAAAAATAAACAAAATGGAAGTTACTTTATTTTCTGAATAAATTACGAGTATATAACTCAATAGTAAAAAATATAATCATTTAAGTCCACTGGTGAACACAGGGCCTCCCCCAAAGATTGCCATAAAGATCATAGGGGGGTTTTGCCATAGTTGCCACGCCTGTCAACCACAGTTTTTTTTTTGGTCTAATGCAGGAAGATGCTACTGCCTATCTCCTAATATAAACTTTTCCATTTTTTTCCATATTTTATATAAATATATTTACAAGTATGTCTAAGTGTCCGTCATATATAAGTATTCTATGGTAGTAAATTATTTGAGTATATACATAAACATAATATTTCGTTTTAAGTTATCTCCTCTGCACACTGCGCCCTTTTACATTTTCTCTGCTCAATCTGATAATAGATCGGTAGAGAACGCCTCTTGGCTAAAGTCCGCCTTTTTGCTTTTTTATGAGTTAGTATTAAGTTAGTAGCTAGAGTTAGTTAGTAGCTAATTAAGTTTAAATAAATAAATATTTTTTAATTTATACAAGAACGATTACATTAAAATAATGAGCAGAACCCCTAGACTCGGGTTAGCATCGCGGCGACCGGCCGTTGTTGATTCGTATTTGCCTTTTTTTTTGTTTGTTTACGCGGCAATGTCGCCGCCCCACGCAGCTTTTATCAAGATTTTCGAGAAATTTTTTTTACACTCCGATCAGTCCTTTCGGTTTATATATAATGTCTGTACGGACGTTTATGCGAAGTAATTGCTTTGCGGTATTTAAAATGAAATACGTGGAATGTTATTCGAGTATATGTCTTAGGTCGAAGGGTTCAGGATATAAATTAGTCCGGCATACGGCAGAAATATGTTTCAATATTTTTATAGGTATTCAGACTTAAGGTCATATTATGTTCATTAAATTTGTCACCAGTTTTTTTGCACGCGATGCTTGAGAAATTTTTATAGCTCATTCATCTATAAGAGGAGTGATTTTATTTTTGCGCTTTATTTATAAATGGCTGTATCTTCAATCTTATGCCCTTTGTCTTTTTAATTGAATACTTACTCTCCCTTTTTGACGTCACGATAAGCCGAGTGGTTAAAGGATATGTATATATTGAAACTTATGTACTGTCACTTTGTTCCAAATAAGCTCTGGTGAAAAGTGGGCTGACAGTACTGAAATGTTTAAGCGAGTGGCTTAAACTCCACACCAGTATTGGGTATACATTGGTGAGTGGGTTACCGTCGTCCTCGTACATCTGCAACACCAGAAGTACTGCAGGTGCGTTGCCGGCTTCTTATATTTGGGAGATGGGAGGGAGAATGGGGAAGGGGTTGGGGAGAGGGAGAGGGCCTCCGGTTACCTCACTCACCGAACGAAACGCTAAATCACAAAATTTCATGCCGGTATTTTACGAGGCCGTGGTACCAACCCGCTCGAGCCGGCGCATTCGAGCAGCAGCAAAAGTCGCCGCTTGGCTCTACCACGAATAAAAAGTACTTCTTTTTTATTTACTCTAAAAGAGTAAATAAAATATTTAGTATAGAGTATTTAAAAAATGATACGACATACTTTGTATCGAAACCACAGTGTACACAACCCACTAGTAAAACAGTGATTGCTCTGCTGATTGGTAATAGAAATAAGTAAGCGGTATCTCTATCTAGGAGCCGTCTGATTAAATATCCATTTACTGCTTCATAGTATCCCTTTTCGTTATCTGCCTATAAGGCAAAGAGAAACAACCGACATAATTAAAAAGTATGTTTTTCAGTCATAGAGATAAAAATTTAATGACTCAGTACAACATTAATAGATTTATTAATGTTATTCTAACATTAATACGCATTTTAAGTTAATATAACCCTGACAGTACAAGTGTCCACACAAGTTCATTCAACAGAATCACATAGTATGAGTTGTTCATTGCACTATGTTGTTCAGTGATCATAAAGTAAAACAACGCCGCAGGTTAAAAAGTATCTATTAATAAGAAACCATAAAGTGTCGAGGGCCCAACGGCAGAAACCCATAAGGCGAGATTGTTAGGTGTAAATTAGGATTTACGACTTGTTCGCTCTAACGTCCGCTAATTGTTTTTATAGTACTTATAATGTATAAAACCTTATTTATCTATGAATTAGTACTTAATGCTATGGAGTATTTATAGGATTATTATACAAGCGTATCTTTTTTTTTATGGAAAAGACGGCAAACGAGGAAGCGGTTCACCTGATGGTAAGTGATTACCGTCGCCCACATACCATAGATGCTGCAGGTGCGTTGCCGGTCTTTAAGGATATTTGGGAGATGGGAGGGAAGAGGAGAGGAATAGGGAGGGGATATGGGCCTCCGGTTACCTCGCTCACCGAACGAAACGCAGAATCACAAAATGCCTCTACTTCACGCCGGTATTCTGCGAGGCCGTGGTATCAATCCGTTCGAGCCGGCCCATTCGAGCAGCAGCTAAAGCCGCCGTTTATCTCTACCACGGAGAAAATCGTATCGTCTCATACAAGCGATTGTAGCATGCTAGTTTAACTTTTTTTTATGTGCTGGAGAATCTGTTTATGCGTCATGATTTAGTATTACCTACTTTTAATTAAACATATTGCCTAACCTAACGGCTGTGCTTGAATAATTACCCATAAATAGTGGCAAGAAATTCGCTGAAAAACATTATAAGTATCGTTGTATACTAAGGTATTACATAGACATATCTTTATATGTCGAGTGGTTAGAGGATCTCCCTCCGAATCCGGAAACTCGAGTTCGAACCCGTATGCTGCAATGAGTCGTAGCTACGAGTTCTTATACGACTCGTATCGTTGGCTTGGACATTAACGCGGTGACGGGCACACCAGCTGTCGCGTTGTCCCCAAAAAAGCTCCGGAAGTAAATTGGTTAGAAAGGACTCAAAATAACTCGACCTCTAAACACCCCAGGTATATAGTTATTGTACATAGTTAGCCGATCGATTTTACAAAATATCACAAACAGTTCAACAAATCCTTACCAATTAACCAAAAACGAAACTCAATCATTAATATCAGTCTGTCGCATTAGAACGTTTGTCACGTCTGTTCAAATAAATTCCAGTTACTTTACTTAGCGCAAGGCATAAATCAAATGTGCCATGGACATTAGACTATTAACGTATTACAATCGAGTCTAAACATTCACTTCAACTCGCTCGAGATCCTAATTGAATATTGTATGTTTAGAAAAAACGCGTACGCGAGATTTGCAAAAACACGCCGGGTTACGTTTAAAACGCAATATTTCACTCCCGCGCATGTGAGAATGGGCGGGAAGGGTATAAAAAAAGATGGCGTACGCAAATCTATATTTGCCTTGTAAATATGCTGGTTTTTACGAGCGTACTTTGCCACGCTACTACATCGGGTATTGCCATATTTACAAGTGGAGCGAAAGCGTTTTACAATCATCCTTAAAGAATGGCATCCATCTTTAACATAAACGTTGCTTTCGTTATCTGGATCTATCATAAAAATGAATAGTTTTACCACGTCCCATGGTTGGAACAAAACGTAAAATAATCCTAAAACAATGTTTTAGCGTGTTGTGACAGCTTCGCAGTGTTGCCTGATGTTGCCAACTTTCAATAGGTATTGAATAATTAAGTCACTATTTCATACTACTGCTGATTGTTTTATTATAAAATTCGATTACAATATAACTAATAACATCTATGCACAAATCGAAGCAAGTCAAAAAAAAAAATCGATTTTTTAGATGTTAAATCAGAACCGTCTTTAGACTTAAAAACCGAAGTTACATCTTTTTTAATTAATCCGACTGCTTAGCATGATGGTTGTAGGAGTTAAAACTTTAAGTTTATCTATGGGGCGAGGACTAAATTACCAACCAAAAGATAATTAAAAAGGTAAGATAAGTAAGTTGAAAGGGTTCCTTAGCCGGGAAGGGTTGTCGGACTTCAACAATGTCCTCGAAATTATTCTGCTTTAAGACTTAAAATGCCACTATAACCTCTATGCGAGCTTTAGTTGCATGAAACTTCGAACTGTTCGTTTAAAAGCTTTATTCAAGCAGCTCGTATTGAGTTTAAGTACAATCCCTTTCAAATGTACATCTGCATGTATATATTTAAACATACGTACGTCTCTCTGTCTGTGATGGTTGTATTCACAACAATGCTATGTTAGCTGCTAGCTTTCTCTGCCTGATATTAAAATAAATATTTTTTCTTATTTATAGTGTTTTACTTTAACATAATAAATGTTTGTAGTTGTATACTACGTATAGAACATTGTACAACTAGGCTTAATAACGTAGGTAATAAGAAAACCGTGTCGGCGTCTCCGGAAAGATCTACATATAAACTAAATGTATATATAAATATACATAATATGTGTGCCTTCTTTATGAATCGTTCTCAGTAAGGTGAGAATCGCAATTTTGTGTATTTTTCATTATCAATCATTCTAATGAGAAGGCAAAAATTTATAATCACGAAGGTGATACTGTGAAGGTTCTGATATCAATTGAAATATGAAATTAAACCATTTATTATTGTAATATTTTTTTTTGCCAACAATATTATCTGTCTACTAATATAATTCGATTAACTAGGTTGACTGGCAGTGACCGTACAACATTAAGTCCACCCATACAACTCTTCTTTTACGGTGTTAACAATTCTCATACATACGCATACTATTCATGAGTACATATATAAATGAAGTAGAAATGAGAGCGTTCAGAAGTATGATTGATGTGAAGATAACTGACAGGGTTCGAAATAATGTGATCAGAGAGCGTTGTGACGTGAAAGGCGACGTAGTAACACGAATTGAGAAAGGGATGCTGAGCTGGTTTGGACATGTGGAGAGGATGAATAAAAGTAGGTTGATGAAACAAATATATGAGGCGAGTGTAAATGGTAGAGTCGGGAGAGGAAGACCTAGACGAACATTTCACGATCAAATCGGAGACGTTCTGAAGAAAGGCCAGGTAAAGAGTACTCTAAACCAACGAGTATGCATGCGAAGATTGGTGAAAGTGGGAGAAGCGAAAGACGTATGTCAGGACCGTAGCATGTGGAAGAAGATTATCTCTGCCTACCCCGTTGGGAACAAAGCGTGAATATTTACATACATACATATATAATTAAAATCTGATTAACGAAACGTCCTCATTGTGACGACCTGTGGAATGTTACGGGAAGTCGATGGATGAATGGCTCAGAGCCGTGCTTTGTGGCAATCTTTGGGGGATGCTTATATTCAGCAGTGGACTTGTGACAGGCTGAAATGACGATGACAATGATGACGACGTCATAACTTTAGTGATTCCATGCGACACAACGGCTATATCTCCCGTCTACATACAAACACGCACTTGTAATTACCGGTAGTAATGGCGAAATCATTCTACAACACCTCGATTTAAACAGTTGATTCTTAAATGTGTATATTTATAATATAATACCATATTTAGTGGCGCGGTAGTCTCATAGTCAGGACCTGCGTTCGATCCCCGGTATCGGCACCAATGAAAATATTTTCTACACGAGTTCATGTAAAGCCCGTAAACCTGCACTGAAGCAGCGTGGTAGAGCCTTCGCGGCAGCAGCTCTCTCAGATATTTAAGGCTGCTTCTTTTAAGACCTTGTTTATTATTACACAGTCGTCTAATGTGTTAAACTGCCTTATACATCGAACTCAATAATAACAAACCAACAGCCGACTTAACACTAAACCATACCCTTACAATGTATGCGATACTTAATAACCCTTCACGTGTAGCAACAATAGATATTTTTATTGCGGCATAACGTCGAGAGTTATGAATTAAAAAAAAAATAAAAAACTTCAACATTTGAACTTGTCAAAACGTCTCTATACGTGCACTGGGCGATAATTGCGCTAGTCGTCAACCACCAGGCGGTTTTCACGTGTCTCGTTCGAGAGATATCTCTCGACGCTATTAAAAAGATGCTGTCAAAGGGAAATAAGCGAGCATCATCGCACACGAGCAACAAATTAGTTACGGGCGCATGACTAACATTTCAGTGCCCATTTTAGTGGTAATAAAATCCATCATTTCGCTAAGTTTCCAATTAAACTCTCCTCTCACCTCTATAATTATGTAGAGAAAAGCAGCAACGCTCAGTCCCCCCGCGCCGGAGTCGCTCCGCGGAATGCAAAAAAAGCCTTTGCATGTTAACTTTGTCCTTAGGGAGCGGAATTCACAAAGTGATCAATTAGCATTTCTCTGTTAGAAGTGCCATTTACAACCGGCGTGCAGGGAACGACTCGTGGTATACAACGCGCAATAAATGTTCCGTTAAAAACCTTTTAAAGTTATTACGAAATTTTATAACATAACTTCTAACGGAAGCTACACAAAAGTGAATTGGTAAGATAAGATTACACGTATCAGTGCGTAAAAAATTAAATAGTCGTACGAAAATTCACACTTCGTTCCTCTCAAATTAAACGATAACGCAAATTGGTTGTTTCGTGTTCCATACGTCGTATGTTAGTACCATCCACGTGGTAATTCATAACGTAAAGTAACATTGAGAGACGTAAAATCTCATTAATATACCATAACGTCTAGCAACAACGCAAGATTGCATTATTTGTACTCAGCAGCGACTTTTTCTTTATTATTCAACCCAATATTGACTATATTACATCGTTATTGAAAGAAGATCTTTAAGACAATGATTTCTTGTATTTACGCGAACATTACAAATTTGAAATGAAACTGTTATTTAGGGATTTTATCGCGTTTAATTATGTTTTCAGATTTCCAAAAACTAATAAATAAATGCTGAAGGTAGCCCGATTTAACTATAACATCAGGACGTCTAACACCTCGGTCCCCCCGTGAAACGTCGGGAATATAAAAATATAATTAAACACGATAAAATCCGTAAATAATAGTCTCATTACAAAAGAAGATTTTTAAATTATTTAATTCATTTAACATATCGCAAGATGTAAAAGCACGCACAGTCTGATGCTACTTCGTGTTTGCACCGTCTGAATAGGAAAAGTCTTTTTTTTTTTGTTGATTTTAAACCGTGACAGAGAGCAACCTTCGGTGGTTCCACGTTGAGTCGACAAACATTCAATGTGATGCAGGAGACATACGAATACATTATGTTAATGCTTAACTCTGCATCCAATACGTATTTTGCTTGTTTTCACGTTTGTAATAATTGAGTGTACGTGCATTTATTATACAAATGAGAAATGTTGGCACGAATTCAAAGTAGAATGATTTGTAACGTACAGAGCTATGACCGCTTTTGTTATTTGCGATATGTATTGTTACTCAACAGTGGTTATACATGTGACAGATACGGTACTTATACGTTCATTCCTCTCGTGTTACACATGTGACAGATACGGTACATATACGTTAATTCCTCTCGTGTAACACATGTGACAGACACGGTACATATACGTTAATCCCTCTCGTGTTACACATGTGACAGACACGGTACATATACGTTCATCCCTCTCGTGTTACACATGTGACAGATGCGGTACATATACGTTCATCCCTCTTGTGTTACACATGTGACAAACACGGTACATACACTTAGATGCCTTCCCTGCCTAGGAATCGTCTGGGTAGGCTAACCCTTCCCCATTTCGCCTGCCAAACGTCAGTGCAATTACTGCTGTGTTCCGTATTGAAAGATATAGAGGGGCTGTATAATAACGAGCTGTGATGTATTCCATATTAGTCCTCACGGGTGACAACGCATCTGTAACCTGCTTCGATCTGAGTTGTTCACAGGTGTCCACGGGCTGCAGCACCCGCTTACCATCAGGTGGACCGTTAGTTCGTTTTTCAAAATATCATTAGGATTACGTCATTACGATTACCTTAGTTTATCAGTTTGTCAATTATTCACTACAGGACAAAGACCTCACGAAAAGGTGGAAATCACCACGCTAACTAATAGGATTGGCGTTCACAGGACCTGACACCTCGCACCTTGGACGCTGCAGCCCGTCATCGGGCTGCTTATTTCTGGCCTGTTATTTT
Source organism: Bhutanitis thaidina (assembly GCA_029286595.1). Classification (NCBI taxonomy): domain Eukaryota; kingdom Metazoa; phylum Arthropoda; class Insecta; order Lepidoptera; family Papilionidae; genus Bhutanitis; species Bhutanitis thaidina. Next base: position 15,979,681 of record JAGSMS010000022.1, on the reverse strand, counting down.
TTCATCAGTCGACAGTCTGTTTGAGATTTTTAAGGCTTTTTTCTTAGCTACCACTTACGATACCCACGGGTAGAAAGGGGATGGTAGATTCTTTCGCCAATACCAATGCCATACGGAAAGAATCGTACACGGGCTACTGAAATTGCGCACTATAGCTTGACAGGAGGAATACCTAATTAGTAGATTTTACCTTTTCCTTTTATTCATAATTTATTTTAAAATCGTTTCGCTCTGGATTTGAACTTGAAACTTCTGTAGTATAGTAGCGACATCTACCGCATTTTTTAAACAACCTCATATAACACGAATTTAATTTATTTATAGGCAACAAATTCGAAATATTTCTACAGCGCACAACAAAAAATTAGTTAATTTGGTTATAAATCAAATCCTTTTTATGCGCCGCCAATAGTTCATTAATATTCAAACAGAGAACAAACATAAAACGGAAATATTAAAAATTGATAACATGTATTTTTTTATCTGTGGCGATAGGCGTTTTTGCGGTGCGTTAATTTGGTTAAGATAAGGCTTTCGGTCATTTCATTCGATAAATTTTAGGCTAATTTAACTAAACTTTTTATACAGTGACGACGTGTGGACATTAAGCCAATTAATTAACATTAACGTTAATTAAGACTTCGAGAACTTTCAGATCGGAGAAGCGATAGCGCTCTTCCTTCATCACTTCCTTATTAAAATGTATAATATTATTTAATGGTTGTAAATGCGTCGTTGCAATTGGTGTAAGTATTCTTTTTTTCTTTGCAATAGTTCTTCAAAATTACGCACTACTTGTCCTTTTTACTTCTCTTTCTTCTTTTCTTATTTAACTCATGACGTGTGACAGCAATGTTAATTCTATTTCTATAAACAGTCTACTAGCAAGACATGTCTTTCCCACAAAGTGAATTGACTGCTTACCAGGCGGATTACATTTCAGTACCTGATACCTCACCTTAAGCGCAGCTCTACTCAGTACATATCAGGTCTTGGTATTTTCCTACTTTACTTTTATGAAAACATCATGTATACGTACCGCAAAATATGATTATATTAAACGAAAAACTTCTCCAGTACTAGTCGAGGCAACACGCAAGAGGTTACTGAATTTAGGTTGGCAAAACTATAGTAAAGATTGTTTTTAATAAACGCATAAAACTTTACAAAAGCTCCAAAAAATGTACAATAAACAAGCATAATATTTAAGAAGCTTATAACAAAAAAAAAAGATCTAATCTATTACAAATTAGATCTAAGATAAGGACGTGTAAATTGAATAAATTGACATTACGTACCTGTATATGTCCATGTGAGATTGTAATGATTTTGTTATGAATTGTACATTCTAAGCTAGCCTAGTTTCATGCCGGTTCTTCTCTGTGGTCACGTTTGGAAAATGTAAATTTTAATGTAATAATTTTAATACCAGAAATATTACCCTTACCCCTTGCTTCAATACCAACCATTTTTTTTTGTTTACAGGGTTGTAATCATACCTGAAACAAAAAAATAAATAAATTAACATTAGGAAATTACATTGTTATATAGACGTAATTACCGGCCTCGCAGAATACCGGCCTGAAGTAGAGGCATCTTGTGCTTCTGCGTTTCGTTCGGTGAGTGAGGTAACCGGAGGCCCACACCCCTCCCTAATCCCTCCTCTTCCCTCCCATCTCCCAAATATCCTTAAAGACCGGCAACGGACCTACAGTATCTATGGTGTTGCATCTATGTATGTGGGCGACGGTAATCACTTACCATCAGGTGAACCGCTTGCTCGTTTGCCGTCTCTTCCATAAAAAAAAAAAAAGATCTAATCTATTACAAATTAGATCTAAGATAAGGACGTGTAAATTGAATAAATTGACATTACGTACCTGTATATGTCCATGTGAGATTGTAATGATTTTGTTATGAATTGTACATTCTAAGCTAGCTAGTTTCATGCCGGTTCTTCTCTGTGGTCACGTTTGGAAAATGTAAATTTTAATGTAATAATTTTAATACCAGAAATATAACCCTTACCCTTTGCTTCAATATCAATACACCAACCAATTTTTTTTGTTTACAGGGTTGTAATCATACCTGAAACAAAAAATAAATAAATTAACATTAGGAAATTACATTGTTATATAGACGTAATTACCTTACCGGACTGTAAATAGTCTTCTGCGGGACACAAGCCTCTCCCATAAGAATGATTTTCACCACGCTCGACAAGCGGATTGAAGAACACAGTACCACGTCTGTTCCTCGCACCTCATACGCTGCTGCACGTCATCGGTCTACCTTAATTTTGATCAGGTATTTTTCGCGACGGTTATCCCGCTATCTATTGATAACCATTTTTAAGGCTTTTCCCTTAGTCGCCTCTTACGACACCGGCGAGAGGAAAGAGGTGCCAAATTAAGCGTGGTAGAGCTAAGCGGCGGCTTTAGCTGCCGCCCGAATCGGCCGGCTCGGCCGGATTGGTACCACGGCCTCGCAGAATACCGGCCTGAAGTAGAGGCATCTTGTGCTTCTGCGTTTCGTTCGGTGAGTGAGGTAACCGGAGGCCCACACCCCCTCCCTAATCCCCTCCTCTTCCCTCCCATCTCCCAAATATCCTTAAAGACCGGCAACGGACCTACAGTATCTATGGTGTTGCATCTATGTATGTGGGCGACGGTAATCACTTACCATCAGGTGAACCGCTTGCTCGTTTGCCGTCTCTTCCATAAAAAAAAAAAAAAAGATCTAATCTATTACAAATTAGATCTAAGATAAGGACGTGTAAATTGAATAAATTGACATTACGTATAATTACCTGTATATGTCCATTTGAGATTGTAATGATTTTGTTATGAATTGTACATTCTAAGCTAGCTAGTTTCATGCCGGTTCTTCTCTGTGGTCACGTTTGGAAAATGTAAATTTTAATGTAATAATTTTAATACCAGAAATATTACCCTTACCCCTTGCTTCAATACCAACCATTTTTTTTTGTTTACAGGGTTGTAATCATACCTGAAACAAAAAAATAAATAAATTAACATTAGGAAATTACATTGTTATATAGACGTAATTACCTTACCGGCCTGTAAATAGTCTTCTGCGGGACACAAGCCTCTCCCATAAGAATGATTTTCACCACGCTCGACAAGCGGATTGAAGAACACAGTACCACGTCTGTTCCTCGCACCTCATACGCTGCTGCACGTCATCGGTCTACCTTAATTTTGATCAGGTATTTTTCGCGACGGTTATCCCGCTATCTATTGATAACCATTTTTAAGGCTTTTCCCTTAGTCGCCTCTTACACCACCGGCGAGAGGAAAGAGGTGCCAAATTAAGCGTGGTAGAGCTAAGCGGCGGCTTTAGCTGCCGCCCGAATGGGCCGGCTCGGCCGGATTGGTACCACGGCCTCGCAGAATACCGGCCTGAAGTAGAGGCATCTTGTGCTTCTGCGTTTCGTTCGGTGAGTGAGGTAACCGGAGGCCCACACCCCCTCCCTAATCCCCTCCTCTTCCCTCCCATCTCCCAAATATCCTTAAAGACCGGCAACGGACCTACAGTATCTATGGTGTTGCATCTATGTATGTGGGCGACGGTAATCACTTACCATCAGGTGAACCGCTTGCTCGTTTGCCGTCTCTTCCATAAAAAAAAAAAAATCTTACGACGCTACCACACGTATACGTGTCCTTATTATAACGGTATAGTACTTTATTTTATTTAATCGGGGTGATAATTTAATCCGTTCCATCTGATGGTAAGCGGGTACTGTAACCCATGGACAACCAGTAAACAATTTCAATCGAAGGCTAAAGAAGGGTTATCACCCTAAGACCAGGCCAAAGTGAACAGACATCTAGGCAAGCGTGTACCATCCTAGGCCTCATCTTCGCTATCCATCGGGCAAGATTGAGGTCAAAGGTAGGCCTATTTTTCATAAAAAAAAAAAAGACCAGAACTAAGATAGAATGCCTCGCCACCCGTACTGGCTGTCTCTCCCTTCCAAACGAGAGTATATAATATAGGTACATCCAGACGAGTCATCGGCAGAGAAGCCAGCAGAGAAGACGGTAGTTTTGCGTGTGATCTTATAACTCCTATAAATCAGAATTAAATAATTATAAGTATTTTGCTTTAAACCGAGAAACAAATCATACTAATAATGTATGAAATCTGTAAAGCGTCAAAACGGAATGTAGCGACGTAGTAAGCTTTATCCCACACCTTGTTACAAGAAGAGGCCTACGTCCAGCAATGGGATGTACGGTGTAGCTGTTGACGTACCTGTATTACCGTTGCAATAAAATTCTTAACCTAAAAAAAAGTATTCGAACAACAAAGACTAAGTGAATCTACTGCAAAGAGCTAGTACACATAATTCCATAGATAATTATCATTTGTAGTAAGTACGTTTATGTTTTGATAGTAGTTAAGATACAAGGTTTCTCAGGATTATGAAGTCGTCAAGTTGGCATGCATGCGCTCGCATGTGCTCCGTGATAAACGAACGACAAACTGCGATAAAAGTCTACCTCACGACTTCGACAGTCGACAATTTTTTTTCTTCTGTTTTATATCCCGCACTGGTGGCCAAGGAAAGTGTCTACATGAGAACTCAGCTAACAAAGAGAGCAAAAAATAGAAAAAAAAGGTATTGGTGCTTTTTGTTGCTTTTAGAATTAAGCTCCGGCACCTATACAACACGTAGAATATTTAAAATGACTTGGCCAGAAGGTGCTTACACCGCTTCCTATACTATACGGACTGTAATAATTTATTTTTCTTTCCTCGAGGCCTAATCTGGCTTGGCAAAGGGCCGGCTTTCCAACTATAACGCCACTTAACCTGGTCTTGAGCATCCTCAACAAGATCGTTGGAAGCCATGCCGTTTCGTATGTAATTCAGCCAGCCTAATTCAGGCAAATATTACAAGATACTAACTACTTGCTAATAGTCAAGTATTACAAGGTACTAACTACTTGCTAATAGTCAAGTATTACAAGGTACTAACTACTTGCTAATAGTCAAGTATTACAAGGTACTAACTACTTGCTAATAGTCAAGTATTACAAGGTACTAACTACTTGCTAATAGTCAAGTATTACAAGGTACTAACTACTTGCTAATAGTCAAGTATTACAAGGTACCAACTACTTGCTTATAGTCAAGTATTACAAGGTACTAACTACTTGCTAATAGTCAAGTATTACAAGGTACTAACTACTTGCTAATAGTCAAGTATTACAAGGTACTAACTACTTGCTAATAGTCAAGTATTACAAGGTACTAACTACTTGCTAATAGTCAAGTATTACAAGGTACTAACTACTTGCTAATAGTCAAGTATTACAAGGTACTAAATACTTGGTAATAGTCAAGTATTACAAGGTACTAACTAGTCGCTAGTAGCTCGTAAATGTCTGTCTTAATTGATTATCATTACCGTAATCATTGTATGGATTACTATCTACTATTGGACGCTGTAATCTTTTCTAGTCAAAACCACTGTGTAAGTAAATTAAAGCAAAGTTTAGTGGCAGCCTGTAACTGCCCACTGCTGGGCAAAAGCCCCTTTCTCAAATATCTAAGATGGCTTTGGAGCCGGGATGGGCAAGGGATGGGCGAGGACACATCCTCGAAATTATATTTTTTATTATTTCTAAGATATCCAGGTTTCCTCACGATGTATTCCTTCACCGCCGAGCACATGGTAAATACAGCACTTAAAATTGCTATTAAAACTTTTAGTGGTGCCGGCACAGAAGATCGAACCCAGGTCACTCGCCCTCTATGAATCTAAAGTGAGCACCCCGAGCACTAGGCTACCAACTAACCACAATGTATTGTATTTAATATTTATTCAAATTTTGAATTTATTGAAACGAATTGAAACAATACATTTTATATGCATTGAGCTACATTATTTTAGCGGTTCATTGTCGTGATTTCTCGCTCTAAATTAAGTAAATTCCAACCCACGTCAACGGTTATACATTTTAGTTACCGATGTATTTTTGGCACGTCCGCGAGATAAGAGCGGTGACTTCTAATAGGCTGAAATGATGATGATGAAGGCGAGTAATCGAGACTGCGCCCAACGACCCGTTTTGCCCAGTGATGATGATCAGATGAGTATCAGGACTATACCGGCTGATTTCTTGGAGAGGTCTATGTTCAGCAGTGGACTTCTAATAGGCTGAAATGATGATGATGAAGGCGAGTAATCGAGACTGCGCCCAACGACCCGTTTTGCCCAGTGATGATGATCAGATGAGTATCAGGACTATACCGGCTGATTTCTTGGAGAGGTCTATGTTCAGCAGTGGACTTCTAATAGGCTGAAATGATGATGATGATGATGATGATGAAGGCGAGTAATCGAGACTGCGCCCAACGACCCGTTTTGCCCAGTGATGATGATCAGATGAGTATCAGGACTATACCGGCTGATTTCTTGGAGAGGTCTATGTTCAGCAGTGGACTTCTAATAGGCTGAAATGATGATGATGATGATGATGATGATGATGATGATGATGATGATGAAGGCGAGTAATCGAGACTGCGCCCAACGACCCGTTTTGCCCAGTGATGATGATCAGATGAGTATCAGGACTATACCGGCTGATTTCTTGGAGAGGTCTATGTTCAGCAGTGGACTTCTAATAGGCTGAAATGATGATGATGAAGGCGAGTAATCGAGACTGCGCCCAACGACCCGTTTTGCCCAGTGATGATGATCAGATGAGTATCAGGACTATACCGGCTGATTTCTTGGAGAGGTCTATGTTCAGCAGTGGACTTCTAATAGGCTGAAATGATGATGATGATGATGATGAAGGCGAGTAATCGAGACTGCGCCCAACGACCCGTTTTGCCCAGTGATGATGATCAGATGAGTATCAGGACTATACCGGCTGATTTCTTGGAGAGGTCTATGTTCAGCAGTGGACTTCTAATAGGCTGAAATGATGATGATGAAGGCGAGTAATCGAGACTGCGCCCAACGACCCGTTTTGCCCAGTGATGATGATCAGATGAGTATCAGGACTATACCGGCTGATTTCTTGGAGAGGTCTATGTTCAGCAGTGGACTTCTAATAGGCTGAAATGATGATGATGAAGGCGAGTAATCGAGACTGCGCCCAACGACCCGTTTTGCCCAGTGATGATGATCAGATGAGTATCAGGACTATACCGGCTGATTTCTTGGAGAGGTCTATGTTCAGCAGTGGACTTCTAATAGGCTGAAATGATGATGATGATGATGATGATGAAGGCGAGTAATCGAGACTGCGCCCAACGACCCGTTTTGCCCAGTGATGATGATCAGATGAGTATCAGGACTATACCGGCTGATTTCTTGGAGAGGTCTATGTTCAGCAGTGGACTTCTAATAGGCTGAAATGATGATGATGAAGGCGAGTAATCGAGACTGCGCCCAACGACCCGTTTTGCCCAGTGATGATGATCAGATGAGTATCAGGACTATACCGGCTGATTTCTTGGAGAGGTCTATGTTCAGCAGTGGACTTCTAATAGGCTGAAATGATGATGATGATGAAGGCGAGTAATCGAGACTGCGCCCAACGACCCGTTTTGCCCAGTGATGATGATCAGATGAGTATCAGGACTATACCGGCTGATTTCTTGGAGAGGTCTATGTTCAGCAGTGGACTTCTAATAGGCTGAAATGATGATGATGAAGGCGAGTAATCGAGACTGCGCCCAACGACCCGTTTTGCCCAGTGATGATGATCAGATGAGTATCAGGACTATACCGGCTGATTTCTTGGAGAGGTCTATGTTCAGCAGTGGACTTCTAATAGGCTGAAATGATGATGATGAAGGCGAGTAATCGAGACTGCGCCCAACGACCCGTTTTGCCCAGTGATGATGATCAGATGAGTATCAGGACTATACCGGCTGATTTCTTGGAGAGGTCTATGTTCAGCAGTGGACTTCTAATAGGCTGAAATGATGATGATGATGATGATGATGATGATGATGATGATGATGATGAAGGCGAGTAATCGAGACTGCGCCCAACGACCCGTTTTGCCCAGTGATGATGATCAGATGAGTATCAGGACTATACCGGCTGATTTCTTGGAGAGGTCTATGTTCAGCAGTGGACTTCTAATAGGCTGAAATGATGATGATGAAGGCGAGTAATCGAGACTGCGCCCAACGACCCGTTTTGCCCAGTGATGATGATCAGATGAGTATCAGGACTATACCGGCTGATTTCTTGGAGAGGTCTATGTTCAGCAGTGGACTTCTAATAGGCTGAAATGATGATGATGAAGGCGAGTAATCGAGACTGCGCCCAACGACCCGTTTTGCCCAGTGATGATGATCAGATGAGTATCAGGACTATACCGGCTGATTTCTTGGAGAGGTCTATGTTCAGCAGTGGACTTCTAATAGGCTGAAATGATGATGATGAAGGCGAGTAATCGAGACTGCGCCCAACGACCCGTTTTGCCCAGTGATGATGATCAGATGAGTATCAGGACTATACCGGCTGATTTCTTGGAGAGGTCTATGTTCAGCAGTGGACTTCTAATAGGCTGAAATGATGATGATGAAGGCGAGTAATCGAGACTGCGCCCAACGACCCGTTTTGCCCAGTGATGATGATCAGATGAGTATCAGGACTATACCGGCTGATTTCTTGGAGAGGTCTATGTTCAGCAGTGGACTTCTAATAGGCTGAAATGATGATGATGAAGGCGAGTAATCGAGACTGCGCCCAACGACCCGTTTTGCCCAGTGATGATGATCAGATGAGTATCAGGACTATACCGGCTGATTTCTTGGAGAGGTCTATGTTCAGCAGTGGACTTCTAATAGGCTGAAATGATGATGATGAAGGCGAGTAATCGAGACTGCGCCCAACGACCCGTTTTGCCCAGTGATGATGATCAGATGAGTATCAGGACTATACCGGCTGATTTCTTGGAGAGGTCTATGTTCAGCAGTGGACTTCTAATAGGCTGAAATGATGATGATGAAGGCGAGTAATCGAGACTGCGCCCAACGACCCGTTTTGCCCAGTGATGATGATCAGATGAGTATCAGGACTATACCGGCTGATTTCTTGGAGAGGTCTATGTTCAGCAGTGGACTTCTAATAGGCTGAAATGATGATGATGAAGGCGAGTAATCGAGACTGCGCCCAACGACCCGTTTTGCCCAGTGATGATGATCAGATGAGTATCAGGACTATACCGGCTGATTTCTTGGAGAGGTCTATGTTCAGCAGTGGACTTCTAATAGGCTGAAATGATGATGATGAAGGCGAGTAATCGAGACTGCGCCCAACGACCCGTTTTGCCCAGTGATGATGATCAGATGAGTATCAGGACTATACCGGCTGATTTCTTGGAGAGGTCTATGTTCAGCAGTGGACTAAAACAGGCCGATGTGATAATAACAAAGATTGTTGGCGTTATCGCTACATAACTATATAAAATATGCAAAGAATCACGCTTGCACATGGGTTAGGCAGAGAAAAAGGATTTCAAGTAAAAAAATTTTTTTTCGATCATTTCCAAAGCCACGTTTAATTTCCGATATCCATACGAAATTGGAATACAGGAAAAATGGGAGTATTAAATAGCTCTTTTTTATGGTAAACGTGCAAGCGGCTCACATGATGGTAAGTGGTCACCGTCGCCGACGTACAATCGCAACATCAGAGGAGTTGCACACACCTGGTGTTGCCGGGTATGATGGGGAAGGGGTTGCGGAAGGGGATAGGAAATAGACCTTCAGTTACTTTACTCATCGAACGAACCGCAAAAGCACATGATGCCTCTACTTCAAGCCGGTATTCTTGAGGCCGTTATTCTACAGGCTGCTACTTAACTTTACTTTTTACTAACTTGAAATGTTCAGTTCTATTTCTACTATAGTTAAGTTACACGGGAAACTAGTGGTTTCGTACCTTTATAATTATGTAATAAAATCCGAGTGCGTATTGGAAACTCTTTGATGTGTTCAGTAGCCCATTAAAAGCGTTATGAAAGGCTAGTCAGGATATTTATAGTAAAAGTAGCTACGATGATTATGAAGTTTGTGTAATAAAGTTTAGATTTATAAGCGAAATGTTATCGAAACAACATTGTGTACGCTCATTATAATAATAATAAATAATAGATTTCTTTACGAGGTCACAGCCAAGAGGCTGGTTTTGCGTTTCGTTCGGTGAGTGTGGTATCCGGAGACTCACTACCCTCCTTCCCCCAACACACTTCTCTATCATCCTTCTCATCACCCGAATATCCTTAAACTCAGGCATCGCGCCCGCAGCCTCTCTGGTATTGAAGATGTATATGAGTTACAGATGAGCCGCTTGCACGTTTGAAATTCATAGAAATTCATGATAGAGGATCACTTACTCTGCCTTGGCTATAAATATTTCAAAGCACGTCCAAGGTTCGTGTTTCTGACATTGATAGACCGTTAATACATAAATAATCGTTTCACCAAAAACCAGGGATAAACAGTTGTTGTAACGTAATTTAAGTCGTTGAATTCGCGCAGAATCAATGCAAAAATGGCCTGAGCGTAAATTAAGAGAGGACAATCACCCCTAGGCAACCGTTGCAATGAATTGCAAGTGCAGGTCTCAGCGTCGGAGTGTAGCCTTAGCCAGCACAATAGATCACATTAGTCGCAGTGATATTGGTCTTGCAAAACCTGAACAGACGCTCGCGTACAATGAGTGATAGACGCGAGGCATTTAAGTCTTTATGGTTATTGCGCACACGTTGTGCTCTTCATTGCACGTTAATTAGGAAAGTGTGACGATGGAAATGTATGCTCTAGACAGACGTGGATCCAGACGACGAAGCGTGTATAATTAGATGTACAATGCTAAAGAAAAAAAAGAAGCGAGTGAAGTAATCTCCCATTAAAAAAAATACCCGAAGCTTGAACGATTTGAAGTTACTCGGTATTGAGTTTTATTGAGATGCGGGTAATAATTGGCGTACTTTTATAAAGCTTAACGTAACACCTTGTAAACAGTCCAATGCAGGACATTGCTATCTCCCTTAAAGAGAATTGGCACCACCACGCTCGCCAAGCGGATTGGCGATAGCAGTACCAGACCAGTTAAACGGGGTAGAGCCAAGCGGCTCTTGCTGCGCCTCGAAGCTCCGGCTCATGTATCTTCAACACCAAAGGTGCTGCAGATTTCCGTTTCCGGCCCTTAAAAGTATTTGCGAGATGGGAAGGAGGATGAGGAAAGGTGGGTAGGGGGTTGGGCTTCCGGTTACCTCGCTCACCGAACGAAACGCAGAAGCACAATATCCAATAGCCTCTACTTCATGTCGGCATTCTGCGAGGCCGTGCTACCAACCCATTCGAGCAGCAGCAAAAGTCGCCTCTGGGCCGCTCTACCACGAGACGTACTTAACTCGTGACGTGTTGCAATAATAGAAATTACATTGCTATGACGCGTCAAGTTATATTTAACTTGCACGCTACTATTTATAACATGATCCCGTATAAATACAGGGTGTTGTACAAACGGAAAGCGTTTAATATTTATGACTACGGACAGATTAAATTATTTACCCGCGTTCCCGGCACCGTTCGCGCTGACATTTATATAACTGTTTTCAAATGTATCCAGCGATACTTCATTTGTTAGGGCTAACTATCTTAAAGTTATTTGAGATATGATGTTTTTCTGTTCAGAAATACTTAATCATCTTTTCTGCATCCCAAGGTACGTTTACGGCAATACATTGTTTGTACGGTATGTGTTATAATATTTTACAGAAAAAAAAAATTGAACTGTTGTTGTCTTAAGTCATAAGAAATATTTCCCGGTAACGCGATAATATACGATCTTAGCTTACGTTTTAAAGTTGAACCTGTAGTTTAAAGAAAGAAAGAAATGGATTCCCGCAACAACCTCTTCAGCGCAGTTTTATACTTTTAATGCTCCCATAGAGTCAACGATAGATACAGCTCATCTATATATTAATAAAGAAGTTTACTATATTTACTATATTATTCCAGAATAACTCTAGTGCAAAATCGTATAATGTCAAGTAAATAAGTAACAACTATGTCGTAGAATTGACTAGACATCTCTAATATGTAAAATTTTAGGCAAGATATGGAAGCTTTTCAGTATAAGGCGAACTTATCAAAAGGTGATAATATATATACAAATATATATATATATTATCTAAATATATATATATATATATATATACATAGCTATTTAAGTGACAACACGAGACACTCGCAGCTCTCGACCCTAACAGTTAAATTTATAGTCATTTTAACGTCAAGAATTCCAGACGGAGCTCTTTAAAACTAGGTCTTGTTAATCTATAAGCACTAACTGCTCGACCATGTCCCCATATTGTCTGTTCAATCGGAATTGCATTAAAATAAATTAAATAACTGGTAAAGCAATCAGATCGGGCAAGTGTCCCGCTAGGACGCAGTATTACAAGAAATACAATAATCCTTCTAGGAAAGAATTACTTTTAAAGATCTCATGATTCAACTGTCTTTCTACGCTAAGCCGTGAACAGACTACTGAGTCTTTAGTCTTCTGAATTCTCATCTCCAAACCAAGATTTGTGTTACAATAGTTATACTAACGCTATTAGTTAGCCTTCTTTTGTACCTACTACCGGTTTGCTTACGTACAAGTCCAAATGGATATTTACAGCATTATTTAGATGGATCCTATAAATAGGATTAAAAAAAAATTGGTCAATAATTCGTTATTTCTAAAGATGAATTACTTATAAACATTTGATTAAAAACATGGAATATTGAATTAAATGCAATGTGTGAAATATGTAACGTTTCAATGAAACATTTAATATATCCAAAGTTGCCAAGAGACAATTGTCATTAGTAATAGAGCGATCGGACAGACATTGCTCTTTGTTAAACAACGAAATAATGTTGTTTTCGCTCATATCTGCCCTATGTATGAGACCATCGAACGTATCTAATGTATTAGCAGGATTTACGAAAGGGCAGACCTCTTTCTTCGCTGATCAAACAGAAACACGACTAAGCGACCTGTGGCTGTAACATGCGCGTTTTAATACAACTCTCATATTTACGCTGCTTAGGTAAGATGTAGTGTCAGTTCAACTTCAAAGTTTCTAATTTAGTATTCATAATAAAAATGACAAAAACTAATTAGTAACTGATATACAATTTGCATTAAATCACGTTTATATTTGCCATTTAACGGCTGTTAGAAGTAACTTTTACGAGCTATTCAATGCTTCGTGATTTATATCTATTAATTTACATTGTTATAGTTAGTTTCTTTTGTATATTATTAGTAGTTTTGGCTGCTACTGGACGACCACGGTCGATCACGGCCTCAAAAAATACCGGCGTGAATGCATGGTGTGCTTGGGAGTTTCATTCGGTGGACGAGGTAACCGGAGGCCAGCTCCCGTCTCCTCCACACTTTCTTACTCTCTCTTCCCCTTTACCTCCCTGCCCGTTCACCCTCTACTCCTTTACTTTCCTCTCCCCCCAGCCTCCACTCACTCTTCCTCTCCCAGTTATTCTCCCCACCCTTTATAATTGCCCCTTCCCCTTTCTTTCCCCGCTCGTTCACTCTTCTCCTCTCCTATTCTCCCTCCATCCGTAGTAACATTAAAGCCAGACAACGCACCTCTAGCTCCTCTGGTGTTGCAGATCTAAGTGGGCATCGGTAATCACTTATTCTCTCCCTATTGCAATAGGTAAGCTGTTAGCTCGTTTGCCACCTTTTCCCACAAAAGTAAATACGTACGTTGACTTAAATAGGTTGATGAAAAAGGTTGTAGGGTGTTTCAGGAAGAGTGTTATAATAAAACCACAGATCGTCATAGCCATATAATGTTCAATGAACTACCGTAAGCATTAAAACTACTCCGAGGAACATAATATCCTAAGTAATAAAAGGCATTTTAAGATTGTGAAAGTTACAATCAAACAACTATATCGGTAGATCGTAATTTACACTCACCACCGCAACATTACCATGCAGCAATTACAAAACACATAAACCAAGTACTTTCGCAACAGGTCACGTTAAAAAAAAAACGCTCGGATTTTTTTTTTAAAAACATCGCTTTTCCCGTCTCGCTGACTCTGGGGCCACACTACCAAAGATACCGAAATACCGCGATCGTGCTTTCCGCAAATGCCGGCGCACTGGGCCAATCGCGATGTGTTAATATTATTTACAGCTGGCACTTTGCTTTCGTAATTGCAACGCGAACGTTAGGATATGCGTACCGTCGGCTATCTACAAAATTACAGCTTTCAAATAGTACGCTGTGTGCGATGTTGGCTTAGGTATGTTGTGTCTAATCGGGAAAAGCTTTTTAAAAAAAAAAACACAAGGCATTGCTATGTATATGATTATAATATTATAATAATTAGATTCTTCTTCATAAAATTACATCAATTTTTTTTAATGGTAAGGGTGGCCTTCGAGCTAGCGGCTCACCTGATGGTAAGTGATCATCAGAACATCTGCAACACCAAGGAGCTGGAGATGCGTTGCCGGAATTTGAGGATATTTGGGGGAAGGGATGGCGAGAAAGGTTGGGGAAGTGATAGTGGGTTTCCGTTACCTCACTCGCCGAACGAAATGCGGAAGCACAGGATACTTTACGCCGGCATCATAAGCCACCGGCTTTACCGAAATAAATGAAATGAATGAAATGAATGATATCAATGAAATGAAAGAAATGAATGAAATGAATGTCGAAAATGCCTATTCCTTGCATAGTTGCAGTTTATTTCAAAGTTTATACAGTTAGCCCTATTCAGCGATCTAAGTTCAGCTACAAGATGCCAATGAACACATCCCATCCAAATCTCAAACGAATTAAACCGCTAGTCAACGATGTCTATTTAATGCGAATCTAAAGTTATCACTAGAAATTACAAATGCATTCCTAGTAGTATTCAAGATTATGAGAGTTTAAAGCATTCTAGAACGTTTAAATGCAATTTGTAAGATGATTTCATTTTAGAACTTTTTTAAAACGAATCTAATTATATTCATTTTAGCTCATCGTTAAACAGGCATTTCCAACAAACCGCTAACAAAAGTATAAGTGGTAATATACCATATGTTTCTCCAAATGCCAACCTCTAACAAACATGGCGGAATATCCATCCGAATTCAAATTCTACAGGCTGGTGATGGGGGGGAGGGAGCATCACTGGGTACCAGCGCTTTGCTGAACAGTCCGCTTGCCCAGCGTGGTGAGTGTGGGGAAACCATCCAAGAGTTTAAATACATGTTATGATTTCATTATATCTGCTGTTACTGTACCTCGTTTAATTAAATAAGAACCAATAAACATAACATAAATATTTTAAAGCGTTCACTGATATACATAGACAAAGTAAACTAACTATAAAAATATAAAGTACGTAATTACTATAGATACAAATCTTAAAGCATCCAACAGGTCATAAAAGTTACATCTAATAATCGTTAAATACGAAAAATAAACATGACATAATGCAAACCGTGCAAATCAGTTACAAGTTAATTGCGCTACGATGAACGCTAAAGTTTAAGCTTTTATGTATATCAGAGATAAATTCATAGAAGATTTTGAATTACCAGCGACTTCAGACAGGTGACAAAGCCTCGCAGGGATCTCACAGACACCAGCCTTACGTGTTAGAAGTTGGTTGTATCTTTCCTTAGGCCGACATGTAATTAGCTTTGTTACTCAAATAATGTAAAAAAAAAAACGATAACTCGATATGAGATAGATATTAGTCAACTATAGTTCGTATCGAGGCTGGTATAGCAGAACCAATATTTCAGCAGTAAGCAGAAATATCTCCAGAGTATTGTAGAACGTCCACCTAACACAAGACCCGCGCAGTGAATCCTTTCGACCTACAACCTTCATAAACCTTGCATCGCAGGGCCCTATTCAAAGCGAACAGGCATCATAACAAGCTGTGACATTTGCAAACACGCCGACATTACTCATCGGGCGCTTTGTCCGGCCCGTCCGGACCGGTAACAGTCGTCCGGTTGTAGATTAGGATGGAATCCTTAACGGTGTAAGCTCAGCTGCCCACACGGTACCCCGGGATCGCTGTGAAGCGGGCCGGGGCCATTGCGACGCTGTACTATTGATATAAATCAGATTGTATACGGAACAGTAAGGACAAATATTATAAATTAAATAAAAAAGAAGAGCCGTGGTAGTCTAGTGGCAGAGCGCTCACTTTTGTTTCATAGTGCACGGGTGACCTGGGTTCAATCCCCGGTGCCGGCACAACTGAAATTGTTAATAGCAATTTTAAGTTCTGTATTTACCATGTGCTCGGCGGCGAAGGAAATCATCGTGAGATAACCTGCATTTCTGAGAAATAATGAAAATATTATTTAAAGAATATGTTAAACACGCCAACAGGCACGAGAGTCGCGTGGCGGGCTCCTTCCCGTCTCCAAAACCCTCTCAGTTATTTGAGATGGATGCCTTTGCCCAGCTGTGGGCGCTTACAGGCTGCTACTTTTTAAATAAAAAAATATTTAAATAAAATAAATAGTCACGGGCATGCATACATAACATACAGCATGTATGCATTGTACGGTATAATTCATATGTTAATAATATAAAATATGTTACTCATCATTTTAATACGCGCTTAGCAGATCACAATACATTGAGACATGTGTTTCATTTAATGTAGAATAAATGTTAGACACTGTCACTCTATAATAGGTTGACGTGATGTAACGAGAAATCTGAAAAAAAAAATTATCGACAAAAAATATAGAACGTGTAGAACCGCCCTTAACAATGCGTGCGGGCTATAATGTGACGTCACCCGGCTTCACTCAAACTCACACACTCTTACACTATTATAGACTTTATGATCATCAACTGAAAGGGCATTATGGGATGTTGCTTTAAATAAATCGTATGATTTTGTCTATCGCACGAACAAACGGTCATATTGGGCTATTGCTGACACTTTAACACGGCTTCATGGTAATGTCGCTGTACCCTTATAAATCTGCACCTCGTTATGTAAACACTGGGTATTATATTGTGTAGAGGAACACCTGTGTGGTTAAGTGTACTTTACGATAATAAACAAAATGTTATGTCGAAGCAACGCCGAGACGAACCTGCAAAATTTACGCTTTGAAGAATTCATGTTAGTTCAGATTAAAATTGCAATTCAACATTTCGTTGGTAATTAATGGCGTTGTCGCGGGTTCGATTCACGCACGGGACTAGTATTTGTATGGACTATCCGAGAAATAATAAGTTACGGGTATGTTTATGCAATTTATGTATGTAAAGTGCCTCCGCGACACAGGAGAAATTGCTACTGTGGAAGGTAGTGTAACCCAAAAAAAATAAAAATAAATGTTTATACAGTATATAAGGTGCCGTATGGTTTTCCACCACATAACATATTTTTGATTATTTACGACATAGCGTTACATAGTATATTTGTGTTCTTTAACTTAGGTTGTTTCATTAAAATCACTTAACATGTACGTTAGTTTATGGATTAGTTAATTAAGTAATTAATGAACTTTAAAAAAGATAATAACCTTACCATAAAAGCCTTTAAATAGTGCACTGCAGGACACAGGCCTCTCCCATAAAGAGGATTACCCATAATCGCCACGCACGGTAAGCGGATTGACCATATACCTTGGACCTTGGACGATGCTCGGACCTCATCGGTCTGTTTATTTTTAGTCTGGTATTTTATAGAGATAGTTATCCCACCATTCTAACCATGGTAGAGCCAAGCTGCAGTTTTTGCTGCTGCTCGAATGGGCCGGCTCGACCGGATTGGTACCACGGCCTCGCAGAACACCGGCATGAAGTAGAGGCATCTTGTGCTTCTGCGTTTCGTTTGGTGAGTGAGGTAACCGGAGGCCCACTCCCCCTCCCCATCTCCCCTTCCATCTCCAAAATACCCTTAAAGGCCGGCAACGCATCTGCATCATCTCTGGTATTGCAGAAGTACGTGGGCGACGGTAATCACTTACCATCAGGTGAACTTGCTCGTTTGCCACCTTTCGCATAAAAAAAAACATCGGTGGGTAGTCATTACGATTTTCAAGGTTTTTCCCTTAGTCACCTCCTTTTATGCCACTCACGGTAAAAAAGAGGGTGGCAGATTTCTTCAGTGATACCGCTGATACCACACGTAAGTACAACTACGCAATTACTTCCAGATGTTTTGATTATACGGTGTGATGGCAGAGAAAGAGAATTTGCCACCCCGTCTCATCCCGAGGGTATCATTAAAGACTATCGACTAAGGAAAATGCCATAATAATTTTACTAAGCGGTTCTCCAATCCGCGCCTAGGAGTCGTCTTGGATGGTGCCGTGAAGTAGGTGAAGCAGCGCGACCACTGTTGAGTTCCATTTTGAAAGTTTTACTGAGTTAGTACAGTTACAAGGTGTAAGCATTCCTACTTGGTCTAGAATGACCATAAATCTCTAACCACTTTCGACTTTTCGGCTACGAAACTGGTCTTTAGTTTCTTTGTCAAAAAAGTGATAACTAAGATATGTCAATAAATTGAGGACTTTGATAGATTTAATGTAAGCCAGACTTAAATCATCGAATATCATTGGGAGGAGCCTGTCCAAGTGTAACATTAACAAGACGAGGAAGTAAATGAAGATAGTAAGAAAAACAATCATTTATATCATTTAAATAAAATCCAACAAACGAAATAGCTTCTACGAACTGAAGTTAGGCAATATCTCATCCGTGTAACTACTTAATGCTGTGAACACCGCATCAAATGGTTATCCGTATTTCGTCATTCCTAATCAAATAAATTAGTTAATTAACTCAAACCAGCGGAAAGAGTAAGACTTGTATAATTAACTATACCAGTTTCGGTTTTAACGTAAGCGGCTCATTTCAAAGAGCCACGAGTCCTACGAGGCGCTTTTAAGGAGGTCTAACCTGTCGTTAAATTAAAAAAAAAAACGAGACTATTACGCCCAATCGTAAAGACGACTTACAGAAAACAATTCAAAGTTCAAACGTAAACTCTACTCGACTCGATACGTCAGTGTCTGACACCTAAGAGAATTCGTCGACATATTTACGAATGCGTTTAAAATGTGTTGTCTAAGAGAGAATAGAACCTTTTGTGATGGGATTATGACTATAAATAGATGTCGGTTGTAAAAAAAAATATATTTGTTGATGCGAGATTGAAGCCTCGTCCCGTTAGCGGAGGTCGGCGGGGGCAGTGCACTCGAGTTCGAAAGCGAGCGGTATCGATAATGCGCACATCACTCAGCCACGCGGGATCGCTCCGCGTTTGTTTTTAAAAATGGAATGCGGTTTTGAAATTGGAAAACTTGTTCGTTTCGAGCCTAAAAAGTAGGCTCAGTAGGCTTTTGTTTTCTTCACTGCCGAAAAAAAAACCGAGACTGTTTCGCTTATCGATTAGATGTTACGAATATCTCGAATACTAGGATAATAAAAAAAAGTGTGTTTATAAAGTTTACTAGAGTATCTATTTTAAAAATTAGTAGTCATATTTTTTATGTTAAGTAATTCCATTGTCTGTGTAGATGAATGAAATCAAAAACCTTTACTACGATTTAAGATAAAATGTATGCATTAAAATTAACTAACACAGTGTACCATAACTTTACTCACATGGTTTTTTTTTAATTAATAAGCATCGTGGCTTTTTGGGTGACTTGGACTTAAATCAAGTTTTTCAAACCAATAAAAAATAACTGGGCCGACGGTGTGTTCGCTAGGTCTATGTTCTGCAGTTCCATTTCATATCAAATTAAAATTTAGAATTCACTTTGAATATTCTTACCCACTGCAGAAGAATGCCAACGCGTTACCTGCGGTTGCTGCTGATCATTTATACTTGTAATCAAAATAATCTCCGCAAAGTAAGAGTGTATTAAATACCCGCAAGTTTAATCACAAAAACATAAGCTCCTGCTTACCCTACTTCACTATCCTGAGCCCGACATAAGACATACGCTCTAAACTTGGAGCAATAGTCGGATGCAGTGTCCGAGATAAAGGGACTATCAAACTCCCACTATAAACTAATTCATCGTGTGGCCTACAATTAGGCAACACATCACAGTCAGTTATGGGAACTACAAACACGTGTTTGATACAGTTATAAAATACTAATTAGTTATATCACAGCTACTTATCGCAAAATTATCAAGAACTATGTGGAAGGCTCCAACGAGCTATGAGTCCAGGAGCCGTCCGGATAGGTCTTATCTATTTAGACCTTAGCAACAGTGCAAACACTGTTCTGTTTCGGATTGAAAGGTGTACTGAGATAGTTTAATTGCAGGCTATGAGGCATTCCATCTTAGTACACGGGGTACCAACACACCTTCTTCGATTGTATATTCCATCAGGTGGACTGGCAGCTTATTTTTGACCCCAATCCAATTAAAAAAAAAGTAAATAAACAAGACACCAAAAAATCACCGAGATTTTCTTCATATACCCAGTTATATATGCAGTGACCATGAGGTCATATCTGTATGCGTTTGTTACCATAACAAATACGGTTGCCAGATTAGCATCTTATTTCTTCTGGTACAAGAAGTACTTCTGAAGGGGAAAACCTTGAATATCTTATTTGCAATCTCTTGGAGCGAGACCCATCCGATACGCCTAGTGAAATCCATAGTCATGGCCTGCTCTAGTGTATTTTTTTTATATATAATTATTTACTGAATCTTGAATATAAAGCCTTTGTATTAAATATATATAGGGAACAGTTCTAATAGGAAAAGCTATTTGAAGTCAGCATAAATTAAATAATAATTATTTTTTTACTTACACGCCTCTCATACTCTCGTATTTATGAGAAACTCTATTTTAGATAGCACAGACAATAAATCTAAAACCGGTATCCGGCCCTCTCAAATGAATTCCACACCACTAAAATCTTTTTTATCTGTTACGCAACTGTTGCGTTCAAATTAACATTAAATTTAAGTGTCAATAAAAGTTTCGAGTCGTTTTTGGCCAATAAAGCGTTGATAACAATTCGAACGTAACATAAAAATGGAATACCAGTTAAAACTGTTTTTGTTATTACATAAACATACGAAATTGAAATCGGTACAAAGTTCAGAAAAAATCAGTATTCATGTCAAAAAATTGACACGAAGTCGTGTAAAATCCCGGACACAAATATTCCTTTTGAGGTGAAGACATGTTTTTATGTTACTACACATTTTTATGCCAATAACTCCTGCTTTTATTATGTGCATACATAAAAAGTTTAAAATTCAAAAGATACGATTGCAATAAATTCGGAACCTTTCATATTTATTTGGTACTTTTTATTCACTATGGCAACAAAACCTTATATAATCAAATCTATTATTTATATATGTTTTAGGTGTTTTATCTACCGCGGTGGGCTACTTTATGATTTTTTTTGTGCTGATGGCTAAATGACGAAACGTGTTGGGGATCAACTATGTTGTTCACCTTCTTGAGGAAGCGGATTGTGGATAGGATTTTATGTAGTAAATGTGAACATTAAAAATGCATACCGAAGTAGAAAAAAATCACCTTTCCTTACGTCCTCTCTAGATTGATATTGGCTACTGCTGACCAAATTGCTTACATGGAGGGTATCACAACAATATAATATAGTATTTTCAGTTCATTATCTCTTCTCGTGGTGATAACTTTTAAACAATTGAAATTATATTGTTACGTCATATCGGAACTATTGACACAGGACTTCGATATTCCTATTTAACTAGGTTCGTTCATATTCAACCTTGTTATGTGACGACTACGTGGTTTAGTGGTCAGCGTATCTAACTGCTAAAGGGTCTTGGGTACGAAATCCAACCGATGTCAAAATGTATGCCAAAACACAAATTTTGGTATATGAAATTTAACACATCAAAGTTATTTGTCACCCTCTACTACGCCCACTTCACAGAAACATTAATTAATAAGTTATTAAAATTTTCTTTCTTTCTTTTCTTAACAGCAGTGGAATTACTGTTGTGGTTTGATAGGATATAGAGTACCAGTATAATTACTTTATGCTCGTTTTCCACCACATGCTAATAAAAGAAACTACCTCTAAGCTGAGACATTTAAAAAAAATATCCATGACTTTTCATCTCTACGTCCACTAAAAGGAGTATATTTCATGTAACGTGGCACTTTTCATAACGTAGGTTATTTGTTATATTGATATTTATAGCCTTTGGTTCTTTTCTTTTCTTGTTAGAAGGCTAAGTTTAACCTTTCAGCAAGTAAATGCAGTCTGCGTTCTTTTGTATGCCTACAGGAATAGAGCTTAACGAGAACTTTAATTATTAGATTCTAGTTATTGTAAATATACCTGTAATATTGATTCTGTGAATTAATGATAATTATTAATAAAAACTTTCTGACATTGCGCCAATTAACAAACGAACAGAAACGTTGACATACATATAATTCTGTTCACAAAGCAATAGTCCATAGGCTAGAGAAAGTGTTGAGAGCTGCAACTGGATATTATTACGATTTACATTTAGTTAATATCACTTTTCATTATTTGCACATTTGGAGAAGAATGTTTGCGATTTGTGTGAAATGCAAATTATCCCTTCCCGTTTCATAAATGTGTAATAAACGGTGCTGGTGTCAAATGTATCCTAAAATATAGTTATAATGTTTAATTTTAGGTTTACCACTGTTTGTTTACCCAAAATAAATAAAAAAAAAATAACAAAACAATAAATATTGTTTATCTATTATTGTCATTTACACATGAAACCATTTTGACAAATGTATGGTATATTAGTTTCAAAAGCTTTCTCCAATACCACTCGGCGAAGTGCCGCTTTGATATATAAATAAATACAAAATTACCGCGACACAGTAGCGTGTTGATACATTGACCTTTCGGTGGTAAAAAAAAAAACATTTTTTAATCTAACTCGCGGCGACGGGTAATTGAAAAAGTTTCGGTGTTGTAATGCCCTCCCTTGTCTATTCCCAATCGGAACGCTTCCATTGTTACCGTTAAACCATTCGCCTTCGCTCAACACAGACTATTACGCTTGTCTTCGGCTCGTATCTCGGTTAACGTAAATCTACGGAGTGTTACACGATTTTTTTTTTACAAATTACACAAAGGAAAGATAATGTACAACAAATAGAATGGATGAATTTGAATAGAACGAATTGAAATTATCAATAAAGCGGACGTTGCTGTTAAATCCAATCAGAATTTCACTATATTTAAGTCGATGGGTTATTATTAAGGCTGTGGTATTGTTATTTCACTAGTGACAAAATAATTACATAAAATTTTGTCATACGTCTCAATTTCGTACAATATCACGAGACTATTAAAAAAAAATTGCTTCATGATCGAATCCGGGTGGGCTTAACAGTTAGGTATAATAACCACTACACCATACCGCTGCCGTTCTTCTTACCTGATCTCTGTTCTTGATAATCAGGGAGATATTAAATAAGATCGATGGATGTACGTGGCTCAAGCAAACAAACCGAAGCCTACGTCCAGCCGTGGGCTTGTGACAGGCTGTAATGATGGTGATCGTATAAAGTGGTTATTGCATCTATCGAAAGGAGTAAGATTTCGAGCCTAGTATTTAATCTACTTTTATAAAACTCATCTGGTGAGATGGATTTATAGATTACTTGAAGGCCACCACAAGTCCTTAGTAATTACAGACAGACTGTTAACTATCAAGTTTTTCGTTGTGTCCCACTTCCATAAGTATCGTTGAATATTCCTCGTGGAAAACGTAGAAATAATTTCAATCAAACTCCACGTTTAACTTATAAATAATAATAGGAGGAAGACAAAATACAATTTGATTACTGGAATTACATAAAAGAGACAACACAACGATAATGAACATATATATTTTATTAACATTTCTTTCAACGTGTCCTTTTCTCATCCTTGGCATAATAATAGCATGCAATTGCAAAGAAAATGTCAAAATAATTACGATGCAGAGCAGATACCAAGACGCTCTCGAACAATAAAATCGGCAAATGAAAACGGAACGATATTAAACCAAAAATAATGACTGTCCGGTTATGCGTTGTAATACATTAATAATAGTTTTATACCGAAGCCAAAATGACCCATAATCATATGGGATAGAAAATTGTTTTCAAAATGATGCCGGAGGAGAAAAAAAATTGATGGCGATTCGCATTATGCGCGCTTTGATGAGACGAAAAAGTGGTGCGAAACGAAATTTGGTTTGCGCGCGAGAGGGATGAAAGAATAATGCGTTGAGTTTCTTTGATTAGTGCGTTGGTCAATCAAGGCCGAGGCCGTTGACCTGCTTGCATAAAATATTTAAACGCATACCTTCTTGTAATATTTAAATACATTATTTTTGTAAAGCTTAATATATTTTCTTCTTTTTATCAGCCTATTTAAATCAAATGCTGAGCATAATCCTTTTAAAGAAAGCCGCCAACACTCCAAAGCACCCCAGAACTCTCCAGATCGTAATATATTTCACTAAAACTCGAGACACGCTTTTATTTATTTATCGATTGCCAGCAGGGACTACAATAATGAATGCTTTTGACACTTAATATTGTGAGGACTACTATACGTGCATTATTTAAAAACAAAAACAATATCCGTGTGGAAGCGGCGTAAGAATTAGCCACCCCCTTTCTTCCCGTTGGTTTCGTAGGCGGCGCAAAACCTTGAAAAGCTCATGACAATCACTAAACGCTGAATCATGACATATGGAGATAAGTAATCACTGCCCAGCACCATGGGTGCTAGGCAGTGACAGCACAATTTTAGAACATTATTCTACTTTAAATTACAGATATTGTAATACAAGAGCACGTTGAACTCTTTTATATGAGCAAAGTTTAAAGTTTATAGAACGATGAACGACGGGTTACACTTTCAAATAATAATTATATTATGTTTAACTAAAATATAAAAATATGTTGTACTACTAATAATTCAAGAGGTTTAATTATTTTCTTATGGCTTCTCTTAAAATACTTCATGCCAATATTATGTCAGGTATTGAAGTAATAAGAAATGAATACGTGGTTTTATTTTTAATTTGATTCGGAGACCCAAGCCTCGAACATACTCATTCGTCCGCTTCATCCTTTTGGTAATAACGATTCAAGACATCCAAAATATAAACAGTATATTTCAGATATATAACTAACTTTAAGCTAATATCAGTATAGGCGACATGGGACACATACATGCTCGCTATATGGGACTATAAATATGTTTAAGGTTGTACATTTTAAAATATTCAATATAATATGTAGATAATAATTGAAATTACAACTTGATTGTTTTGCAGTGCATAATTGAATAAAAAATACAACTGAAGAACACTAAATGAGGCAGGATCACCGTCTTTTCTAATTAACTGATATCGAATCATTCCTCCGAAATTAAAAAAAGGAAAACATGTTCGAACAATTTTGCATAGTGTAGGAAAGCTTTTCAACTTAACATAAAATACATCAGTATCACAACCCTATACCCGTCACTGGCGTGGTCAGAGGTCTCTGTCTGGACAGTTCTTTAGAACCATGTTTTACCAGATCATATTTGGGACAACGTGACAGGTGATGAGTCACCTGTCACCATCTCAAAATCCAAGTCGAGACAAATCAAATAAAAACTTCGAAAAATTTATTAGTACAAGCGTATGTGGACATAGGGTTTCGAACTCGAGTCTAACTTAACCACTCGGCTAACACGTCTCTCTCACAACTAACAAAGATGTAAATAACGATATATGGAATATGGTTATATAAGAAAACGGTATGCTCCCTCTATGATGAGGAGTCCCCTGGGTAGGTACCGGCAAACAGCAGTTGTGTTCCGGTTTGAAAGGTATAGAGAATCAGTTTAATAACGGGTCTCTCTCACAACTAACAAACATGTAAATAACGACTTAGTGAGTGTTCACCGATAACGATCCTTCAATTGTTAGGATCACCAACCGATACGCGACAGGTGAAATTAGTCACGAACGCATGTTTATTACAGCGAGTTATGGTGAACTCGCATATTTATTAACTCACTTGGGCACCCTTCGTAAAGGTCAAGTCGAAAATCTGGTAACTCATGAGATTAATGGCTTCGATGCGGACTCAGGCCCCATCGGTAGGCCAGTCGTTGCCTGTCGAAATCGCGTAAGTCAAAAAAAAAAAATTGCGTTGCTTATCGATGGATAATGATTACTGTCACAGACAATGCACCGAAATACAGTAATTTTAAAATAATACATAAATTTAAATGATAATTTTAAATATTTTTCAGTAATTAATTTTTTTTCGGAAGTAAACTGATAAGTTTAAATAAAATTACTACGAAAAGTAGATTGTCATAAAATTCTTCTCTTTATATTAATAGTATAACATCAGAATTTTTTTTCAGAGTTAAAGTATATTTATTAAACGATTGAATTTTTTTTCTTTTTTTTTTATAGAAGAAGGGGGCAAACGAGCGGGCGGCTCACCTGATGGTAAGTGATCACCGACGCGCACGAACATCCACAACACCAGAGGAGCTACAGATGCGCTGCCGGCCTTTAAGGAAGGAATAAGCTCTTTTCTTGAAGGTCCCTAAGTCGAGACTGTTCGGAAATACTGCTGGCGACTGCTGATTCCACAAAGTCGAAGTGCGTGGCAGAAAACTAAAAGTAATTTTCGGAAGTATGTTAACCGCATATTTTAAAAATTACATCGATATCGATAAATAGGACCTTCTAGGACATCACAGTGCCTCTTCGTATGATAAATGAACGTCCGAAAATTGCATGTCAAGAGGTAACCGGCTGTCCGGTCCGCTTTTACATTTTAATACGTTACGTCAACGTAGAGCCGGGAGGGGGCCGTTTAGCCCGGGCTAATTTTGAAAAGACGCGCCTTTACCGCTTGAACTCATTGTTTATTAAAGGAATTTCAATTAAGTTATGTCTATAGATGTGTTTTCTGGAACTTATTTTTCTGATTTACGTTTGACACTAAAATAGTCTATGGTAACGACAAAAAAGTTTACGACACCCACTCGACCAGACGGGTTAATAGATAGATTCTTTTCCATCTCCAATACATGACAATAAAAAACGCAGACTTTTCCAATTTATTTTACTTTATTACCTCATTAAATTACTATAACATTCGATGCCTCTTTATATACAGAACTATGTTCCTAGACATGAGCTAGATAATGTTATACTATTACAAAATTCAAAACCAGCATTGTAGCAGCGAGGCGATCTCTTTTAAGCTCCAAAAACCCTCTCAGATAATCAAAGAACACTATTGATCAGCAATGGGACTTGTAATGTTTTTTATTGGTTTCATGGCGAAAATAAAATGAAATATTAATAATGGTAGTTATTATCGTGGTGGTTTTTATAGCGAAAGATTTCTATATTTTTAAACAAATCTAAATTATCACGAAAATAATCTCAACTTAATATGTATAAGGTAACAATTTAGTCGAATTTCTGAGAAAGATCCCGAGGAGGAAGCACGTCTGCAATTTTCTCCTGCCCTCTTAGAGCTTAATACTTTCTGACGCGCATGCGCCTGCGCTCCCGACTCAGGGCAGTTTAATTAAAAACGGTATTCTGAATTCCGAGTTACGTTATACGCGTAAGGTTATAACGTTGGCTTTATGAATTTGTTTCGGTATATCGATACGGGTTACATCACTATCGTAAGGCGCTTTTTGCGAGACGTCTAAGACAAAAAACGGAAATGACTTTATGATCAAAGATGCCAGAAGAATGTGCTAGTATAATGATAAAAGTGAACCAACGATTACACTTTATGGCTTGAACTTTATTGAGTATAAACAGAGCGTTGTAGGTAACTTAATGGTTATGTATATAAGAAAACGGTATGCTCCTTCTATGATGGGGAGTCCCCTGGGTAGGTACCGGTAAACAGCAGTTGTGTTCCGGTTTGAAAGGTATAGAGAATCAGTTTAATAACTGGTTGACAGGTATGACAACGTTCCGTGACTTTCTTCGATTAAAGTTATTTGTCCAGGTGTCCAGGCAGTAGCCACCAGCGGGTCGCAAGGTAGCTCGTTGATTACCAAAATTCAATAAAAATAATGTAAATTTTATAATTATTGACCTGACATCGGCGTAAGAACTAGCTGTTCCCTGTCTTCTCGCCTGCTTATGGTAATCTTCTGTAAATATCTCGACGTGTAGGGAAAACATCGTGAGTAAACCTGCATAGCAGAGATATAATAAAAAAAACGTATTTCATGGATAGGTGCGTGCAAACCCGCACTGGAACACCATGGCGGGCCCTTCCCTGTTCCAAACCCCTCTCGGATATTCGAGGAGGCCTTTGCCCAGCAGTGGGAATTTATCGGCTGCTACTTTAAACTTACAGGAAGAACAAGAGGCCCCCGCCTCCTGTAGACACATTTTCTAGAAAAAAAATATTATTCGTCGATACATCCATCCGTACAGTTGACAGTCTTTGGGATTAAGGGTCAGCAAATTCGAATGTATTTGCTGTTGTCATTCGGTTTGTTACATAGCAGAGTAACACACCACTTGGCGTTTTGAGACTATAATGGTAGCCCTATATTTCATTTATTATCTAGATTTATCAGAAGTACAAACAAAAGGCATAAACTATATAAGTTAAAACACATTTGTTTCAGGTAAAGACGTGGCAATAACTAATGCTAAATATTAAACAATAACAGAATGCATTATCATAAAACATTCGAATGTTGAAAGAGTATAAACGGAATTATAAATGTCATTTTAGAATATCATCACGAAATGTTAAATCTGCATTCCTGTGTTGCACTTGGTCCTATCGGCCATAGACCATCTCGGAAAGAGACTTGGAAATATTTAATATTCCACGATATTGTACAGGTGTACAGAAGTTTAGCAACTCAACTTTAATAAGTGTCTTCATACAATTAAAGTATTTTTCGTTCGGTATTTAACCTTAAAAAAAATATTTAAGGTATCTGCTACCCCTTTCTTCCCTCCAGTACCTTAAAAAGCGCCTAAGAGAAAGTTCAAAATTTTCAAGGAACAAAACCCAGAAATGAGGCTCGCTATCCATTGCGTTCTAAAGAAGAGGTTAAAGGTGGATTGCGGAAGCTCGTTTGACAGCTTTAAGCTAAATGAAAATAAAAAAATATTAACTACCCTTATGAGTAATAAGCGTGAATGGTACTTTAATTATTTTTGATCTATCGATATTTTTCTGATTACGCAGGATGACAGAACTTAATCATAATTTAACCTTAAACAGTACCTTAAATTATATCGTTTTGAACTACAAGTGTTTCGATCGAATATTCTAGGAGCATTTAATCGGAAATAGCGCATATCGTTAATAGTGTTTGTGTAATGTCCTCGGTTGTAGATTAAATTTTGCACCGCAATCATCGTATACCGATTATTCAATCATAAAGCTTATATCTATCATGAGATTTACAATGTAAAGTCGACGGCTTTTCATATAGGTCTTTTAAAATAAATTAAAAGAATGGCTTTATGCTATTTTAAGTTCCGTTCAGTATGATGACATTGACGTATATTATAAAGAATTTTACCGAAATTTTGATTTGTTATTTCATTAATAATTTCACGATATCGCTACAATTTCTTTTAGATGTTAGGTTACCAAATCCAATATTAGGATTAACATTAACTCTGACAGGGATGATACTGAAGTCGATTCATCAATCAATTTATTTTGTAAAAAATATATTTGTCCAAGAAACCCATGATGGGTCAATTACGTTGTATGGAACTTCGTAAACACTATAACTTTAAAATCACTTTATTGTTCATGTTTACCATGCGAAGATCCTTATCGGGCTGTAAATAAAGTTGAAATCAAATTGTCCGTCTCGTTTGATTATAATTTAAAAGCAAAAACCGGCAATTTGACATCAAATAACCATGTTAATTTTATACACAATTTTTTTTTTATGTTTCATTTTATCTTCTATAGTATTATCATCATTCTATATATTTTTGCGGCCACAAGCAAATACCGGAAGAAATACTGGAAGAGTTATAGCCTCTAAAATGTAGGGTAAAAGCAAAGTAGCAGCCTGTAAGTGCCCACAGTTGGGCAAAGACCTCCTTCGCAAATATCTGAGATGTTTCGACTTTTCAGAGGAGCTTATTTGGGACAACGTGACTGTTGTCGTCTTAATGTCCAGGGAATCGATACGAATCGTACATAAGTTTCTAAAAAGTTATTGGTACGTAAACTCCACGCGGGGGATCGAACCCGTGTAACCTACCCACTCGGTCACCGTGACTTTAGCGAATAAATTAGCAAATTTATAATTCTGAATCCCGGGATTCGTAGATAGAATAACCTTGTTTTACGATTTCTCTTCGTAGATACAGAGCAAGAGACAAAAGAACCTATGTCTTCCACGATTGTACTATAGAAATGACATATTTTATGCTGCATGCACTGTCAACAGTAAAAGGTTTTGCATTTGATCTCCTTTAACCCTGTATAGTGGCGGGAACAGAATGTATTTTATTTTTTTTTATTTTTTCAGACCCACCTCCGGCGTTTGGGTCTTTTTTCGTCACGACAGAAGACTTTGTATGCTAATATTTGATAACGGCGCATCGATTCCTTTCCTTTTTGCAAATGGGTTCCATTCTCTCTTGTTTATTGACAGGTAGACGGAATATCTGACGTTTGAATTCAACACTGAATACGGGCTGTACATTCTTTTCGGAAACTTACATACTTTTCGGACGTCATTAAATTCGCGAACTGTGTATATTTTTGTAAGACAACCGGGTTAGCTATCTGATTAATGGTAAAAAGGTTTTGCTGTTAAAATTATATGCTCTGTTCGTTATGTTTTATAAAAATTACACGTCGTTTTCTCTTTCTATGCTTCTTATTATTTATAAGTCCAGCAACGGCACTATTGATTGCCGTTATGTTCCTATTTAATAAATATATCGCATTCTTAATGTTTAGTTAAGAAGTAAAGTAGCAGCCAGTAAATAACTTCTTAAATACGACTATCAGAGAGGGTTTAGGAGAAGGGCCAGCCAAGCTGCTCCAGTGCGGGTTGACGGGCTTCACATATCCTCGAAGTAATATTTTACATGTAGGTATCCTCACGATGTTTTCCTTCACCGCCGAGTACGTGGTAAATACGGCGCATAAAATTGCTATCAACAATTTTAGTGGTGCCGGCACCGGAGATCGAACCCAGGTCACTCGCGCCCCGCGAAACTAAAGCGAGCGCACTGACCCCACAGGGCTACTACAGCTACACTTTATGATTACTGGTCGTTAAATAAATGTATTTATACGCGGGTAAAGATCTAGAACATTTGCTAAACATAGGTCGCCTTGCCTCTTATCTGTACCTCGAGTTTTGAATTTTGAATGAATCCATTATAACTTATCGGATAACGTTTAACTGAACAAATTACCAACTAAGGCATGATGGCCGCGACTAAAATTACGTTTCTTTGGCAAGAAGAATTAATCAAATATGTGCGAGAGTTAATATAACTATATAACTTAAATCAACATCCTTTCACTTAATTATAAGGAAGTTTACACAACAGTGTTTATTTAAAATTTATGATTTCACACATCCATTATACCTTAACAGCCTTGAGGGGGAAAAGGAGTAGCAATGACATACATATTTACGCTTTATTGATGTCATTTTATGAAGAAGTAGGGAGTAATTTTGAGATTAAAGTTCTTAGTATATAATTGGATTAAAATATGAATCAGAAAAATAAAATGAATGTTGAAAACCATACAATGAAAATAATTACTATTGCGAGTAGTAAATGATATAGAAACAAACACATTGGTGAAGCGACTTTAAAAAAGCCTGTGCTCACTACAGGGCATACGACTCCGGGATGTGGTAAATATTTGTATCTTTATTAGTACAATTTTTTTTTACGGGAAAGGCGACAAAAGAACAATCGGTTCACATGATGGTTACCGTCGCCCACTTACATCTGCAACACTAGAGATGCTACAGGTGCGTTGCCGGCCATTAAGGGTATTCGGGAGATGGAAGGGAGGATGAGAAGGGGATTGGGCCTCCGGATACCTCACTCACCGAACGAAACGCAGAAGCATAAGATGCCTCTACTTCAGGCCGTGGTATCAAGCCGGTCGAGCCGGCTTATTCGAGCAGCAAAAAAAGTTGCCGCTTGGCTCTACGTTCACATGAGTTCATGTCACTTAGCCTTAGATAAAAAAATAAAACGATATAAGACGATCTTCTTGACTTTCCCGCGCGACAGGACACAGCAAAGGCATTAAACTGAAATCGCTGCAAGAAGCGGACAAATAAATACGTAACATGTCAAGAGTGCGGACTTTATTCGTATTTATTCGTAAACTGGCTCACGCTGGTCCCGCGCTTTGAATACAGAATAAGACATTAGGAATAGGCAAAACCTTTAAATCCAGTTACACATTGAATATCCGTTCGTCATACATTCTCTGACAGGTTTAGGACATGCATTAGACCTATTGTAGGAATTTCTCCTGTGTTTTGGAGGCAGTTTACATACATAAATTGCACAAGGTCAAACACCCAGACCCGGAACAATTACTTGTGGTCCATATAAATACTAGTCCCTTGCTCGTATCGAACCCGCGACCCACAGCGCCGCGCTTAACCACTGCGCCACCGCTCCGACAAATGTGCATAATATAATTCGGATTTCACGCTAAATATTTCATAGTTCAACCACATGTTTACATCAACATGAAGCCTAATTATGTAGAGGTAATTACAGTTGAGTTCTTTTCCGCGATCCTTGGGCATTTGTCTTCTTTATTTTATTTTTATAACATTACGAAAATTAAAGGTTTCTCTGTTGATACATAACTGACAGGTACAGAAGCCGAGTCTTGGAGGTCCATTTTCAAAAGTACCTTAACGTTAATTACTTAATTATGTCTAGATGGTGATGGACAAGCATGTAATACCATAATAAATCGAACTGCACAATTTCAATACATGAAGTTTTAACTTTTTTATTCCTCACGTAGCTAACTATATGTATTTTACAAGAAGATAATATTTTGCAATTTATACAATCAATAATGGCTCTATTATTTATATCTTTTATCATCGGATACACTTGCAGCACTATAATGCTGCGCCATTGTTGATAACTGTCAACAGTGTTTGTAAGTTGTCGCCTTCATCACAATTGGCCTCTTGTGTTGCAGTTGTTTTTTTTTTTTATAGAAAAGGCGGCAAACGAGCAAGCGGTTCACCTGATCGTAAGTTATTACCGTCGCCCACGTACATCTGCAACACCAGAGGTGCTGTAGGTGCGTTGCCGGTCTTTAAGGGTATTTGGGAGATGAGGGGGAAGAGGAGGGGAATAGGGAGGGTGTGTGGCCCTCCGGTTACCTCACTTACCGAACGAAACGCAGAAGCACAAGATGCCTCTACTTCACGCCGGTATTCTGCGAGGCCGTGGTACCAATCCGGTCGAGCCGGCCCATTCGAGCAGCAACAAAGCCGCCGCTTGGCTCTACGTTCACATGAGTTCATGTCACTTAGCCTTAGATAAAAAAATAAAACGATATAAGACGATCTTCTTGACTTTCCCGCGCGACAGGACACAGCAAAGGCATTAAACTGAAATCGCTGCAAGAAGCGGACAAATAAATACGTAACATGTCAAGAGTGCGGACTTTATTCGTATTTATTCGTAAACTGGCTCACGCTGGTCCCGCGCTTTGAATACAGAATAAGACATTAGGAATAGGCAAAACCTTTAAATCCAGTTACACATTGAATATCCGTTCGTCATACATTCTCTGACAGGTTTAGGACATGCATTAGACCTATTGTAGGAATTTCTCCTGTGTTTTGGAGGCAGTTTACATACATAAATTGCACAAGGTCAAACACCCAGACCCGGAACAATTACTTGTGGTCCATATAAATACTAGTCCCTTGCTCGTATCGAACCCGCGACCCACAGCGCCGCGCTTAACCACTGCGCCACCGCTCCGACAAATGTGCATAATATAATTCGGATTTCACGCTAAATATTTCATAGTTCAACCACATGTTTACATCAACATGAAGCCTAATTATGTAGAGGTAATTACAGTTGAGTTCTTTTCCGCGATCCTTGGGCATTTGTCTTCTTTATTTTATTTTTATAACATTACGAAAATTAAAGGTTTCTCTGTTGATACATAACTGACAGGTACAGAAGCCGAGTCTTGGAGGTCCATTTTCAAAAGTACCTTAACGTTAATTACTTAATTATGTCTAGATGGTGATGGACAAGCATGTAATACCATAATAAATCGAACTGCACAATTTCAATACATGAAGTTTTAACTTTTTTATTCCTCACGTAGCTAACTATATGTATTTTACAAGAAGATAATATTTTGCAATTTATACAATCAATAATGGCTCTATTATTTATATCTTTTATCATCGGATACACTTGCAGCACTATAATGCTGCGCCATTGTTGATAACTGTCAACAGTGTTTGTAAGTTGTCGCCTTCATCACAATTGGCCTCTTGTGTTGCAGTTGTTTTTTTTTTTTATAGAAAAGGCGGCAAACGAGCAAGCGGTTCACCTGATCGTAAGTTATTACCGTCGCCCACGTACATCTGCAACACCAGAGGTGCTGTAGGTGCGTTGCCGGTCTTTAAGGGTATTTGGGAGATGAGGGGGAAGAGGAGGGGAATAGGGAGGGTGTGTGGCCCTCCGGTTACCTCACTTACCGAACGAAACGCAGAAGCACAAGATGCCTCTACTTCACGCCGGTATTCTGCGAGGCCGTGGTACCAATCCGGTCGAGCCGGCCCATTCGAGCAGCAACAAAAGCCGCCGCTTGGCTCTACCACGATAAAAATGTAAGTGGACGACGGTAAACAATTACCACCAGGAGAACAGCTTGCTCGTTTGCCGCCTTTCACTTAAAAAACAATGTCAAGGTGATTTTACAATTACAATATTACACATTACAATTATATAATATTTATTACATATTATGATATTTCCATTTATAAATAGATTAATGAATTTCCCGTTTAATTTCTCGAATGATTATCTAAGTAGACAGTCCAGCACAGTTGTCTAAACCAGGAAGAGAAAATTGTTATTCATTTGTTAATGGAAATAGATTCATTTTGTAGGGCGATTTTAATGAGCTATGCCTCTTAAATTTGAAAGTCAATACATGTCGCATGAGCAATCAATATGAAACGTTTACAATACTGTTTGTCTGTCAGTTGAAAAGCTGAAGTATTTATTAGGAGTTTCCTAACTGATTACATTATTGTAAGTACTATTTACTTAAATACTTAATACATAAATAATTTATAGCATTATAATACAGTAATACGTTAATAAAATGAATGCGTAGCTCAGTAATAAGCATGCCGCTAAGTCTCTCAGTTCTGGATTCAAATCAAAGTACAAAAAAAATTGTATTTGCTTACAGTATAGTACATATTGAATTAATTAATGTAAGTTCTTATCATTTAAACGCGAATTTCACGATGCTCGAATGAAACCCGATCACATGTTGATCCGTATCAATAGATCTCTGGATGCTGCGTCCATTGCCAGATAACAGATTGCGGGTATATCCACAACACCTGCTAGGTAAACTTTATTGCACTCAGTATGACAGACGAAGTCATCGACTGCTAGTTCAATAACCTTCCGAATAAAACAAGCCCATATCCCAGACACTAGTGGTTGAGAGCAACATCACAAGCGGGAGAGTAAAGATAGGCTATAGGTATAAAACAATTTAAAAACGATTTATTGCCTGTTAAACAAAATTGGAGGTACTTAGCTTTATCTGCTTGTTCAAGTTGGAGAATAATGTAAGTTCTTATCATTTAAACGCGAATTTCACGATGCTCGAATGAAACCCGATCACATGTTGATCCGTATCAATAGATCTCTGGATGCTGCGTCCATTGCCAGATAACAGATTGCGGGTATATCCACAACACCTGCTAGGTAAACTTTATTGCACTCAGTATGACAGACGAAGTCATCGACTGCTAGTTCAATAACCTTCCGAATAAAACAAGCCCATATCCCAGACACTAGTGGTTGAGAGCAACATCACAAGCGGGAGAGTAAAGATAGGCTATAGGTATAAAACAATTTAAAAACGATTTATTGCCTGTTAAACAAAATTGGAGGTACTTAGCTTTATCTGCTTGTTCAAGTTGGAGAATAATGTAAGTTCTTATCATTTAAACGCGAATTTCACGATGCTCGAATGAAACCCGATCACATGTTGATCCGTATCAATAGATCTCTGGATGCTGCGTCCATTGCCAGATAACAGATTGCGGGTATATCCACAACACCTGCTAGGTAAACTTTATTGCACTCAGTATGACAGACGAAGTCATCGACTGCTAGTTCAATAACCTTCCGAATAAAACAAGCCCATATCCCAGACACTAGTGGTTGAGAGCAACATCACAAGCGGGAGAGTAAAGATAGGCTATAGGTATAAAACAATTTAAAAACGATTTATTGCCTGTTAAACAAAATTGGAGGTACTTAGCTTTATCTGCTTGTTCAAGTTGGAGAATAATGTAAGTTCTTATCATTTAAACGCGAATTTCACGATGCTCGAATGAAACCCGATCACATGTTGATCCGTATCAATAGATCTCTGGATGCTGCGTCCATTGCCAGATAACAGATTGCGGGTATATCCACAACACCTGCTAGGTAAACTTTATTGCACTCAGTATGACAGACGAAGTCATCGACTGCTAGTTCAATAACCTTCCGAATAAAACAAGCCCATATCCCAGACACTAGTGGTTGAGAGCAACATCACAAGCGGGAGAGTAAAGATAGGCTATAGGTATAAAACAATTTAAAAACGATTTATTGCCTGTTAAACAAAATTGGAGGTACTTAGCTTTATCTGCTTGTTCAAGTTGGAGAATAATGTAAGTTCTTATCATTTAAACGCGAATTTCACGATGCTCGAATGAAACCCGATCACATGTTGATCCGTATCAATAGATCTCTGGATGCTGCGTCCATTGCCAGATAACAGATTGCGGGTATATCCACAACACCTGCTAGGTAAACTTTATTGCACTCAGTATGACAGACGAAGTCATCGACTGCTAGTTCAATAACCTTCCGAATAAAACAAGCCCATATCCCAGACACTAGTGGTTGAGAGCAACATCACAAGCGGGAGAGTAAAGATAGGCTATAGGTATAAAACAATTTAAAAACGATTTATTGCCTGTTAAACAAAATTGGAGGTACTTAGCTTTATCTGCTTGTTCAAGTTGGAGAATAATGTAAGTTCTTATCATTTAAACGCGAATTTCACGATGCTCGAATGAAACCCGATCACATGTTGATCCGTATCAATAGATCTCTGGATGCTGCGTCCATTGCCAGATAACAGATTGCGGGTATATCCACAACACCTGCTAGGTAAACTTTATTGCACTCAGTCGGTTTAATTGTCGGATAGGAGCTAACAGGGATTAATGGGACCGTATTCGGAATTGTAATCGTCTCGAGCCCTCGCTCTTTTCCTGAGGAGAGATAAGGTGGATACATTACATGGATGAATAAACATGGGACGAGCGTGGTTAGTGATCTTTCCTGTTTTTAATCGGCATTTCCTTGAAATAATCACCGAAATCATTGAGCCTGTTGATAACCGATTATTTTAATGTATCGTTGCGCGATCCGGAGGTCATTCAGTATTTGTGTAATACATAAATTCATTTCAATTTAGATATTAAAAATCGAAAATTTAAGTAACTTTTTTTGTATAGTAGCAGCGTGTAAATACCCACAGTCGGGCATTGGCCTCCTTCTCAAATATCTGAGAGGGTTTGGGAGCCGTCATGATGCACCAATGCGTGTTGGCGGGCTGTACATATCCTCGAAAATAATATTTTTTTATTATTTCTCAGAAATGCAGGTTTCCTCGCGATGTTTTTCTTTAGTTTTTAGGTATTAATTTAACTCGTGACGAACAACATGATTGTCATTTAAAAACAATTTCAAATTAGGAATTTCTGTTTGGCACAACTCGGCGAAGCCAAACGGGCTCTTCCAACCGGGGCCGGGTTTATTCCCGGCGACTGCTACGACACTTTCAAGGCTTTTCCCCTTAATCGCTTCGTACGATACTCACCCTGGTCCCCCAGGGGGTGGCAGGTTCTGCTTCCCTTGCTTAGTAGAAAACTTTTTTCATGTTCTGTCAGTAACCCCTAAAGTGTCACAAGTCGAGTACAAGACTTGTGTCAGTTGTGTTGTTTCTTATTCATATCGCGTGAAGGGTTAAGTTTTTTTTTTACAACACTTTTATAGATCAGGGACAACTCTGAATATTATTTAGTAACGAAATTAAGGCTTCAAATGCGTGTATATATCTCATCTCTGTACGTAGTAGAGCCAAGCGGAAGCTTTGCTGCTGCTTGAATGGGCCGGCTCGGACGGGGTAGTACCACGACCTCGCAGAATACTGACGCGATGTGGAGGCGTCTTGTGCTTTTGCGGTTTGTTCAGTTAGTGAGGTAACCGGAGGTTCCCTTTCCCATTCCCCATCCTCAACCTTTCTCTAAACTCCCAAATATCCTTAAAGGATACGCACCAGCAACTGCCGGTAATCGCTTACCATCACGCTTACAAAAAAAAAACTAAATCTTGACTGGTGAATGTTAGGTAAGCGACAATCTACTATGCAAGTCCCTATCTAAATGTTCCATATCACTATACATTTAGATACGCGATGGAAACGCGTGTCCGCCTACACGACAGACGATGTATAATGCGTTTTAAAATAGAATTACTTGTGTAACAAATCAGCATAAAAATCATAAATAATCATTACCACGTTAACGTTTTATAAGTGTTCGATAAATACCTCATAAATAAAATGAATTTTTGAAAGATTATAAATGTATTACGACGGGGTACTCTTGTGATATAATATTTATTCTTTCTGTGCTTTAGTCTAATGA
This sequence comes from Bhutanitis thaidina, assembly GCA_029286595.1. Taxonomy (NCBI): domain Eukaryota; kingdom Metazoa; phylum Arthropoda; class Insecta; order Lepidoptera; family Papilionidae; genus Bhutanitis; species Bhutanitis thaidina. Next base: position 15,940,588 of record JAGSMS010000022.1, on the reverse strand, counting down.
TATTAATTGTACAAATCGAGACTAAAAGACATTGATTGTTTGTTTGGGAGAAATGAACTAGACAAGTATAAGAAATAAAATAATATTGCAATACTATAGCTACACTGTTTCAAAAGGATATAGGCAATCTTTTAAAAATAATCCACTATAATATCTCCTTCCCATGGTATCGTAAATGAAGATTAAGAAAAAATCCGGGACCTTACGACAGATTAATGATGCCTGATATGGCAGGGATAATTTACACTAGCAGGTGACGGGCAGGAGTGCCTAAAGAGATCGCCTTGGGTGGCGAATAAGAAAAATAATTTCGTTGGGAAATGTCTATAATCAGCATTGATCTATTTAAAGGCACACCAGATTAAAAATTATTTTGAAGTTACACTTTAAGCATTATGAAAAATTTTTGAGTGTTTATTTTTTTTATATTTACGTTGCGCGCGACATTAATCTACATGTACGTCTCTTGTCACTTAAAAAGATGGCTGCCATATACGTCATGCTTATGAACAGGTGCTGCTTGTGGAAGCTGGTCTGCTCTAGTTGCAGTGCTCTTGTGCTTTAATTTTGTGGATATTCTTGTAGCATACTTACTAATTTCTCTTATAGTTGCCTTTTGGCCCAATACTCGCACCTTTTATTTTATTACGTTTTATTGAAAAAAAAAATATCTAAAAGAGGATACCTTCGGAGTTTCTTTCGCCGGTTTCTTCTCCGTCAGAGGATCTACATTACGAAACGGAGGAGATAGTTTGGAAAAAAAATTATAAGATTTGACAAACGAAGTTATCTTTCTTACGTAGAAGAATAAATGATTTTTATTTTACGTAATTTTCAAGGTTTTTCTGTACTAGTAATATCGGATCTTATCAACTACTACTAAATGGTGCCAGTTAAAGTGCCAAGTATAAGATACGCGGGTTCTTTTTTTTTCAGTTATCTCTAAGCGTTTTTTTTTACAATTTAGAGCATCTATAAAGAAAGTCTGTAAAGAAAACAAATTTGCGTTATTAATTCCAGTACACGTTAACTATCGGTTATGGTTATCTAAACGACGTTCCCGTCAAAATAGTTAACGTTAATCCATTACAAGCTATATGCAAATTTACATTAAAACTCTCGAAATTTATCACTGATATACAAATTTGCGTTTTATTTAAATTTGTCCATTTTGTTGTACATTTACAACGGCCGGGAGAGTTGACAAGCGAATGAAAACAGAATGTTGAACAAAACGTGTACAACACAGTTCCGTCCCGGGTTCAAAATCATTCGACGTTCATTACATGCGATCGAGCAGGCGATGTGATTTAAATAAACTTCCATTGATTCACACTGGATATGAGACGGTGGCGTAGCATTTACACTGTAGCATTTGTAGCTCAATTACAAAAGATTACTTCAACAATAAAAAAAAATAGTAAGCTCTCATGGCATACGAAATACCGGGATTGTTAGAGCTCTAGATATCAACCCACATTTCATCAGAGCTTATTTGGGATAGCATGAAGCCAGAAGAGGTAATGAGCCTGTCGTCGTCTTCGAGTCTAAGTTATCGATACGAATCATACATAAGCTTCGAAAAACTCATTGGTATCTGCACTTCCTCATAGGAGATCGAACTCGAGACTCCTGATTCCGAGGCGAATTCCCGCGTCCGGCTATCGAGGCTAGATTACGTAATTTTTTTATGGGAAAGGCGTCAAACGAGCGTGGGGTTCACCTGATGGTAACTGATTACCGTCGCCCACGTACATCTGCAACGCCAGAGGTGCTGCAGGTGCGTTGCGGCCTTTAAGGGTATTCGGGAGACGGGAAGGATGATGAGGAGGGGTATGGGGAGAGGAGTAGGCTTCCGATTACCTCACTCACCGAACGAAACGCAGAAACACAAGGTGTACAAGGCTACTTTACGCCGATATTCTGCGAGGCCGTGGTACTGATCCGGTCGTGCCGGCCCATTCGAGCAGCAGCAAAAGCCGCCGCTTGGCTCTACCATGTGTAAAAAAAATTGTAATTTATTCTTAAATAACTACGGACTTATTTAAATTATACACTGTCCTACATCCATACAGATTATGGACTATATACAGCAAAGAAAAAGTAGTACTCTATAATCTCATCTCCTTCCTGGGAGAGTTTTCGTATTGTATGGTATGGTATTTTGAGTTAGCATTGAAAATTGTAACTAAAAAGATTGAGTGGTGCAGTGACCAACAATCGAACCTGGAGCACTAGCGTACTGTCTAATGAGTTTTGGAACAGAGACCAGAGATGCTGCTCCAGTGCGGGCTCGCGGTCTATGTCCTCAAGTTATTTTTCATATTAATATTTGTACATGCAAGTTTACTCATGCTATTTATAATATAGCATCGAAAATTGTAATTAAAAAATTGAGTGGTGCTGGCATCTAGAATTAAACTTTAACTGATATTCACAGCCCGATCACGGCCATAAACACAGAACATATATAGTTAGGTAAATACAGATTTGAGGCTTAACCGTGTAATGAATCAGTTATTAGCATGAATCATTTCAGTGTTTACACGTATCATAAAAAACTTTATAAACTTTGCTACAGTTATACTACAGGTAGCAACACTTTTATTGTTCCAGCAAATTATTAACATTAGGTCTTCAGAAATAGACATCTCATTTTGAAATTGGAATTGTAATGGTTATTTGAAAAATAATTGCTTCAAGTATTGAAATTAGAAACAATATAAAGCTGCTGTTAATAAATAATCGTAGCTCGTAAACTATGAGCGCGTATATGTAATATATATAAGCGCACATCTTTGTCACCTATATAGGTAAGCAGGATATCTATATGGTATAATTCAGCGTAGTTAAATAGGCTCCATCCATCGCCGCTCCTGGAGATAGAACGCGACAAGAGACGAGCCACGTCACCGGGTTTTCTCTTAGAGATTGCGATATTGTCTCCTATGCCACCTACCCAGGGTGGTGAGTGTGGGTGTAATGTTCTATGCATCCCGCACCAGCCTTTGACAGCGAGGAAACGTTTTTGTCCAGGTGTAGATTCATACCGGCTAATATTGAAAGAATTACGTGAATAAGAAATCCTTATGAGAATTACATGAACTTTCTAGCCGAGCAGTTTTGGGGATCTCCCTTCGAATCAGGAGACTTGAGTTCGTTCCCCTATGTGGAAGGCTCAGACCAATGAGTTTTTCGAAACTTATGTATGACTTGGATGCTAAGAAGTCGATAGGCTCGCCACCTGTCAGGTTGTCCAAAATAAGGTCTGGTTAAAGGTGGGTTGAAATGGCTAAAATATCTAGATCTCACTGTCCTCTCTAAAATACATGAAATATGTCAATATTGTTCAAACTTTATACAACTGAAACAAATTTGAGTTAACAATTCTAATTTATGTGCTAGTAACATGTTAGTGTTCTTGCCAATCAAATTGTTGTGCCTCAAATATGGAAATGCGATAGAAATACGTTGCTCCGATTGCCCTTTATGTCCTTTGTTTCTATTAATAAATAAACATACAGTCATTATTTATGACTAAATAAAGGTAAATTTGATATTTGTGTCAGTCCATTACACAATTACAGATTTGTTTTTTATTGTTTCTCAGACAGAGGCAGATTTGGTTGATGGTTTCCTTCACCACCGAAAACGAAGTAAATTGCGCACATATAAGTCTCTTCTGATATGGCACACAAAATGTTAGTAATATTTAAGATATGTCGCCTAATGAGTACTCCGTGTCTTTTGGAGAAAAAGTTAGTATCTGCTTTACACAGATTGCTTGAAAATTTATTTATATTTATATTTTTTTTTTACATTAAAAACGAACCCAGGTAAAGAACTTAACATAAAATAATTGGGTTATGCTGCTGTTTATATGTATAATCACATACGTATAAACAGCAGTAGTGTAAAAAATTCAAAACTTTAAATAAAAATAAAGAAATCAACAAAACCAGTTATTTTAATCATCAATAAATGTAATGGAATCGAATGAACCTTCTGATGATAATACTTGTTATACATAAGCGTTCGTGCGATGTCAATGAGATTATGTTAACATGGCAGAGCTGTTGAAACAACAAATTCGCATGCGCCCCGACAACAGTACCGTAACCAGTGTCGGACATTAATCGACCGATCTAGTTTCCAAGCAAATAAATCGAATTAGCGCTTAAACTAACGATTCAACTGGCAACAATAATTTTATTAACAGACCTACGCTTGTAAGGGTAGCTGATAACACTAAAATAGATATAGTATCTTTATACGCTAAGTATTGATAAAACCTGGTGTCGCTTTAAACAAGAACCAGCACCGTGCAGGACTTGGATAAAGTTGAAACATGAATCAATTTCATTTGCCTAATTGACGTCTAATATTGTATAAAATTACTATTAAGTGCAAAACCAGAACTTAGAGTGTTAGACGACAGATCAGTGAGACAGGAAGACACTAAAAGATTTGTCTCTCCGATGCTATTTATATAATAACTTACGCCTGTTACTTAAACTGGGATCGGCGGAAAATATGAGTTTCTATATGACACGACTCAGCATAGCCCAACTCACTTCCGCAATCTACTTTTCGCTTCTCCATATTATAGTCATGACATTTTAAAGGCTTTCCTCTACCACGCGTCTTTTGAAAACCTCAGTTAGATTCTTGTACCTCTATCATATGGCTACCCGTCCACCTGATGAAAAATGGCCACTGCAGCCTATGGACATCAGCAAACAACTTCAATCTGAGAAGGTTACGAATGTGTTGTCACCTGTGTGGACTAAGATGGAATGTCTCACAGCCCGTTATTATACAGCCTCTCTATACCATTCAAAGCAGATTTTTTTATTTATTTAAGAAGGTAAGTGATCACCGACGCCCACGAACATCCACAACACCAGAGGAGCTGCAGAGGCGCTAGAATATAATAAATTATAATAAAATAAATATAATATAATGGAATACAATAGTATATAGCAGTGCCGCACTGCTGTTCAGCGGTGGCAATGGGTAAAAGTGTGACTCCTACCCTGACCACTGCCTAAGTAGAGAAGGATTCTATCATCTAGTGAAATTATGGCATTTTCCTTAGTCGTGAAAGATTCATCTACATATCTCCTTTAAGTATGTTCCTTACACGAAAATTTGCACTATAGTTGTCACCGAGGATCTAACTTGGGTTCTTTGCTCCAAATATAACAAAACAAAATCTTCAAATTATCTACATGTTGAAATCTGTGACTGGTACTTTAACTGGTGAACATTTTACTCATTAAGAAAAGCAAAAAGATCAGTCGAAACGTACGAACACGCAAGAGACACACGAATCGTTAATTAATATGGAAATATAATGAACTACAGAGACAGACCGACGGGATTAAGAACAATGTCAGATTAGGATAAAAGTAATGTGCAACTGGAAAGCGTTGCCGAAGAAAAAAGAAGAAATTATGCAAAAGATATCAAGTTCAAATGAAATAATGAAAAGGGACTATTTTAATAATGTGCGACCAAATTACATTCATAATGTTTATGGGAACTAATCGCCTTACTTATATGATAGCGCGCATATATTAGCATTCAAAAAAATATTACAACAAATTTACTAACGCATATATTTTAGGGTCCTTAAATTCCCTCATCGGATTCTAAGAATTAAATGAAATAAGCAAGAAAATATGAAGTAACTTCAAACCCGCATTACCTTCCTTACCAGCCTATAAATAGACCGCTGCAAGATATAGACCTCTTCCATAAGGACGGTTTGCCACAATCGCCACGCTCGGCAAGAGGCTTGGCGATTGCAATTTCAAAGATATCGCACTGATATTTCGCGATGGTAATACCGCTATCTGTCGGTAGGATTTGCGAAGAAAGAGAATGGTAGATTCTTACGCCGACACCACAAGCCTACTTCATGGGATTGTAAGAGTTAATTGAAAAAGTCTAAAAATATACGATGCAATCTAACCCGCAAGTATGACGACTGTGTTCAGCGATGCATTAAATTTGATAAGCGTAATTTACGAAACAAACTTAAAACCATTCAACAACTCTGCATCGTACTAAGTTGGGTATAAACCATCGACAAAGCATTCAACGCATAAAATCTACGCGCGCCCGTAGACGCGCGAGCGTGCAATAAATTTGTAGAGAATGTGGGTCAGGCTCGTCAGGTGGTTGCGGGATAGATGCCGGGCTAATTGTGAGAGGCTGTGTTCGTGCAAACTCGCCTTTTCTGTTACCTGTTACAAGGGGTTTTTCGTTATTTATGTGCGTTTATTTTCTCATTCACACTTTGTACTTACCTTATTTGAAATGTTGCTGAATGAGTAAAACTATAACTTTACTTGTTTCTAATCATATTATTAATACGACTATAGATATGGTATTATGAATATATTACACCATAATTGGTGTATATACAGTATTTACAGTATCCTCATATATTTTAAAGGGTTTTAAAGGGAAGTGTCTGCCACTGTGCTCCAGTGCAGAGGACTTACTTTCTAAGTCGTCGTCATTTTGCAATTTTTAAGCCACAGATAACGCATATTTGTTGAAAAAACAATCTACGTATTTTTATAGACATTTTATAGATCAAAATTAAGTTTATGTGGTAGGTAGAGGTGTTGCTGTTTACCTGTACAAATATGACCAACACTTCAATTTGTATATGTACCATACAAAACGATAAAATGTTAAAAATAATAAATGAGTTTTAAACAATGTTAAAATAGCATACTGTTGAAAAATAATACAAACTAATGTAAATACTTAAAAGGTGGGAAATAAATTGCACAGTGCACAGATGATAATGGGAAAAAATCAATGGCAGTCGCATTTGTTGCATGCGCGTACAAACATCGATTAATCAATGGCGAGTCGTGTTTGTAATTGAAACAAAGATCGAATTGAACGGTAGCCAAGAACAGGTTAAGTGGGTCAATGACTTAGCAGTGGGCTATTGTTGGGCAGGACTTACATGAGATTGACGAAACGTAAGATAAGGTTGACGAGATAGATAGAGAGACATCAATGACTTAATGACGTAGGATTAGGATTGTTTGAATCCGCTTATGATATACTATGTTGAAAGAAATAAACGACAAATTATGAAATAAACGGTATTTACTAGTTTGAGGGTAATTGTATACTTATGTAATAAGAAGAGATCTTAAAATCTTCAGATCCATCGATGAATATAAACATTGCAGCAGTAACTAGGTAGAAGTGGAGGACATAATAGATTTCTTTGAAGATTTTCTTTTAAGTACGTAAATCGCAAAATGCTTTACAGTTTTAAAGCGTAGCGTTAAACATAAATAAATAATTAATCACTCATGACATACATATGGCACTGAGGTCAGAGGTCTAGATATTTTATTTAGATTCAACCCATTCTCACCATAGCTGATTTGGACCGACGTGACAGGAGGTGAGACTGGCGTCTTAGTGAACGGCACCAAGGATATAAATCGTGCATCACACAGCATATACACAGTCGAGTCTTATGATCCTTGTAACATCCACTAGCGTGGCCGAAGTGTTCACAAAAAATTTAATATGCAGGAAGTCGAATAGATATATGAGATATACGAGTACTGTTGCGAGATAGCTCCGAGGTACAAGGTATAAATGTGTAAATAAGGATAGTTATGTGACAAAATACGGTTTAATTAAAGGTAATGCAATAATTGACGCCTATTTTCAGGCTTTATAATTTATTTATGTCTGCAGATTAAATGGTACATTGGAATCTGTTAAACACTGAGGTTTTGCATTACATTTTAACGTGGTTTCAACTTTCTATTAAGCGCCTAGATTCTGTCAGTTAGCGGTGACAAGCTGCCTCAAGAATGCTTTAATGAATGGCTAAGTACCTAGGTTGGTGCACCTGAATGTTTTGAATATTTTTTTGTTTATTTTTCAAATAAGACACAAGTTTGTATCTAAATTCTATTTCGAAGTAATGATTAAAAAAAATGAAAGGGGTAATCAATCTCCCTTTTTGCCTATGGTTAGAAGAGGCGACCAAAGGATCTCTTGGCACCTCGTATAATTTTACGGGAAATGATGTTTTGTTTATAACGTTTTTCGTAATATTTCTCTTATATATATATATATATATATATATAAACTGCTTTGATTTTTAATGTTAATAAAAAAAAACATAATTACGCCACTATCAGATCTGACCCAGTAGAAACCAATCAATCACTTCATTGGCCCAGTTACTGTCATCCGGTCCTACGCGTTTGTGATTAAACGCGCATTGATACGCGAGCCAGACGTTTATCAGTAAGTGACTGATTTATTTGAATCTCATAGATAAGGGCCGACTGGTGTTTCAGATATGAACGTTCAATGGAACTAGGTTGCATTATTATTGATGGCATCGTAATCGGTGAAAGTTGTTGGTGGATTTGCAAGTTTGTTTTGTATGTTCAACCAATATGTTGGACCATGTCGTATGGATCGACTGCGTTGCGTTTCCTTCAATGCTATGGTTACCTCGATACTACTGCAGTTTCTATGTTCTACATCATTTTTACTTTACTTTTTAGTAACTTTAATAAGCTCAAATGCTTCTCTCCTGTAAGTACTACCCCACATATTATTACATATTATTCGTATACGTATTATTCCATTGTCTTTTGTATTTCCACTTCTATACTACTTTGCCAAAGATAAACTAAAAATGTTCTTTGAATCGTCCAAGAAGTTACTGTCGAGTTTCTGGCTTTTTTAGGAGAGATCGATGTCCTGCATGGCTTTTAAAAGTTAAGTACAAATAAAGATTTTTTATAATCTAGTATATTACATAGTTTAGGTAATAGCTGAAAATCACTGTTATCCTCATTGTTAAATTATATAATTTAAACATAATAAAAAAAATTAAAAAAAATTTGTAACACTGCATAACACGTTATTATGGTACGAAAATATTTTTTTTTTTGACTAAGTTTACTTTTTTTATTAATTTTTGCTATGCAGCTTCTTCTTTGTTTAGCTATATGTATTTGTATTTCGGATGTAAATTGTAAGTTTGCTGTAGTGACCAAATAAACGGATTATCAATCTATCTATCTATATTGTAGGATTGACGTAATATTTGCATAACACCCACATCGCTTCTTTTTGAACTTAATAATAACACGAGGAGGATCAAATCATATAATCTTCGTGCCTCTTATGCAAGTAAAAAAATCTTGAACAATGTGTCAGTAAAATACGCATGGACATCTCTACGGAATTACTAACTTACGTTCCATGTACCGTTTGATGTTAGGATCAAATAGTCGCATTTCAAGCTACCCCTTTATCAATCTCGCATGGCTCTTGCCAATTAAGCGTCTCTCGTCTATAAATCGTTCTATGTTAATTGTGATTGCTTTGTTTCGTTTTTGATGTGCATAGGGATATCGGACAATTACTTTCCTAAGTAGCCTCTTGCTACTAAGGTAGCAGGAAATACATAGAGTTAAATTGCGAATTCGTCTGAATCTGTTTTAATACATATATATATTATGAATAAGAAAGACAGTAATGATTTCTTGTATTTACGCGTATGATATGAAACTATTATTTATGTATTTTGTAGTTTAATTTTGGAATTTTATTTTGCCAACGTTTCGAATGGTTTAAAAAAAAATCTATTTTCAATAGAGGTGGCTGGACGCTACCATACCCTTGGGATCCAGTAATAAATGGAATTCAATCTAAAACCATTCATACGTACCACCTCTAGATACTGTGAGCGACTTCTGCATCGATCGGACCAAAATTAATAAGTAAAAGCTGACGGTTAACTATGACGTCAGAACGTCTTACACCGCAGCCTCCTGTAACCACGGGTGCTGTAAAGCACATGAAATGTCTGGAATTTAAAAATACAATTAAACGCGATAAAATCCGTGAACAGTACTTTCATTTCAAAAGAGAAATGGTAGGAATATCTAAACTATGCCAAAATATTTAATACTATTAAACTATAATTACAGTCTATGCTATCCACTTAAAAAAGAGCTTCACTTGGTAAACATTATCATTGTGTGCTTTAATGTCTAGTTTAGACGCCTGTTTAATTTAAACACGCAAGTCCTCTTGCCCTTACCATAACTAGACATGAATCTACGTAATTACTATACAAGTGGCCAATACGTGTGTGGTCGAAAAAAAAATCAACGTTCCGATAGGTATTTATTGCCGCATTTGTGAATACTTAGGCGTAATGAGAAAATTATCGCAAAACATTCGAAGTGCAAAGTCTCAGTTGGTTGGAATACGATTTACGCTCAATTAGAACTTGTCTCATGTTATACATCGACTTTCTGCTATCCAATAAAGATGGAGGCGTAATGTAACTCTTACGAACATTCGCTTGTTGCATTTAGTGTACTAGTTAATCGATATTGTTGTATATGTAGCTATATATAGTATAATAAGCCTCAATTCGTTCTTATTTTTCTTTTATGAGAAAGGCGGCAAACTAGCAAGCGGTACACCTGATGGTAAGTGATTACCGTCGCCCAGATACATCTGCAACACCATAGGTGCTGCAGTTGCGTTGCCGGCTTTTAAGGGTATTTGAGAGATAGGAGGGAGGATGAGGAAGGGAATGGGGAGGGGGAGAGGGCCTCCAGTTACCTCACTGCCCGAACGAAACGCAGAAGCAATATATGCCTCTACTTCACGCCGGTATACTGGGAGGCCGTGGTACCAACCTGGTCGAGCAGGCCCATTCGAGCAGCAGCAAAAGCCGCCGATTGGCTTTACCACGTATGATAATCCAGATAAATAATTATTTCCATAGATTATTAGCAAACAGATACCAACACATAAGAATTATGGAAGGCACATAATATTATTGAATTCAATAGTTATATTGTTAACATGGAATTAACGAAATTTTCATTATTTCTGTAGTCTCTACAATTTAAGGCGCCCATATTCAATTATTTCATTTGCTTTTATTTTTGTTATTAATCTTTCTTTGTTTATATTGTTTCGCCTAATATTGTTATCAAGTTGTAGTTTCTTATAACTCACTATAGTGTTACTTTTGATAAGCAATAGATCTGAATAATATTAATATTCATTTAACTATACTAGACTGAATCTACTGGCTTTCCGTGGTTGCCTTTAAGTAAGGTGGCACATGCCTTTTTGAAAAAAAAATTGTTGTGTTCTTCTTGTTATCCTTAGGGTAATCCTTAATAAATAAATAAAATAAAAAAAATATAGGTTAATCAATGGTGTTGTGGGAGGAACCGAGAATCTGAGTAATGTTATATTTTTGTATACAAATTCGATGCGATTCGGATCCATATATTCTTATTTTGTCTTTAATTTACATCAGATGCATTTCCTTCCCAGCTACATAACGCTAAACCGTTAATATTTATAACGGCTAAAATACCCATGCCTATGGATAATTTATCCAAACAGGTTAATTAATTATTTTAATGTCTACACAACCATTAAATAATACAATTAAAAAGATATCTCCACTTTTTACATCATCATCATGATCATTTCAGCCTATTACAAGTCCACTGCTGAACATAGGCCTCCCCCAAAGATTGCTACGAAGCTCGGTACTGAGCCACCTGCATTCATCGACTTCCCGCAACACAACGTTTTACATACCACCGGAATAATAAATAATGACAAGGAAAACCAAATTAGAAAGTACCTCAAAAAGTTAAGTAAAGAAACAGCCCGTCAGTGCTGGGCAAAGTTCCCCTTCTCAAATATCTGATAGGATTTTGGAGCCGGGAAGGGCCCGCCACGCTGCTCCAGTGTGGGTTGGCGAGCTCCACATATCCTCGAAATAATATTTTTTATTATTTCGTAGACACGAAGGTTTCCTCACGATGTTTTCCTTCACCGCCAAGCACGTGATAAATACAGCACCTAAAATTGCTATTAACAATTTTAGTGGTGCCGGCACCGGGGATCGAACCCCGGTCACTCGCGCTCTATGAAACAAAATTGAGCGCCCTGACCACTGCGCTACCACGGCTCACTAGGCTACTACGTACCAGTACCTGATTTATAGATATTTTCGAAACGGTTAAACGTGAATGTTACGTTATCGTGAAATGTATTTAAATCCACAATCGTATATTCGCCATTCGTAAAAGAGAGATGTCGCAATCCCAAACGCGAATAATACCAGCAAACATTCAAATCGAAAGCAAAAGTATCTCTCCTTAATGTGGAGATGGCTTACGATTAGATAGATATCTACATTGCCCGGTATTTGTTAATAGGATCTGGATTAGGCACTAATAGATATCCACTCCACCCCAAACGCAACGCGACATTACGCGTGTTCTTTATTTGAATTATATACAAAAGTATATCATTACATACATATAGTAGATATTTTTAGTATGTTTATTATTATAATAGTAGTTTTAAGTTGAAATGGTAGAGTCGGGAGAGGCGGAGGAGACCGAGGCGAACATTTCACGATTAAATCGGAGAAGTCCTGAAAAAAGGTCAGGTCAAGAGTACTCTAAATCAACGACATGCATGCGAAGATTGATGAAACTGGAACAAGCGAAAGACGTATGTCAGGACCGTAGCAAGTGGAAGAAGATTATCTCTGTCTACCCCTTTGGGAACAAGGCGAGAATATATACATACATACATTTAAGTTGAAATATTAAAACAGTATGGACTCAAGGTAACAAAAGAAAGAGATACAAATTTACCATTTATGGAGCAGACGGTAAAAAACAGAATGCTTTAACTAATAGAAACAAAAGAAAACATTGCCATAAAAAACATAAATATGCCAAGACAACTTCTAATGAACTATCCCGTCCTGCGAACAAATATACAATTGCAGCATGACGGTCAATACATGAAGCTTTAGCGTCCGCTTAAACCACTCTGATTAGCTGCAACAGAACTAGATTTTTTCATATCCAACTCCGAAAGGAAAAGCTCGATGTGTGTAAGAGACTAGACGTTGTTTTTTTGTGACGCTATTGACTGGGAACTGTTCGTTAAAATGCTCGACTCTTCTGTTTTTTTTACTCCCGTTAGATTTATTCCTTGTATCTAAAGTGATAAAGATAAGTCCCGAGCGACTAAGATCGATATCAGATAAAGCAATTGTTACTAACAATGTTACTATTTATGTACTAATTATCTGTAAGCACTAGCCGTGGTAGCGTAGTGCTCAGGGCGCTCGTTTCTGTTTCATAGAGCGCGTGTGACCAGGGTTTTATTTCCACTGAAATTATTCACATCAATTTATTTTTTAACATAGTGAGGAAAACTGCATGTCCGAGAAATAATGAGAAATGATATATCAAGGACATGTGAAGTCCGCCAACCCACTGGAGGAGCATGGCGGACTCTTCCTGGTTCCAAAACTCTCACAGATATTTAAGAAAGAGGGCTTTGCCCAACCGTGGGCATTCGCAGTCTGCTACTTTACTTTTTATTTAATACTACACATTTGAAATAAAACTATTATTTACGACTTTTCGTGTTTTAGTTACATTTTTTAAATTTTAACTAAGTAATGGTTCCATTTCAAATACTGATTTTAACTTAAATATTAACTACATTTGTAAGTGTTTTTGTGATAGAATAATAATACTGTAAAAATTACAAATGAATTATTTGCACGGCAAACACGGCATGCGTTTAAATCCATTACTTTTATTCGTAATAAAGTGTCGTTAAAAATGAATGGACTCATAAAATTTAATAATCACACTGAAACAAGTAATTGATATTACATAAATTTTTGTAAGTTAATTCCATTTTTCATCAAGTTAGTTAAGTTAGGAAATGGTTCCTCCACTAACCGCTCACTCGGAATAAGATCGAATATTATCATACGCCCCGCGATCAAGCTGCAGTTTCACAAGCTGCAATAACGGGGCTAGAGGAAAACACTTTCACAACACTGATTTACAATCCTCGCGTACAGCAAATTAAGCGGGGCCATTTACTGCGTTACTGTAGCATCGCACGCGCTTCCTACAAGCTATTTGACCCTATACGACTTTCACTAGACCCGTGTGGGAATATTGTAACGTGCATTTCGAAGTTGCTCTCTCGTGCCTTATCCATCTTATGCATTTTGTTACAATTGATTTAGCAAGTAGTTTTAACCCCAAAAAATAGATATTTGTACAAGGGCACCACTTTTTTCATAGAAATTTCTTCCAGCAGACCCTAAGAGGAAATTTTATTGAAATGTCTTATACATTTTGTTAATAGCTAGCTGTAGGCGATAACAAATATTTGATTCGGTTGCATTTTCATCACAATATTCCGTCGTAACATTACAATAATACCCTTTATAAACTGTAAGGGATCGTTATTCATTATAACGCATGGCGGCTTCTAAAGCTGCTTAATATTTTCCTCGTATACATTTATATTACATCAATAAAATTGTTTTGGTAACCAAGAGCCGTATTATTTGGAATTTTAATGTTTAACTTAATGCTTGAATTTAATGATTTTGTAGAGATCCACTTTATGGGTTCCGTTCGTTGCTTCACTTCACTTCTTGCACCCACGAACTTAAATTAAATACAAGTTAGTATTAACTATAAATCTAGTATTAATGGCGTGCTAACTATTGAAGCAATTGGATGGTTTGATGCCTGATTTTTCAGTATTTTTTCTAATTTGAACCTTATTAACATAATCGTTAAGAGTTGGTTTTATGGCGATATTAGCTGTCGACAGCTCATTCTAGAGATATGATGTAATGACTCTAACGCTCCAAATTTAAACAGGATCGCTATCATTTTCGGACGCTCCCATTGGCCGATTGACCGTTAAAGATTTGTTATCAGATTTCTTTTTAATTTTATTGCAACGTTTAGTAATATTTATTGTTAAATTGAATTCCGTGAATGACATTTTTGTTAATCGATTATAATAATATTTAAGAGATTTGAATTAATTTCAATACTTATGATATTTAATGCATGATTTTAGCGATGATCTTGTAAAAGATTTATAGATTTGAATTAAAATTGTATTATTATAAATAGACACAAAGAACTTTATCTATTGAAATCTATTACATCGTAAGGATATTCGCATGTATCTAGATGAACAAAAAAGCAGTTTAGAATATTTAAGTTACTTAAACACAATTTTAAGAACTACTCGAAATATATTACATTCATAGAGGAGATTTTTTTTTCTTTGCTAAAATCGTCGTGTATAATATTTAAATTACATTTTTTATAATGAATTAATATTTAAAAAAGAGCTAAAAAATTATTTAGATATCGTAATTAGATTCATCATTGTAATAGTGAGTGTTCAGTCGTCTAAACACCCACCAGGCAAGCATAGATAACATTTCTCATTTTTCCTATTTAACGTCGCTCCGCGTCTTCGTTAATGTTCTGTGATTTACAAGTAATACGGTGCCTCCTCTGGTTTAATGTCTATTCAATGAGACAGAAATCACCTTTTAATGTCGGTAAACTCATAAGCCTACTGTTATTCCCGTGTACGGTATTGGACGAATCTAACAAGTTAGTAATAACACTAGGTTTGGCGTCGTTAATGTTGTGTTTTAATTCTTTCACATTTGTTACGTGGTCTTTATTCTTTAATGAATTTTTTATCCGTAAATAATGAGGAAGAATCTTTAATTAACTATTTTCTATGCCTTATCTAATAGTCTCATTTTCTGCAATTAAGTGTGTTTACATTTTGTCCGCTTGGCTGATTTCGAAAATAAATTTTTATTTTCTCTTCTACTCTAATCTAACATTCTCATTTTCTGTAATTATGTGTGTTTTATAGTTGGTTTAAGCTCAACAAACAAGATGCCAGCCTGGTTGAATCCGACCACTGTGATAACATTGTAGAGACGAGACAGGAAGACCTTGGCGAAAATTTCACGATCAAATCGGAGACGTTCTGGAAAAAGGCCAGATCAAGAGTACTCTAGACCAACGAGCATGCATGCGAAGATTGATGAAAGTGGAAGAAGCGAAAGATGTATGTCGGGATCGTAGCAAGTGGAAGGAGATTGCCTCTGCCTACCCCGTTATGGACAAGGCGTGAATATATGTATGTATGATAACTTTCGAATGCTGTCGCTGTTGATGCTTCTGCTGTCGACTACGCAGGCGTTATTACAGTGCCGTGAATGTATCCAAAGTCACTCACTTGTCTTTTCCTCACTTTCCCAAAACCGATGCACCGCTTGTGTGAAGATCAGAGGAAGAGTCAGATGCAGCGGCGGAGACAAGAGACGCATACTACATAACCGGACCCGAAAAATAAGCACAAGTAACGTAAAATAGCAGCCTGTAAGTGCTCACCGCTGGGCAAAGGCCTCCTTCTCAAATACGAGTATCTGAGAGGGTTTTGGAGCCGGGAAGGGCCCGCCACGCTACTCCAGTGCGGGTTGGCTGACTTCACATATCCTCGAAATTATATTTTTTATTATTTCTCAGACATGTAGATTGCCGTAAATAAAACTCTTAAAATTGCTATTAATAATTTTAGTGGTGCCGGCACCGGAGATCGAACCTTGATCACTCGCTCTTTCTGATACTAATATGAGCGCCCTTACTATGGCCTATGACACTAGGGTATCACGCCTCTTACGGATAACGTAATAATAATAACATCTTCAACGAAGAGATAATTGTCACGTAAGGGCTATTATTGTTTGCATCGAGGCAATTAAAGAGCTATAAAAGGTTGCATAAAATTAAATTTACTTCAGTAAATTCTGAACATAAACGACATATAAATCTGTTATGGAATGGTTAAAATTACGTACGGCTTTCAATTAAAATTTGTTCTAATATTAATAAATGTAAAGTGTAAGTCTGACCGCTGCCGATTGTGAGCTGAAGTAAAATATGCACAACGTAACAGCTTATTATGGTAATCAATTCCCTCGTGGCTTTCGGAGGCGCGCACGCGATGAGCAACGGCGTTTAAGCCGTATCGTCTAAATAAAGCTGTATATTTTGGACTCCTGTTTAAGGGGCACTTCCCCTGAGGTATCTGTTTCCTTTTTTGGGATACCCTAAGGAGCCCTATTACTAAACCTAAATTTAAAAGGCTGTATATTTTTAAAATTGAAGGGAGTTCCCATAAAAGTGACGTGTTTTTTTTTTTGCGTTTATTTGTTTTTGCTGTATCGTCAAAGCGGTATTACATAGAATAGTTGAACTTGGTCCGATCATAGCGGAAATCCTAAAGCAACCAACAACAAGTAATAAAAACCGACCAAGAGTTAGTCGGGCTAGCGTTAAGGATCCCGTACTGAACGAAAGAAAACACATTGTTTTGGAATATACCTACATAACACAGATATATTCTGTTGTTGTACGGAAACCGCGGTGCGTGAGTGCGACTCGGAATTGGCACATTTTTTTTTCTTTTGGTCTGATTCGAATCCCAGCTGAAGGGAATATTTGTGCTAAACGCAAGTTATTGGCTTTTAGGTCTGGTCCTTGGGTTTGGGTATGGGTCTGGACCTAACACAACAGTGTTACGCCCCGTGTCTCTGACATTGTATTTAATCGTTCACCTGATCTTAACACGCAAGCATTGCATCGGATAAGATAAGGTAAAGATGAGTGAATACGTGTGCACTATGATATCTCCTGAGCAGTTAAGTTATACAAAACGTGGTCGAAATTGGCCACAGTGACCGAGAAAAACTTTAGTTGGTAACAAAAGATGTCACCACCGTCGTCTTTAGACACTACTGATTGATACTAAATAAAGCATTTTTTTTATGGAAAAGACGGCAAACGAGCAAGCGGTACACCTGATGGTAAGTGATTACCGTCGCCCACATACATCTGCAACACCACAGATACTGCAGGTGCGTTGCCGGTCGTTAAGGACATTTGGGAGATGGGAGGGAAGAAGAGGGGAATAGGGAGGGGGTTTGGGTCTCCGGTTACCTCACTCACCGAACGAAACGCAGAAGCACAAGATGCCTCTACTTCACGCCGGTATACTGCGAGGCCGTGGTACCAATCAGGTCGAGCCGGCCGATCCGAGCAGCAGCTAAAGCCGCCGCTTGGCTCTACCACGCTACTATCATACTATAATATGAAAAATGTAAAAGTATCTTTGTTTGGATGTTCGTTATTCAATCGCGCATAAACGGCTGAACTGATTTTGATGAAGTTTTGTATGCAGATAGCATGAAACCTGGTACATAAGTAAGGACAAAGGCTGTCTTTCATCCTGCGATAACCCCGAGAAATTTTCGGAGATACGATAGCTAGTGACATATATTTAAATGTCGAATTGAATTAATAAGATAAAACAATCCGCACCATTACCTAACTTGCACCACCACGGTGAGACGATGTGAAATGCGCCAGCTCGCCTCATAGCGCTATTGTTGCCAATAAATGGCAAATTATGCAATTCCACGGTCCTGTACAGGATTGAATATGTATTCTCCACTACAACGCCTTAGCATTCGTGTAGATGTGTGATAGAACGTGGTGGATCGCAAATTCAAATTCGAGACGAGTAAAAAATCTATTTCCATTGAGACCGATATGCGGCCAGTCATTTGTAGGCTATTGGGATATGTGCCGGACAGACAAACTTTTCAGAATGCCCATTCCGCATTCCTGTTCAATCACCGTTAGAACGATTATTCAGTTAGGGAACGTCATAAATGTTTCATTCCCACGTACAAGGCCGGTTTTAATTCCTACCTTTTCAGATATAGAAAAGTAATTTTCATTATTAAAGAGAAGTTATATGAAAACTTTTATTTATTATTAAGGATTACCAACAAGGTTAACACATAACAAATTATTTTTTATATATAAATGTTTTTTAAAAAAAAAGTCATGACCCACCTTACTTAAAGGCAAGCACGGAAAGCCAACAGACACAGTCTAGTAAAGTTAAATGAATATAAATATTAATCAGATACATTGCTTATCTAAAGTAACACTATAACAAAGTAAGGTAAACCTACGATTTTCTTTTATAAATTATTGTATAATGCCCTCCGCATTTTAGTACTAAGTTCAGAAATTTTGGTTGAATTTTTTCAGCACGTGGTAGAGCCAAGTGGCGACTTTCGTAGATCGCAGACGTCTCTAAATGTTACTTAGTAACAAAAATTAAGGCTTCGTATGCCTGTGTGTATCACATCTACGTACGTAGAGCCTAGCAGAAGCTCTTGCTGCCGCTCGAATCGACCGGGGTAGAACCACTATCTCACAGAATACCAGCGTGAAGCATTAGAGTAGGCATCTTGTGCGTTTCTTTCGGTTAACCGGAGGCCCACACCGCCTTCTCATTCCCTATCATGTTCCTTCCTCCCAACTTTTAAATATCCTTAACGGCCGGCAGCGCTTTGCAGCCTCTCTGGTGTTGCAGATGCACCTGGGCGACGGTAATGCCAAATCGTATAGACCGGTGCAAAAACATCATTAGCGCGCGGTTATTGGTACTGCGTTTACCAAACCCCCTTGTGGTGACTAAACGAAAAACAAATGCAGTAAATAGACCAGTAAAGCATAGACCACTAGAGTTTTTGCTGTTTTGATCTAACGCATAAGAACCACTTGATTTATGATTTAATGATTTGATTTGATACACACACATACACACATTGAAGCTGCAGGTAACCACCTACTACTCCTGGTATCTTATGTTTACGTATCTTATCTTTTGTTTAAAATTACGTAGTGTAAAAAGATTTAATTTAAAAATTTTACACACAAATATGGTCGTAATCACAGTGCTTAAAAGAGTACAGACGGACATTATGTATGCTGATTACCACTTTGAATGCGCCTGCACGGCAGCCATTGTTACGCCCGCATGAACAATTGAATTATTATTTATTGAAAAACATTAGCGCGGCGCACAACTTTGCCTTTTTTTTTTAATCGTCTGCAACTTTTCCACGGCAATGAATATCCTTTAAAGTCGTTCTGATGCTTATATCCATTATGCACATTAACAGTATAGAAGCGTTTATCAGTGATTTAAAAATGTGTACGTTTTTAATCATTATTTCTATAGTATCAAGTAATATATTATTACTTGATACTATAGAAATAATGTTTAAATGAATTTATGTTTACAAAAATGTTCTCTGTCTGTCTGTTTAACGGGACTTAAATTAAAAATTACCTATTCAGATGGTGCCTAAATATGTTATAAATAAAAACTCTTTGACCTATTTAGTCTTTGTCAGTGTTTTTAAAATATCTTAAAAACTTTTTAAATTGTATGAATTGCGAGTTTTGTCACGAGCACTACTCCGATACATTATCGTAACGACAATTTATACTTATTCATGTTAAGTTACATAGCCCATGCCATATAATAAAATAAAAAAATATTGTATTAATTAAATTAAAAAAAAAACATATGTTACAAAGAGAAAGGGAATTGAAATAAAGGCTTTAACAAAACAGTGCTGTTGCCTATTTCCACAATCGCCTCTTGCATCACACGAGGTACGAGATGAGGTGACGGCTTCTAAAATTAATTAACTCATACGGGACGGGAAGACGCGAATGAATATTTTGAGTCGTATATCACCGTTAATAAGTATGTCTGAGGTTTATTAGTTGACCTTAAGCTCAATCTCGCTTGTATCTGGCTGCCACAGCACCGATCTGAATATTTAAGATCTAATATTTTGGTATATCTTATCCTATACCTATCGGAGACCATGATATTTTTTCGGTCTTCTGCTTGGTCTCGTTTCTCTTAGCCCGCTACCACAGAGCGAACTATAAACCCTTAATGATTAGTTTTTGACGTGTTATAACCATAGATTTTCTTTTGTGGTAACACGCGAAAGGTTATAGGTAGATCCTAAACTGTTCACTTCTCGCGGTTAATGGTTGATGGCGCTTTTACTAATTGGCAGAAAAATTACGAATTTATATTATATCTGTTACGATTTTTTTTTCTCTTCTTCATGAGCCTGATACAAACCACTACTGGAACGCTTGACAACTGTCTGTATGTCAAGCGTTCCAGTATTTGATACATATTACTATAATACCGGTTCTCCGGTATCTCTCACCAATACCGGTTCAGAGGTCATTTTAGTAATTACCACCTACTTTTCACTTGAGTTTATTTTGGGTAAACGTGACAGGTGGTAAACCTGTCGCAGTGTCAGGGTCCAAGCCGGCGATACAAATCGTACATAAAACTAATTGGTACAAGCCTCAACATAGATAGGGAACCGAACTCGAGCCCCTACTGTGATTGCTGTTGCGGTATCAGATACATAAAAGCTTGTAAGCAATGTACCAACAGTACAAACAGACATAAATGTTTCAATACAAAGTATATTTACTTTTAATATTTAATGTATGATTACAGTAGGTACGGTTGTTTGTATGCGCAGCGTAAATGTTTTAGTCATTTGCCGATTTGACTTGTTTACTGTACAGTGTCGTTGGACCTCCTGGAATTTTTGTGTGGCGGGGGTCACCTATTCATTCGTTACGCAGTGACAATTTATCATTCGCTGCGTGAATTTAATATCAAGTACATATTTTAAATTTATAAAATGCAGATTACCTACATACGATTTTGTACACACAATGTTGTGTCTAAACCGTTCGCCCATAAACAATCTCATAAAGATTGGCAACAAGTAACTAGTAACTAAGGTTCTTAACTTTACTTGCTCAGTGTTACAGACAAAGCTACTAGCCCATTGAATCTTTGCTTTTTAAGCATTTTTGTACGCGGTAGAACAGAGCAGAGGCTGTTGTCGCTATTCGAATGGGCCGACTCGACATGCGTGAAGTAGAGGCATCTTGTGCTTCTGCGTTTCGTTCGTTGAGTGAGGTAACCGGAGACCCACTCCCCCTCCCCATCCTCCATCGTCATCATCCTTAAATACGGTGTATAAATGTCCATATAACCAATCCTACATGTAACTCTCCTGCTTATACAGTACATTTAAATGAAAAAAAACCTTTGTTGTACAGTTGTTGCGATAAATTAGAAAAACCTCTAGCATTTGACATGAAGTACATTTAGCAAAGTATAACGTGCATGCACGATAATAATTTAATGTAATTGTATCACAGGAGAGATTGATGCGTCCGTGTAGTGAGTTATAACTTTCTGGTAATAGTATTCAATGCGATGCAACGTAGGTTATGCAGATCATTCGACTTACATTATACATTGCATGTGGGAAATCTGTGTACTATGTTCGGAAAAAGTTCAAAGCCTGTACAATATCTATAAAAAAAATGTAAAGCTTTGATGACGGAGCCTGCAAATTGGCCGTGGCAGCCTAGTGAGCGCTCACTTGAGTTTCTTAGAGCGCGAGTAACCTGGGTTCGATCCCCGGTGGCCGGCACTACTAAAATTGTGGAAAGGAAAACATCGTGAGGAAACCTGCATGTAGAAATAATAAAAAAATATTATTTCGAGGATATATGAACCCCGCCAACCCGCACTGGAGCGGATGGCGGGCCCTTCCCGGCTCCAAAAATATCTCAGATATTTACGAAGGAGGCCTTTGCCTTGCAGTGGGCACTTGCCGTTTTAGAGGCTGTAATTCTTCAACCCCGGCCCCGAAACACTCCAAGATATTAGAGATGGAGGCCTTTTTCGGCAGTTGGCACTAACAGGAAAAATTTCTATTAAATATTTCCTACAAACAATGACGTTGTGATATTACTGTGACAAGAACGTGGGAAGACATAAGATTTTATCTTATTATAATTACTTAGTAATGGTAAAGCTAATCGTTATATATATAACATCTACTAATTTTAAGCCAAAAAGTATGTTAAACTAGCGAATCTGTAATATATATTCTAAATGTAAATAATACACAGAAATCGTAATGATTTCTTGTATTTACCCGAACACTACACATTTGAAATGTATCTATTGTTTACGGAATATAGTTTCCCGAAACGTGTTATATTTAACGCGATAAAATCCGTAAATAATAGTTTAATTTCAAACACGTAAATCGCATAAAAATCCACAAAGAAGTTCATAAGTTCTAAGCGAATGCGCCGCCGAACACGGATTGCAACTCTGTTTGATGCTATTGAAAGATGTTGCTTATCGTTTTGTATCTTTTCGTTGTAATATATTTTTATCAACAACTTCATACATATAGATATTAGGATCGATTAAGTAAAATGCCAGACAGATCGCCATGTATATGATATATGGCGAAATAATCATATCTTTTGTGTCGCGCCTTTATTACTCGGACCAGTGATTGACAGCTACGTCAAAAGTGGAACGTCTGATCAATACCAGATTCCATTGCAAATCTCTATTAAGAAAAGCTCTCTATTAAGACATTTTTTTTAACAATGGCGTATCATCAATTTCATCATCATTTCAGCCTATCAATGGAGTATAATAATACTTAATGCAAGAAATCGATTAATTCGATCATTAATTTGCAAGAATCGATTGCAAGAAGAACCATTGAAAACTTGCTACTATGTAACGAGATAAGTATTTATGCAACTTTTGCACAACGCGGCGCGCATGAGAAAGTGAACGTTATAACACGCCGCACCTCTCCTGCATCTAAATCGGAATCGAACGATTTTCCCATCATTTATATGGTGATCGAGCTAATTTTTTTCCCGGCTTTACTCGTATGTGGGGCAATGTGTGCTATTAGACACGTGATCAATCTAGAGAGATTAACGACACATATAAGTGTTTTAACCTGACAGGTATAATTTAACATTCCGTAAGTAATGTTGCTGTAAGTGAGCTGATTTAGAAAAAAATGCATTTACGAAGGGCGTGCGCTGTTCTAGGTATATAAATGACGCGAAAGGAAAACCACAATTCAGTTTTGCTATTGCTAAAGCGACTAAGAATTATATTGGATTGGATATATTAGGCGATGTATTAGGTTACGTTATATATTTACCATTTTCAATAGAAATACGTTCTGCTTTTGAATAAATCAAAATGATAATGATTTATTTAAGTAACCAAGCGAGGTATAAGAGAAAATACACCAACTTCTTATCCAGATGTCAATCTCAACTGTACGCGGTGCGTTCAAGTGACTGATGGAAAGAAGCTGATTGCAGAAAGTTCTTACATAAATGCCGAAACCAAATTCCACGGACAAGTGAGATCGCGTCACTGGTGCGAGTGTAGCGCCGTTTACAGACTTCGGCAAGCGGCAAGACTTCAATAAATGGTAGAGCCTCTCCTAGTTCCATCAATACCACCTAGACGGTTGGCATTCCACCACAGAGCGTTTTACTCGAAGTTTTCTGCCACGTACTTCTATTGTGTGGAATCAGCTGTCACCAGCGGTATTGGCCTCTTCATCGATAATAAAAAAAAAAAAAACCAAGCGGCGGCTTTTGCTGTTGCTCGAATGCTCCCCAACCTCTCTTCCCATCATCCCTCCCATTCTCCAAAAATCCATAAAGCCGGCAACGCCCCTGCAGCTCCTCGGGTGTTGCAGATGTAAATGGGTGACGGTAATAACTTACTAACACGTGAACCACTTGTTCTTGTACCCCATTTCCAATAAAAATAAAAGTCCATACAAAAATGCCGAAACGAAAATTCCACACACAAGTAAGACCACGTCACTTAACCATGACGATGTATGGGCAGGACTTCAAGAAACGAATTTCTCCGTTTAACATCATTTTATTGACGCTTTGTTAAGAGGGTCTTGCCAAGTGCAAGACCCTCCTAACAAACCTCTTACAGGCCGTACACTCGTAAACGAAGTTATCCTAATAAAGGACACCTAGAAACTAAACACCGTTACCGTAATCTGTAGGAATTAGTAACTGCTCCAATAAATTCTAGTTCCAATGACGTCTAGTTGCACACCGCGGACTCGAACCGGGGTCATTTCGGTGTCAAACAGAGACATCGATTGAATCGATGTTTTGCTAAGCGTAAATGTTGAATACAACCTTCTTGTTAACGAATGTAAATCGTATTAATTAGTCAAATCAGTTCTTATCTAAGCTTGCTACCAGTAGAGACTCTACGAGGTTTCGAGAATGTTAATGTAGAATAAAATGATACTGCAGAAATAAAATAATGTTCGCTAAGCTCAACGGTCCGAGTAACTGACCACTGTACCTAAGATCCTGAATTCGACTTCCTGTCATAGTTCAAAATCTTTGCATTCCGGATTTCTTTTCAGATCTCGTTGTAAGTTTGTAACTGTCGCGGTGTCTCTGACACTGCATACAAACCTTATTTATTTATATATATATATATATATATATATATATATATATTACACTGGATACAGGAACCACCTGAAACCTGATTATGTGATTGGGCCAATGCTAACACTATAAAAAAAATTGAGTTTGCCATGAACAAAATCTCTAAGCCGGACATAATTTCATTTATTATCTAATAAATATGTTTTGATATGTAATTTTCAATATATTTAGGAATGCCACGCTCAAACGACGAACGAATTGTATGTAGAACATACGAAAAGATACATGGAACGGAATTCCATCTTGGAAGTCATAGATGACACCATAAATGGTTTCGATCAATGGTGCCGGCACTTATAAAATTTCGCTTTCCCCCTAACCCTCGGCCGTCTGATCTCCCCCGCCGAGGGCTTCCGTCTGATTGGGTTATAATTTATTTATTTATTTTATTCTATGTATTTTAATTATAATATATATTAAAGACAAATAATTTATTTTATTGTACTAAAAATACAATAAAATAATACATAGTTATATATATCACTCAACCAGACTAGTATATATCTAAATAACCCCCCATAATAATAATAACGCTCTATATTGCTGGTGTGTAGAATTAGACATTTACGGATGGATTCTCCCGAGTCTCTTCTGTCAACTAGTGTTAAACGCGAACAGACGACATTATTTGCACATAAAAATAACTTACCCGTAACTCCCACCGTAAGTATACAATATAAACTTTTTACCTTTTATTTTCTTGAGTCAATTTTATAACATTGCATAAGAGTAAACAACGGCTTACCTGAAACAAAAATGATAAAATTAAGTTTAGAATAATTTCAAATTTCCATGTCTATTATTCATCGCTGTAACTGTTACGTATTGATAGAATGTTTTAATTGATATAAATGAAAGGGCACGGCGGGTCAAGAGCACTAAACACTATATCTTATGTAAATCAGCAAGTTTCAATTCCCGATACCGGGAGCACTAAAATAGTTGATTGCGATTTTAAGTATCATATACAACGAGGAAGCCAATTTGCACTGGAGTAGCGAAATATTTCTAACACCATAACCCGTAGATTCTCGCGTGGTAGAGCCAAGCGACGGCTTTTGCTGCTGCTCGAATGGACCCGCTCGAACGGGTTGGCACCACGGCCTCGCAGAATACCGGCGTGAAGGAGAGGCATCTTGTGCTTCTGCGTTTTGGTTCGGTGGGTGAGGTACCGGTGACCCACTCCTCCTCCTCTCTCCCATCTCCCAAATACCCTTAAAGGCTGCCAACGCACCTGCAGCACCTCTGGTGTTGCAGATGTGCGTTGGCGACGGGGTAATCACTTACCATCAGGTAAACAGGTTGCTCGTTTGCCACCTTTTCCATAAAAAGTATCTCTTAATGCAGTATTCGAACATTTATAGACCACTTTATAATAGTTATTTAGTATATTTTCTTTAGATTTGCTTAAAAAAATAACAGGTATTACTAAGTTACACATACTTCCAGTCAGCAGGAATATATCATGTCTTACAATGAAAATGCATGTATAAACAAATCAGGTTGCATTGAGATATTTACAATTCATGAAGTTAATTAATCTTTTTGGGGGCGTGCACTGCAAAACATGACTTCGTGGTTTGTGTTTGGTGTAAGTCACAAGATTATAAATACAATGAATTATATATACATTGATTTATATTATATTGTATTATATATACATTGTATTTATAATCTTGTGACTAACTAAGGGTCATATTTATCAAAAAACTTATGTGTTCTCCTAAGTAGATGGTAGAGCATTAGTAATAAATATTTTTACAGAAAATAATCAGGAAAAATACATGTTGAGTCATAGTGAGTAAAAATAAAATGTCTTGTTATATTT
Organism: Bhutanitis thaidina; assembly: GCA_029286595.1. Lineage (NCBI taxonomy): Eukaryota > Metazoa > Arthropoda > Insecta > Lepidoptera > Papilionidae > Bhutanitis > Bhutanitis thaidina. Next base: position 15,913,492 of record JAGSMS010000022.1, on the reverse strand, counting down.
GCATATCGATAATCAAAGTTAGCTTTACCAGATTATTATTGGAGAAATCTAGGAGTACTAACTCTGTCGAATAAGTTTAACTTTTTTTAAATTAAGATGGCTAACGGGTAAGCGCCTCATCGGATCGTAAGTGATCACCGACGTCCACAAACATTCGCAACAGCAGAGGAGCTACAGATGCCTGATTTTTTTAAATTAAGTAAGGAACCAAGAATTTAATAATAGTCAACAATTGGGGATACGTGTCTCGCTGTGCTCGGCATCAAGGAGCAGATTGAAAAACGCTACAGTCTGTTCCTTGTACCATAGGCTAAATTCGCAAGTTCATCTGCAAATCAAATCGACGACCACGCACGCACCCGTCGCGGTTTTGCCGTGCCGGATGTCTATGTTAGTACTATTAATATTGTTTACGGAATACTTTTAACCTAAGATTTTTTCCTACAAAAACTTCGCTTCTTTATTTATATGTAGTTATTTTAAAATCTCACGCATTCTAACCATAACATATTTTGTTTAACGAAGAATAGAGATAGCGGCGTAAATATCTGTCATTCACTTTCATGCGGTGTGCTTTTTTCTTTTCCCTAGCTCGGAGCACCGTTTAACATTGGCATGAACATTTCACATGGACATATGGCAATAGTATTTAACTATCTGCCAGCATGAAAGTGATATTTAAAAGTGTTTTTTTTTTAATTTTTGACGTGATTGAATATTTAACAACATATACGACAATGTATCGACAGCAGAACGTTAGTCGACCTCTACTGAAGGTTTGTTGGACTGATAACACCAAAACTACACCAACGATTTCCGGTCTTCAATTGATTTCCCAATTGTACAGTAAATAAGTGAAGTAGAGGCATCTTGTGCTTCTGCGTTTCGTTCGGTGAGTGAGGTAACCGGAGGCCCACATCCCCTACCTATTCCCCTCCTCTTACCTCCCATCTCCCAAATATCCTTAACGACCGGCAACGCACCTGCAGCATCTATGGTGTTGCAGATGTATGTGGGCGACGGTAATCACTTACCATCAGGTGAACCGCTTGCCCGTTTGCCGTCTTTTACATAAACAATAAAAAATAAACATTCACAAGCACTTGCAGCACAATACACTATCGGAACTTGTATAACTATTTTTGAAGGTGGCAGAGCCTAGCGGCGGCTTCCGGGATAACCGTGACCTCACTGAATACCGGCGTGAAGTGGAGACATCTTGTGTTTCTGCGTTTCGTTCGGTGAGTGAGGTAACCGTAGTTCCTCCCCCGTCCCAACATCTCTTCCCATCGACCCTCCCATACATAAATATCTTTAAAAGCCAACAACGCACCTGCAGCTCCTCTGGTGTTGCCCATGTACTAGGGCGATGGTAATCACTTACCGTCGGCTGAGCCGCTAGGTCGTTTGCCCCCTGTGCCATAAAAAAAAGCCACAGAAGACAGGCACGTTTATTACTAATCCATGCGAGGGTTTCACCAAATGTACAAATAGACACCGGAAACAATACGCGCGAAAAGCGACGACAACAGTCACGACCGTCTCACGAGTCAGCCGAGGCGTGTAACAGGTAGTGTGTTGGCGCAATCAATACATATTTATGCGAATCCCTCTAGTGATGGGAAAACCCAGTCGGTACTCTCAAAACTGGTCGTAGTTCTTACGTTTAGTTCTTCTTTTCTTCTTCATCAGCAGCCTTATTTGTCCAGCCAACCACAAAACCAGTTAGCTCGCACTGAAAGATTTCTCTTTTTTTTTTTTGTCTTCACAAATAATTTTCGAACCCTTAGTCGCTGCGCCACTGAGCCGTACCCTATATCCACTTCTGAATATAGGCCTCTTCTAAGAGGAGAATTTGCCGTAATAGCCAGAGCATGAGTCTGTCTGTCCATTAGCCACTTTTCTAATACTGAACACTACGGCGACCGCAGCTTGGAGGTTGGCATGCCCGTTCATTGAGCCTTGCTCTTGATTTTCGAAACAGATGCGGTCTGATTGAGTTGTGTTCGTCCTGTGACCCTGATACTGCATCACATCCTTCCTCCGATCTTAACGCATTTTTATTTTTTATTTATTTACTCCATACAATAAAGTTACAAAATAACCTAAATGCCATTGCAGCGTAAAAGGTTTAATAAGCGTTACATCTGATATGGGAGGGTAAAAACGAGTGAGTGACTGAGTGTCTGAGTAAAGTCGTAATCGACCGGAGGTAAAATAGCATTTTCACCATTTAGTGATCTTACGAGAACATCCGATAGTAATGATCGAGAGATTCGAGATAATCAGATAGGAGTGGTAAATCCTTGTTCTGATAACCACGATAAGGTTCCTCTTCCTTAAAATCAATTCAAGTACTACGTATAAAATATATTCACAAATCCATTACTAAGTATAAGTAATAAATCTAAAATCAACAATACTTAATTATTATTTTGAAAATATTTATTAAACATTTTTAGGTTGGTTTTTTTAACAAACTATATAA